>CM060941.1:598191372-599441372 GCA_030765085.1 Allium cepa
TAATTCACCAGGCTTTTTGTTTCCTAATATCCTTTGTGTGACCTTTAGGGTGCCAAGTCCATTTGTCTACCCATCTGTAACATTCTAAAAATTTCGACTTTCGAAAATTCAACATCGACACTCACTTTATCGACTGCCGAATATCGAAGGCCGAAAACCGAGAAGTTATGGGTTTTAAAAAGAATTTTAAGAAAAGAAAAAGAGAGAAGTAGAAGAAGATAACAGAAAATAAAGGGAGAGGAAGATAGAAAAAAAGAGAGAAGAGAGAAAAGAAGGTAGAATATTTTAAAATGGAAGAAAACAGAAAGAAAACAGAACAACAGAATCACATCAGAATCTCACAATTCGCAGCGGAACAACATATAATAATAAATGAATAATCTTTAAATAAAGAACTATATCAGTTATTACATCACATTATATTTCATTACATCAAATCATCACATCAGAGTGTACAACAACATACAACAACAAACAGTGCAGCGGAAAAGAAATACTATATAAACTAGTAATACGCCATGCCATCCAGCTTGCCTCCAGCAACTCCAGAATATCCAGAATATCCTGATAAACCTAACTCTTAACTGCCTGTGTGGAAATTGGTGGGCACCTAGAGTTTAGGAAGGAAAACAATAAACTCCAAGTCAGTCATGTGACTGGTGTGAGAACTCAAAACAGTTTATTTACTTTAAAATCAAAATAGAAGAATATTTTTAAATCAATTCGCAATGCTTTTAAAAATGAGACTACCATAAGGCCTCCCGCACACACACACATGCAAACGCAGAATCGGAGGAGATTTCTCCTTATGATAGTCAAAGATGCTTGATACGCATTTAAGATAACATTTGATATTATTACTAGTGCATAGTGTAGGAAAGTCATTTCAAAAATAAAGATATAAATCTTAGCCGACATAGACATTTCGAACTATGCCTACTATAGCTACTATCCAAACAGTGGTGACCACCATAAGTGAATAGCAGGTTCTACAACTAATACCGTACAAGTTTCGTATTGGGAATTGGATTTCCAACAAATGGTCAGGCCAAGGAACTTCCCATTGCCACATGAGAATGCCTCTGGAAAGACATCCCCGAGAACCAAACCGGAACTCTGCCAACACAAGGCCGGGTTACCCCTAACTGGGTAACTACTGACACGAGCACGCCATTCCCCGATCGTAAACGACCTTTTCACGGGATCCCGATAACCAACAACCATAAAGTAATAAACTCGTAGTAACCACATAGGTTAAATATCTGGGCTCCATACCATGATACAACCTCTATCCAGAAGGAAATGTACATACCCTAAGGGGAGCTACAGCAACCCCTAATAACCTTGCCGCATCTTTCCTGTTTTGACCATTTCCGGGATGTGAGGCTCGACGAATTCACGTCCACAAAAACACACTTTGTACAAAAAGCCGTGCTTTGGGTCAACAAATGATCAACACAATGATCACTAAGATAGACGATCAAATGAATGATCCTATCACAATAATCAACACAATGATCATTTCAGCATCACTGAGCATATCACATTACCAAATTGGGAATATATCGCTGATAACTTCAACTATATAACCTTTGAGCTCGTACGTCTCAAAGAAGGGTGTTAAGCAAAGAATAAATTCTCCGCCACCAACAGAAATATATTTGAAAGAAATCGGCTTTATATCTCAAATTGTAATGTCAGACACACAATCCATACAAGTCTGTTCCGGGATCGAACAGAACGGAAGGCACTTACAAAGAAGTCCTTGCAATCCGGATATTCACAATCCTGATCGGATTCACCATCACATATGGAGAACTCAATACCGTAGCTACTCGGTGCAGAGTCAATCGATAGTTCATCCTATCACTCTCGCAAATACCGGTCTTCAACACCGATCTTCAAATGCGATTTACAACGACGTATCACATATTCGGAGTGGGTTATACGACCCCATGGTCCTTTCCCGGTTAACCCGAATAGTGAGCGCTTATTCAAAAATAAGTGTGCATTCAAATTCAATCAATTCACATCAAATACCCATTCAAAGGGAAATATTGATAGTCGGCTATTGAACTATCAATGGATATGCATACATCACCAGATTCCAAATAATTTTCCAAATTATTTATTTTCCAAAATATCTTTACAAGATATATTATTTCAACACTTCAAAAATAAATTAATATTTATTTTTATACAAATTCCACTTTTCACGTATAAATTCCATAATGAATTTATATTTCCAAAATATCTATGCATATACGATTTCAATAATTCATTTCGATTTATCTTCAAAAAGATAAATTCTAATATTCACTTCTTATTGGAAAACATTTCCATACTTATTTATTTATAAGTAATTCACAAATCTCTTTTATTTTCAACACTTAGAAAGTATTCAATATACTTAAATCGAATTAAGTATATAATTCATTCTTTAAGGAAATCATTCTCTTAAACATATTTATTTGGGCCAAAACGAATGTTACGTAAAACATCGTTACGACAACCCAAAATCATTAGTATAGGGATTCGAAATTAAAATAGATATATAAATCCCAATACTATACAAAACATTTTCTTTCGGAAATCATTTACTATAACAACAGTGTTATAGTCCACCATTTCCTTTTATTTCTCGAAAACGTCTATTTCAACAATAAATGTCGAAATCTATGGTTTCGAATCTCAACACATTTTAAACCATCGTTAGATCGTTTTAATTCTATTTAAAACATCATATCTAAAACAATTTCTTTAACATGTTATTCACTATTCAAAAACGTGAATATACTATGTTAACAAATTTCATCCTTTTTATACTTTTTAACTTAAAGGATTATTCACAGTCTAAAACGTGAATATAACTCCATTTATAAGTTATAACAATTAACTTATCAAAATAAGTCGTTTGCGAATTCATAAAACAACGTTTATGAATTCCATTTCTATTTATTTATAAAAACTTCTTTTTTTATAAATTCCTTTATTAACATATTTCAGTTTATAACTCAATTATAAACTACAAGTTCATGTTATAAGTTAATTACTTATAAAACGATTATTTTACAAAATCGTTCATTTAACTTCCCAAATTATTAATCTTAACTTATAAGATTGTTTATTTATCCAAAATTCATTCTTTCGATAACTTTATAAATTTTATAAACCTATTGCTTATAAAATTTCATTTATAACTTCACAGTTTAAAATTTCATAAATTTCATTCATTTAGGAAATTCATTTTCACTACATTCAAACACTTATAAAAACTCGTTTTATAACGTCCATATTTCTATTTATAAATATCCATTTATAAATCTCTTAATATAAATTAATTTATATTATTCTTTTAAACGTCATTAAATTCCTTTATAATTTCATCATTTCGATTTATAAAATAATCAAATTTTATAAATCCTATATTTAAACTTTTATCATATATTCAAAATCCAATCTAAATTATTTTATAAAATCATTAGTTCATATTTCTCAAAAATCGACTTTTAATCGTATTTCTAAAAATCAGCTTTTTTTTACTATATTTCACAAAAACCATAATTTTTATAACTTTAAAAATTATAACGTTTATTTATTTATAATGGATCAATTCCAAAAATATAGTATATTTTCAAAAATCACTTTAAAAATCATTTTAAAATCCCAAAATCTGGGTCCAATGATGCTACACACCAAATAGTCAATCCCGACTAACAACGATATCATATATCGATATGATAATCCATCAAATATCAAAATATCTGAAATAAAATAAAAACTGTTGAGGAATCCAGTTGGATCCCTCCAACCTGTTTCCTGCATCCAAAAACATTAGCACAATACCAATTTCGCTCCAGTACGAAATTATCGCGGTATATGTTCTTATTAAATATTATCCGCTTAATAACGGCGTAATAGGGTCTCATCCGCTAAACAAAAAATGCGGGAAATCAATCAACTGCAATATATACATATGCCAATATATATATATTGATATTATATATAATACCAATTTCACTATTTATGAAATATTCGCGGTATATGTTTATATAAATAACATCCGCTTACTAACGGCGCATAATGTCTATTTTAACAATCAATAATTTACAGTCATCATTCAAACATGCATTCAAATATTTTAAATCTAACTATTTAAAATAAAATCGGAATCTATTCGATTGAGTGAGAAATTCTCACCTTGGTTTTAATTTCCGTTTTAGCTTTTATTTCGAATAAAATTAAACGCGCGTTTAATTTTACCCGAAATTCTCACTAACTCCAAACGACTCCAAACCAACTCTATCGCGTAGTGCTCGTCCATACGATTCCAACGCAACTGAGTTTGCATTTTTTCGACCTCGTATGAAAAAGTTATGAATTTTACAAGTTCGTACACGATTTTAATAACTTAAATCACAATTTCCTTTCATAAATTCAACATACACACCCACTAGCCCTTGGATCCAACTTGAGCAAATCTGGGCCGTGCTTTATCATCTTCCCCCTTGCGTTCTCATCTCCAGGAATACGTATATGAGGCCGAACCCAAGCATGAATATTAGGGTTTGCATTTGCTCCTCGATCACACAACTACACTCCATCAAACTACCACCATCACTTAGCTCTCGATCTCCTCTACCTCTGGCCCCAAGGACCCCAAGCTCGGCCCTCCCTCTCTCATAGAAAACCGTGCGAAAACTGAAGCATACGGCCCCACCATGCTCCCTCCACGCGACGCCAAATCCGATCATCACCGTATGGATCTAAAGCTCTTGATGTGCTCTATAAGTTTGTAGTTGATCACTCCTCCTAATTCTTTGTAGATTGGAAGAGATTGAGAGTTTAAATTGGGCAATTTCTGGCCTTAGAACCTAAAAGTGGCGGCTACATGAATGAATTAGGGTTTTAGGTTATTTTTTTATTTTTTTGAGTGAGGTTGTATTTATAGGAAAAGCAAGCGTAAACACTATTCATCCCGGAAATTCCGAACTCCGATTTAGGCGCCGTAACCAGCGTACCTAGGGTTTATCCCGCGTTCCGGACACAATGGAACAGGTTTCGGAAGCTAATTCGGAAGTATGCGCGAGTTATGGCTGTAAACGCTCAATTTAAATTAAACCGATTTAAACCGATTTCTAGGCGTTTTAATTCGTACCGGACAAACGGTAAATCCAATTGACTTGAAATTTGAAAGCTTACAATAATATCACATTATGGATCCGATGAAACTGGTTTCGTCGAATTCCGAGACTTTTTGAAAAATGGCTATTTTGACTCGCCAAATTTAAATTAAAAATAATTCGATGCGTTTCGAGCTGCCACGATCAAACGATAACTCCGATTGACACGAAAATTGAAATCCAGTAATAACTAACTATTACGGATCCAATGGAACTGGTTTCGTTCAATTCTGAGACTGTTCAAAAATTGACTATTTTACAGTCGATTATAAAATATTAAAATATTCAATTTTCACAAATTAACTTTTAATTCGATTTTAAAAGTTCTAAAATATTTCTATAACTCCAGTATGATTAAATAAAATTTTACAAATCATTTTCTATCATATTTAACTCTATTTTCAATTATTTCCATAATTTAACACATTAAATTATCGATTTAATTATCCAATTAAATCCAAAAATTCAAATAAAAATTTATTTGACTTAAAAATTCACTTATAAATATTTAAAATTAATTAAATATTCAAATTTTAATTTAATAAAATTCTGGGTCGTTACAATCTTTCCCCCTTAAAAGAATTTCGTCCTCGAAATTACAAGTAAGAAAGGTTACAAAATCTATTAATTTTCCCAAAATCCATAATTAAACTTCTTACAAATCTTTACTAAGTTTTCAACTCATACTTAGTTACGTTTTCAAAAACAAACTATATCATTTAACTTTCAACTCTAAAATCAAAATTAAAGTTTTCAAAATTTTCCAATTTTCTCAAAAATTTTCTAACGCCTTAAATTTCCGGAAAAATTCGTCATAGTCTCCTTTGCGCGGCTCGATCCGAGAAAAAAAATGACAGTATATATATCACAAATATACATCTCATCAAGTAATGAGGCATCCCGAAGGGAAAAAAGTGTAAAAGTGCGATATTTAATCCGAGATATGTACCTTATATTTTATTAGCAAGCATATACAGCTAATATAGCGCAAAAGCGAACTCCAAATGCGAAGCAAACGCGATCCGCACCTACTAATCACTCAACAAACAACATGAGAACATGCACATATGCAAATAATCTCAATATACAGCATATAGCAACATAATAACTATATATGTTACATAGCAAATGCAACAATAGCAATATATATTCAACCATCAACCAACTAACATCCATATCCAATAAACATTCATTCATATTCTCATTCATATTTAATGAATTGGTTTTCAGTTTAAATCACATTTCATTCATTACATTGGATTTTCTCAACATTCATTTCAATTAGTTTATATTCACTAATTTATATTCAAGTTGGTTCACTTCCAAATCAATTCAATTCTATTCAAATTTATTTACTTTCAATTTGAATTTAATTTCATAGCTTTCAATTTCATTAACTCTTAATGACTTTTATACAATCATATAACAATCATATAACAACCAATTTATATTAATTACAACCAAATTCTTTTCACTTATATTCATTCAATTTGGTTTAACATTAAATTGATTTCCATTCCAATTTATTTAACTTCTAATAACATTAGATTTTAATGAATTATCACTTACATTCATTATTCCATATCAATTATTCACATTCAATTGATTATCATTCAATCCATTAGTCCATATCAACTTAATTTACATTTAGTTGATTTAACATTCAAGCTATTCATTCAATTCAATTTCCAAAGTTGAATTTCATTTATATAACTTAAGTCCATATTCATTTAATCCATTTGATTATTTACAACTCATATTCATAAATATATTCATATAATTTCACTTCTTATACATATAAGTTTATTTCACAATTGTAAATCACCTTAATTATAATTCAATCCTTATAATTCATTTGCTTATACAATTATTCTTTTATTTAGATTATTCAAACAACCTAACGATCAACTTACATACACTTTAATAATTCTGAAAAATTATTTCTTTATATATAAAAATATAATCAAGGTAAAATTATTTCATTCACCCAATTTAAAACAATATTATGTCGAATTGTTCTATTCAAGTGTTTAGAAACCCCTTCGGCATAGTCTTGCGGACCACGCTGACGAAAGTTCATATACCACTCAATAAACCAATCATCACAATATAAAACAATTTTTATATTCACTAACAAATACGCTCTCATAACTATTATTACACTCAAACTCATTCTAGAGTACTGCTGACTCTATCTCTAACGAGTAATACCCAACAGAACCATGGTTGTCGCTTAACCATAAGCTCTGATACCAAATGTAACATTCTAAAAATTTCGACTTTCGAAAATTCAACATCGACACTCACTTTATCGACTGCCGAATATCGAAGGCCGAAAACCGAGAAGTTATGGGTTTTAAAAAGAATTTTAAGAAAAGAAAAAGAGAGAAGTAGAAGAAGATAACAGAAAATAAAGGGAGAGGAAGATAGAAAAAAAGAGAGAAGAGAGAAAAGAAGGTAGAATATTTTAAAATGGAAGAAAACAGAAAGAAAACAGAACAACAGAATCACATCAGAATCTCACAATTCGCAGCGGAACAACATATAATAATAAATGAATAATCTTTAAATAAAGAACTATATCAGTTATTACATCACATTATATTTCATTACATCAAATCATCACATCAGAGTGTACAACAACATACAACAACAAACAGTGCAGCGGAAAAGAAATACTATATAAACTAGTAATACGCCATGCCATCCAGCTTGCCTCCAGCAACTCCAGAATATCCAGAATATCCTGATAAACCTAACTCTTAACTGCCCGTGTGGAAATTGGTGGGCACCCAGAGTTTAGGAAGGAAAACAATAAACTCCAAGTCAGTCATGTGACTGGTGTGAGAACTCAAAACAGTTTATTTACTTTAAAATCAAAATAGAAGAATATTTTTAAATCAATTCGCAATGCTTTTAAAAATGAGACTACCATAAGGCCTCCCGCACACACACACATGCAAACGCAGAATCGGAGGAGATTTCTCCTTATGATAGTCAAAGATGCTTGATACGCATTTAAGATAACATTTGATATTATTACTAGTGCATAGTGTAGGAAAGTCATTTCAAAAATAAAGATATAAATCTTAGCCGACATAGACATTTCGAACTATGCCTACTATAGCTACTATCCAAACAGTGGTGACCACCATAAGTGAATAGCAGGTTCTACAACTAATACCGTACAAGTTTCGTATTGGGAATTGGATTTCCAACAAATGGTCAGGCCAAGGAACTTCCCATTGCCACATGAGAATGCCTCTGGAAAGACATCCCCGAGAACCAAACCGGAACTCTGCCAACACAAGGCCGGGTTACCCCTAACTGGGTAACTACTGACACGAGCACGCCATTCCCCGATCGTAAACGACCTTTTTCACGGGATCCCGATAACCAACAACCACAAAGTAATAAACTCGTAGTAACCACATAGGTTAAATATCTGGGCTCCATACCATGATACAACCTCTATCCAGAAGGAAATGTACATACCCTAAGGGGAGCTACAGCAACCCCTAATAACCTTGCCGCATCTTTCCTGTTTTGACCATTTCCGGGATGTGAGGCTCGACGAATTCACGTCCACAAAAACACACTTTGTACAAAAAGCCGTGCTTTGGGTCAACAAATGATCAACACAATGATCACTAAGATAGACGATCAAATGAATGATCCTATCACAATAATCAACACAATGATCATTTCAGCATCACTGAGCATATCACATTACCAAATTGGGAATATATCGCTGATAACTTCAACTATATAACCTTTGAGCTCGTACGTCTCAAAGAAGGGTGTTAAGCAAAGAATAAATTCTCCGCCACCAACAGAAATATATTTGAAAGAAATCGGCTTTATATCTCAAATTGTAATGTCAGACACACAATCCATACAAGTCTGTTCCGGGATCGAACAGAACCGAAGGCACTTACAAAGAAGTCCTTGCAATCCGGATATTCACAATCCTGATCGGATTCACCATCACATATGGAGAACTCAATACCGTAGCTACTCGGTGCAGAGTCAATCGATAGTTCATCCTATCACTCTCGCAAATACCGGTCTTCAACACCGATCTTCAAATGCGATTTACAACGACGTATCACATATTCGGAGTGGGTTATACGACCCCATGGTCCTTTCCCGGTTAACCCGAATAGTGAGCGCTTATTCAAAAATAAGTGTGCATTCAAATTCAATCAATTCACATCAAATACCCATTCAAAGGGAAATATTGATAGTCGGCTATTGAACTATCAATGGATATGCATACATCACCAGATTCCAAATAATTTTCCAAATTATTTATTTTCCAAAATATCTTTACAAGATATATTATTTCAACACTTCAAAAATAAATTAATATTTATTTTTATACAAATTCCACTTTTCACGTATAAATTCCATAATGAATTTATATTTCCAAAATATCTATGCATATACGATTTCAATAATTCATTTCGATTTATCTTCAAAAAGATAAATTCTAATATTCACTTCTTATTGGAAAACATTTCCATACTTATTTATTTATAAGTAATTCACAAATCTCTTTTATTTTCAACACTTAGAAAGTATTCAATATACTTAAATCGAATTAAGTATATAATTCATTCTTTAAGGAAATCATTCTCTTAAACATATTTATTTGGGCCAAAACGAATGTTACGTAAAACATCGTTACGACAACCCAAAATCATTAGTATAGGGATTCGAAATTAAAATAGATATATAAATCCCAATACTATACAAAACATTTTCTTTCGGAAATCATTTACTATAACAACAGTGTTATAGTCCACCATTTCCTTTTATTTCTCGAAAACGTCTATTTCAACAATAAATGTCGAATCTATGGTTTCGAATCTCAACACATTTTAAACCATCGTTAGATCGTTTTAATTCTATTTAAAACATCATATCTAAAACAATTTCTTTAACATGTTATTCACTATTCAAAAACGTGAATATACTATGTTAACAAATTTCATCCTTTTTATACTTTTTAACTTAAAGGATTATTCATAGTCTAAAACGTGAATATAACTCCATTTATAAGTTATAACAATTAACTTATCAAAATAAGTCGTTTGCGAATTCATAAAACAACGTTTATGAATTCCATTTCTATTTATTTATAAAAACTTCTTTTTTTATAAATTCCTTTATTAACATATTTCAGTTTATAACTCAATTATAAACTACAAGTTCATGTTATAAGTTAATTACTTATAAAACGATTATTTTACAAAACCGTTCATTTAACTTCCCAAATTATTAATCTTAACTTATAAGATTGTTTATTTATCCAAAATTCATTCTTTCGATAACTTTATAAATTTTATAAACCTATTGCTTATAAAATTTCATTTATAACTTCACAGTTTAAAATTTCATAAATTTCATTCATTTAGGAAATTCATTTTCACTACATTCAAACACTTATAAAAACTCGTTTTATAACGTCCATATTTCTATTTATAAATATCCATTTATAAATCTCTTAATATAAATTAATTTATATTATTCTTTTAAACGTCATTAAATTCCTTTATAATTTCATCATTTCGATTTATAAAATAATCAAATTTTATAAATCCTATATTTAAACTTTTATCATATATTCAAAATCCAATCTAAATTATTTTATAAAATCATTAGTTCATATTTCTCAAAAATCGACTTTTAATCGTATTTCTAAAAATCAGCTTTTTTTTACTATATTTCACAAAAACCATAATTTTTATAACTTTAAAAATTATAACGTTTATTTATTTATAATGGATCAATTCCAAAAATATAGTATATTTTCAAAAATCACTTTAAAAATCATTTTAAAATCCCAAAATCTGGGTCCAATGATGCTACACACCAAATAGTCAATCCCGACTAACAACGATATCATATATCGATATGATAATCCATCAAATATCAAAATATCTGAAATAAAATAAAAACTGTTGAGGAATCCAGTTGGATCCCTCCAACCTGTTTCCTGCATCCAAAAACATTAGCACAATACCAATTTCGCTCCAGTACGAAATTATCGCGGTATATGTTCTTATTAAATATTATCCGCTTAATAACGGCGTAATAGGGTCTCATCCGCTAAACAAAAAATGCGGGAAATCAATCAACTGCAATATATACATATGCCAATATATATATATTGATATTATACATAATACCAATTTCACTATTTATGAAATATTCGCGGTATATGTTTATATAAATAACATCCGCTTACTAACGGCGCATAATGTCTATTTTAACAATCAATAATTTACAGTCATCATTCAAACATGCATTCAAATATTTTAAATCTAACTATTTAAAATAAAATCGGAATCTATTCGATTGAGTGAGAAATTCTCACCTTGGTTTTAATTTCCGTTTTAGCTTTTATTTCGAATAAAATTAAACGCGCGTTTAATTTTACCCGAAATTCTCACTAACTCCAAACGACTCCAAACCAACTCCATCGCGTAGTGCTCGTCCATACGATTCCAACGCAACTGAGTTTGCATTTTTTCGACCTCGTATGAAAAAGTTATGAATTTTACAAGTTCGTACACGATTTTAATAACTTAAATCACAATTTCCTTTCATAAATTCAACATACACACCCACTAGCCCTTGGATCCAACTTGAGCAAATCTGGGCCGTGCTTTATCATCTTCCCCTTTGCGTTCTCATCTCCAGGAATACGTATATGAGGCCGAACCCAATCATGAATATTAGGGTTTGCATTTGCTCCTCGATCACACAACTACACTCCATCAAACTACCACCATCACTTAGCTCTCGATCTCCTCTACCTCTGGCCCCAAGGACCCCAAGCTCGGCCCTCCCTCTCTCATAGAAAACCGTGCGAAAACTGAAGCATACGGCCCCACCATGCTCCCTCCACGCGACGCCAAATCCGATCATCACCGTATGGATCTAAAGCTCTTGATGTGCTCTATAAGTTTGTAGTTGATCACTCCTCCTAATTCTTTGTAGATTGGAAGAGATTGAGAGTTTAAATTGGGCAATTTCTGGCCTTAGAACCTAAAAGTGGCGGCTACATGAATGAATTAGGGTTTTAGGTTATTTTTTTATTTTTTTGAGTGAGGTTGTATTTATAGGAAAAGCAAGCGTAAACACTATTCATCCCGGAAATTCCGAACTCCGATTTAGGCGCCGTAACCAGCGTACCTAGGGTTTATCCCGCGTTCCGGACACAATGGAACAGGTTTCGGAAGCTAATTCGGAAGTATGCGCGAGTTATGGCTGTAAACGCTCAATTTAAATTAAACCGATTTAAACCGATTTCTAGGCGTTTTAATTCGTACCGGACAAACGGTAAATCCAATTGACTTGAAATTTGAAAGCTTACAATAATATCACATTATGGATCCGATGAAACTGGTTTCGTCGAATTCCGAGACTTTTTGAAAAATGGCTATTTTGACTCGCCAAATTTAAATTAAAAATAATTCGATGCGTTTCGAGATGCCACGATCAAACGATAACTCCGATTGACACGAAAATTGAAATCCAGTAATAACTAACTATTACGGATCCAATGGAACTGGTTTCGTTCAATTCTGAGACTGTTCAAAAATTGACTATTTTACAGTCGATTATAAAATATTAAAATATTCAATTTTCACAAATTAACTTTTAATTCGATTTTAAAAGTTCTAAAATATTTCTATAACTCCAGTATGATTAAATAAAATTTTACAAATCATTTTCTATCATATTTAACTCTATTTTCAATTATTTCCATAATTTAACATATTAAATTATCGATTTAATTATCCAATTAAATCCAAAAATTCAAATAAAAATTTATTTGACTTAAAAATCCACTTATAAATATTTAAAATTAATTAAATATTCAAATTTTAATTTAATAAAATTCTGGGTCGTTACACCATCGAATAAATAAGCTAAATACAAAATAATTCAACCAAAAAAAATCAAAATAAAATATGAAAATAATTTACGAAAAATAATTGCGTGAAATGTAACGACTCGCAATTTTCGATAATTAAAAATGTTAATTAAATTGGAAATTGTGAAAAAATATTGGAAGATATAAAATTTTTGTAATTTATTTAATGAAATAATAACTAAAGTGAAATGCAACATTGTTATTTATAGTTAATTATTATGAACTTGAATGAAATTCCTATTAGTTGAAAAAGGGTAAATGTATGCTTTGTAATAAATTTAATACAAGAAAACAAACGTGGATATTGAATTAATTAATGAATTAATAATAATAAATAGAAATTATAATATTATTTGGAAATAATGGTAATGTTATTTATAATAGACAATTTATGGAATTTAAAGGAATGGAAATAAGATTTATCAATTTATTGGGATTTGAACTATAATAGTTGGATTAATTGCAATTAAATGAAATTAAAATATCTAAATATTACGTTATTTGAAATTAAGATGGAATGTGAGACTATTAATGTAATAGTTTTGAATCCAATGTTAAATCCATCTATTTGACAATAATGAATGTAATAATTATTAATTTATTTAATTAAATGGAATTATTGGGAATTATATTTATAAATTTTGAATTATGGAATTGAGTTTAACACTGAAATTGATAAATTAATTAACTCTAAATGGACATCTAAATTGTTTAAATTATTATAAATGATTAAGAAGTTTAAAAATGATAAGAATTGTCAATTATAGAATTGAAATTGAGAGTTTGATTTAATTAATTAATTATTAATTTATTTAACTAATGTAAAAATAGAAATTTTGGTCAATGACACGGATTTCGATGAAACTAGTTCATCGGATCCGTAATGGTGAATTACTGTAGGATTTCAAGTTTCGTAATGATCGGACTTGTTTTTTGATCGTACGGACTCGAAACGCCCAAAAATCAATTTGAAATAACTTGATTTTAGCATAACTTCTTCATACGATGGAATTTGGGCTTGAAACTTGTTCCATGGCATTTAAAATATTTAAAAACATCTTTTTTGAATATGGGTTGACTCAATTTCATTCCGGAGTCGAAACGGGCTTTTCGGGCCATTTTATCTTTCAACGTGGAAATAAATCCTGCCCATTTGTCTCTATATTATATCGTCGGAAAGATCTCGACGAGCGCATCTCAGATCTGTGATTTTTTTTGCAATCTGAATCTCTGTTCGTCTAGAAATTATAGAACAAAGAACAGCCGCTCATCATGTCGTAATCAACCTCGTTCAATCATTCAATCGAGGGTGGGGTAGTGAAGAGGTGACCTAGTGCTGCTCATCGAAGTTGTTAATTCGTCGAATTAACGGCTAGATCTATGGAAAAATTGCATTAGGGTTTCGAGTGTTAAGTGGAGGCTGCTGTAAATTGGGTTGTGATCGTCGTCATGGAGGCCGAGTAGGCGGTGGGGCGAAGGCCACGCGTGGTCGGCGGCGAGCCTGGCGGGGGTCGCGACGCGCTATGGTGTCGGCGATTGGGTGGTTTGCTTCGATGGCTAGGGTTTCACTCGAAACTTGTAGGATGATGCGCGTGAACGTTAATTGCTGGTGACGTGGCATCGAGCTGGGTATTCTTCTTTTATTTTTATTTTTGTTTAAATTTCATTTTCAAACTTATAACTCAAATAACTTTTGAATACGAGGTCCAATTCATGCACGGTTTCTTCCGCTAGGTTCGTATTGGAATTTCAAACATTTTGGCGTAGGTTAGGACAAATTATGAGACTATTCAAATTTTGGATTTAAATTGGATTTAAATTTGAAAGGTGAGTGTTTTAACCCACTCACAACTTTTAAATTTTCTTATGTGTGTTAATTAATTTCTGATGTGATTAGAAATTTATTTATGGCTGTTTGACATATTTTTATCATCATTCTAGTTAAATTGAATTTCATTGAATTAAATAGTTATTTAATTTATGTTTGAATGTAAACTGCCAGTAAATATCTATTATTTATTATCTGTTATATATTGATGTTATTGTTTGAATTGGATGATGATTGTGATAAATGGTTGTTGATTGATATTGGATAAATGGATGTCGTATCGTATATTGTTATAAACTGCAAGTTGTTGTGCATTTTTATTTCATTCAGGATTGTGGTTTGAAATGATATATAACCGTATTTTTATTTTAAATTACGGATTGAAATGATAAGTATCCGTATCACTTGACCATATGGTAGAAAATTATATACAGACACCGTGGTCTATATCTAAATTATTTTGAAAATGATTTCGATGGTTTTGGAAAAAAAATATGGTTTAAAATATATTGGTTTTTGATATTATGTAAATATTATTTTTATATATAGTTAAATGGTTGAATTTAAGCTATGTATAGTTTATTAAATAAAAATTAAGTTTAACAATAGAGTTTGATTTTTATTAAAATAAATGTGAGTAAGTATTTAAATTTTATTTTAATATATAGTGTATAATGATTTAAATAAATTTAGGTTGGAAGATAAATTGGAGATTTATTTGAAATTAAATTTATTTAAGAATTAAACTCAAAAAGGTTGATGTAAAATTTATTAAATTGGAAATTTTAAAAGGTATAATTATTATAACTTGATTTTGGGGTCAAGGTGAATTAAATGATTATTTCAAGTATAAATGAATTGAAGGAAATATTTCGTTATTTGTAATTTGAGTTTTATTTAAATGATAAGGGAATTATTATGTAAAATATTTCAACACTAAATAGTAGAAAATTCAATTGTTGAATCGAAATTATCAAATTTAGTTTTGAAATTATGGAATATTTAAAGCATTGAAATATATCGAAATTGAAATGTTTCGAAGTTATGAATTTCAAAGTATTATGTTTTAAAAGTGTTATAATTTCAAATGTTTGGTTTCGAAGTGGTTAAATTTGAAAGTTCTATGATTTTGGAAAAGGGATATATTTGAAATAAAAATTATATCATATTGATTTGGTTTTTGAAGTGGAAATTATATCGTATTTATATGGTTTTGAACGGATATTATATTCTGGGTTTGAAGTATAAATATTTTGAAATGACCGCGGTGTTATAATAACGTTTGGTTGTTAAAAAGACAGGTCTTGGAAGTTGTCATACTCTCTGCCAACTCTGAAAACCACTTTAACAACCGTGTACGCGGTGGAGATTCCAGAATGAAGTAGGATGGTGGCGGCGTTCTTTTAAGGTATGAACGTGGAACCGACTCCCATGAATTGGCTTAGGGTGGCTAGAACAGTAGCGATCTCGGGCCAGTGAGGTAGCCCCTCTTATCGGACACACTCCTTCGATACCATTCTATTACTCTGTGATGATTGGCCCTTTGATTTTGAGGGTGTGGCTCGTGGTGGGCGGTACCTGCGCGCTATGCGTCACCACCAGCCCGTGTGCGTAATTTATATATTTACCCTGGCATTGCCTTCTGTGCCGTGTCACCTACCCTAGCGAGCTTTACTACGAGTTTGATTTGTGTTGTACCCATGGGGTATCTTCTCATAGTCTCTCAATCAAGAGATATGCAGGTACTGTATAGACTACTGACACTATTACGTGTTAAGGGCTATATGCGTAACCCCTTAACGCTATTTTAAAGTAAGTTTATTTTACTAATAGACATTATTATAATAGCGAAATAATACTACATAGTAAACAGTTTAACGGATCCTTAGGAGATGTGAATCCCGAGCATCTCTTAAGTTACTGCACTCACGTTTGACACTGGATAGGAGATGTCAAATCCCGTAAATATCTCTGATGCCATAACACTCATATTTATTTCGGTTGATTTAACTTACATAAGATCTTTTAATTTTGGCTCGAGTTTTTTGTCTTTTCAATTCGCTCAGGTCAGTCTGAGCATTCCAGCATTCGAAGACTTTATTTCTAGAGGACGAAGACGAATATTTTATTACTATTATTTATTATATTATTCCACTGCATTCATACTATTCCGCTGCATTGTTATTTATTTATTCTGTGGTATGTGTAACTCTGATATGTATTGTACAAGTATAATCGAATGTTTTGTAAACAGCTTCATGAACTGTTTATTTGATTATTATATTTTATCGTTCCACTTCAAGATTCTGTTTTGTTTTTCTTATTTCCCTACTTTTTTTATTCACCCAAATAACAATCCGCCCTTCTGTATGGTTTATGTCTGATGTGTGGTTTATCGTCGATTTAAAGCATACAATAAGGCGGGATGTTACATCTGGTATTAGAGATTTGGTTTAGCGGAAAACCTAAGCTTTGTGGGGTCTGACTCTTTACTAATAGGGTAGTAATACCCTATGATGAGTCCCTGAGTGTATATACATATGAGAGAGCGTATTTTTTAGTGTTATAAAAAGGTTTTTATATTATGTTAATTTGTTCCGTTTTGTATTTATAAATTGTGGTTGGTGCATAGGGCGCTATGACATTAATAGGGATTTCTAAACACTCAATAGGACAGAACGACCCAATATTTTGTTTCAATATAGGTGAATGAAATAATTTTGCCTATTATATTTTCTATACATAAAATAAATTTTATAAGTAAGATATATATTTGGTTGCAATATATTGGTTGTTAGATATTGAAATTTGTAAATATTGATTGGAAATAAGATTAAAATAAAATAAATGAAAAATGAAAACTTAGAATCCAAGTCCTGGGGTTTTTGAAAATTTCTTTTGAATGATTCTGAAATATAATGATAAAATTATTAGAAGTATGTTTTGATACAAATATATTAATATAATTTGAAAGAATTTCTTTAAAAGATATTTTGAAAAGAAATAAGTTCTGTATTCCCCTCTACGTCGCTGGTAAATAATTTCGGTGACGAGTGCACGCATCATCGACATTCATTTTCAAGTTTTAAAGTGGGAAGGCCACTGTAGTAGTTTTACTACAGATTTATTATGAGAAACCAATGTAAATCTCAAATTGTTTTGAATGTAATTGGATATATAAATTGCAAATGTATACATCTATCTATTATTTTTAAATGATTTGAAACTAAACCCGATATTTAGTTCTTAAGTTCCGTTAATTAATAGTTTCAATTACTGTAGTGAAATGGAATGTAACTAATTAATAATTGGAACCTCTAAATGAAATAAGAGATTTAATGCTAGGTTATGAATGTAATTACAAGCAAGTTGAAAATGTAACTTATAAGACAAAAGATAAAATTATTGAACACTGAATTAACTAAAAGAAATGGGATAAACTTGTATGATTTTCAATTGCATTCTTAAACGCATATATGTAACTTACCAAATATTAAAAGTTCTAATGCTTAATAAGAAAATGTAATGGATATTATAGAAGTAATAAACTTGAGGTAATGAAAGTTTGTAATGAGATTCCTTTATAAATAAGAATTTAATGTTGTAATTGTTGTGAACTTAAGTTATAATTGAAATGTTACTGCAATAAAGGTAATAGGAAGTAAGTATTGTAAGTATGAGATTATAAACTTAAGTAAATGAATTAATATGCAAAGAAATTGAATTAAACATGAATACTATAAATAAATGAAAATGAATAGTTGTAAGTAATAAATGAAAATTTGCAAGAAATAATGTAAAACAAAAAGATAAACCACTATATGAATGAAAAGGAAATCAAACAACAAAGGTTATGGAATGAAATCGAAAAATTAACTTGATCTGTTGTTTGGAATTGTTGTTTGTTTGGTTTATGGTTGTTTGGACAAGGATATTTTAAATTTGCTTGGATGTATGAATAATCTATTGAGTTTATCTAAGGCTGTTGAGTAAGTGGAGTACTTCATGGTTATTGTCATTCTGTGTGATTTAAAGTCTCTTAACCCGAACAAACCAATTGTTTGTCTTGCTTGGATGGTCGATTTGTATTTTATGTGTTTGCTGTTGGTTGAAATTGATTATTGCTATATTAATTTGTTTGTTAGAGATTGAAATAACTTTAATATTTCACTTTATGTAATTATTAACTCTTTGATTATATAAGTGGAATACAGGTTATAGAAGTAATTTCTACCTCTTTTGGTTTCATAAAATAAGCGTTAATTGCCCGACAAATAGGTACGTTCTCGGATTATGGTTTTATAGCGTTATTATATTGTTTTCCCCGTTGTTGGGATATAGGTATTGTGATATATTTTGTTATATTTGATATTATATTTCTCCCGAGCTTCTCCGTACAAAGGAGACTCTGCCGAAATTTTCCGTAAATTTTGGACTTAGCAAATTTTTGAAAATGTTTTCCAAACCTTATTAATTGAAGTATAAAAGATTTGGTGGTTATAAATTGGTATATTTTATTTAAGATAATTAATTTTGTAAAATTATTTGTTTATAAAGTTAATATTTTGAATAAGATATATTGACTACTTGATTCCTTCTTTTCTCTTCTTTTTCCTTTTCGGGGATGAAAAGTTTTAAGTGGGGGAGAGTGTAACGACCCACAATTTTCGATAATTGAAAATGTTAATTAAATTGGGAATTGTGAATAAATATTGGAAGATATAAAAAAATTGTAATTTATTAAATGAAATAATAACTAAAGTGAAATGCAACTGTGTTATTTATAGTTAATTATTATGAACTTAAATAAAATCCCAATTAGTTGAAAAAAGGTAAATGTATACTTGGTAATAAATTTAATACAAGAAAACAAACGTAGATATTGAATTAATTAATAAATTAATAATAATAATAAATATAAATTATAATAATATTTGGAAATAATGTTAATGTTATTTATAATAGACAATTTGTGGAATTTAAAGGAATGGAAATAAGATTTATCAATTTATTGGGATTTGAACTATAATAATTGGATTAATTGCAATTAAATGAAATTAAAATATCTAAATATTACGTTATTTGAAATTAAGATGGAATATGAGAATATTATTGTAATAGTTTTGAATCCAATGTTAAATCCATCTATTTGACAATAATGAATGTAATAATTATTAATTTGTTTAATTAAATGGAATTATAGGGAATTATATTTATAAATTCTGAATTTATGGAATTGAGGTTAACACTGAAATTGATAAATTAATTAACTCTAAATGAACATCTAAATTGTTTAAATTAGTATAAATTATTAAGAAGTTTAAAGATGATAAGAATTGTCAGTTGTAGAATTGAAATTGAGAGTTTGATTTAATTAATTAATCATTAATTATTTAACTAATGTAAAAATAGCCATTTTGGCCACTGACTCAGATTTCAAAGAAACCAGTTTCATCGGATCCGTAATGGTGAATTATTGTAGCTTTTCAAGTTTCGTATCGATCGGACTTGTCGTTTGATCGTATGGACTCGAAACGCCCAGAAATCAATTTGAAATAACTTGATTTTAGCATAACTTCTTCATACAATGGAATTTGGGCTTGAAACATGTTCCGTCGCGTTTAAAATATTTAAAAACATCTGTTTTGATATATGGGATTGACTCAATTTCGTTCCGGAGTCGAAACAGGCTTTTCAGCCATTTTATCATTCAACGTGTAAATCAATCTGCCCATTTATCTCTATTTCTGACCTAGCTATATATGCCCCGTTATAAACCCTAGCCTATTTCTTATTCCTCATTTATATACGTTCAATTCCATCAGCTCCTCCTCTTCCTAATGGCTGCAAACCCTTATTCTAATTGCAATTCAAATAAAATTCAAACCCAAAATTCCAAACTCTTCAAACTATATCACATTTTATATCGTCGAAAAGCTCTCGACGAGCGCATCTCAAATCTGTGTTTTGTTTTCCAATCTGAATCTCTGTTCGTCCAGAAATTATAGAACAAAGCACGGCCATTCATCGTGCCATAATCAACTCCGTCCGATCGTTCAATCGAGGGTAGGGTTGTGAAGAGGTGACCGATTGCTGCTCATCGGACTTGTTAATTCTTCGAATTAACAGCAAGATCTATGGCAAAATTGAATTAGGGTTTCGAGTGTTAAGTGGTGGCTGCTGTAAATTGGGTTGTGATCATCGTCGTGGGGCCGAGTAGGCGGTGGGGCGGAGGCCACGCGTGGTCGGCGATGAGCCTGGCGAGGGTCGCGACACGCTACAGTGTCGGCGATTTGGTGGTTTACTTCGACGGCTAGGGTTTCGTTCGAAACCTGTAGGATGATGCGCGTGAACGTTAATTGCTGGTGACGTGGCTTCGAGCTGGATGTTCTTCTTTTATTTTTATTTTTGTTTAAATTTCATTTTCAAACTGATAACTCGAATAATTTTGAATACTTGGTCCAATTCACGTGTGGTTTTCTCCGCTAGGTTCATATTGGAATTCCAGACATTTTGGCCCTCATTTGGATGAATTCTGAGACAGTTCAAATTTTGGGTTTAAATTGGATTTAAATTCAATTTAAATTCGAAAGGTGAGTGTTTTAACCCACTCACAACTTCTAAAATTTCTTATGTGTGTTAAATTAATTTCTTATGTGAATAGAAATTTATTTATGACAGTTTGACATATTTTTATCATCATTCCAGTTAAATTGAATTTTATTGAATTAAATTGTTATTTAATTTATGTTTGAATATAAACAGCCAGCAAATAACTGTTATTTATTATCTGTTCTATATTGATGTTATTGTTTGAATTGGATGATGATTGTGATAAATGGTTGATGATTGATATTGGATTAATGGATGCTGTATTGTATATTGTTATAAACTGCAAGTTGTTGTGCATTTTTATTTCATTCGGGATTGCGGTTTGAAATGATATGCAACCGTATTTTTATTTTAAATTACGGATTGAAATGATAAATATCTGTATCACTTGACCATAGGGTAGAAAATTATATACAGACACCGTGGTCTATATCTAAATTATTTTGAAAATGATTTTAATGGTTTTGGAAAGAAATATATGGTCTAAAATATATTGGTTTTTGATATTATGTAATTATTATTTTTATATAGTTAAATGCTTGAATTTAAGCTATATACAGTTTGTTAAATAAAAATTAAGTTTAATAGTAGAGTTTGATTTTTATTAAAACAAATGTGAGAAAGTATTTAAATTTTATTTTAATATAGAGTGTATAATGATTTAAATAAATTTAGGTTGGGAGATAAATTGGAGATTTATTTGAAATTAAATTTATTTAAGAATTAAACTCAAAAAGGTTGATGTGAAATTTATTAAATTGGAAATTTTAAAAGGTATAATTATTATAACTTGATTTTGGGGTCAAGGTTAATTGAATGATTATTTCAAGTATAAATGAATTGAAGAAAATATTTAGTCATTTGTAATTTGATTTTTATTTAAATGATAAGGGATTTATTATGTAAAATATTTCAAAACTAAATAGTAAAAAATTTAATTGTTGAATCAAAATTATCAAATTTAGTTTTGAAATTTTGGAATATTTAAAGCCTTGAAATATATTGAATTGAAATGTTTTATCGAAATTGAAATGATTCGAAGTTATTAATTTCAAAGTATTATGTTTTAAATGTGTTATCATTTCAAATGTTTGGTTTCGAAGTGGATAAATTTGAAACTGCTATGATTTTGGAAAAGGGATATATTTGAAATAAAAATGATATTATACTGATATGTGTTTTAATAAAAAATGATATCATATTGATTTGGTTTTTGAAGTGTAAATTATATCGTATTTATATGGTTTTGAATGGATATTATATTCTGGGTTTGAAGTATAATTATGTTGAAATCAGCACGGTGTTATAATAACGTTTGGTTGTTAAAGAGATGGGGATCGGAAGTTGTCATACTCTCTGCCAACTCCGAAAATCACTTTAACAGCCGTGTACGCGGTGGAGATTCCAGAATGAAGTAGGATGGCGGCGGCGTTCTTTTGAGGTATGAACGTGGACCCGACTCCCGTGAGTTGGCTTAAGGTGGCTAAAACAGGAGCGATCTCGGGCCAATGAGGTAGCCCCTCTTATCGGACACACTCCATCGATACCATTCTATTACTCTGTGATTGATTGGGCCCTTTGATTTTGGAGGTGTGGCTCGAGGTGGGCGGTAGCTGCGCGCTATGCGTCACCACCAGCCCGTGTGCGTAATTAGTATATCTACCCTGGCATTGCCTTGTGTGTCGTGTCACCTACCTTAGCAAGCTTTACTACAAGTTTGATTTGTGTCGTACCTATGGAGTATCTTCTCATAGTCTCTCGATCAGGAGATATATGGGTATTGTATAGACTACTGACACTATTACGTGTTAAGGGCTATATGAGTAACCCCTTAACGCTATTTTAAAGTAAGTCTATTTTACTAATAGACGTTATTATAATAGCGAAATATTACTACATAGTAAATAGTTTAACGGATCCTCAGGAGATGTGAATCCCGAGCATCTCTTAAGTTACTGCACTCATGTTTGACACTGGATAGGAGATGTCAAATCTCGTAAACATCTCTAATGTCGTTACACTCATATTTATTTCGATTAATTTAACTTACATAAGATCTTTTAGTTCTGACTCGAGTGTTTTGTCTTTTCAATTCTGTCGGGTCAGTCTGAGCATTTCAGGATTCGAAGACTTTATTTATGGAGGACGAAGACGAAGATTTTATTATTATTATTTGTTATAATATTCCACTACATTCATACTATTCCGCTGCATTGTTATTTATTTATTCTCTGGTATGTGTAACTCTGAGTACAAGTATAATCAAATGTTTTGTAAATAACTTCATGAACTGTTTTTTTGATTATTGTATTTTATCGTTCCGCTGCAAGATTCTATTTTGTTTTTCTTCTTTCCCTGCTTTTTTTATTCACCCCAATTACAATCCGCCCTTCTGTATGGTTTAAGTTTGATGTGTGTAGTTTATCGTCGATTTAAAGCGTACAAAAAGGCGGGATGTTACATCTGGTATCAAAACTTTGGTTTAGCGAAAAACTTAGCTTTGTGTGGTCTAACTCTTTACTAATAGGGTAGTAATACCCTATGATGAGTCGCTGAGTGTATATATATATATGAGAGAGCATATTTCTTAGTGTTATAAAAATTTTTATATTGTGTTAATTTGTTCCGTTTTGTATTTATAAATTTTGGTTGGCATATAGGACGCTATGACATCACTAGGGATTTCTAAATGCTTAATAGGACAGACCGACACAATATTTTGCTTTAATATAGGTGAATGAAATAATTTTTCCTATTATAGTTTCTATACATAAAATAAATTTTATAAATAAGATATATATTTGGTTGCAATATATTGGTTGTTAGGAAATGAAATTTATAAATATTGGTTGGAAATAAGATTAAAATAAAATAAATGAAAATCGAAACTTAGAATTTAAGTCCCAAGGTTTTTGAAATTTTCTTTGAATGATTCTGAAATATAATGATAATATTATTAGAAGTATGTTTTGATATAAATATTTCAATATAATTTGAAATAATTGCTTTAAAAGAAACTTTGAAAAGAAATAAGTTCTGTACTCCCATCTACATCGTTGGAAAATAATTTCGGTGATGAGTGCACGCATCATCGATATTCATTTTCGGGTTTTAAAGTGGGAGGGCCACTGTAGTAGTTTTACTACAGATTTATTTTAAGAAACAAATGTAAATCTCAAATTGTTTTGAATGTAATTGGATATATAAATTGCAAGTGTATACATCTATCTATTATTTTAAAATGATTTGAAACTAAACCCGGTATTTAGTTCTTAAGTTCCGTTAATTAATAGTTTCAATTACTGTAGTGAAATGGAATGTAACTAATTAATAATTGGAACCTCTAAATGCAATAAGAGATTTAATGCTAGGTTATGAATGAAATTACAAGCTAGTTGAAAATGTAACTTATAATACAAAAGATAAAATTATTGAACATTGAATTAATTAAAAGAAACGGGATAAACTTGCATGATTTTCAATTGCATCCTTAAACACATATATGTAACTTACCAAATATTAAAAGTCTAATATTTGATAAGAAAATGTAATGAATATTATACAAGTAATAAACTTGAGGTAATAAAAGTATGTAATGAAATTCCTTTATAAATAAGAATTTGATGTTGTAATTGTTATGAATTTAAGTTATAATTGAAATGTTGCTGTAATAAAGGTAATAGGAAGTAAGTATTGTAAGTATGAGATTATAAACTTAAGTAAATGAATTAATATGCAAAGAAATTGAATTAAACATGAATACTATAAATAAATGTAAACGAATAATTGTAAGTAATAACTGAAAAATTGCACAAAATAATGTAAAATAAAAGGATAAACCACTATATGAATGAAAAGGAAATCAAACAACAAAGGTTATGAAATGAAATCGAAAAATTAACTTGATCTATTTTTTGGAATTGTTGTTTGTTTGGTTTATGGTTGTTTGGGCAAGGATACTTTAAATTTGCTTGGATGTATGAATAATCTATTGAGTTTATCTTAGGCTGTTGAGTAAGTAGAGTACTTCATGGTTATTTGTCATTCTATGTGATTTAAAGTTTCTTAACCTGAACAAACCAATTGTCTGTCTTGCTTGGATGGTCGATTTGTATTTTATTTGTTTACGGTTGGTTGCAATTGATTGTTTCTATATTTATTTGTTTGTTAAGGATTGAAATAACTTTAATATTTCACTTTATGTAATTATTAACTCTTTGGATTATATAAGTGGAATTACAGGTTATGGAAGCAATTGCTACTACTTTTGGTTTCATAAAATAAGCGTTAATTGCCCAACAAATAGGTACGTTCTCGGATTATGGTTTTATAGCGTTATTATATTGTTTTCCCCGTTGTTGGGATATATTATTTGAGATATTGTGATATATTTTTTTATATTTGATATTATATTTCTCCCGAGCCTCGCCGTACAAAGGAGACTTTGCTAATTTTGGACTTAGAAAATTTTTGAAAATGTTTTCCAAACCTTATTAATTTAAGTATAAAAGATTTTATGGTTATAAATTGGTATATTTTATTTAATTTAATTAATTTTGTCAAATTATTTGCTTATAAAGTTAATATTTTGAATAAGATATATTGACTACTTGATTCCTTCTTTTTCCCTTTCTTTTTCCTTTTCGGGGACGAAAAGTTTTGAGTTGGGGGGAGTGTAACGACCCGCAATTTTCAATAATTAAAAATGTTAATTAAATTGGGAATTGTTGAATAAATATTGGAAGACATAAAAAACATTTAATTTATTTAATGAAATAATAACTAAAGTGAAATGCAATAGTGTTATTTATAGTTAATTATTATGAACTTGAATGAAATCCCAATTGGTTGAAAAAGGGTAAATGTATAATTGGTAATAAATTTAGTACAAGAAAAAAAAACGTAGATATTGAATTAATTAATGAATTAATAATAATAAATAGAGATTATAATATTATTTGGAAATAATGTTAATGTTATTTATAATAGACAATTTGTGGAATTTAATGGAATGGAAATAAGATTTGTCAATTTATTGGGATTTGAACTATAATAATTGGATTAATTGCAATTAAATGAAATTAAAATACATAAATATTACTTTATCTGAAATTAAGATGGAATATGAGAATATTAATGTAATAGTTTTGAATCCAATGTTAAATCCATATATTTGACAATAATGAATGTAAAGGGAATTATTGGGAATTATATTTATAAATTCTGAATTTATGGAATTGAGGTTAACACTAAAATTGATAAATTAATTAAGTATAAATGGACATCTAAATTATTTAAATTAGTATAAATGATTAAGAAGTTTAAAAATGATGAGAATTGTCAATTATAGAATTGAAATTGAGAGTTTGATTTAATTAATTAATTATTAATTATTTAATTAATGTAAAAATAACCATTTTGACCACTGACTCGGATTTCAATGGAACCAGTTTTATCGGATCCATAATGGTGAATTATTGTAGAATTTCAAATTTCGTAACGATCAGACTTGTCGTTTGATCGTACGGACTCGAAATGCCCAGAAATCAATTATAGTGAAATCAATTGAAATCAGTTTGAAATAACTTGATTTTAGCATAACTTCTTCATATGATGGAATTTGAGCTTGAAACCTGTTCTGTCGTGTTTAAAATGTTTAAAAACATATATTTTGATATATGGGTTGACTCAATTTCGTTTCGAAATCGAAACGGGCTTTTACGGTCATTTTATCATTCAATGTGTAAATAAATCGTGTCCATTTATCTCTATTTCTGACCTACCTATATATACCTTGTTATAAACCCTAGCCTATTTGTTATTCCTCATTTCTATACATTCAATTCCATCAGCTCCTCCTCTTCCCAATGGATGCAAACCCTTATTCTAATTGCAATTTCAAATAAAATTCAAAGCCAAAATTTCGAACTCTTCAAACTATATCATATGTTATATCGTCGGAAAGCTCTGGACGAGCGCATCTCAGATCTGTGATTTGTTTTCCAATCTGAATCTCTGTTAGTCTAGAAATTATAGAACAAGGCACGGCCATTCATCGTGCCGTAATCAACTCCGTCCGATCGTTCAATCGAGGGTAGGGTTGTGAAGAGGTGACCGATTGCTGCTCATTGGAGTTGTTAATTCTTCGAATTAACAGTTAGATCTACGGAAAAATTACATTAGGGTTTCGAGTGTTAAGTGGTGGCTGCTGTAAATTGGGTTGTGATCGTCATCGTGGGGGCCGAGTTGGCGGGTGGCGGAGGCCACGCGTGGTCGGCGGCGAGCCTGGCGGGGGACGCGATGCGCTATGCTGTCGAGATTGGGTCGTTTTCTTCGACGGCTTGGGTCGTTCGAAACCTATAGGATGATGTGCGCGAACGTCAATTGTTGGTGACGTGGCTTCGAGCTGGGTATTCTTCTTATATTTTTATTTTTTTTTAAATTTCATTTTCAAACTTATAACTCGAATAACTTTTGAATACGAGGTCCAATTCATGCACGGTTTTCTCCGCTAGGTTCGTATTCGAATTCCAGACATTTTGGCTCTGGGTTGGACGAATTCTGAGACTATTCAAATATTGGGTTTAAATTGGATTTAAATCAATTTAAATGTGAAAGGTGAGTGTTTTAACCCACTCACAACTTCTAAATTTCTTATGTATGTTAAATTAATTTCTGTGTGATTAGAAATTTATTTATGAATGTTTGACATATTATTATCATCATTCTAGTTAAATTGAATTTTATTGAATTAAACTGTTATTTAATTTATGTTTGAATATAAACAGCCAGCAAATACCTGTTATTTATTATCTGTTCTATATTGATGTTATTGTTTGAATTGGATGATGATTGTGATAAATGGTTGATGATTGATATTGGATGAATGGATGTTGTATTGTATATTGTTATAAATTGCAAGTTGTTGTGCATTTTTATTTCATTCAGGATTGCGGTTTGAAATGATATGCAACCGTATTTTTATTTTAAATTACGGATTGAAATGATAAATATCCGTACCACTTGGCCATATGGTAGAAAATTATATACAGACACCGTGGTCTATATCTAAATTATTTTGAAAATGATTTCTATGGTTTTGGAAAGAATTACATGGTTAAAAATATATTGGTTTTTGATATTATGTAAATATTATTTTTATATACAGTTAAATGCTTGAATTTAAGCTATGCATAAGTTTTTTAAATAAAAATTAAGTTTAATAATAGAGTTTGATTTTTATTAAAATAAATGTGAGTAAGTACTTAAATTTTATTTTAATATAGAGTGTATAATGATTTAAATAAATTTAGGTTAGGAGATAAATTGGAGATTTATTTGAAATTAAATTTATTTAAGAATTAAACACAAAAGGGTTGATGTGAAATTTATTAAATTGGAAATTTTAAAAGGTATAATTATTATAACTTGATTTTGGGGTCCAGGTGAATTAAATGATTATTTCAAGTATAATTGAATTGGAGGAAATATTTAGTTATTTGTAATTTGAGTTTTATTTAAATGATTAGGGATTTATTATGTAAAATATTTCAAAACTAAATCGTAGAAAATTTAATTGTTGAATCGAAATTATCAAATTTAGTTTTGAAATTTTGGAATATTTAAAGCATTGAAATATATCGAAATTGAAATGTTTTGAAGTTATGAATTTCAACGTATTATGTTTTAAAAGTGTTATAATTTCAAATGTCTGGTTTCGAAGTGGATAAATTTGAAAGTGCTATGATTTTGAAAAGGGGATATATTTGAAATAAAAATGATATTATATTGATTTGTGTTTTAATAAAAATGATATCATATTGATTTCGTTTTTGAGGTGGAAATTATATCGTATTTATATGGTTTTGAGTGAATATTATATTCTGGGTTTGAAGTATAATTATTTTGAAATGACGGCGGTGTTATAATAACGTTTGGTTGTTAAAGCGACCGGGATCGGAAGTTGTCATACTCTCTGCCAACTCCGAAAGCCACTTTAACAATCGTGTACGCGGTGGAAATTCCAGAATGAAGTAGGATGTTGGCGGCGTCATTTTGAGGTATGAACGTGGACCCGACTCCCGTGAGTTGGCTTAAGGTGACTAAAACAGGAGCGATCTCGGGCCAGTGAGGTAGCCCCTCTTATCGGACACACTCCTTCGATACCATTCTATTACTCTGTGATTGATTGGGCCCTTTGATTTTGGGGGTATGGCTCGAGGTGGGCGGTAGCTACGCGCTATGCGTCACCACCTTCCTGTGTGCGTAATTGGTATATACACCATGGCATTGCCTTATATGCCGTGTCACATACCCTAGTGAGCTTTACTACGAGTTTGATTTGTGTTGTACCTATGGAGTATCTTCTCGTAGTCTCCCGATCAGGAGATATGCAGGTGCTGTATAGACTACTAACACTATTACGTGTTAATGGCTATGTGGGTAACCCCTTAACGCTATTTTAAAGTAAGTTTATTTTACTAATAGACATTATTATAATAGCGAAATATTACTACATAGTAAATAGTTTAACGGATCCTTAGGAGATGTGAATCCCGAGCATCTCTTAAGTTACTACACTCACGTTTGACATTGGATAGGAGATGTTAAATCCCGTAAACATCTCTGACGCTATTACGCTCATATTTATTTCAGTTGATTTAACTTAAATAAGATCTTTTAGTTCTGACTCGATTGTTTTGTCTTTTCAATTCGCTCGGGTCAGTCTGAGCATTTCAGGATTCGAAAACTTCATTTCTGGAGGACGAAGACGAAGATTTTATTAATATTATTTATTATATTATTCCACGGCATTCACACTGTTCCGCTGCATTGTTATTTATTTAGTCTATGGTATGTGTAGCTCTGATGTATATTGTACAAGTATAATCAAATATTTTGTAAACAGCTTCATGAACTGTTTATTTTATTATTATATTTTATCGTTTCGCTGCAAGATTCTGTTTTGTTTTTCTTCTTTCCCTGCTTTTTCTTATTCATCCTAATAACAATCCGCCCTTTTGTATGGTTTAAGTCTGACGTGTGTGGTTTATCTTCGATTTAAAGTGTGCAAAAAGGCGGGATGTTACATGAAATACGTTGAATAATTACCTTTTTGAAAAGTATAAATTAAGTATATTACAAAACGAAAAACAGAGAAGTGGGGTTGGGCGAAGCTGCAAACTTCGAACAATGCACGTCACCTATATGTTTAATTGCTACAGGGGATTTTGGTCCAATTAATTCTGATGTCTGTTTGAAAGCGACCAAGGTAGTTGATCAGCCTGATATGCATCTTGAATTGGGTGGTGATGTGGGCAAGTCTTCTGTGTTTGTTGAGTGTGTTCCTAGTGTGATCGATGGTGTTTATGACCATGTCCAGGGGTGTGTTTCAGCTAGTCTCCCAAGTTGTGGACATGGCACATCAGATGCTTGTGTTTTTTCCCCTAAGAATTCTGTTCCTAATGTCACTGCTAATTTCTCTGATGCTACTATACCCACTGCTGCAAATGCCCCCGGTATTGTTGATAGCCATGTAACTGATGTTTCGAAGCACTCCTCTAAATCGTGGTCTTCTCTTTTCTCGTCCTTGCCCCGTAATGCGGGTGCATACATCCCAATTGATTTTGATTTGGTTGAAGAGAATGGAGTGATGATTCCTCCCCTGAGTGTTATGCAAGCCGGTGAGGAATTTTGGTCAGACTATTTGGTTGGTTTTTTCCTGGATCTGCATCACCGTCTTTCATATGCGTCTATGGTGCTTCGAAGGGTTTGGAAGCTTCGTGGAAATTTGCATGTGAAGCTGATCGATACGATGTACTACTTAAAGTTTTCCTCTTCTGAGGATCGTCGCCTTGTTTTGGATGCGGAGCCTTCTTTTGTTGATGGAAGGCCTTTTATTGTTAACCCATGGTCTCCTACCATGGCGTGTGCATGTGAGCAAGTATTCACTATCCCTGTTTGGGTATACTTTTCTCAGATTCCCTCTGTATTACAGCCTCTTATTGGATTGAATTGGTTAGCTTGTGATGTTGGTACGCTGAAATGTTTTGACTCCAATACTGTGGCGCGTGATAAGTTGATGTTCGCGAAGGCTCTCATCGAGATTTCCCCTTCTAAGGCTCTCCCCTCTTCTATTCCTATTCAGCTAGCTGTCGGCCATGTTGTGGAAGTCAGAGTTCGCTATGGATGGGTTTCGGATATTTGTACCGCTTGTCACTCTTTTGGACACCTGTCTATCGATTGCCATCATTCTGAAGCCTCCGCAGCTGCTCCGAAGTCTCCTTTGCCGCGCCCCCGTCGTAGGATCTGGGTCCCTAAGGTTTCTGCCCCTTCCTCTCTCTCTTATCCTGCTCCTGAGGATTCGTTGCCTGTTTTGAGTGTTCCTTCTTTGCCTCTAGTTATTCCTGTTTCACCTCCTGGTTCTGAGGTTCCTAGTGTTGCTCCTGTCATCCCTTTAGTTGCTCCAGACCCTAACTCGCTGCTGTCTCCTGTAGATTGGGATGAGGCCGAAGGGTGTTGGATTGATCCCATTTCTGATATGAGGTATAATCCGGTTAATGAATCTTTCTTCCGGTTTGTTTCTGACGATCAACTTGACCTTAGGTGACTTCGCTACAAACAATCTGGTGACTCTCTAGTTCTTGATGTGGACGGTATGGATGTGAGTTCTAATTCTGACATGCTTGCTGATCCATCCTGGGATCGATCTTTTATCTACTGTTCTGATGATGTGGTTTATGACTCTTGTCTTGCTCTATGGTTTCTCCCTTTTGCTGGTCTTTCTGGGTCTGTCCCTTTGTGCACTTCTTTGGTGTCTGGGGTTGTTGGTGATTCTCCCTCCTCGGAGGAGTGCTAGTTTTTTGTCTTTCTTATAGTTTCGTGACATAGTTGTCACGTACCTGTGCTGTATCTTCTGTTTTTATTTAGTAGTTAAGGTGCTTTTACCTTGCTCCTGTACTTCAATTTTTATTACGTTCGTAATAAAAAGTGGACGGTCCACTATAAAACCGGCTGGACTTGCCGAAAAAAAACAGAGAAAATATTAGTATTAAATTTTATTTCAAAATTTAATTATTTAAAATTTTTCAAAAATTCAATTAAATATATTATTAAAACCATCAAAATTTATGGGTTGTTTAAAGAATCACAAAACTAGACACAGATGAAAATAGTAAATAAAAGTAGTAAAGGAAAGAACACACAGGAAGTTTATATTGGTTCGAGTTACCCTATATCCAATCCTACACAATTTCCTGTGCAGATTTCTGTTCAAATATAATGTCGATATTACTACCTCATTTCAAAGCCACAAGATACACCCTCCTTTCTCCGAGTCCAGGGAAAACTCTCTTGATTTAACCGGGCTACAAGATCACCTAATTGATTTACGGGCTATAATCACACCCAATTTATTTACGGGCCACAATTACACCGCTTCCAATCACACTTTGATAGAGAGATACTCGATACACATCTTTGATTACAAATGACCCTATAACTCTGAATAGCACAGAGTGGCAAAGAATCAAACTAGAGATGATCGAGTATGATTCAATTAGAATTTCGGCAGAGTCTTACTAAAGCATTTGAAATATAAGAGAATATTTTAGTGCAAAAGAAGGAGTGAAGAAATGAAGACAAATTAACTTAAAATTCGTTGAAAACAACTGGTTTATAGGAGATCAATAGTCATGCCCATTCGTGAAAGGATATGATGAATGGACCCTTCTTTTGGACATTTGAAATTTGAATTCTACGGCTACCATGTCAACATGGAGGGTAGGGGCATGTCGACATGTCTATGTTATTTTTGAAAATAGATTTTTCTTCAAAATGATTTCTATTCTAAAACTTATCAAAACAATTGCTAAACGTTGCAAACCATTTTGAATATGGTTTAAACTTATAAAAGAGCTTTTAGAAAGTAGTCTTAAAATATAGAATCTACAATACAAAAGTAATATTAGAAATTAAATATAGATTTCTTTAAAATATATTAAAGCTAAAATATTAAAATAAGAGATAGTTTAAAAAACAAGAGATGATTTTGAAATTAATATGATTAAAAATAGTTTTTTAATTAAGGCTAAAATATTTAAATTGATAGATATGATCTTAAAACGATAGTTTTGGAAAAATAAATCATTTCGAAAATTTCGTGGATTCCAATCCACTAGAGAAGGTCGCGGGTTCCATCCTATCACATTATTAAAGCGAGAAGGTGGATTTCATTCCACAACTAAAATCCAAAATTTTAGTGCTATTATGATGTGTTAACATAAACCTAGACTATATTACTTATCTTTATATCTTGAACTCTTAAACTTTTGATAATCTTGGTAATCTGGATACTCATGAGTCTTCTATCTTGATTTCTTCAATCTTGAGTTCATCAGTCTTGATTCTCTTTACTCAGTCTTGAATCTTCATACTATACAGTCTTCATTCTCAGTACCTGTATATATATCCTGCATATACATATATATCTAGACAAGAATATTAGTATTTATATTTTATAACAAGTCTGAGGATTGTTGTCATCAAAACCATCATCTTAGGAACTAACAATCTCCCTTTTCTTTATGATGACAACCTTTGTTTATAAAATCTACTCCAACTCCCTCTTATCCCAACAACTCCTCCTTGATCTACTAACTCCCCCTATTCTAAGACTATCTAGCCTACTTTATAATTCTCCTCCTTTGTCATCAACAAAAGCTAAGCCGAAACTATGTAACCCCTCCTTAAACTAATACTATGGAACTAAATGATAATAACGAAGTATAATAAGCGAAACATAAATCTAATTTTATTACATATGATGTTACATTACACATACTTATGAAACATAAACAAAAATATATACAATTACACAAAATATAAAAAAATTAGTATAATAACAATCTAACGAGAGTCCTTGATAATTAGTGACTTATGAATCGAACAATTAGGGTAATGGAGACAAAAGTTTCCATGTTGTTCAACCAAATTACCATTTTGTCAAAACAGACTTCTCCAATGCAAAAAACTTTACCGTCTTCGGCAATTTGCGCTTCTTCCTCTTATTCTTCTTCTTCCTCTTCATCGTCCTCTAATGGATTATGAATACGTATATTAGAGGAATCATCTCCAATCACAATAGGGTCTGCATTATTATACATTAGAAATTTTTGCAAATTTGTAAAAATCTTGCCCTGTTTCTCTTGTTCCTTTGCATCCTTATTTGAGTGACTTATAATTCAGTCAGCATCTGCAGAGAATCCTTCATGATTTCCTCCATCTTCATTACTCGAGCCAATGTAGTTCGTTAAAATGGACCAGAAATAGGAGAAGGGAAGGAAAAGGTTTCATTTTGGTTTGATTTTGAAGAGGAAGCTATTATTTTATATTTTCAGAAGTTTATTACAAATAAAATGAAGTAATAAGATTGAAAAATTCAGAATATTGTGATTATATAACCATCAAATCGATTTTAGAAGTAAAATCAAAATTTTAAATTTTACCACTGTATGTCGACATGGGGGTTAAGGGCATGTCGAATCCCTTTGAAAATTTTGTTTTTCTTTATTTGTTTAAATAGATATGTTACTATATCTATATTCTATATCTCAGTTATAGAACAAATGCCTATTTCTCTTCTTAATTTAATAAAGGTTGATTGATTCATGGGTTTGGTTAGAATATCAGCTATTTGATTCTTAGTGTTGATAAATTCAAGATAAGTAATCTCTTTACTTATATCATCTCAAAGAAAATGATGTCTGGTATCAATATGTTTTGTTCTGCATGATGAGTAGGATTTTTGGATAAATTTATTGCACTTGTATTGTCACAATAAATTGGTAATTTTGAAATATTTAATTGAAAATCCTTTCGGGTATGTCGCATATAGATAACTTGGGAACAAGCTAAAGCAGCATAGATATACTCTGCTTCAATTTTTGATAGCAAGATAGTATTCTACTTTTTACAAAACCAGGAAACCAGAGACTGTCCTAAAAAGTGACAAGTTCCACTTGTACTTTTTCAGTTTGATTTACAACCAGCACAGTCAGCATCACGGTATGTGATTAAATACAATGAATCATTTTTAGGGTAAAATAGGCCATAGTCTAAAGTGTGTTTAACATATCTTAGGACGTTTAACAGCTTTTAAATGGATCTCTTTGGGTTGAGATTGGTATCTTGCATAGAGACAGACACTATCCATAATATCAGGTCCAATCGTAGTTATATAGAGTAGCGATCCAATCATTCCCCTGTATAGTATTTGATCAACATATTTTGACATGTCTTCTTTATTTAAGGCTTCATTAGTTTCCATAGGAGTGGGATTTCCACTCGTAGTGGCCATACCAAACTTACTAACTTGATCCCTGACATACTTTTCTTGACTAATGAAAATACCACTACCTAATTATTTTATTTGAAATTCTAAAAGGAAAGTAAGCTCACTCATATGACTCATCTCAAACTCTTTTGTCATTATTTCAGAAAAATCTCTGTTCATTTCATTGTTTGTTGATCCAAAAATTATATCATATACATAAATTTGTACTAATTGGATATCATTTTTGTTTCTTTTAATAAAAGAGTATTATCTACTTTACCAATTTCAAAATTTGATTTTAATAGGTAAGATTTTAGTCTGTCATACCAGGCTCTAGGAGCTTGTCTCAGACCATAAAAAACTTTCTTTAATTTGTAAACATGACTTGGAAACTTTTCTTCTTCAAAAAGTGGAGGTTGTTTAACATAAACATCCTCTTAAACAAAACCATTTAAAAAGGCACTTTTGACATCCATTTGAAATAATTTGAAATTGTTTTGATTTGCGAAAGCAAGCAGAATTCTAATGGCTTCTAATCTTGCCACGGGTGCAAAGGTTTCATCGTAGTCTATTCCTTATTCTTGACAATAACCTTGCACGACTAACCGAGCTTTATTTCTAACTACCTCGCCTTGTTCCTTCATGTTATTTTTATAAACCCATTTAGTTCCTATTATAGTTTTCTCCTCGTGTCTAGGAATATGTTCCCATACATCATTTCTGGTGGATTATTAAGTTCTTTTTGCATAGCAAGTATCCACGAATCGTCAAATGATGCTTCCATTGGATTTTTGGGTTCAATAGTTGAAATAAATGCTACATTACTCTTCTTGTTTAATTGATTTCTAGTTCTAACAACAGATTTAATATTTCCCAGTATATTTTCTATAGGATGATCTTTTAAGAGCCCAATCCTTTTATTAGGATGAATAGTATTACAATTTGTTTCATTCGATTCATTGTTCAAAGTAACAAAATCACCTTCATCGTTTATTTAAAATAAATCTTTCAAATTTTCATCAAAAGATACATGCATTGTTTCTTCAATGGTGTTAGTTTTTAAATTGAAAATTCTGTATGCTTTACTTGTATTAGAATATCTGATAAAGATTCCTTTTGTCGGATTTAGGATCAAATTTATCCAAATTGTCCTTTGTATTTAGAATAAAGCAGTTACTTCCAAAAACTTTAAAATAAGATACCTTTGGTTTTTTGTTGAAAAGAAGTTCATATGGTATTTTATTGGTTAGAGGTCTAGTTAAAATGCTATTCAAAATGCAACAAGATGTTGCAACTGCTTCAGCCCAAAAATTTCTTTGTAATTTACTATCTGAAAGCATAATTCTTGCACACTTTTGAATCATCCTATATTTACGCTCCACCACTCCGTTTTATTATGGAGTTCTTGAAAAAGAAAATTATGAGTAATTCCCTTTTTAGTATAGAAATTCTCAAAAATTTCATTTTCAAATTCTCCACTGTGATCTCTATGAATAGTTTTGATTTTTAAAGAAAGTTGATTTTGAATTCTTTTGCAAAAGTTTTAAATAAATCAAAAGCATCACTTTTTAGTTTCAGAAAAACTGTCCATGTAAATATAGAATAATCATCTACATTTACAAAAACATATTTACTGTGATTTATTGACTGAATTTGAGAAAGACCAAACAGATCTAAATGAAGTAATGCAAGAGGTTTTTGAAGTTGAAATCATATATTTCAATTTAAATGGACTCTTTCTAAATTTTCCTAATTGACAAGCATCACATACTCTATCTACTTTAAAATCCATTTTAGGGAGACCTTGTAATGACCGGATTTTTCGACGCCCGAAAATCGACATCAATACGTCCATCATATCGAATACCAAACTATCGAATGCCGAAAAACCAAACCATTAGGGTCAAGTAAGAAGGAGGTAGAAGAAGAACTAGAAAACAACATCAGAATCTTACCATCGCAGCGGAATAAAGTATAATAGATAATAATTGATCTTTACACAAAAGAAACTGTATCTGCTTTACACATTACATCATTAGAGTACACCAATATCAAAACAATTACTGGACAGTTATATTATCTTGTCCTCACAAATGCTGACTATACAGCTTTCACAGCACAGCGGAATATAAATCTATGGAAATACGCCTCGTCATTCAGCTTGTCTCCTGATCTCTACAGCAGTCAATCCAAAATCTGTACTCCATAATACTCGGTCTTACCCGAGCATTATAGTCGAATAAAACTCGAGTTAGTTTGGAAAACCAGCATGAGAAAACACACTCAATTGGATTATTAAAGTTTTCATAATCATTTGAAATCAAAGGTATATCGTAAGACCACGCCACAAATAAACATGTCGGATTTTTACCTTACGATAACAAAAACATTTTTATCAAATTCGTTTAACATTATAATAGTGTCTATAGAAAGCAAAATAGAATCTTAGTTGAAATGCTTGCATCTCACGTTTCAGCATAGTTGGGCGCAATTAAAACCGTATAGGTGCTTATTGGAGATTGGATTCCATACAATGGCAGGGATACTGGGGTACCGCCCGTCACAGTACGTGGTCTAGATCACCGTACCGAGGATCCACCCTGATCCCCTGCATCACAAAACCGAACCTAACCCTTACAGGATAGTCCGAATAAGTTCACCACGTTGTTGGGATCAGCAACCGCCCATACAGCCAAAATAAAGGGACCTCTAGACAGGGATGACCTTACCCTAATTGGTTGCTAGCTACTTAGCCTTGTGTGCACCTCCCATATTTTAGCCATTCCCGGTTGATGAGGCTCGAAGCTTTGCTTTACCTTTTTAGCACGCGTTCACTTAGAACGCTCATCGTCCTCCTGACGATGTTCTGAAAGCATTCATCCATACAAGTTTGTTCTGGGTTCGAACGGAACCGAAGGCACTGCTCCTACGACATCCTTTTTTGAATCACCCTCAGGATTAGTAGTGATTAGCCCTTGCACTTCACTGCTCCATCTTCGACTCCCAGCTCTTGTCTTCCTTACGAAAACGTTCAAATCGGATCAAAGTGGTTTTCAAGAAATTAATCCCGATCCCGGTCTCTTCGAAACGATCAGTGAATCGACCAATATTGATAGTCGGTTACTTAACTATCGAATCACATTTACAAACAACCACCAGTCTTAATAAATTTACAAAATTATTTATTATTCGAAATACCTTCGCAAATTATCTTTTTACATTTAAGCTGTAACGCCCCACCTCTATACCCACGCTAGCCAAGAACATTACGGAGTAATGCTGTCGACTAGCACGGAGAATAAGGCTGTTGAGGAGCGACCATCCATGTAATTGCTTTGTGCGAGTATCGATATGCCAGATAAAAATATAACTGTTCATCTCTAGAGGAAATCAAAACATCCAGATACAACTCAAAGCTATCACACAGTGGCTAAATAAAATCTTCGGAAACAAATATAGAAATAAACATAACATAAATCAGTCACAGACAATTCATATCACAAAGGCGGAAATAGATATGAATATTACACATAAAAGTGTACATCAGAGTAGTGGTCAAACAAGATCCACAATATCAAAAAGAATAGATATAAGTGCTAGACAAAAGAATAAGTATACATCATAGAGTCTGTATCCCAAATGTATACAACAAAAACTACTAAACTAAAGTAGTTAGCCAAAAGTCAGAAGATGGTCCGATAAGGAGTCAAGCAGAAGCACCTGCAAAATCTCAGTCTGACCAAGAAAATAATAAACGGATCAGTCTAGCTATAAATATCAGATGAAGTGATATATAATAAGAGATATGGCATAAACATATAATAATCACAATGCCAAGCTGTGATAAATAAGTAATTGAAAATCAACAAGAGATTAATCAATATCACAATAATCTACTCAAGATAAAAAGGAATGTCATACTCCTAATTTCATTCACCAAACCATAATTCATGCCAATCGTAAAAGTTGGTGAAACATAAATTCCAGAATTCAACATACGAAATCCAGAAATCACAATCAAAGGGAACAACGACGTCGTACAGCGGGACATCCAATGAACCAAATCACAATCAAAGGGAACAACGACGTCGTACAGCGGGACATCCGATGAACCAAAACACAGTCAAAGGGAACAACGACGTCGTACAGCGAGACATCCGATGAACCAAATCACAATCAAAGGGAACAACGACGTCGTACAGCGAGACATCCGATGAACCAAATCACAATCAAAGGAAACAACGACGTCGTACAGCGGGACATCCGATGAACCAAAACACAATCAAAGGGAACAACGACGTCGTACAGCGAGACATCCGATGAACCAAATCACAATCAAAGGGAACAACGACGTCGTACAGCGAGAGATCCGATGAACCAAATCACAATCAAAGGGAACAACGACGTCGTACAGCGAGACATCCGATGAACCAAAATCTCTAAGACATTGCTCAATGCTAGTCTAAAACATAAAATGATCGTCATGATCAAAGAGAAGTGTCGATTACAGTAAGCTAGTAAATATATGAGCTTAGCTTCATGTCCCATAACCACTAGCTTAACTTAAATATTTACGAACAAATTGTTGATCTCCTCTAGAAAATTGTCACAGGAGATTCAATCGAACAAGTCCAAGAATTAACCGACGAAGTAAACGCAAGCGTTCCATACCACTTGTTTTACTAAGTCGTTTAATTAGATTTCTCATACGAGTGAGGTAAAGGTTTGTATATACTAATAGACTGGAAAACGGTTTAAGAAACTAGCTTTGTACTAAAATAGTGTTGAAATCATTTGAAGAAAGAGTTTTGATATTTACTACTAGTATAGAAAACCTTTATATTTTAAAGTGACAAATCATAGAAATGATTGTAGAAACAATCGGGCATAAAAATTCACATTCGAAGACGTGAATAAAATCCAAAGAAATCAATATAAAATCCATCAAAGTGGATATATCTAAAATTCCCAAAGAAAAGGTCATCAAAGTCGATAATAAATGACAAAAACAAAAGGGAGAAAACACGAATCGATTAAAGTTGGATATTCAAACGAATTAGCAATATAAGCTAATCTGGTAAATAGTAGCAGGTCGGTCGACCGGACCCCCTGAGTCGGTCGACCGAACCAGGGGTTGGAAGTGCTCGGGGCACCAGGTCGGTCGACCGGCCCAGGGGGCTCGGTCAGCCGAAGCCTGTAACCAGCACTTCCAAACAGAGGCAGGAAGTGCCTGGACTACAGGTCGGTCGACCGACCCAGGAGGCTCGGTCGGTCGAACCTGTATACTTGCACTTCCTACCCTATTTCAAAGGAGGTGCAAATCCCGACCAAATTGCAATCGCACGAGCAACGGCGCTAAGGGTTTATGCCAATCGACTACCCGGCCCTATAAGCTCCTCGATGCATCACCAAAAACATGTTCAAATATCAAAATTATGATTTTTAAAGAATTGAACTCAAAACACTAAAAATTGGAATATTCACCAAATCAATCCAAACCAAAAGCAATTGCACACGAATAAGTGTTAGGAATTCATACCTAACAATCGAAGATAATTATAAGCATAGATGAGAGATTAAAAATCTCACCTTTGAACCCAAACAAAAGAAGAAGAAGCTTGAAAGCAAGCTAAGATCAATTCCTCTTCAATCTCAACACTAGAAGCTTGAATCTAAGCTTAAAAGAGAAACATTTCCTAAATTAGGTTTAGGAATTTTCTGAAATCAAAGAGAGAATGAGTTGGAGAAGATGAAGAGGAAGCTTACCAATGGGTTCTCTTGTGTTTGGAGCTAGAAGATGGATTTGCTAATGGAAACTAGGGCTTAGGATTTCCTAATTCTTTTTCTCTTCCCCCATTTTTGAAGAAGCTTGAGTGTTAGGAAAATAGAAAAGAAGTGAATGAAGAGGAGAGGGGTTGGGACTGAATACATAAGTGCGCTCAGCCCAAACCAAAACCCTAAGTGAAAAGTAGCAAAATTCAACTTTCTCCAAACATATCGAAGTTTATACTCAAAAAGGTCGCAAACGTCATTTTGAACTCAATGGGGGTGGTCTCGAGTCCCAATTCGACTGTTTGCAAAAAGTAGCTTTTCGGACTAAAATCCGACTAACGATAAAATATTTAAATAAGATATTTAAATATAAAATCGATAAATATGCGGGTTGTTACAGACTCCCATCCTTAAAGAAATTGCGTCCTCGCAATACTTAAGAAGAAAATAAGAAGTAATAACCATAGAAGCATATCAACACAAAAGAAAATCTGAAATAGGAAGTTCACCATAAAGAGCACGAAAGAGTTAGCACGAACGGGATCGCTCGATGAATTCTTTGGATTCCCAAGAGCAATACATAGGATTTGAGAACCATTGAACTATCACAAAAAGAACATCTTTATTTCGAAGGCGCTCAACCTCCGAAGTAATGATGCGAATGGAATGTTGCTCATAAATCAAATCTGGTGAAACTTCAATTTCCACAATATCACCAGGCACAAGAATAAAACCGAAAACATAAAAGCATTTCCGTAGATAAAAGACGTGGAGAACGTCAAGAATAGCAGAAAATTGAGCTGGTGCAATGACGTAGTACAAAAACGGTACGCCCGAGAAACTAGAAACTCGAATAATTTGGAACACCGACGTAGTACAAAGACGGTACGTCCAATGAACCAAAAAGCCAAGTCATTGATGTAGTGCAAATGGTACATCCAATGAATCAAAGACACTGATGTAGTACAAACGGTACATCCAATGAATCAAATAGCAAAGACATTGATGTAGTACAAATGGTACATCCAATGAATCAAAGACACTGATGTAGTACAAACGGTACATCCAAAGAATCAAATAACAAAGACATTGATGTAGTACAAACGGTACATCCAATGAATCCAAAAAGAAAAGACATTGATGTAGAACAAACGGTACATCCAATGAATCAAATAGCAAAGACATTGATGTAGTACAAACGGTACATCCAATGAATCAAAAGCAAAGACATTGATGTAGTGCAAACGGTACATCCAATGAATCAAAGACACTGATGTAGTACAAACGGTACATCCAATGAATCAAATAGCAAAGACATTGATGTAGTACAAACGGTACATCCAATGAATCAAAGACACTGATGTAGTACAAACGGTACATCCATTGAATCAAATAACAAAGACATTGATGTAGTACAAACGGTACATCCAATGAATCCAAAAAGAAAAGACATTGATGTAGTACAAACAGTACATCCAATGAATCAAATAGCAAAGACATTGATGTAGTACAAACGGTACATCCAATGAATCAAAAGCAAAGACATTGATGTAGTACAAACGGTACATCCAATGAATCAAAAGCAAAGACATTGATGTAGTACAAACGGTACATCCAATGAATCAAATGAGACGGAACATCGATGTAGTATAATAACAGTACATCCGATGAACCGAACACCATAAAAGAACACCGAACGCTAGTCCATAAAAGGAATGAGATAAAGCTCAATAAAACGAAGTATACCAAAACGTCCGATGAACTTGATAAAAATATAATTCCATTCAGACAACATCAAAGAATCAACCACTTGTTGCTTACGACAAAGCGCATTGGCAACTCGATTTCCCTTCTCAGGAATAAAAGAATATAAGGGTCATAAGATGCTAGGAACTCGAGTCAACATGGAGTTCCATATGAGAAAATAATTATTCAAAAGATTTATGATCGAGGTAGAGAACAATTTCTCATCCAAATATGATGATGCCAAATTCCAAAAGTAAAAACAATAGCCGAGAGCACTAGATCATGAGTGGCGTATCTAGTCTTGATAAGCTAAAATGATTTAGAAGCACAAGTGATAGCACGTTCTCTTTTGCAAGAGAACGGCATCCAAACCAATACGACTAGTATCTGTACAAATAGCAAAGTCTTGGTCCCCCTCCAGGAATCACAAGAATAAAAGTATCGAAAAGAAAGAATTTCTTTTAAATAATCTTCATTCCTGAAAAGTTAAAACTTTCAAAATTACATTTATCATTATGTAATAATCATTCTAGAAAAATTTACTATTTTCACGTTAATATACTGTGTCTGATTGTCTCATCAAAGCGTTTAGGAAATTCCTATCGATAACGTTGATCAAGCGCGTCGACCGGAATTCTTAAAACACTAAATGGGCAATACAATCACAAAAATCGTATTCTATAGGATAAGTAAGTTTCTCAAAAACTTCTAAGAATATTCTTTGTTCATTTTAAGAACAAAAATCAAATTGTACTTATAAATAAATCTTATGAAAAAGATTTTCAAAATTTTAAATTACTATTTTCATCCAAAATCAATAAATACAAGAATGGTCTCATCGAAATATTCATAGAATATTCGATTTATAAAATGGATGAAATAAGCTGGACAAATTGAATGACATAATAAGTCGTTCATAAGAATCATAACGAGTGCGGAATACGGTAAGTGGAATGCTAATTTCCGCAACTCGTAGCAAACGAAAACCGGTGGTAAAGTCAAACTGAAAAGACCTTAACACCACACAAAAGATTTCTTAGGTGATAATCCTAAGACAAACTCAAAAATACCGAAAAATTTCTCAAACTACATGAATGAGAGAAATAACACTTTCCTTATAAGTGGGCTTAAGGAATAAAATGATGCCATCAAGTTGGAATCAAAATCATAAAGGAAAATAGAAATCTGCTTAACAGATTGAAAATGTCAAAGATGAATAGTCCACTCGAAAAATAGGATATGGGCTTCACAATGATTAAGCCGATCCTTTCAAAAAATTAATTCCGAAGCCTAAGTAAAAATATCGGCTCGGAAAGAAAAGTCTCATAAAATAATTTCGACATCAATAAAAAGCAAATTGAGTGTTGCGGATCTACCATCCGGATTCACAATCCTCAAAGAAGTCTTCAAGCCTAAAAATGTTTAAAAAGAATCAACAAGTTCTTTTGATATAAATTAGTGAGATGGAACCCATATCAAAATGAACACAAATAAGAAGATCATGAAATAAAACAATGCCATCAAGGATTGAGTGAAAAGTACCTTGACCAAGAGAAGAGTTGCTAGGGGCTTGCACAATATTTAGCTTTCTCATTTCCTTGTTCAAAAGTTTGGGACACACGCAGATAAAAGATGACCAGGTTTCTTGCAATAGCGACAAGAATGGGGTTTTGGACACATATTCGCATAGTGTTCCATAGAATTACAATTGTAGCATCCTCCACGATTAGGGATTGGAGTCTTTGCTACAAAAGTAGTTTGCTTCACTCTCTTATTGGGATTAAGGCTCTTGAACTTAATATGCCTCTTCTTGAAAGTTCCAATATCACAAACACTTCCTTTACCAACCTCTCCATGAAGAAGAGTAACATCCACAAGCTGATTGAAAGAAACTTCGAGTTTCAAAGGTAGAACCATTTCAGGGTTCTTACTCAAAGCATAGATAAACTCTTGATTCTTTACAAGATCCAAAAGTTGTTGAGCAAACATGAATACTCCATCCAGGGGAGTAGCACTAGATTGACCGACGCTAGGACGGCCAGGTCTAACCATTTCTCTTCTTTAAGAAAGAAAGAAAGAAGAGGAAAAAGTTATTCTCAAGATAAATATCAAGCAATTCTTGATAGATAAAACAAGGAATCATAAAGAAAATAGGATGAATCGGTACGAAGACTCGAATAAAATCCTGAAGCACGACTCCTAAGAAAGACTTAGGACGATGATCCTTGTTATAATATTCCATATTGCTCCGAAGTTTGGCTCTGATACCAAGCTGTGACGCCCCACCTCTATACCCACGCTAGCCAAGAACACTACGGAGTAATGCTGTCGACTAGCACAGAGAATAAGGCTGTTGAGGAGCGACCATCCATGTAATTGCTTTGTGCGAGTACCGATATGCCAGATAAAAATATAACTTTTCATCTCTAGAGGAAATCCGACATACAGATACAACTCAAAGCTATCACACAGTGGATAAATAAAATCTTCGGAAACAAATACAGAAATAAACATAACATAAATCAGTCACAGACAATTCATATCACAAAGGCGGAAATAGATATGAATATTACACATAAAAGTGTACATCAGAGTAGTGGTCAAACAAGATCCACAATATCAAAAAGAATAGATACAAATGCTAGACAAAAGAATAAGTATACATCATAGAGTTTGTATCCCAAATGTATACAACAAAAACTACTAAACTAAAGTAGTTAGCCAAAAGTCAAAAGATGGTCCGATAAGGAGTCAAGCAGAAGCACCTGTAAAATCTCAGTCTGACCCGAGTATTATTTAAGAAGAAAATAATAAACGGATCAGTCTAGCTATAAATATCAGATGAAGTGATATATAATAAGAGATATGGCATAAACATATAATAATCACAATGCCAAGCTGTGATAAATAAGTAATTGAAAATCAACAAGAGATTAATCAATATCACAATAATCTACTCAAGATAAAAAGGAATGTCATACTCCTAATTTCATTCACCAAGCCACAATTCATGCCAATCGTAAAAGTTGGTGAAACATAAATTCCAGAATTCAACATACGAAATACAGAAATCACAATCAAAGGGAACAACGACGTCGTACAGCGGGACATCCAATGAACCAAATCACAATCAAAGGGAACAACGACGTCGTACAGCGGGACATCCGATGAATCAAAACACAGTCAAAGGGAACAACGACGTCGTACAGCGAGACATCCGATGAACCAAATCACAATGAAAGGGAACAACGACGTCGTACAGCGAGACATCCGATGAACCAAATCACAATCAAAGGAAACAACGACGTCGTACAGCGGGACATCCGATGAACCAAAACACAATCAAAGGGAACAACGACGTCGTACAGCGAGACATCCGATGAACCAAATCACAATCAAAGGGAACAACGACGTCGTACAGCGAGACATCCGATGAACCAAAATCTCTAAGACATTGCTCAATGCTAGTCTAAAACATAAAATGATCGTCATGATCAAAGAGAAGTGCCGATTATAGTAAGCTAGTAAATATACGAGCTTAGCTTCATGTCCCATAACCACTAGCTTAACTTAAATATTTACGAACAAATTGTAGATCTCTACTAGAAAATTGTCACAGGAGATTCAATCAAACAAGTCCAAGAATTAACCGACGAAGTAAATGCAAGCATTTCATACCACTTGTTTTACTAAGTCGTTTAATTAGATTTCTCATACGAGTGAGGTAAAGGTTTGTATATACTAATAGATTGAAAAACGGTTTAAGAAACGAGCTTTGTACTAAAATAGTGTTGAAATCATTTGAAGAAAGAGTTTTGATATTTACTACTAGTATAGAAAACCTTTATATTTTAAAGTAACAAATCATAGAAGTGATTGTAGAAACAATCGGGCATAAAAATTCACATTCGAAGACGTGAATAAAATCCAAAGAAATCGATATAAAATCCATCAAAGTGGATGTATCTAAAATTCCCAAAGAAAAGGTCATCAAAGTCGATAATAAATGACAACAACAAAAGGGAGACAACACGAATCGATTAAAGTTGGATATTCAAACGAATTAGCAATATAAGCTAATCTGGCAAATAGTAGCAGGTCGGTCGACCGGACCCCTTGAGTCGGTCGACCGAACCAGGGGTTGGAAGTGCTCGGGGCACCAGGTCGGTCGACCGGCCCAGGGGGCTCGGTCGGCCGAAGCCTGTAACCAGCACTTTCAAACGGAGGTAGGAAGTGCCTGAACTACAGGTCGGTCGACCGGCCCAGGGGGCTCGGTCGGCCGAACCTGTATACTTGCACTTCCTACACTATTTCAAAGGAGGTGCAAATCCCGACCAAATTGCAATCGCACGAGCAACGGCGCTAAGGATTTATGCCAATCGACTACACGGCCCTATAAGCTCCTCGATGCTTCACCAAAAACATGTTCAAACATCAAAATTATGATTTTTAAAGAATTGAACTCAAAACACTAAAAATTGGAATATTCACCAAATCAATCCAAACCGAAAGCAATTGCACACGAATAAGTGTTAGGAATTCATACCTAACAATCGAAGATAATTATAAGCATAGATGTGAGATTAAAAATCTCACCTTTGAACCCAAACAATAGAAGAAGAAGCTTGAAAGCAAGCTAAGATCAATTCCTCTTCAATCTCAACACTAGAAGCTTGAATCTAAGCTTAAAAGAGAAACATTTCCTAAATTAGGTTTAGGAATTTTCTGAAATCAAAGAAAGAATGAGTTGGAGAAGATGAAGAGGAAGCTTACCAATGGGTTCTCTCGTGGGTTTGGAGCTAGAAGATGGATTTGCTAATGGAAACTAGGGCTTAGGATTTCCTAATTCTTTTTCTCTTCCTCCATTTTTGAAGAAGGTTGAGTGTTAGGAAAATAGAAAAGAAGTGAATGAAGAGGAGAGGGGTTGGGACTGAATACATAAGTGGGCTCAGCCCAAACCAAAACCCTAAGTGAAAAGTAGCAAAATTCAACTTTCTCCAAACATATCGAAGTTTATACTCAAAAAGGTCGCAAATGTCATTTTGAACTCAATGGGGGTGGTCTCGAGTCCCAATTCGACTGTTTGCAAAAAGTAGCTTTTTGGACTAAAATTCGACTAACGATAAAATATTTCAATAAGATATTTAAATATAAAATCGATAAATATGCGGGTTGTTACATAATCCTTTGAAAACAGCTCCCAGATCACTTTTCCACTTGCATATTAAATTTCCACCCAATTACTTATTCCACTGAAATCACCAAGTCTAAATACTTTAGATTTTGAAATAATTTAAACCTTATCCAAAAATATACTTTAAAATATTTAAAATAAAAACTATTTGAAACACTTTATTTAAAATACTAGTTATGAAATTTTATAATAATTTGTAAAACTTAAGCCAAACCAATCTTAAAATAAAAGTTATTAAATTCTGTACAAGTTTTTCAAATAAAAACTTTAGCCAAACTATCTTTAAAATAAAACTACTTTAGAAGATATAAATATTGATAATCTTTTAAAATCATAATACCAATTAACCCTTTTTTTAAATAATTGCTACCATGACTAATTTAATAAAATATTTACTTCCAGAATTGTAAACAACTTAAATAATAATTTCTCAAATAACATTCTTTAAACAACTTTAAAACTTTTGACTTATACTTAAAAATCTGCTTTGAAAATGTACTTTGCATTTTAGGAAAATACACTTTTGTTTTACACCTTTTAAAAATAAACCACTATTTATTTTTAAAACAAATTACCCATTCCTTTATAAATTCCCACCGTGAATTTATACTTTCAAATATCCACTGATATCTTATTTCACTTTATAAACCCGGTTTATAAATTCCATAGTCCCATCCTCCTTTTTAAAACACAGTTTCAAATACTAAATCAATTTCCAAATCGATGTCCAGAATTTACTCCATTTAAAAATAGATTCCTTTATTTACTCAATTTTCTTTTAAAACCCATTAATTTCAAATTTAACTTCTTTATTAAGATTTAAAATGTTATTTAAATTGAAAATACCAATTTCATATTTATTTCAAAATTCTTCCTTTATTTCTTCCTAAACCATTTAAATCCTTAATTTTAAAAAATTAATCTTATATTCCTTTAAATAACATCACTTAAGTTTAAAAATTCATTTATTGCCATTTATTCAAAAATCTCCTTTACCATACTTGGGCATTTATTTATTAGGATTTTTAAATCAACTTCTATCCTTTTCCAATTAATTTTTTAGTTTATCCAATTTCTCTATAATTATTTTACTTAAAAATTCTCTCTTTTATTTTCCTTTCAAAAATCCAATCTATATATTTTCGATAACTTGGTATACCCAAATATCCAATCAAACCAAAGCATCCAATATTTTCAATTACCAATATAATCTATCATAGATTATCAATTAAATCATATCACAGAATATTCAAACAATCTAAATATTTTGAGGAATCCTGTTGGATCCCTCCAACCTGTTTCCCTGCATCCATAGATGTTAGCACAATATAAAATACAATTCCACTTCGAGGTGGAATATCGTCGTATATGGGGTCATCCGCTATTATGCGGGGCTCATAGGGTCTCAACCGTTATATAATGCAAGAAATCAATCACTATACATATATACTATTATATATATAATATCACATCCTGTCAATTCAATCATTGAACCAATAAATTTAAATTTAACTATTTAAATTTAAATAGCAATCCAGATGAGTGAGATTAACTCACCCTTGATTTTTTTTGCAATCCGACCGAAACCAGCTTGTTTTCTTCACGATTTCAGACCTTGAATAAACATTAGTGCTTTATTATCATTTGAACTAATCGAATCAATTAGTTAGCATTTATTGATTTAATTAACCATGACTTTTATTTAAACTAATTTTCCTTAAATAAATAATTTTTGATGACTAAAATAATTAAATAAGCTAATTAAATAAGTAAACCACCTTAATACTTTATTTTTAAAATTAAGCAGTACGTGAAAATATACATATAGATATATGTATAATTATTCTTTCCTTTGAAACCACATATGTACTTATAAAATAACCGATATAGATTCAAAAATAATCCAATCTTTTAAATAAATTCTTCAACATTTTTAACATACCTATATATTTCCAAAATCATGTGTATAATATATATTTCTGTTTTACCTATATATGTATATATATATATACATTAAATTCTAATAAGATAATATTTCTTCCAACCTATATACATATAAAAAAACAGAATTTGCTTCTATTTTTATTTTTATTTTTCGAAATAAATCATTTTTAAAATCCATTGCTTTCAAGAAAAATAAACATTTAAAATAAATGTTAATATATCTTACTGCCACATTTTTTTAAAACAGAATTCAATTAAGTAACCATAACTTAAGTTTAATTAAATTATCAAAGAACAGACAATACTGAAGGAATCAAACCTCAATCTCGTCGACCCACACAGTACAGAATGTCCTCGACAACGACCACTAACCTCCTCATCTTCATGCGAGAGCGCACGCCCAGCAGCCTCCTCTTGGTAAAGATCGAGGCCCGCCTAGCCATCGCCTTCCACGAATTCATGACCCACCTCCCCGCGTATAAAACCCCATGCTTCGTTGTCGTCTCGAACTATTGCCGTGCTCTTCAAACGAGCCTCGCCCAAAATTGAATTCGAGGAATGGTGGTGAATATTAGGTCAATTTCGAAAGATTGAGAGGAGAGGCCAATTCGATTATTACGGTCACCAAGTGTAACGACCCGATTTTTCGTTGCCCGAAAATCGACATCATTATGTCCATCGTATTGAATACCGAACAATCGAATGCCCGAAAACCGAACCATTAGGGTTAAAAAAGAAGGAGGTAGAAGAAGAAATAGAAAACAAGATCAGAATCTTACCATCGCAGTGGAATAAAATATAATAGTTAATAACTGATCTTTACACAAAAGAAACAGTATCTGCTTTAAACATTACGTCATCAGAGTACACCGATATCAAAACAATTACTGGACAGTTATATTATCTTGTCCTCACAAAAGCTGACTATACAGCTTTCACTACACAGCGGAATATAAATCTACGTAAATACACCTCGTCATGCAGCTCGTCTCTTGAGCTCCACGGCAATCCATCCAGAATCTGTACTCTATAATACTCGGTCAGATCCCGAGCATTATAGTCAAATAACGCCCGAGTCAGTCTAGAAAACCAGGTGAGAAAACACACTCAATTGGATTATTAATGTTTTCAAAATCATTTGAAATCAAAGGTATCTCATAAGACCACGCCACAAATAAACATGCCAGGTTTTTAACTTACGATAACCAAAACAATTTTATCAAATTCATCTGATATTATAATAGTGTCTATAGAAAGTAAAATAGAATCTTAGATGAAATGCTTGCATCTCACATTTCAGCATAGTTGGGCACAATCAAAACCGTACAGGTGCTTATTGAAGATTGGATTCCATACAATGGTAGGGCTACTGGGGTACCGTCCGTCATAGTACGTGGTCTAGATCACCGTAACTAGGATCACCCTGATCCCCTGCATCACAAGACTGGTGCTACCCCATACTGAATAGTCCGAATAAGTTCACCCTACGGTTGGGATCAACAACCACCCACAGTGCTGAAACAAAGGGACCTCTAGACAGGGATGACCGTACCGTAATTGGTTGCTAGCCACTTAGCCTTGTATGCACCTCCCCCGTTTTATCCATTCCCAGTTGATGAGGCTCGAGGCTTTGCGTTACCTATTTAGCACACATTCATCCATACAAGTCCGTTCTAGGTTCAAACAGAACCGAAGACACTACTCCTACTACATCCATTTTGGAATCACCCTCAAGATTAGTAGCGATTAGCCCTTGCACTTCACTGCTCCATCTTCGACTCCCAGCTTTTGTCTTCCTCACGAAAACGTTCAAACTGGATCGAAGTGGTTTTCCAGAAATTAATCCCTATCCCGATCTCTTCGAAACGATCACCGCATTGGCCAATATAGATAGTCGGTTATTTGACTATCAAATAACATTTACAAACAACCATCTGTCTTAATAAATTTCCAAAATTACTTATTATTCGAAATATCTACGCAAGATATCTTTCTACATTTCAATCCTTTGAAAACAGTTCCCAAATCACTTTTCCTATTGCGGATTAAATTTCCACCCAATTGCTTATTCCATTGAAATCACCAAATCTAAATACTTTAGATTTTGAAATAATTTAAATCACTTTATCTAAAAATATACTGTAAAATATTTAAAATAAAAACTATTTAAAACACTTTATTTAAAATATTCGTTATGAAATTTTATAATAATTTGTAAAATTTAAGCCAAACAAATCTTAAAATAAAAGTTATTAAATTCTATACAAGTTTTTCAAATAAAAACTTTAGCCAAACTATCTTTAAAATAAAAATTACTTTATAAAATATAAACATTGATAATTATCTTTTAAAATCATAATACAAATTAACCCCGTGTTTAAAATAATTACTACTATGACTAATTTGATAAAATATTTACTTTCAAAATTCTAAACAACTTGAATAATAATTTCTTAAATAACATTCTTTAACCAACTTTAAAACTTTTAACTTATACTTGAAAATCTGCTTTGAAAACGTACTTGGCTTTTCAGGAAATACACTTTTCTTTTACGCCTTTTAAAAATAAACCACTATTTATTTTTAAAACAAATTACACATTCCTTTATAAATTCCCACCGTGAATTTATATTTCCAAATATCCACTGATATCTTATTTCACTCTATAAACCCAGTTTATAAATTCCAGTCTCATCCTCCTTTTCAAAACACTGTTTCAAAAACTAAATCAATTTCCATATCGATTTTCAAAATTTACTCCATCTAAAAATAGATTCCTTTACTTACTCAATTTTATTTTGAAACCCATTAATTTTAGATTTAACTTCTTTATTAAGATTTGAAATCTTATTTAAACCGAAAATACCAATTTCATATTTATTTCAAAATTCTTCCTAAACCATTTAAATCCTTAATTTTAAAAAATTAATCTTATATTCCTTTAAATGACATCACTTAAGTTTAAAAATTCATTTATTGCCATTTATTCAAAAATCTCCTTTACCATACTTGGGCATTTATTTATTAGGATTTTAAAATCAACTTCTATCCTTTTCCAACTCATTCTTTAGTTTATCAAAATTCTCTATAATTATTTCACTAAAAAATTCATTCTTTTATTTTCCTTTCAAAAATCCAATCTATATATTTTCGATAACTCAGTATACCCAAATATATCCAATCAAACCGTAGCATCCAATATTCCAATCAAACCGTAGCATCCAATATTCTCAATTACCAATATAATCTATCACAGATTATCAATTAAATCATATCACAGAATATTAAAACAATCTAAATATTTTAAGGAATCCAGTTGGATCCCTCCAATTTGTTTCCCTGCATCCACAAATGTTAGCACAATATAAATACCAATTCCACTTCAATGTGGAATATCGTGGTATATGGGGTCATCCGCTATTATGCGGAGCGCATAGGGTCTCATCCACTATATAATGCAGGAAATCAATCGCTCCAAATATATATATATATATATATATATATATATATATATATATATATAATATCACATCTAGTCAATTCAATCATTCAACCAATAAATTTAAATTTAACTATTTAAATTTAAATAGCAATCCAGATGAGTGAGATTAACTCACCTTTGATTTTTTTGTTTTGCAATCCGACCCAAACTAGCTTGTTTTCTTCACGATTTTAGACCTTGAATAAACATTATATGATTTATTATCATTTGAACTAATCGAATCAATTAGTTAGCATTTATTGATTTAATTAACCAAGACTTTTATTTAAACTAATTTTCCTTAAATAAATTATTTTTATTGACTAAAATAATTAAATAAGCTAATTAAATAAGTTAACCACATTAATACTTTATTTTTAAAATTAAGCAGTACGTGAAAATATGTGTGTGTGTGTGTGTGTGTGTGTGTGTATACATGCATGTATGTATAATTATTCTTTCCTTTGAAACCACATATGTACTTATAAAATAACTTATATAGATTCAAACAAGTCCAATCTTTTAAACAAATTCTTCAACATTTTTAACATACCTATATATTTCCAAAATCATATGTATGGTATATATTTCTGTTTTACATATATATGTATATATACATTAAATTCTAATAAGATAAAATTTCTTCCAACCTATACACATATAAAAAAACAGAACTTGCTTTTATTTTTATTTTTCGAAATCAATCATTTTTAAAATCCATTGTTTTCAAGAAAGATCAAAATTTAAAATAAATGTTAATATATCTTACTGCCATATTTTTTAAAAATAGAAATTCAATTAAGTATCCATAACTTAAGTTTAATTAAATTATCAGAGAACAGACAAAACTGGAGGAATCAAACCTCAATTTCATCGACACTTATGGTACAGAACGTCCTCAACAAAGACCACTAACCTCCTCATCTTTACGTGAGAGCGCACGCCCAGCAGCCTTCTCTCGGCCACGATCGAGGTCCTCCTAGCCATCGCCTTCCACGAGTCCATGACCTACCTCCACGCGTGCAAAACCCCATGCTTCGCAGTCATCTCGAGCTATTGCCGTGCTCTTGGAATGAGCCTCACCCAAAATCGAATTCGAGGAACGACAATGAATAATAGGTCGATTTCGAAATTGATTAGAGAGGCCAATTCGATTATTACGGTCACCATTAATTTTATTTTTTTGAAAGAGGCTTCAGTCGATTTTTAAGTTTTAATTTTTGAAAGGGAGAAAAAATGAAGGCTAAATGTATTGTTAATTATCTTTGCTTGTCGATCTTTATTTCAAACGCGTGTCTTTAGTGATGACTCGTGCTTTAAACTCTTTTACGTGTCGGCAGGCTTGAAATGCAGTTAAATAATTTATATTTATATTTAAATCCAAATTTAAATCGTCTTGATTTACATGCTCTAAAATTCCACACCCCTATCGAGGCGTGCCGCTAGATGTTCATAATGTTATACCCCTATTAAAACATGATGGAAAAGGTTTTGAGGCCTAAATCGATCGTATGGAGAAGATAGGTTTTTGGATCTAGTTATTATATTGAATTTCAATATAAATTTTAGCGCTTTAATCTAACGTACGATCACACAACAACTCCAAATGCTACGAAAATTGAAATCCAATAGTAATACACTATTACGAATCCAATGGAACTAGTTTCGTTGAATTCCGAGACTGTGCCTCGGAAGGCTATTTTTAAATTCAATTTAAACAATATATTTTTAAAACTGAGCAAAACACTTTTAAATTCAAATTTAAAGCTTCCCTTATCTTCAGTATCATTAATATAAATTTTACAAGCTTTCAAATTATTTTTAACAAGCCTGAAACTCCCGATTCAAAAATGTTCCAATTTCCAGTTATTAATTCAATATTTACATTATCCAATAAATAGCGATATTTGAGATTCAAACTAAACTAATTTTCAAATATTTAAAATCAATTAAATATTGGAATTTCAAATATCTAGAAATTATGGGTCATCACATTCCTCCCGCTTAAAAGAATTTCATCCCCCAAATTACTAGTTAGTAAGAATGATCCAATACCCGTTACTATCTTCCCAAAAACCAAACATTTTTAACAACTCCCCAAACCCAACAGTTTCAATTAATGACACTATCACTCTTAATGACTTTTCCAAACTCGACTATAGATTACAATCCATATTATTGACTTAATCATCTGAAATTATAATTCAAAACCAAAATTTAAATTCTCAAAATTTCTCAAAAATTTTCTAACTCCCTAAATTTTTGAAAAATTTCGCCGGCGTCTCCTTTGCGCGGCTAGGTGGGCACAACTACAAAATGCCTCTATAGGCCCCCAGATTTCAAAAGAAAATGAAAAACCTAGTGGCTAGACCAGAAAACCATCAAATTTCATATAGAAATTTAAATCCATATATATCCTTGTAACGTTTCGGATTTTTCCCGCTCGAAAATCGACATCCATACTTCGAATCGTATTCGAATGCCGTAGATTCGACCGTTCAAATCCGATTCGCCGGAGCTTATAACAACATTAAGTAAATAACATAGCGTGATAAAAGAATAATACATTGATATACAACACTGATACAACAGAGTGATACAATGAATATCAATATACATCAGAGATATGATACAAAAGAAAAGCAGCGGAAAAGAAAAATAGATAACATCTAGCAGCGGAACAAATAACACTAAGATAGTCTTCAAGGAAGAACTCCAAAAACTGGAACTCCATCTCCAAGAACCAATCCAGCAATAACTCAAACTCCCGATAACGATGCACAAAGATCAGTAAGAATGGCGTGATCCAAAGACTGAACTAACTCCAGATAATCCACTACATCTAACTATCTGAAAAATCCAACTCTAGACTGCTCGTGTAGAAAAATTTTGAGCACCCAGAGTTTAGGAAAGAAACAATAAACTCCGGATCAGTCATGGGACTGGTGTGAGTAACAAAAACAGTTTATCTTTTAAAACAATCAACAAAAGATTTTTAAAGTCAATTCGCAATGCTTTTTTTTGAAAATGAGACTACCATAAGACCTCCCGCCACACACACAATGCAAACACAGAATTGGAGGAGATTTCTTCTTATGATAGTCAAAGATGCTTGATACGCATTAAAAAGAAACATTTGATATTATTACTAGTGCATAGTGTAGAAAACATTTTCCAAAGTAGAATATAAATCTTAGCCAGCATAGACATTTCGAACTATGCCTACTATAGCTACCATCCAAACAGTGGGGCGCCACCATAAGTGAATGATAGGTTCTACAACTAAAACCGTACAAGATCGTATTGTTTCTTTGGATTTCCAACAAATGGTCAGGCCAAGGAACTTCCCATTGCCACATGAGAACGCCTCTGGAAGGACGTCCCCGAGAACCTAACCGGATCTCTGCCAACACAAGGCCGGGTTACCCCTAACTGGGTAACTACTGACACGAGTATGCCACCTCCCGGTTGTAACAATCTTTTACCGGGGCCCCAACATCAAATCACAAAATAAGACATATATATATTTGTGATATCCGCATAAGTTAAGTATCTGGGCCCCATACCATGATACCACTTCTATCCAGAAGGAGATGTACATACCCTAAGGGGCGCTACCCCCAATAACCTTGCTGCATCTTTCCTGCTTCGACCATTCCGGGGTGTGAGGTTCGATGAAGTCACATCCACAATGCTACGCTTTAGTACAAAGCTATGCTTTGGGTCAACAAATGATCAAAGTAATGATCACAAAGATAAATGATCAAACAAATGATCATATCACAAATGATCAAACAATGATCATTTCACAGCAACACTTAGCATGTCACATTACCAAATTGGGAATATATCGTTGATAACCTTCAATTACATAACCTCTGAGCTCGTACGTCTCAGAGAAGGGTGTTAAGCTAAAAGAATAAATTCTCCGCCACCAGCAGAAATGTATTTGAATGAAATCTACTTTATATCTCAAAATGTAATGTCAGACACACAATCCATACAAGTCTGTTCCGGGCTCGAACAGAACCGAAGGCACTTTCGAAGAAGTCCTTGCAATCCGGATATTCACAATCCCGATCGGATTTCCCATCACTTAGGGAGTCTCTATATCGGCGCGACTCGGTGCAGAGACAATCGATAGGTCATCCTATCGCTCTCGCAAATGCCCGGTCTTCACCACCGTTCTTCAAATGCTATCCATAACGACGTATCACATATTCGGAATGGGTTATACGACACAAAGGTCCTTTCCCGGCTAAACCGAATAGTGGGCGAAACATTTAAAACATATGGATATGGGATTTCAACTAAGTCACAACTTAATAATTCAAAACTTTCTTTCAAATGGTTTAATCCAATTACCATTTCAAATCTTTTAAACAAAAGATTTATTTCACAAAGTTCACCCCGTTTCATAAATATCCAGTTACGGATTTCAAAACAATTCCCATTTCAATTTGATTAACTCGTTAAATCTTTAAATTAAAGATTTAACTTACAGTTTTCAAAACCCGTTTTCAAAGATTCATCCATAGCCTTTCAAAAACAGTGCCATTTTAAGTTGGATTAACTTATTCGGTCTTTGATTCAAAGACTCATTTTATAGTTTTCAAAACAATTCAATTCTATTTCAAACTTGAAATCTTTTAACAAAATTTGAAAATCCTTTCTTTAAATGAAAGCTATTATTATTTGAAAACAAACAGTTTTCATTTCAGAAAAATCCAATTATATTTGCTCGAGTTAAAGCCTTTGAATTTAAATTCTAATTCTCAAATCAATACATTTAATATGGTTTAACCTATATAAACTGGTATAACATCTTTAAACCCTTTTTTTCTAAATCTAGAATTAATCTTCAAATCTTGAATTTAAATTTGAATCAAATTATTTAAATTCCAAATTTTAATTAGGTTATTTCAAAAATAAATTTTGTCTTTGAAATTCTATTTCAAAATCTTTTCACTTTAATCCGATTTCATATCCAAAACCATTTGGATTTAGATATTCAACTTTCAAACTTTTTCCAAAATCTGTGACTCAACCGATTTCTCCGTGAAATCCATATTTGTGTGTGTATGGTGTGGTCTAGGGATTTAACATAATAGTGCAACATCATTCAATCATCATAGATCAAATACAACAATATATCTGATAAGCGATATAACTATAGCGCTTATCTTCATTCACAAATCACAGATATATATATATATATATATATATATATGTATGTATGTATATATATATATGTGTGTGTGTATATATATATATCACAGATAATAAAATATATCATAGATTACAACACAAATCAGGATAATCATAAAACATCATATATCAGAGATATCAAACAGTTTAACATAATCCAAACATCCATAAGTAGGGATAATTTTAATTATCTTTAAATTAATTAATCTAAATAAATTTTTAAATATCTGATCACATTATTTAATTATTAAATAATCCTAGTTAATGACCTTCATTATTATTTTATAATTCTTTAATCACTTTTCCTAAAGTAATTAACTAAGATTAATCATTTTTTTATTACAATTAAATTAATCTTATTTATTAATAAACATTAATTACCAATTTGTCTATCCTAATTTAATTAGCTTAAACCTTAATTAAATGGATTTAACTCTTAATTACTAAATTAATTCAAATCATTAATTATCCATTTTGATTAATTCAATAATTTCAAATTATAAAACCCTCATTTATTTAAGATAAGAATATTTTCTTATTAATGATCAAACCATCATTAACAAGGTACTTAAAACAATTTGCTTCCAAATTCACTTTTACATTTCATTTTAAATTTTTGATTTAAAATAAATAAATTTTAGCAAGATTTAAACAATTTCAAAACCTTTTTTTTATTTTACAAGTTAAAGCATTATTTATTTTACACTAGAAGTCAAGAGAATTTAAAGCCCCATTTCATTTAAATTCAAATCAATTTACAAATTTATTTTATCATTTAAATTATTTAATAGATTTAAAATTTGAAAACATTATTATTATTTCTATTAACTTTCAATTCAAACTTGATTTATATTTATATCTTGATTTAAGATTCAGTTTAAAACTTATTTAAATTTTCAGATTTGGATTCAAAAGACTTGAATTCATATTTAAATTTTTGTTTAAATTTTGATTTGAAAATCCAAATTATATATTTTTTTAACTTTAAGATTCAAAGTTCACTTGAATATAAACTTCACACTAGTTTAACTTTTGGTTACAACTAGCTTATAATTTAAATTTATTTAAATTTGGTTTAAAATTTAAACTACAGACAGTTTTTTTTATATATAAACCTGTAGCAAATAAACTCAACCCGAGACAACAGCATGGTACTTCCCAAACCCAAAAATCCTCAGCGCAATGAAAATGCATGGTGCACGTGCACCGTGGCTACGCCCACCTCCGACCTACTTCGACCACCTCCCCTCATCGATGATCGTCACTGAAACCGATCTCGATCATCAGATCATTGATAAAAACATCCAAACAAATTCGAGCATTCAAGCTCGATACAGCAACCCAAACGAAACCTGGAAACATCAAGGCACTCCACCACCAAACCTGGAAATCGCGTCGCCTCCGCAACTCCCACCGCCAGGCCTCGCGCCACCTCGATCACACCATCTCCGATCCCCCACGAGCCTATCCCTAGAATCCCATCAAACTCAATGCACACGAAGATCATCAACGACCCATTTTTCACCCTACACTAAAACTAGGTTTACAAATTTCCAAACCCCACCGCTGTCGCCACCGAGGTCTGACCACCGTCTTACTATTTTTCCCAGCATCCCCTTTCGTCCCTCCATCACTGGAAAAAGTCTTGATCATCACGAACCCGTGAATCACAAGGAATTGACGAGAGAACAAGATTTAAACAAACTCGAATTGCTCTTAACTTCTAAGTCTAAAAATCATAAATTTTGCTTTAAAAATCATAATTTAGCATAAGGACTCAGTTTGTAATCCTGAATTCGAAGATTAAGAAGTTTGAAAATTTTCAAATTTGAAGTTTGGCTTATGTTTCTTAATTTCCAGTAGAATAAATAAGTTGTTTAACTTAAGTTGAATCCTAACTAAAGTTTGAAATGAAACAACAAGTTTTATTTAAACATAAGTCTAAACAAAAATTAAATTAAAAGGTTTTGAATTTTAAATCAAACATGAACAAAAACAAGAAACAGAGGAATTGCAATTATTCAAATACCTGTATGCATCATACTTCAAAAATTTGCAAACATTCTTCACAATACAATATTGATCACAGCAACAATATTTAACTATATTATACTTTAATGTTTTTTTAAAGGTTGAGTTACTCACCTTTTACTGATGAAGACAGAGGAGCAGAGAAAATCTTAGGCCTAGAGTTGCCTTTGCCTTGCCCAGTTTTATTTTTTGAACTGCTACTCGAAGTTTTGAATGCAAATTGAAACTTGAACTGAAGCTTTGCATTTCTTGAAGTTGCTTTATAGATTTTTCTTTGTCTCAAGTTCATTGTTATTGATCAAGTGCTGAGCTTAGTTTCAAGTTGTAAGATAATATTTACTTTATATTTTTTCTTAGCTTTTGATTGTCGAATTAATGAAACAAGGCTGATATTATAAAAGAAAGTGTACAGGGGATTTTTTCTCATCAACATTTCAATGAATCAACAAAATTAGGCTTTAAAGAGGAAGTTGCTCACCTTCCACATTTTCTTGCTTTTAAAGCTTTCAAACTGATGTTGAGTTTGTTATCAGGTTTTTGATACCGAAGCTTCTTTGCTTCCTGATGCCCAGGCCTTGCTTGCTTTGGTATCAATTCACCTCTGGTATAGCTACCAATTTATATGCTTGAAGTTTAAATTTTGTTTGAGTTTAAATGTTTCTTACTTCAGTTTTTTTTTCTTTCTCCTTTCTTAATTTTTCACAGGTGAACGAAATGGTGAAGGGAGATATGTATAAAAGGAAGCATGCAGCTTGAAGTTCTTTGCAAGTACAGGATGTATTATATTTTTTTTTTCCAGAGATTTTCTTTGTACAATGGTTTATACTTTTATATAAAAATGTGGACATGCATACTTTCAATTGGGGGCTGAAGTATATTTTCATTAATTGCCTTGTACCATGCTCACATTTTTTTTCTTTGGTTCGGCTGAAACTTTGTTTATGTTTGCTTCTTTGTCTTGCCTACTTTGTTTTCCTGTATTGAAGCCATTATCTCGGCTGAGACGACATAGCATTAATAGCTAGAGTCCTTTTTGTTTTCAAATGAGAAATAATATTTTGTTATGCAGGGTTATCAAACACATCAGCTGATTTGATCTGGTATTTGTATGCAGATTTTGTTCTTGTGGATATTTTTTTCTTATGTTTGATATATATATTCCTTTTACTTTATGTACAAATTGTAAAAGTTGTTTTAGTGTGTTTGTTCCTTAACAAATTTGTTTAATGCGTTTTATTCTATGCTTCATTTATTCTTAAAACCCCATATTTAAGATTTTATTTCAAATCCACATATATACAATTTTGCAAATTCATATAACTTAATATAATTTCTTATTTGAATCGGGGAAACTCGCTGTCGTTTAAAATCAATTTTAAAATTTAATTCAAAGATTCATTTAAATTATCAATTTAAATTCATAAAAATCTGGGGTCGTTACAATCCTACTTAGCAATAACATCCAATCATAGATTTTAAAATCATTTTATACATTTCTTTACAAAAGTTTCAATATCTATTTTATTCAAGCCCATACGATGTCCGTATATCATCCGTATGAATACCAAATCCAATCGCTCACTCGATCACACAATTTCACTTCGGACTAGTATTGTCCATCCGACTTCCTAGTGCGGACTTAGATTTGGTTTCTTGATCAGAAACCGTTATTCTCCTTGCATAGCCAAAACTATGATAGAGAATTTCCAGAATCAATCAACATCCACATCCAGGGTTCCCCATCGAAAATCGAGTGAAAAATCCCAACTCGAATCGATATAACTATCTCGAAATTCTTTGCTCGAATTTGGATAAATTGCTATGCGAATAAAATAATATACGTACATTCTATATATCTATCTCCAATTAATTATTAGCTATATAAATTTTCTTTTTATTTACTTATCCACATTTAATGTTTACTTAACCTTTATTCAACATTAACTTAGAATATTTTCCCAATACCAAATTTACTTAAGAAATTCATCATCTATTGCTTAAGTTCAATGTAAATATTTTATATACTTCTTATATTCACTTTTACTTTACCACTTTAGCCTTTATATCCATTTATTTTAATTTACATTTACAATTCCCTCAGAATCCAATTTACCTTTCAATTTTAAATATTGAATTCAATTCATTTCAAACCATATTTAATTTGTTATTTCCTTTTTTTAGTTTCCCTTACTAATTCATTTTTAATTTCAAACAATTTTATTTCCAAACCATATTATTTTAGTTCACTTCGAATAAATTCTACAACTTTTCTTTACTTTACACAATTTAAATTAAATATCATTTCAATATTTAGTTTCAATTCATTTTCTTACCTATTTAAATAAATTAGTTTACTTACTAATTTTATTTCAGTTCTTCGTTTTATTTAGTCCAATCTTGACTAACTTCCATTTCTCACAATGCCAATTAATTCCCAATATTCAGCTCCAATTTCATTAACTTACAATTTAAACTAGTTTGTTTAATTCACAAATTTATTTCAACTAATAGATTTTTATTTCAATAACCATTTCATTTAGTTTATTTAGACTTTCCCTCAAAATTCACCTTTACTTAACTTAATTCAGTTAAATTCCAATTAAATTTTCAAATTAAATTTCCATAAGTTTTTCAACTTATTTACATTCCATTCGCAATCTCTTGAATTTGGTTCATTTAATTGACTTGCTTTACTAACTTATTTTATTGTCATATTTACTTTAATTTAACTATTCTTCAAGTTAAAATTTTCTATTCTAGAAAATCTCAAATTTTACTAGTTATCAAACCCATTTATATTTCCATAAACATTTTAAATAAGCTTCCAGAGTTTAAAAATTCAAATTCAAATTTGAAAACATATATATATATATATATATATATATATGCAAATCAACTATTCTCTGAATCTCAAACCAAACCCAGTTTCACAAATCACTCCAATTTAAAACAATTTGGCAGCAATTCCTCTCTTGGAAACTCGAAAATGAATCTTGATGATGCTGCAGTCATCACCGAAATTATTTTCTAGCGACCAAAGTGAGTTTGGTGCTTTTATTCCTTCAAAAGAATTTCAAATATTTTAAAATTCCAAATCTCACTCGATTTCAAATCCAATTCAAAAATATTTCTGAAATAATACCACTATTATTTCCACAAACCTTTGAAAACCATTTTCAATCACAAAGGAATTTAAACTTTTTCCCAAAATTCCAATTTCAAACCCTTCCAATCTATATTCAAACATCTTTGGAATTTTATTCTATTTCAATTATAAATCACACTTACAATTCACATCTACAAATTCCATTCCGTCGTCTGAATTTATTTCCTTGACCTTTGATTATGATTTTAATCCCTAGTTCAATTTCCTCACAATAATGATAATAATTTAATATTATCAGTTCCTAACAACAAAGCAACGACATATAACTATAATAATTTACGGAAAATTATTTCTTTTATATTCAAAAATAATTTGGGTAAAATTATTTCATTTTCCATATTTTATACAATACTGTATCGCTTTAACTTGTTTAAGAGTTTAGAAATCCTATCAATCACATGGTGTCCTATATATCGACCAGAATCCATAAACACTCAACCGATAAGTCAACACGATATAAAAACAATTTTTTATATTCACTAAGAAATACGCACTCATATCTATTAATACACTCAAACTCATTCCAGAGTACTACAGACTCTATTTCTAATGAGTAATCCCCACCAAAGCCAAGGTTCTCGCTTAACCTTCAGCTCTGATACCAAGTGTAATGACCCAATTTTCTGACGCCTGAAAATCGACATCAATACGTCCATCGTATCGGATACCAAATAATCAAATGCTGGAAAACCGGACCATTTGAGTTAAAGAAGAAGGAGGTAGAAGAAGAAATAGAAAACAATATTAGAATTTTACCATCGCACCGGAATAAAATATAATAGATAATAACTGATCTTTACACAAAAGAAACTGTATCTGCTCTATACATTACATCATCAGAGTGCACTAATATCAAAACAATTACTACACAGTTATATCATCTTGTCCACACAAAAGATGACTATATAGCTTTCACTACACAGCGGAATATAAATCTACGGAAATACGCCTCGTCATCCAGCTCGTCTCCGGAGCTCCACAGCAGTCCATGCAGAATCTGTATTCTATGATACTCGGTCTAACCCGAGCATTATAGTCAAATAACACTCGAGTCAGTCTAAAAAGCCAACGTGAAAAACACAATCAATTGGATTATTAAAGTTTTCAAAATCATTTGAAACTAAAGGTATCTCGTAAGACCACGTCACAAATAAAAATCCCGTGTTTTTACCTTATGATAACCAAAACATTTTTTATCAAATCCGTTTGATATTATAATAGTGCCTATAGAAAGTAAAATAGAATATTAGCTGAAATGCTTGCATCTCATGTTTTAGCATAGTCGGGCACAATCAAAACTGTATAGGCACTTATTGGAGATTAGATTCCATACAATGGCAGGGCTACTGGGGTACCGCCCGTCACAGTACGTGGCCTAGATCACTGTACCGAGGATCCACCCTGATCTCCTGCATCACAAGACCAGAGCTACCCTTTACTGGATAGTCCAAATAAGTTTACCTTACGGTTGGGATCAGCAACCGCCCATACAGTTGAAATAAAGGGACCTCTAGATAGGGATGACCTTACCCTAATTGGTTACTAGCCACTTGGCCTTGTGTGCACCTCCTCTGTTTTAGCCATTCCCGGTTGATGAGGTCAAGGCTTTGCATTACCTTTTTAGCAAACATTCACTTAGAATGCTCATCGTCCTCCTGAAGATGTTCTAAAAGCATTCATCCGTACAAGTCCGTTTTGGGTTCGAATGGAACCGAAGGCACTACTCCTACTACATCCATTTTGGAATCACCCTCAAGATTAGTTGCAATTATCCCTTGCACTTCACTGCTCCATCTTCGACTCCCTGCTCTTGTCTTCCTCATGAAAATGTTCAAACATGATCGAAGTGGTTTTCGAAAAATTAATCCCGACCCCGGTCTCTTCGAAACGATCAGCGCATTGGGCAATATTGGTAGTCGGTTATTTAACTATCAAATAACATTTACTAACAACCGTCAGTCTTAATAAATTTTCAAAATTATTTATTATTCGAAATATCTACGCAAGATATCTTTCTACATTTCAATCCTTTGAAAACAGTTCCCAAATCACTTTTCCTCTTACAGATTAAATTTCCACCTAATTGCTTATTCCACTGAAATCACCAAGTCTAAATACTTTAGATTTTGAAATAATTTAAATCACTTTATCCAAAAATATACTTTAAAATATTTAAAATGAAAACTATTTAAAACACTTTATTTAAAATACTAGTTATGAAATTTTATAATAATTTATAAAACTTAAGCAAAACAAATTTCAAAATAAAAGTTATTAAATTCTATATAAGTTTTTCAAATAAAAACTTTAGCCAAACTATCTTTAAAATAAAACTACTTTATAAAATATAAATATTGATAGGTATCTTTTAAAATCATAATACCATTTAACCCATTTTTTAAAATAATTACTACTATGACTAATTTAATAAAATATTTACTTTCAAAATTCTAAACAAATTAAATAATAATTTCTCAAATAACATTCTTTAAATAACTTTAAAACTTTTAACTTATGCTTAAAAATCTGCTTTGAAGACGTACTTGGCTTTTCTGGCAAATACACTTTTCTTTTACACCTTTTAAAAATAAACACTATTTATTTTTAAAACAAATTACCCATTACTTTATAAATTCCCACCATGAATTTATGATTCCAAATATCCACTGATATCTTATTTCACTTTATAAAACCAGTTTATAAATTCCATAGTCTCATCCTCCTTTTTAAAACACAGTTTCAAACACTAAATCAATTTCCAAATAGATTTCTAGATTTTACACCACCTAAAAATAGATTCCTTTACTTACTCAATTTTATTTTAAAACCCATTAATTTCAGATTTAACTTCTTTATTAAGATCTAAAATCTTATTTAAACTGAAAATACCAATTTCATATTTATTTCAAAATTCTTCCTTTATTTCTTCCTTAACCATTTAAATCCTTAATTTTAAAAATAAATCTTATATTCCTTTAAATAATATCACTTAAGTTTAGAAATTCATTTATTGCCATTTATTCAAAAATTTCCTTTACCATACTTGGGCACTTATTTATTCGGATTTTAAAATCAACCTCTATCCATTTCCAATTCATTCTTTAGTTTATCCAAATTCTCTATAATTATTTTACTTAAAAATTCTCTCTTTTATTTTCCTTTCAAAAATCCAATCTATATATTTTCGATAACTAAGTATACACAAATATATCCAATCCAACCATAGCATCCAATATTTTTAATTATCCATATAATCTATCATAGATTATCAATTAAATCATATCATAGTATATTAAAACAATCTAAATATTTTAAGGAATCCAGTTCGATCCCTTCAACCTGTTTCCCTGCATCCACAGATGTTAGCACAGTATAAAATACCAATTCCACTTCGAGGTGGAATATCGCAGTATATGGGGTCGCCCGCTATTATTCAATCATTCAACCTATAAATTTAAATTTAACTATTTAGATTTAAATAGCGATCCAGATGAGTGAGATTAGCTCACTTTTGATTTTTTTTTTGTTTCGCAATCTGACCCAAACCAGCTTGTTTTCTTCACGATTTCAAACCTTGAATAAACATTACATGATTTATTGTCACTTAAACTAATCGAATCAATTAGTTAGAATTTATTGATTTAATTAACCAAGACTTTTGTTAAAACTAATTTTCCTTAAATAAATTATTTTTAGTGACTAAAATAATTGAATGAGCTAAGTAAATAAGTCAACCACCTTAATACTTTATTTTTAAAATTAAGAAGTACGTGAATATATATATAATTAGTCTTTCCTTTGAAACCAAATACGTACTTATAAAATAACTTATATAGATTCAAATTGTTCAACATTTTTAACATACGTATATATTTCCAAATTCATATATATAATATATATTTCTGTTTTACCTATATATGTATCTATATATTAAATTCTAATAAGATAAAATTTCTTCCAACTTATATACATATAAAAAATAGAACTTGCTTTTATTTTTATTCTTATTTTTCGAAATTAATCATTTTTAAAATCCATTGCTTTCAAGAAAGATCAACATTTAAAATAAATGTTAATATATCTTACTGCCATTTTTTTAAAACAGAAATTCAATTAAGTAACCATAACTTAAGTTTAATGAAATTATCAGGGAACACACAAAACTGAAGGAATCAAACCTCAATCTCATCGACCCTCAACGACCACTAATGTAACAACCCGTATATTTAACAATTTTATATTTAAATGTTTTATTTAAATATAACGTCGTTAGTCGGATTTTAGGTCCGAAATGTTACTTTTTACAAATGGCCGAATTGGAACTCGAAACCACCTCCATTGAGTCCATAATGGTGTTTGCGATCTTTTTGAGTATAAACTTTGATATGTTTTGAGTAAGTTGAATTTTGCAACTTTTTATAGTTGGGTTTGGGTTCATCCCACTAACTAACTAATTAACCCTAGCTCAGCCCTCTCCACTCACTTATTTCATTTCATAAAACTTAAGCTAAATACTGAAAATGGGGGAAGAGAATGGGAATTAGAAATTCCAAGCCCTAGTTTCTTCTTGCAACTTGAATTCTTGCTCCAAAATCAAAGAGAAGCTATTGGTAAGCCTCTTCTTCATCTTCTCCAACTCTTCTCCTCTTCAATTTCAGAAGTTTCCTAAACCCAATTTGGGAAATATGTGTTTTATTCTTAGATTGAAGCTTGTAGTAGAGTTGAAGTGAAGAGTTGTTAGTCTCCTTCTTGTGTTTGAGCTTCTTCTTCTTCTTTGTTTTGAGATAAAAGGTGTGTTTTGAACTCACGTCTACTTCTCTTGATTTCATTGATGTTGGGTATGAATTCCTAACACTTGTTCATGTGCACTTGCTTTTGGTTTGGATTGAATTGGTGAATATCCAAGTTTTTAATGTTTGGGTTCAATTCTTTAAAGACCCTAACTTTGATGTTTGAACATGTTTTGGTGGCGAATCGGAGAGCTAATGGAGCTGGGGTATCTATTGGCTAAGGCTCCTTAGGTCCATTGCTCGATCGGTTGCGTTTTGGAAGAGTTTGTGCTTGGATGAAAAAGGGCAGGAACTGCAGAAAATTGCAGTTCGACCGACCGAACCCCTGGGCGGGTCGACCGACCTGCCACCCCGAGCATTTTTTTTTGGCCTCTAGATCAGGTCAGCTGACCGACTCAGGAAGTCCGGTCGACCGACCTGCTCCTATTTTTCTGTTTTGCCTATTTTTGCTCATTTTGATTGGTTTTCCAAATTTTGTCGATTCAAGTTGGTTCTTAGTGGTTGTCATTGCATCTTTTGGCTTTGATAACTTATTTTAACTTCATTCATGGGTTTTTATAAAATAATCTTTTAAATCGTATTAAAAGCTTCCTTCTCCAATTCGTAAATTCTATTTAAAACGCACACACAATTTCGCACTTCGAGCGGAGTGGAAAGGAGATTAAATGGTTAGGTAAAACACGGACCATGAATCCATGCGTTTATCTTTCCGATTAATCCCCGACCTATTCGATTGATTGTTTTGACCTTTGTGTCTGATTTACCAATGAGATGAGGTAAACTTTGTAATGCTTTGAGTGTGAAATTAACTAACAGATAGTAAACCGTTTAGTGCGAATGAGTGGTTATGGGACTCATGTTACCACTTTTCGGATTCCTTTTTGAGAGTTATGACACATTCCACCAGTTAGTGGTGTCCAGTACTGAGCCTCCGGACCTTCACCACTACGGTTTGTTGCCTTCGGGTTTGCACCTTCAGGTTTGTTGCCTTCGGGTATGTTGCCTTCGGGTATGTTGCCTTCGGGTTTGTACCTTCGGGTTTGTGCCTTCCGGTTTGTTGCCCTATTGTACCGCTTTCGGAGTTAGGTCTTTATGATTCGCTCGAGTGATATTTGGGTTTGGAGTCTTCGGGCTCATGGATCCTTGTTTATACAGTACTGAGCACGTGCAAATTTTATGATGTTTCATTGATATTTATATTCCCTAGGTATCGCCCTTCGATGTTGGTCTTTTTAAGCCGCATGATATGTAGTGATTACCTTGTGGAACTTATGTTACCTTTATTGGTATTTGTTATTTGCCTTTATGGGTTGTTTTGGGATATTCCTATCCTTTGTTTCTCTGAGTTGCCGATGATATGAGGCTTGTCTTGTTATGATATGATTCATCTTTTGTTAGATGATTGTGTTATCTCTTGTAGAGATATTTGTTATACTTTGTGACCTTGCAGGTTATTGTTGTTCAGTTTGTCTAACTGATTTGTTTAGCTAGACTGACCCGTGTATTTTATACTCGGGTCAGACCGAGAAGTTTCAGGTTAGGCGCATTTGGACTTAGCCTATTTTGCTTCCGCATGGACTATTCAGCTTATTCCTTTTTGTTAAAGCTTTTTGTGTAGTCCGTTTTGTTGTAACTCTGATATATGTATTCTTTTGACTCGTCTGTATATTGTGGTTTGCTATACCACTTGACATGTATTAGTTTGTATACTCTGTTATGTATCAATATATGTGTATATGATGATCTACCGTTCTGTGATGTATATTACATGTGAGTTGTTATATTCTGTTCTGATAAATCCTCCAACCACCTATGGTTTTGTTTTAAGTATTTATTGGGTATGTCGACCTGCTTGGTATGTCTATTGTCGATGTATTCAATAGATAGTTAGAGCAAAGCTATAAATGGTCGCTCCTAACCAGCCTTATTCTGCGTGTTAGTTGACGGCATTACCCTGTAGTGTCCTTGGCTAGCGTGGGTATAGAGGTGGGGCGTCACAGCATGGTATCAGAGCGAGGTTCAGAACAAAATATGACAAACGAAGAATAGAAGCACATATTCCGGTACATCAAAGTGTATAAGTGATACAGATCTTTGAATCATCGTGTCTCTCTATTCCTTCTTTGCCTTTTGTGGTAGATTGAATGTGGGAATACGTCTAGGAATGCATTTATTCCGTAGTGTTCCATCTTGGATTATCTACCTTGTGAATAATCTTGTTCTTGTCTTACTTTCAGCGTATGGATGGAAGAGGCAGGGGACGACGTTCGGATGCTGGGCAATCCAGTGGCTCACATCCGGATGGCGTTTAAATGTCTGCCGATCAGTTTTTGGAGTTGTTTAGGAGCACTCAGCCTCCAGTTCCTCCTCGAGTATCTCCACCTCGCAAGTCTGCCTTTGCACGTCTGTGCAGTGATTTTTCTCATCTTGGAGGAAAGCCGTTTAAGGGCTCCGAGTCTGTTCTTGAAGTCCAAGCTTGGTTTCACACGTGCGAGCGTATTTTCTCTCGCATGGATCTTTCTGACCATGATAGAGTTCTTGTAACTTCTAGCTTATTACAAGAGCGTGCTCTTGATTGGTATGAGCTTCTTGTAGTCGAAATTGATGAGTCTACTCTTTCTTGGACTCAGTTTCGGGAGCGATTTGAACTCAAGTTCGTTCCTGAATTTGAAAAAGTTTTATTGACCCGTCGCTTCCTTGAGTTGAAGCAAGGGAAATCTTCTGTTTCTGAGTATGTTGCATCATTCGAGGCTTTATCTAAGTATGGTCTTGAATTCATTAGCACTTCTTATAAGAAGAATTTGAAGTTTGTTTCTGGTCTTAGGAAATATCTTAAGAAGTCTTTGTTGCTCTAGCTCAAGCTTTCTTTTGAGGAGTTGGTTGATTCGGCACTTCATCTCGAGACCGTCGAGAAGGAGTGTGATAGTGATGTTGATGTTGAGGTTTCCAAGAACCCCAACAAGAGGCAGTTTCCATTTCAGAAGTCCAGGTCTTTTCCTTCTAAGAAGAAGACTGGTAGTTCTGGTTCTCAGCCTCAGTCTTCTGGAACACCTTTCATTCGGAAGTGTTTTAATTGTGGTTCTCCTGATCATATGATTCAAGATGGTTCCAAGCCTCTCTTTTGCCGTTATTGCAAGAAGGAAGGACATCATGTTTCCACTTGCCCTACTGTTCCAGCTGGTGCCAAGTCTAGCAAGCTTTATGCTCCTAAGGCTTCTGAAGGTCCTTCTCAGCCCAAAGGTATATCTCCATCTATTTTGGAAGGTTCTATTTTATTTCATGATCATAGTATACGAGTTCTTTTCGATACGGGTGCTTCACATTCTTTCGTATCGAAGAAGCTCGTTGATGATTTATCTTTGGACGTTTCTTGTTTGGTTACTTCTTTAAGGATTGCGAATCCTATTGGGGGATCCGCGACCCTTAGTATGCTTTGTGATGATGTTGAGATTTTTTTATGTGGCTTTTCTTTTCGTGCGAATCTGCACGTTTTTTCTTGTCTGGGATTTGATATGATTTTGGTAATGGACTGGCTAGTGAGATATGAAGCCAGGATTATTTGTTCGGAGAGAATTTTGTATCTTCGACATTCGGATTCGCCTACTCAGTTATCTCTTGTTCTTCGAGATGTGGATAATTCCGAAATGACTTTATGTTCTCTTGACTCGCGAGATAGTGATGATATATCTCGTATTCCTGTTGCTTGTGACTTTTGTGATGTTTTTGAGCCTGTTTCGGGTTTGCCACCCAAGCGGGCAATTGAGTTCTGCATTGATCTCATTCCAGGCGCGCAGCCAGTTAGTCGTCCTCCCACGAGGATGTCTACAAAGGAAAATGAGGAACTCAAGAAGCAGCTTTCAGAGCTTGAGTCAAAGCAGTTGATTCAGTCCAGTTTTCCTCCGTGGGGATCCGCGGTCGTCTTCGTGAAGAAGTATGATGGAACTCTTAGGCTTTGCATAGACTATCGCAAGCTTAATGAGTTAACCATTAGGAATAGGTATCCATTGCCTAGGATCGATGACATGTTCGATCTATTGAGTGGTGCTAAGGTCTTTTCTCAGCTTGACCTTGCCATGGGTTTTCATCAGTTACGAGTCGCGGAGGATAGCATACCTCTTACTGCTTTCCGCACTCGTTATGGTTCTTTTGAGTGGCTCGTTATGTCGTTCGGTTTGACGAACGCTCCTGCTTTCTTTGTGGATCTCATGAATCGGGTATTCCGGGAATATCTCGATAAGTTCATCCTTGTCTTCATTGATGATATCCTTGTTTATTCTAAGTTTGAAGCTGAGCATGCTAATCACTTGAGAATTGTCTTGAGTACTCTCCGTTATCATCAGCTTAGAGCCAAATTCTCCAAGTGCCACTTTTGGGAGAATAGGGTTAAGTTCTTAGGCCATGTTGTATCTTCCGATGGCATTTCTGTCGATCCCTCAAAGATCGAAGCCATCCAGAATTGGAAGAGGTCTGAGAATGTTCATGAGATTCATAGTTTCCTTGAATTGGTGGGTTATTACCGTCGGTTCATTAAGGATTTTTCCCGTGTTGTGCTTCCTCTCACCAGCCTTACTTGGAAAGGCATTCGTTTTATTTGGTCCGACAAGTGTGAAGCTTCCTTTCTGTCATTGAAGGAACTTCTCACTAATGCTCCTATTTTGGTGGTTCCCGAGGGGAATCATGATCTTTTTGTCTACACCGATGCTTGTGGTAGTGGTCTCGGTGCTGTGCTTATGCAGAAGGATCGGGTAGTTTCTTATGCTTCTAGGCAACTGCGTCCGAATGAAGTTCGCTATGCCACTCATGATCTTGAGTTAGCCGCCATTATCTTTGCCTTGAAGATTTGGCGACACTATTTATTGGGCGAGCGCTTCACTCTCTATACCAATCATAAATCCTTGAAGTATTTGTTCACTCAAAAGGAACTCAATATGAGACAACAACGTTGGATCGAGTTTTTTGCTTCCTATGACTTTGATATCCAGTATACCCCTGGAAAGGGTAATCGTGTTGCTGATGCGCTTAGTCGCAAACATTCGACTGTTATTTCTATGATGCTTGCCGAATGGGATGTTCTTGAGACTCTATCTTTTTGTGAAATTCATGATCGGGGTTCATCTTCAGATTCTCCTATTCTATTATTTAGTTTGGGAGCTCTACCCATTTTGTTGGATCGTATTGCCGATGCTCAGCGGCATGATCCTGATTTGTTGCATCTTATTCAGCTTTGTGAGTCTGGATCCTGTGATGAGGCGTTGCGGGATTTCAGCATTGATTCTCATGGGTGTCTTCGCAAGAAGAACCGTCTTTTTGTGCCTTCTGATTTTGCACTTAGGCATGACATTCTTGATGACTGTCACCGTTCTAAGTATACTATTCATCCTGGTAGTAGTAAGATGTATGCGGATATGCGTCGTCTTTATTATTGGGAAGGCATGAAACACGATGTGGCGTGTTATGTGAGTAATTGCATAACTTGTCAGCATTTTAAGGCCGAACATCAGCGTCCTTCGGGTCTTCTTCAGCCTCTAAAGATTCCATTATGGAAATGGGATCATATTTCTATGGATTTCATTGACGGCCTACCTCGTTCGAGATCAAGCCGTTCTTGCGTTTGGGTTATTGTTGATCGCCTCTCTAAGTCTGCTCATTTTATTCCTATTAAGTCTAATAGGACTTCTTCGCATTTGGCTAAGTTGTATGTCAAGGAAATCGAGAGACTTCACGGTGTTCCTAGTTCTATTGTGAGTGATCGTGATCCTTTATTCACGAGTCATTTTTGGAAGAGTCTTCAGCAAGCTTTGGGAACAAAGCTTAATTTCAGCACAGCTTATCATCCACAGTCTGACGAACAGACTGAACGGGTGAATCGTATCTTGGAAGATCTTCTCCATATTTGCATTTTTGATTTTGGTGGTAGTTGGGAGGATCATCTACCTCTTGTAGAGTTCTCCTACAACAATAGTTTTCAATCTAGTATCGGTATGGCTTCTTTCGAAGCTTTATATGGAAGGCCATGTCGATCACCTTCATGTTGGTTGGAATCTGGGGAGAAGCTTATTCTTGGTCTAGATTTTGTTCGTGATTCTTCCAAGAAGATTGATCTTATTCGGTTGAGAATGAAAGAGGCACAGAGCCTCCAGAAGTCCTACGCGGATAGCCGTAGGAAGCCTCTCGAATTCTCGATTGGTGATCTTGTCTTTATTCGTGTTTCTCCTTTGAAAGGGGTTAAGCATTTCAGTACGACTGGGAAATTGGCTCCTCGCTTTATAGGACCATTTTCTATTACTGAACGTATTGGCGCTGTGGTTTATAGAGTTTCACTTCCAGCTCATTTATCTGGCATTCATGACGTGTTTCACGTCTCTCAACTTCGGAAGTGTCTTCGGGAGTCGGATTCTGTTATTACTTCTCCTGATTTGCAAGAGCTTGAGGTCTCACCGGATTTATCATTTGTACAGCAACCTATTCACGTACTTGACACGGAGGTGCGACACCTTCGAAACAAGGACGTGCCACTCGTTAAAGTTCAATGGTCCACTAATCCCAACGACTGTACTTGGGAAACCAAAGAGTTTATCGAGCGATCTTATCCGGGTTTTCTATCTTTTCTTGGGAATGGTGAGAATATCTTTTCATCTCAAGCTTATTTCCTTTTCTTTTTTGATGTTGTATGTATGTAGTTGTTACAAATATCGTCTCTAGGAATTGCGGGGACGCAATTTTGTAAGAAGGGGAGATCTGTAACAACCCGCATATTTAACGATTTTATATTTAAATGTTTTATTTAAGTATAGCGTCGTTAGTCGGATTTTAGGTCCGAAATGTTACATTTTACAAATGGCCGAATTGGAACTCGAAACCATCTCCATTGAGTCCAAAATGGCGTTTGCGATCTTTTTGAGTACAAGCTTTGATATGTCTGGAGTAAGTTGAATTTTGCAACTTTTTCTAGTTGGGTTCGGGTTTGGGTTCAGCCCACTAACTAACTAATTAACCCTAGCTCAGCCCTCTCCTCTCCACTCACTTATTTCATTTCATAAAACTTAAGCTAAAAACTGAAAATGGGGGAAGAGAATGGGAATTAGAAATTCCAAGCCCTAGTTTCTTCTTGCAACTTGAATTCTTGCTTCAAAATCAAAGAAAAGCCATTGGTAAGCCTCTTCTTCATCTTCTCCAACTCTTCTTCTCTTCAATTTCAGAAGTTTCCTAAACGTAATATGGGAAATATGTGTTTTATTATTAGATTGAAGCTTGTAGTAGAGTAGAAGTGAAGAGTAGTTAGTCTCCTTCCTGTGTTTGAGCTTCTTCTTCTTTGTTTTGAGATAAACGGTGAGTTTTGAACTCACATCTACTTCTCTTGATTTCATTGATGTTGGGTATGAATTCCTAACACTTGTTCATGTGCACTTGCTTTTGGTTTGGATTAAATTGGTGAATATCCAATTTTTTAATGTTTGGGTTCAATTCTTTAAAGATCCTAACTTTGATGTTTGAACATGTTTTGATGGCGAATCCGAGAGCTAATGAAGCTGGGGTATCTATTGGCTAAGGCTCCTTAGATCCATTGCACGATCGGTTGCATTTTGGAAGAGTTTGTGCTTGGATGAAAAAGGGCAGGAACTGAAGAAAATTGCATTTCGGCCGACCGAACCCCTGGGCCGGTCGACCGACCTGCTACCCCGAGCAATTTTTTTGGCCTCTGGATCAGGTCAGCTGACCGACTTAGGAAGTCCGGTCGACCGACCTGCTCCTATTTTTCTATTTTGCCTATTTTTGCTCATTTTGATTGGTTTTCCAAATTTTATAGATTCAAGTTGGTTCTTAGTGGTTGTTATTGCATCTTTTGGCTTTGATAACTTATTTTAACTTCATTCACGGGTTTTTATAAAATAATCTTTTAAATCGTATTAAAAGCTTCCTTCTCCAATTCGTAAATTCTATTTAAAACGCACACACAATTTCGCACTTCGAGCGGAGTGGAAAGGAGATTAAATGGTTAGGTAAAACACGGACCATGAATCCATGCGTTTATCTTTCCGATTAATCCCCGACCTATTCAATTGATTGTTTTGACCTTTGTGTCTGGTTTACCAATGAGATGAGGTAAACTTTGTAATGCTTTGAGTGTGAAATTAACTAACAGATAGTAAACCGTTTAGTGCGAACGAGTGGTTATGGGACTCACGTTACCACTTTCTGGATTCCTTTTTGAGAGTTATGACACATTCCGCCAGTTAGTGGTGTCCAGTACTGGGCCTCCAAACCTTCACCACTACGGTTTGTTGCCTTCGGGTGTGTTGCCTTCGGGTTTGCACCTTCAGGTTTGTTGCCTTCGGGTATGTTGCCTTCGGGTATGTTGCCTTCGGGTTTTTGCCTTCGGGTTTGTGCCTTCCAGTTTGTCGCCCTATTGTACCGCTTTCGGAGTTAGGTCTTTATGAGCTGCTCGAGTGATATTTGGGTTTGGAGTCTTTGGGCTCATGGATCCTTGTTTATACAGTACCGCGAACACGCAAATTTTATGATGTTTCATTTATATGTATATTCCCTAGGTATCGCCCTTCGATGTTGGTCTTTTTGAGCCGCATGATATGTAGTGATTACCTTATGGAACTTGTGTTACCTTTATTGGTATTTGTTATTTGCCTTTATTGTTTGTTTTGGGATATTCCTATCCTTTCTTTCTCTGAGTTGACGATGATATGAGGCTTGTCTTGTTATGATATGATTCATCTTTTGTTAGATGATTGTGTTATCTCTTGTAGAGATATTTGTTATACTTTGTGACCTTGCAGGTTATTGTTGTTCAGTTTGTCTAACTGATTTGTTTAGCTAGACCGACCCGTGTATTTTATACTCGGGTCAGACCGAGAAGTTTCAGGTTAGGTGCATTTGGACTTAGCCTATTTTGCTTCCGCATGGACTATTCAGCTTGTTCCTTTTTGTTAAAGCTTTTTGTGTAGTCCTTTTTGTTGTAACTCTGATATATGTATTCTTTTGACTCGTCTGTATATTGTGGTTTGCTATACCACTTGACATGTATTAGTTTGTATACTCTGTTATGTATCAATATATGTGTATATGATGATCTACGGTTCTGTGATGTATATTACATTTGAGTTGTTATATTCTGTTCTGATAGATCCTCCAACCACCTATGGTTTTGTTTTAAGTATTCATTGGGTATGTCGACCTGCTTGGTATGTCTATTGTCGATGTATTCAATTGATAGTTAGAGCAAGGCTATAGATGGTCGCTCCTAACCAGCCTTATTCTCCGTGTTAGTTGACAGCATTACCCTGTAGTGTCCTTGGTTAGCGTGGGTATAGAGCTGGGGCGTCACAACTAACCTCCTTATCTTCATGCGAGAGCGCACGCCCAGTAGCGTCCTCTTGGTTATGATCGAGGCCCTCTTAGCCGTCGTCTTCCACGAATCCATGACCTACCTCCCCACATGCAAAACCCTATGCTTCGCTATCATCTCGAACTATTGCTATGCTCTTCGAACGAGCCTCACCCAAAATCGAATTCGAGGAACGACGATGAATAATAGGTCGATTTCGAAAGATTGAAAGGAGAGGCCAATTCGATTACTACGGTCACCATTCATTTTATTTTTTTGAAAGAAGCTTCGGCCGATTTTTCTAATTTCGATTTTGAAAGGGAGAAAAATGAAGGCTAAATGTATTGTTAATTATCTTGGCTGGTCGATCTGTATTTCTAACGCATGTCTTTAGTGATGACACGTGCCTCAAACTCTGTTACGTGTCGCCAGGCTTGAAATGCAATTAAATTATTTATATTTATATTTAAATCCAAATTTAAATTGTCTCAGTTTACACACTCTAAAATTCCGAACCCTTATTGAGGCATGCCATTAGGCGTTTATAACGTTACACCCCTATTACAAACACGATGGAAAAGGTTTCGAGGCCTAACTCGATCGTATGGAGAAGATAGCCTTTTGGATCTAGTTATTATATTGAATTTCGATACAAATTTCAGTTTTTTATCTACCATACGATCACACAACAACTCCAAATGCTACAAAAATTGAAATTTGATAATAATACATTATTACGGATCCAATGAAACTAGTTTCATCGAATTCCAAGACTGTGCCTCGGAAGGATATTTTTAAATTCAATTTGAATAATATATTTTAAAACTAAGCAAAACACTTTAAATTCAAATTTAATGCTTCCCTTATCTTCAATATCATTAATATAAATTTTATAAGCTTTCAAATTAATTTTAACAAGCCTGGAACTCCCGATTCAAAAAATTTCCAATTTCCAGTTATTAATTCAATATTTACATTATCCAATAAATAATAATATTTGAGATTCAAATTAAACCAACTTTCAAATATTTAAAATCAAATAAATATTTGAATTTCAAATACCCAGAAATTCCGGGTCGTCGCAGACCTCTTGCTAGATCAAGTTTTGAAAGTCTAGATAAGAGTTTGGAATTCAAATGTCTAAATCTTTTATGCCAAATCCAAAGATCACTTGTATTAGCCAAAAGACATAGGTTACCATTTGAGATTTTCATACTACGAATATAAATATTTTTCTTCCTAATTCCTTCAAAGATAATATCTTATTTATTATCTTTGATGTGACATTTACCCTTTTTAAATTTAATTTTATAGCCCTTGTCACATAGTTGACTTATGCTAAGTAAGTTCTTTTTTAGTTTCCTAACTAACAGAACATCAGAAATAGTAGGAGTTTTAGAGTTACTGATATTGTCGATGCCAATCACATATCCTTTTGAATTGTCTCCAAAGTTGATCATTCCTCCATCTTCATAAATTATGTCATTCGGTGGATTACCAGTTATATGTCTTGAACATCCACTATCAAGTATCCATTTGTTTTTCTTGATTTGCACCATTTGTCCATGGTGTGTTGATTCTCCAAAAGCCATATAAAACATATGTTCCTGCGCAATACACCAATTCAGTAGATAACTTAAATTTTCTATAATAACAATATGCAGACTTATAAGACAATGATGATTTGGACAGTTTTGAACTAGTGTTAACAGAATTTCAAAAAATTTCCATTTTAAACTTTTTCAAAATTCAGATTATGATAATTTTGTAAATCAATACTCTGATAAAAAATGTAGGAAATGTGAATTAACACTAAGGGGGTGAATAGTGTTTAATTAATTTTATGATTTTTTTTTGAAATCTTTTCAAATTAAATCCAAACAGATGCAATTCACAAACACAAAAACAACCATAGAACCAGACACATAATCAGATAGTAAAAAAATTAGCAAAGGAAAGAACATGCCAGAATTTTATACTAGTTCAAGAGTTACCCTACATCCAGTCCCACACAATTTCTTGCGCAGATTCTTTTCCAATATAATGTCGATATTACAACCCCAATTTTAATGCCACGAGATACACCCTCCAGTCTCCTAGTCTAGGGAAAACTCTCTTGATTTAACCAGGCTACAATCACACCTAATTGATTTACGGGCTACAATTAGACCCAATTAATTTATAGGCCACAATCACACCGTTTCCAATCACACTTTGATATAGAGAGACTCGATAAACTTCTTTGATTACAAATGATCCTATAACTCTGAATAGCACTAAGATCTTTGAGAAAGAGTGGCAGGGAATCAAACTAGACACGATCGAGTTTGATTCACTTAGAATTCAGTAGAGTTTTATTAAAGCGTTTGAAATATAAAAGAATATTTGAGTGGATAAGAAGGAGTGAAGAAATTAAGAAAAACTAAATTAAAATTTGTTGAAAACAACTGGTATTTATAGGAGAACAACGTCATGTCCATTCGTAAAAGGTTATGACGAGTAGACATTTCTTTTGGAAATCTGAAATTTGAATTCTATGGCTACCATGTCGATATGGGGGGTAGGGGCATGTCGACATGCCTATATTATTTCTGAAAATAGATTTTTCCTTAAAATTATTTCTATTCTAAAACTTTTCAAAACAATTTCCAAACTTTATAAACCATTTTGTATACAGTTTAAACTTATAAAAGAGTTTTTAGAAAGTAATCCTAAAATATATAATCTATAATATAAAAGTAATATTAAAAACTAAATATAGATTTCTTTAAAATATATTAAAGCTAAAATATTAAAATCAAGAAATAGTTTAAAAAACAAGAGATGGTTTTGAAATTAATATGATTAAAAATAGTTTTTGAATTAAGGCTAAAATATTTAAATTGATAGAGATGACTTTAAAAGATAGTTTTGGAAAAATAAATCATTTTGAAAACTCTATGGATTCCATTCCAATATAGAAGGTCATCGATTCCATCCCACTAAAGAGACCATGAGTTCCATCTCACTATTAAAGCGAGAAGGTGGATTCCAATCCACAATTAAAATTTGAACAAAGATTTTAATGCTACTATGAAGTTTTAACATAAATCTAGACTCTATTACTTATCTCGATATCTTGAAGTCTTGGTACTCTTGATCATCTTGATACTATTGATAATCTTGATACTCATGAGTCTTAAGTCTTCATTTCTTCAATCTTGAATTCATTAGTCTTGAATCTCTATACTCAGTCTTGAATCTTTATACTGTAGAGTATTCATTCTCAGTACTTGCGCACACACACGCACACACACACACATACATCCTGCATATACATATATATATAGACAGAATATTGGTATTTATATTTTATAACAAATCCTACGGTTGTTGTCATCAAAACCATCATATCAGAAATTAACTAATAGTTAATTAAATTAGTATTTGAGCAATTTTTTTGTTTTATTTTTAATGTTTAGGAGTTGCTTGGGATTATTTGAATGCTTGTGTAAAAGTAATATTTGCATGCATTGATATATGATATTAGTATAACATTAAAGGGTTTTAAATTCTGTATAATTGTGTAAAGGGATTTATGTAAATTTTATGTCATCTAATGGCAATTTAGGCCAACCATATCATGTGGAGATGGAGTGGTTTAAGTGGGATGAAATTAAGGAATTAATTAGGGAAATTTTAATAAAATTATGAGAAAGGTTTTCTTTCAATTAAAAAAGAATATAGTAGTTCATTTCCTTCATTGTCTTTTTGTTTCTCTCCTCCTAACCATCTTGTTTGAAATTTTATTATTCTTTCTAGTACAAAATCAACTCCAAATCAAGTGAAATATAAAATAAAATAAAAACTGTGTGGTTCATTCTTCTTTTGCAAAGCTAGATTAGTATCTTGGTTGAGATCTAAGGACAAATCTCAAAATAAGGTGTTGCGAAGGGAAACAAATTTCAGGCTCGGTTCTACTATTTTATTTTATTTATTCAAGATTTTTACACTTGAATAAACTCACATATATGTACATATTGAATTACAACTTGTTGAATTTAATTTTAAAACCTTTTATGTATTGTCATTCAATAGTAAAATCATTTTTGTGTTTGATTTATATTGTATTTTGATATCGTTTGTTGAATCTACAATTATTAGTTATGTAAATTTGTTTTGCTGCATAATCTATATTTGTTTTCACAATTTAATTCACTTAAAGTTATTGTTTGATGTTTAAATTAATTAAATCAAGTATGTATATGTTTATATGCTTAAATTTTATGTTATCCAAAATAGTAAATCAATATTCAATTGAATCTTTTAGTTAAATTAATTTTTCTTCTAATCATATTTTTATATCTAGATTTTTTAATTAATTACGCGTGTTTAAAATTTAAATTTAAGTTGAAATTTTCACATGTTTGTATCATATGTAATGCCAAAAAAATATTAATCATGTTATTGATGTAAAGTATTAGTTGTGATAATGATGTTCTTATACATTTTTTTTACATGTTGAATGTGTATTTTCAAATGTGTATGAAATGATTGTAAAATAGGAAAGGTAGAATCAAACATTAATTCCTTTTTATCGCTTTCCTTTTGACCCTTATATGCTTATATGATTAGAATTAATTATATGCCTGGTTCTACCATTATTCACCTATTAATTCTTTCACTGTTCGCTTCACACAATTATACCACCTTCTACATGTGAATGCATTTGATGTATTTAATCCGTATTGAATTTCAAATTCAATTGAAATTAATTTAATCAATCAATTTAATTAGGAGAGAACAATGAAATGTTTTTCTCTCTCTTTAAATAAAATAAAGTCTTCCTCTAATCAATGAGAAAGTATTAAGAGAGAGAAATGAAAGGTTTTTTTCTCTAAATAAAATAAAGCCTCCTTATTCGTTGAGTTGAATTTGATTCACACAAAATACATTTAGTTGGTAAGATTAATTAAATAAGGCAATGCATTCAGTAAAAAAAATATTTTATTTAACGAATTGATTAGATCTAGTATTAGACATTAGGCTTTAGAGGCCCGCTATGATCCAAATAGGGATTTATTTTCTAAAATCTACCTTATTCATTTGTTATAGATTAGCCCGGCCAGATCCTTTAGTTACAAGGTACTTTGAAATTAAAGCATTTTTAAAATTACAAATATTAAAGAGCTCTTTTTACACAACTCAAAGGGGTAAAATAGAATCCCATTTTTATGCAAGAATGATGTGTTATTACATGAATGAACTATTTTACTAATCCCAAGATTATAAATGTTGAAGTTTTTAAGATGTGTTAACCCTCTTTTTTGCAAAGTAGTACACGGTTGGATTTAACCCAACGAATATCATGATGATCAAGGTGGGAGGCTCGGAGAAACAGTTACCAAGCTCGGAGATCTGCTATAAACGAGACTATGGATGATGATCAAGCGGTTCGGATCGGATCCCTAATTTTTATCCTAATCAAGGTGAAATTGGTTTGAAGTGATAAGTAAGGCCTCATGAGGCTACATTTCAAATTTCAAGTCGATCGGAGTTCGTATGCTATAGGCAAAAAAAAGAGGGATCGAATCATATTTAGCTAAACAACACAATTCAATGATGGTCGCTCCATAACTCAACAACCACAAGGAGAATTGAAATGAAACATTGGAAACAGGAAAAGGGGGGCCTAGGGAGTCTACCCTAGGGATCACATGGCATTTTGAGAAGTTAAAGGGATCGACATCTGTCCCTCAATAGGGATCGGTACCTATCCCTCTTAGGGATTGGCTAAGCCCAACTTCATAACAAAGAGTGATCAATATCTCAACATCAACATATCCATTGACATGAAACTTGGAGGATAAGCTAATTAGAACATGTGGAACACCCCATAGGGACCGCATAACATTTCGAATTACTCAAAAGGTAACCTTTCGAGAACTTGAGGTTTGAAGCTAAGGCTCTAAGGATATTGGTTGAGCAAAGGGTTTCGACTTGCTCAAAAGGCGACCCTTCGATAAAGTCGACATAACCAGATCATAAATTGTATCCAATAAGAGTATTAAATCAGCTGCATACCCAAAAATATCATAGTCTTGCTTTTATTAAGCTAACGCTATATAAATTGATCAAGACCCCAATCTAGTTTCAAAATTAGGGTTTACAAATTTAAGAAAGTACAAGAAAAAAGTGAACAAATTCAGATCCCTTAAACCAGACCCCTAGGGACTTATTTATAGGTGCGGGTTGGCACCATTTTAATCAGCGTTTTGGACTTGGTCGAACGGCGGCTCTAGAGACCTTTTGTTGCCGCTCATATTAGAGAATCCTTTCGCATGAAATGGACTTGAGTGCTTTCTACTTCATCAAAAGGGGTAGGTATGCTTCTCCACCTTGTGTTGCTATGTTGTTGCAAGTTAAAAGAAGCATGAGCTTTTGATTCTGTCAATAGGTAGATCTTTGGGGTTTTGAAGGTGTTGAAATGATGAAGGTTTTAAAGTGGAAGGTAACTTTCAAAGACATACTTGCCGATTGATGCAGAACCCCTTCTTTTGGTATAAGAGATTTTCGTATTGAACTTTTGCAAGAATTTCTTTCTTAGTTAGGGAAGGTATTGATCAGTTTGAAAGGCTTAGTTATGTTTTCGAAGGGGTTGCTTTAACAAAATATCTTTCTGTGGAATGTGATTGAAGGCAAAGCCGTCAGTTTTGAAAGGTTTGACATGGATGTGAGTGGCTGTAATTTGCTGCCTTCGAAAGGTGTTCCTTAACTTATTCGAAATGTCTTTACTAGGCAAAAGCATCTGTTTTGAAAGGAAGCACTTAAAGGGTTCTTTTTCCCCTTTCGACCCCTTCAAAAGCTTATAGCACACTTAATCTTTGCTTTAGATCTCTTTGACTCCTTCAAAAGGCTTTGTTGATCTTATTATCTTTTGTAAATTCTTCTCTTCTAGTCTTCTTAGTTTCGACAAGGTTGAAGTAAAAATTAGTGGTAACACTTGCCGTCCTGCGATGGGATGCTCTTGACTTTCCAAGTCAACTATTTCGAAACCCACCATGTTTCAGATCTTGACCATTCTTTTAAACTTGACTGGATGTCTTTCTTTGCACCAACTTCTTTTATAAATCGTGCTTTCTTCTTCTCCTTTTCATTTACCTCCCATTGAAAGCTTACAGCAAAAATTAAAAATTACAACCTCCTTTTAAATCCTTATTTTTATTCAACACAATTTCGGGTCTAAGGTATGTGGTTGTTGTTTTATCCCCAACATTAATTTATCGCATTCGATTTCAATTTTAAAGTTTTTAGGTCAAAACCTACATTTTTTTAGTCCAATAAGATGATGCGAGTTTTCATTCATATGAAATTAGATTCACAAATATGTTTATTTTACTCGATTTATGTTGTTAATTTTATGTTAGAATTCAAACTCGTCAGGTTTAGGGGCTATTTGCCATTAATACGTAAGAAATCATGCTTTTTTTAAAATTATGGTTGAATTTATATTTTGGGGATTTTTGCAGTTATTGATTGTGAGTTCACGCTCGAACCAAATTTAGTTAACTTTTTGAAGTATTGGGTTAAAATTGAATTCGGGGAAGAAAGATCTTTCCAGTAACTTTACAGAGAAATTTTAGTCATGCGAATCACAACTTTACATTGTAATTTGACCTTTTTCCTCTTCAAAAGAGGTTGAGGCAGCTAACTCCATTTTTCTTCTTCAACCTCTATCGATGGGGTCGAAAGCAAGTCCAGTGTCTATTTTTTAATTGATTCTTTAAAAGTGTTGATGTAGCCAACATGAAGTGGACTTCTTCGAAAGTAGAATTATGCTTTATTATATTCTAACACCTTTCAAAGAAGTTGTCCTTATGTACTTCACTAAATGGTTACATAATATATAATTTTAAAAGGCATAATTTTTATTTTATATGTTTCGAAACCTTACACCCCTTTTGAGTTACTCGAAACCTATTGTAATTAACTAGGATTTGATCATTATTTTATGCAGACACCGTCGAAACTTCCCCAAGCCCTTTCATTTGTATTGATATCACTTAAACCCAAGTCTTTCAACTTAAATGGTATATAGGGTTTCGAAAACATTCATATTCTTTGAGTAAAAAAATTCATGGGTTTCGACATTATCAAAAGGTTTATCTATCCTATTTGCGGAATGTTTTTAGCGCATATTTGTATTCAAACTGGTTGTGTAGGCTTTAAATATTACTTTTAATAGTAAAATATTCCTTGGGCTTTCAACATTGTCGAAGGGTGTTTGCAGGTGTTCCCATTCCATTTTCCCTTTTAACACTATTGAAGCTTAATGAATTTTATTTCCTAAATTGACTTTAACATTCTTTCAAGGATATGAAATTACATATTTTGGTTGATATTTGGATTGTTGTAATAGAATTTCGACGTCCTTGTAAAATGTTAATAATAGAACAAATTATAACATTGTACCGAAATGATTTCACCTGACAGGATCATGGATGTAAAAAAGCCTCTCAAAAACCTAAAAAAGACACGGTACTGGTGGTAGAATCTTCAACAAGGAAGGTCGAAGCCGTTTTAAAACATTCTCTAATATATCTTCCGAGGTCGATGCCAATCTAAACGACTTTAGCATTACTGGGGTAGAAACCATTCCTCGAAGTGATAGCGACACCATTCAAAATCCTCCCGAAGGATATTTCACCTACACTGCTATTCATATTTGGCACGGTGGCTTCTTGCCTTTCCCACATTTCTTGTTTAAGTTCTTCACCTACCTAGGCATTGCTCCTATCCAATTATCTCCTAATGTATATACATACCTTCTTTCTTTGGAGCCTATGGCTTGGGAGTAAGGCATTCCTTCATTACATGCGAAATTATCAACTACATGGTTTGCCTAGTTATACTCAGCAATCTGAACAACTAATTTTTCAAAGCTAACCCCCAAAAAACTAATCTTAGAGGGGGTAAACAAATTTAGAGACTAGAAAATGCAATTCTTCTTCGTCAAATGCTTTCCAAATATCAGTGGGGTCTTTTCTTCTCCTCGTAAGTCAAACATAGTCTTTATTTTTATTCAATTTCTTTCTTTTGATAATCTACGCTTGTTTGTCAGGTCCTTCTGCGAAAGATCTCAATGACAAGGATAAGAAAACTGTCAAGATGTTGATTGCTACTTCAAGTAGGATCAGAAATAGGCTCATACTGTTGACTCCATCAAATCTTAGGAAACATTGTCTTCTCCTCACGAGTAAGGGAGTCCTTGTTTAACCCCCACTTGTTCAACATACTTCTCATAGCAAACACTACTTGTCTTTGGGTGATCCTAAAAACTTCTCTCTTATGTCTCTAATTTGCCTAGATCTCCCTGGTAAGCTTAAGCATAACACTTGTTGTTTATTGTTGTTTAACTTTTAAATAAATTTGCTGACTTGTGAATTTTTTTTATTTTTAGCAATTGCTCCTTAGATCAAATTAATCGCAAGTGTTCGGTTCTCTTAACTTTCGCATCTGGTGCATCATCTCTGACTTTGGCCATTGGTAGGTCGAAGATGATTACTGAGAGAAAATTGGGCAAGGTGGCTATAGCGGGCTTATCTCTCAAGAAAGCTAAGATCGTTGAAGTTCCATCTTCTCCGTCACTAGAAGAGGGTGTGACTGTCGACATGGGCAAATCTTTTTGGGAGTCCTATTCTTGAAGCTCCTCTTAATCGATCCAAAACAACTCCCTCAAAGGATGATCCCTTATCTCACATTGTCGTTTCTTGCTCTCCCCATGTCACTGAGTAGATGCAAAAAGATTTGGGAACTTCAACTCCCTCTCAAGAGTTGAACCCTTCGAGAGCCACATCACCAATGCCTCTAAATGATTTTGAAAAAATGGTTCAATCTATCCATAACTTTCCATCTTTTACTTCATTCGCCCACGTTCTTCTATTCCTGACCCAATAAGTCACTATCGATATCTAATAGAGTAATAGCTTCTCATGTTTCATACCATTTAACCTTTTTCGTATTATTACTCTCTACATGTTGACTTATGTCATACTTTTCCTTTCAGATTTCTAAAAGCTAACCATTTCTTCAAGAAAGAATGTCAAAATCTTCTATTGAGACATCCAAACTTCAAGACGAAATCTCATCCTTGAACAGAAGGATCATCTCCCTGTCTGCTGACAAAAACAATGATGTGAAGGAACATGAAAGATTGGGAGCCCCTCCCATTTAAGCAGAATCTATTATTTCTGAAGAGAGGAAAGAAAAACAACTTATGGCCGATGAAAATTTGGCTTTGAAAATGACTTTGAAAGAATCTGTAGATGAGAAGGCTTGAATAGTATCCAAACAATCCTCTCTCAAGAAATGTTCCTTAAAGTTGGTTGTCAACACTACGTCTAATGCTAAGCAAAGCGTGTCACAATTTCTGAGAACTTCCCTCGACAACATCATTTTAAACTCTTATGAGGATGCCCTTATGCTTGCATACACCGACAACATTGAGAAATGCCCAGATTTGTGCTTTCCTTCACTCGACCCTGTTATTATCAATAGATTTATGGATAAAGTCAAAGAAATGGAGCTGGGATTTGAAATCCTTGAGAGAGAGGAGATTTATGCTTCTAAAATCTTATCTTTTGAAGTCCCTTTTATTGACATAGTCTCTGATTCTGATGAAGAAGGTAATGAAGATGAAACCGCCACCGAAGAAGGCGGCAATGATAAAGATCAATGATGATGAAAGGATGATAATATTGAAGATGGAGGCCAGGTTTTAAGTAGCAACAGAGGTGGTCATGCCAACGTTCATGAAAAAGATGGTGTCGCGTCTTAAGAAAAAGTCAACCTTGATCCGAGTACTTGTGAAGCAAGCCCACTTGAACTTCTTAAGCCTTCTAACCTTAAAGAAGAGATTGCTGACATCAATTTTGAAGAACAATGCAAGAAAAATTAGGTTCCTCTAACTTCAATCCCCGTCTCTTAGGTATAGGATTCCTTGTCCAAGTGGCTTTCATTTTCCAGATAGTAATAGCTGACATTTTTATTTTAGATAAGGAGAAAATACCTCAGCCTTCATGAATCAAAGCTTGAAAGAAAACAAATAGAAATAAATAGCTTGTATAGAAAGTTAGATAAGCATCTAAAAGAACACAATACCTTTTCTGACAAGTATCATAGGGTTAACAAAAGTGCAACAGTATTAGCGACCTTCAAAGATCAAGAAGCTGCCCTCCTTCTTCGATTGAAGAGGGCACGCCTTCGATATGATAAACTTTTGAAAGAGAATCATGAATTAATTACACTTTTTTAGATGTTGGTTGAAGAGAGGAACATCCTTGTAGACTTCCTATACAAAGCCTATTGTAGATATCCGACTATAGATTTTTCATACTTAGGCGACTTTAGCGGTTGATCTACTTAGGCGTTTACATAGGAGATATTTGGATGATTTTGGGTCAGATCCACACACAGGAGCTTGTTGGAATTTACCATGAGTCAAATCGATTTGTCATGAGTTGCCTCCTGAGAAACTTAAATACTATAAAGATAAGCGGGGTTATTCAAAAAGCCAATTTTGTATGAACCGGATGAACACTTATAATTTTGTAATAATATTGATTCATAAATATATTGTTCTAGCTTCTTTTTATACTTAATTACATTTTATTACATTATCATAAATCAAATGTCTCTTAGGAAGCCTTGTTTCTAAAGATTATTTAAGCAAATATGTTGGACTAAGAAGAGATTATCTAGAAAACACTTTGCTTTTGAAATCTTCAAAATTAGCCAGATACTGCATTCTTAGAGACTTGCAGAGACTTTACATGAAACATCCTCGCCTTCCTTTCACATTACTTGGCGAAGACAAAGAAAAACTTCTTAAGTAAATTTGAACATATCATTCCAGATTGATACACGTTCATGATAGTCCTCCTGCAGGGGAATGCGATTATAGCAAATATCCTCCAGTTATTATCCTGGAAGGATATAATGCCCCTTTTGATTCAGCGGTTACTCTTTCGGCTAATTCCTTGAATAAAGTCAAAAATGCTATTTCTCAACTTTAAGTGTAAAACAAGTATCTAATGAAATTGTACTTTTTGTTTTATTTCTACTTAAGTTGTAATTTTTGACTATTATAATAAAAGAGATTGGTTATTTGAGTCTTGACTTTATATTTTTTTTGTTTGTTTAAATAGGAGTTATAGTTATCTACAATGCCGCTCTCATTGGATTTAACATCTCGTTTTTTCAGCATCAGAGATAGGTTGTTAGCGGATATTGTAAACAGGAAGCTTCTTAATGATCCTTTGTCTTCTCGTCTTTAAGGAAACATTGAAGCGTTAGAATGGCGTAGGAAATTTTTGCTTTTAAAGATGATTATTAGAGACCTTAATGATCAAATTACAAGATTTGAAGTGGACATCAAGACAAAGACGAAACAATTTCTCAATTAAAGCTTCAAGTTAAATCAAAACCATCGATTGACTTTGATCAAGATATGTCCAAGCCCCTTCAACAGATAAGCGATTAGAGATAAAACTAAAAGACAGTTCTAGTGTAAATCCCTGGAGTTTATCTTAGGGAACAACATTCAAAATATCAATTTTCTAGTTTCTTTGATTGCCTCGTCTGCTACGAAATCGACAAGGTCGTCATCTCTAGCTATTCAAAAATTTCTAGCTACGACTAACCTTCCGTCTAGCTAGGATTCAGGATCATGGGGAACAACATCCAAAAATTGCCGGAGAATGGTATAGAAAGGTCAAATTTGAAATAATGAGATATTTTGATGACCAATAGAAAGTGAGGTACTCACAGCGCTTAAATGAGTATGCGGCTAGGATTCTGAAACTTGAACATGATAAAGATCTTCTTCGAAAGCACATTGTAGATTTAGAAAGGCAAAACAAAATCCTCCTAGGTGCTAATAAAGCTTTCAACCATGCTTTAAAGGCTCGCATTGATTCCATCGATGATTTTGATGAAATACAGAAAAAAAGATTCTTTGTATAGCAATTTAGCATATTGTTGATCCTTTGATTGTTTAAAATATAAATAAGACTATTCAGGACTTGTAAAACATGCACTTGTGTTGTATACTTGTAAATAATTTTGTAAATTATGTAAATATCACCTGGTTTGTAGTCCATTGTTATAATGTTGTTTCTGAATCTGCTTTCTGATAACTTGGACTATGGTTTTTGTATTTGTTGGCCCATTCAGTCTTCCTTTCTGATCTTATTTCCCTAAAAAATATAAAGTAAACTATATTCTTTATCGTTAGCTTCAAATCTACATAAAAGTTTATCTACATTATTAGCGGAGGTTAAAAGATCATTATATAAACATATGGTAATAAGTGAAAAGTAATTCTGTAATTGAATACGTTTGAATGTCTTGAAACCCATCTTTTGTAATAATGAGAGAAAGCCAGGATTTCAACTTCAACTATATTGATAGAATACCAGAAATCCAATGATAGAGAACCAGAAGTTCAATTCTAAATTCAATTATAGATGTATAGAAATTCATCTTCTGGAGATAGCTAATAGAAAGTCAATAATAATCCTATAATAAAAGTCCAGAAATTATTGTCTGAAAGTTTATAGAAGTCCAATGACCTTGATTTAGGCATTAGTAAAATAGATCTTAAGCTTAATTGAAGATTATGAATTCATAGAAATCTCAATATCATTTCCTCCGAAACCCAGATTTGGTATTAATGAATGAAATTTAAAAGTCAAAAGATCTGAAACCTAGATTCGGGTATTAGTGGATGACAACCATAAATCCATAATAATAATCTCCATAATATACACTTAGAGCCCAGATTCGGGAATTAATGAGTAAAGTCCAGTAATAGCCATAAAACCCAGATTCGGGTATGATGAAGACCATAGATTACTAATAAAGGCCTGGAACCCTAATTCGAATATTAATAAGTGAAATCTTGAACTTAATAATGAAAGACCCAAAATCAAGATTCGGGCATTATTTAGTGAAGTTCAAAATTTCTTCTTTGATAATTATTCGAGGCTGTAGATTCTTATTTAAGCCTTCTTTTCTGTACCGCTCCTTAGGTTTTGACTATTTGACGTGTGTTACCCTTTGGGCCTTCTATGTTGTCTCTGTTTGATTTGCTGCTTCTTGGGCTTGGACGTCTTAGTCCATTGTTCGATATGCCACTTCTCGGGCTCGGATGTCTTAGTCCAATGTTGTTTAGTGCACTTGGTTAGCTTATCCACAAGAAACACCCAAGACTTACCCAACCTCCCTCTAGGAGACGCTCCAACCAGGCATTATAGGCAGGACTGAAGGCTTGTTCAGCACCTTGGCCAGGCCCTAGCATGATGGGACCAAGGGCGTACTCCATTCTTCCTCCAAGAGACGGCTTGATCTAGCCATAGCGTAGCAGATTAAGGGCTTGTCGATGCCTTAACCTGACCATAGCGTGGTGCAGATAAAGGCTTACTCTAACCATCCGCTAAGAGGTGCCTTGACTTGGTCATAGCATGACGTGCCCAAGGGTTTACCACTACTTTAATCTGGCCATAGCATGGCGCGGTTAATGGCTTACTCTAACCTCTCTCCATGAGGTGGTTTTACTTGGTCAACTTAGGGTGGATAAAGGCTCTGATCGTTTAAGGTAATGTCTAAGGGCAACGAAAATTATACTCCCAACCATGTAGATTTTTCTTATTAAAGTGGTCCTTTATTGAGTCCAATTAGGATCTATTTAAAAATTCATTGGTTTTGCCTTGTCTGAAGAAATTGATCGTCGTTCCTTCCAGTGCCCTACACTAATTTGTCTCATGTCCATTCATCATATGATAGTAATAATAGGATCCTCCACGATTCCTTCCGTATTTGGGCGTTTTCTTCTGTGATGGCCAATAGTTGAGCTATTCCCTGGTTAGAAAATAAACATTCTCGATTGATGTTGACAAATTGCATTCCTTAGGGAGTCTTGACATGAAGTTTGTCTTTTGAGGATGGATTCTAGATAATTTATTACTTGGTTCTGAAGCTTCACCCTTAATGGCCATTTTTGTTTTCAAACCCTTTGAAGTTCATCTATAGGCAATGCCCTACTTGTTGCTTGATGCCATTTATGTGCAAAGTCTTTGTAATCAGCCATCATTCCCTCTTCAAAGATTGTGCCTTTGGTATAGAGTTGAATTTTTTTCCTCATTTGGTCAAACACGTTATCATTTTCATTTCTTGTTCTCCCCAAGGCGAAGGAGTTATGGGGCCAATGTGAAAAGGGTTTAAACTCCATTTATTTGGATCATAAGATTCAGCTTTCATTTTTTTTATGATCCTTAAAGCTTCCAATTCAGCATTTATTCTTCATGTCGTTTAAAATCATTAACTATTCTATGGGAGAATTCAATTGGATGTGGCTCTGAGAATCCTTGTTCAGAACTTTTGATTTTGCTAAACATGATGGTGTAAAGTCCAAAATAGGTAAACTTGGAATACAATTGGTTTAGAGGAAGTGGAGTTGTAAGTTCAACAAGATCGAAGGTTCGACCCCTCCTTCTAGTGATAAAAATTTTAGCAAGAGAACTTGTCGACAATCCAAAGCAGAGTCTAAAGTATAAATGTCTTCTTCAAAACTCCTTTTTGATTAGATAGAGATAGTTAAAACCTTATTTCTCCCTTAAAATTGCCTTTTAAAACAGGTTGTTTTAGTTAAAACTTATTCTTGTTCAACCTTTAGACTTAGTTGAAAAGGCCTGATTTCCTTTGTTATACCTTTTCAACTGACTAAGTCAAAATTCCTCCTTATTCAACCTTCTGACTAAGTCGAAACACCTATACCCCTTACTACTAAGCCTTTCAAACTAGTTTAATTGGTTTAGTTATCCTTTAGAAACCCCGTTTTGAAATAGTTGAGAAAATTCAAGGGTTGGACGTTAGGATATAATTAGATGGAAAGGTTCTGACTTTGTCGAAAGCTTGCCTTTCGACCTATAGATCTGAGGAAATTGGTTGAGCTAAAGGTTTCAAATTACTCAAAAGGTAACCTTTCGATAACTTGAGGTTTGATGCTTAATCTCTAAGGATATTGGTTGAGCTAAGGGTTTCGACTTTCTTAAAAGGTGACCCTTCGATCAAGTCGACACCCGTAGAACATAAAATGAATCCAATAAGAGTATCAAATAAGCTGCATAAAAAAATATCATAATCTTGCTTTCATTAAGCTAATGCTATATAAATTGATCAAATCCCCAATCTAATTTCAAAATTAGGGTTTACAAATTTAAGAAAGTACAAGAATGAAGTGAATGAATTCAGATCCCTTAAACCAGACCACTAGGTTCTTATTTATAGGTGCGGGTTGGCACCTTTCCAATCAGTCCTTTCGACTTGGACGAAAGACGGCCCTGGAGCCTTTCGTTGTCGTTCACATCAAGGCATTCTTCCACATTACTTTCAAATGGACTTGAGTGCTTTCGATTTTAATGAAATGGGTATGTATGGTTCTCCATCTTGTGTTGCTATGTTGTTGCAAGTAAGAAGAAGCCTGAGCTTTTGATTCTGTCAATAGGTTGATCTTCAGGGTGTTGAAGATGTTGAAATGCTAGAGGTTATAAAGCAAAAAGTAACTTTTAAAGACGTACTTGTTGATTGATGTGGAACCTCTTCTTCCATGGAATGTGAATGAAGGCGAAACCTTTAGTTTTGAAAGGTTTGGCGTGCATGTGAGTGGTTGATTTGTTGCCTTCGAAAGGTATTCCTTTACTTATTCGAAACGTCTTTATGTAGACGGAAGCATCTATTTCGAAATGAAGCACTTAAAGCGAAAGGGTTTTTCCCTTTTTTGATCCCTTCAAATGCTTATAGTTTACTTAATCTTTGTTGTAGCATCCCTTTGACTCCTTTGAAATACTTTGTTGATGTTATCAACTTTGTAAATTCTTCTCTTCTTCTCTTCTTGATGTCGACAAGTTGAAGTGAGAACTGGTGGTATACTCGGCACCGATCCCCAAAGGGTAGGGGTAATCCCCCGAGTCTGGATGATCGTGATGTTGGAGGACCTACAATCGATCCCACGGAGCTTGGTGCGAATCGAAATTTAGATGCCTTTTCTACGTAATACATTCCAGAATTCCTACATAGACTCGGGGGCAGCTTGGACATGATGATAGGAGACAACCATTGGAAGGCAATGATAGGTTTGCAGGGTGATAAGGTGAGCTATGCATGGAGGATTGGTGAACAGGGATATGAAGGATGTAAATAGGATTCTAATCACTCCAAATATCCACCAGAATTAAAACTACCAACACTTAAAGCTTATGACGGAAAGTCAGATCCAACTATGCATATGATGAGGTCATACGACATATGGAAATATTGAGACATCGGAAGAATTCCTTGCATGATGTTTCCCCATGTACCTAACGGATGTGGCGCGCTATGGTTCAGACAATTGGAAAGTGGTTCTATTAGCACATGGACGAAATTGGTGGAAAAATTTATGAAGAAGTTTCGGGTTCACATTACGAGATATAAGAATATGAAGACATTGACATCAATAAAGCAATGGGCAGGAGAATCACTCATGGACTTCTTAACCAGGTTCATGCGGCAGTTGCTTCGGTGGATCGACTTGATCAATCGGCGGTTTTAATGGCGACGGTGTCACGAGTTATAGATAATTCAGATTTTATAATATCACTGATATGGGATCCGTCGATGGATCTTGGAGAATTCTACCATGAACCAGAGAGGTTTCTTTGATAAGAAGATGCGAACGTTGAGAAAGAGGCAACAGAAGTTAATACAGTACGAGGTGGAGAACTGCCCGATGAGAGCTCAAGAAAGGACAAGAGTAAATGGAGACAATAGCTTCAGTGAATCGAAGAGGTAGAGAGGAGAACCCAAATTCTCTTTTTACTCGGAATTGAATGAAACTCTAGAACGGATATAGCTGGATACTTGAAGGCTCCTTCCATATCGAAGGTCGACAAGGAGTGAACCCTCCGAATGCGAATGGACATCAGGAAAGCGCTGCCTATCCCATGAGCTAGATAGGCACAATATAAATGACTACAGGCATTTGAAGGATATCATTAAGGAATACTTGAGGAATGGTTAATTACAATAATACATAAGGACTCTCGATGCAACGTTAGAATAAGAGCAGCCACCTTCCACCTCGAATGAAAATGGCACTGAATCAAGGCAACATCATCAACTTGTCATCAATTGATGGGGATGGCATGGAATAAGTAGCAAACTCCACAATAAGATGGCTAAGTCACTTACACGTGTATGGGATCAGGGACGGTCCCTAGGTATGCTCTGAGATGATGATAAACCATGACGCTAGGGTTTGTGAAAAAAAAATTCCTTTCTTCTTGCATGCTTCGAACTCTTGTCTTCTAGTTTATTTGAACTCTGGTTTATTGATTGTATGGACTCTTATTTTATGGACTTAGGAATGCTTAAATTTCGATCATTGTAATGGATAACATAGGTCATCAGTTATGGATTATGCCTGGCAAGGGGTAGATCGCTTTGCTCGAACGTGATGGATCGACCTACTTAGGTCATTGAGTATGGATTATGCTCGGCAAGGTTTCAGAGAGATCAAGGTCATCAGGTATGGACTATGCCTTGCAAGGGGCAGGTGGCTTCGCTCGAACGTGATGGATCGATCTACTCAGGTCGTCGAGTATGGATTGTGCTCAGTAAGGAACCGGAGAGATCAAGGTCGTCGAGTATGGACTATGCCTGGCAAGGAGTAGGTCGCTTCACTCAAATGCAATGGATCGGCCTGCTCTGGTGGTCGAGTATGGATTGTGCTCAGCAAGGATCCAGTGAGATAGAGGATTTGGAAGAGGATAACAACCCAGAGAGGTTACCGATTTGCATATCAGCTTCGAACAACTATGGATTTGTATATAGGCGCGGAGGAGTTTGGGATTTGACCAACAATCTGGTGAGGTCAAGGGTTTCGGTAAAATGATTTGGAGAGTTCGCGGATTCAGAATTGGATATTGACTCGGAATAGTCATGGATTTCACTAACAATCCGGAGAGATCATGGGTTTGGATTGGCAACGGATTGGAGAATATGGCTATCGATGAGTTATGGACTTTGGCTTTTGGAGTTATGGCAATTCAAAATAAGCCTTCCTATCGTAAGCCATGTTTTAAGGGGCAAAGCGTTAACCCACCTTTTGGAAAAGCAGTACGTAGGCGGATTTAACTCAATGGACATCATGATCATCAAGGCGTGTGGCTCGGAGAAACAGTTACCAAGATCGAAGATTAAATGAGACTATGGATGATGGCCAAGCAGATTTGGGTTCGATCCCTAATTTTTGTCCTAGTCAAGGTGCAATTGGTATGAAGTGATAAGTAAGGCCTCGAGGCTACATTTCAAATTTCAAGTCGATCGGAGTTCGTATAATAGAGTTATGGGCAAAAGAAGAGGGATCAGATCATGTTCAGCTCAACAACACAACTCAACGATGATTGCTCCATATCTCAACAACCACATGGAGGATTGAAGTAAAACTTTGGCAACAAGAATAGGTGACCTAGGTAGTCTAACCTAGGGATCGCATGGAATTTGGACTAGTTGGAGGGATCGGCATCTGTCCCTCAATAGGGATATCCCTCTTAGGGGTTGGCTAAGCCTGACTTCATAACAAAGCTCGATCAATATCACAACATTTGCGCGTCCAATTTACATGAAACTTGGTGGACAAGCTAATTAGAACACGTGGAACACCCCATAGGGATCGCATAGCATTTCGAGCAATTTGAAGGGATCGGTACCTATCCTTCCATAGGGATCGGCTATAATAATCCTAATCACCATATTGCAACAAAGATCGGTCAATAACTCAAGTTCTACTGATCTAATTGGCATGAACCTTGAAGGTTATACATAATATAGCATATAGAAGCTCCCCTAAGGATTAAATTTCATTTGGAGAAGATTGGAGGGATCGATACCATTCCCTCTAAACAGATCGGCAGAAAACAGAATTCAATCAACACCACCTCTTGGAAAATGAGATATCTCACAAACCATTTAGTCGAAATGGCACGAAATTTGGAGGGCAAGTAGCTAACATCATAGGGAACGATCAAGAGGGACAGAACCCTATTTGAACGACATAATAGGAATCGGTACCGATCCCTATTGTGGGACCAAATGAGCCTGGAAATTTTTGGGTGGCCTCGTCTTGTTCACTCTAACCTTCTATCAAAATTTCACCTCGATCCATGCATATCTTCCCCTATAAATATAGCAGGCATGGCATCAGAAAAGGGATCTTCTTTCTACTTCTCTTTATCCTCAACCTAGGCTACATTCTATTAATTTTATTCTTGGATTTTGGATTGTAACTGCAGACAAACTTTAGTATAATAAAAAGGATTATTTAGGAGTGGACGTAGGCTAGAGTTAGTCGAACCACTATGAATCTTGTCTCCTTTTACTTGCTTTCTGATTGTTTTAATTTTGTTCTTCATTTATTTCTCTTCATATTTTTGTGGTTGGTTTGGATATTGGAGCTTTTTCTAATTAGGTGTTGGTGGCCAATTTTGACGCCAACATTTTGGATTTCCAAAAATGAGAATTACTACTATAATTTGAAGTGATACAGTGAAAGTTATAAGTTCTACCATAAATCGATTCAAACTATTATTATAATTTTCCTAATAAAGACATGTTTAAGTTATGTAGGGTTATAATTCCTAAGACCTTCCGCTTTAGATTTGCAGACCATTCCTAATTAACAATATAATTAATATTACTTCCGGATATCCCAACTCAATGGAAATTTCTTTTAACTAATATATTTTACCAATTACCTATTCTGGAAAGAGGTAAAAAGACATCCAATAAATTGGTAGGGACAATAGAAAAGAGTTACTTAAAATGATTCTACCAACTTTAGAATAAATTCTACAATTCTAATTAGATATAATTTTTATATTAATTTGTCTATTATTGCTTGCCACCCTTCCTCTTTAACTTATTCAGCCTAATCCAAAGCCTTAAATAATTTATAGCAAAATTCAAAGTTTCACAACTAAGTGTATGGGTAACTTGATTTTCAACAATGTCTAAATTGTTCAAGGCTAAGACATAAATCTTATCAGAATTAATCCTAAGGCCAAAAATCATTTCAAAGCTATATGAAATAAACTTTAAGAGTTGTGATGTGTGTAGGTAAATCTAGGTAATGAGCATGGTATACCAGCAAATTTGAGAATTAAAAGACCGTTACTAGTGATATTGTTACCAACACTTTCCAAAGACCCATTTGTGATATATAACTTTATAATCCTAGTAAATATATCCTCTACCAAATTAAACTCTAGGGGCAAAAAAGGGTCGCCTTGTCTAAGACCGTATTTAGACTAAGTTCTATTTCCTAGAATTCCATTAGCCACTGTGACTGAGTTTCCAATTTTGAGAAAGATCGCAATCCACTCTACCCATCTAGAGCTAAAACCCCCACCCAGTAGTAAGTCCTTAAGAAAGACCAATCGACGAAATCAAATGCTTTAACAAAATCTAGTTTTAAAAGGGTACAAGTGATATTGTTTTTACAACAATGATTTATAAATTCCTGGACCATCGCAATCCCATCTATGATATTTCTAGCCTTAATAAAAGCAGATTACCTAGTGTCCATTGAATTACTCATTTTAGTGTTGAAAATGCTATTTAAAATCTTTGAGGTAATTTTAAAAGATAATTAACTAAGGAAATACGCCTAAAATCCTTAAGCTCTATTGCATCCACTTTCTTATGAAGAAGAATTATGTCAGAAAAGTTAAATTTTCCTAATTGTAAATTAACGTTATAGAACTTGTTAAACATTTTGATTAAGCTGAATTTTAAAAGTGCTAAAATTCCTTATAAAACAATATCAGAAAGCCATCTTATCTAGGTTACAAATAGGCATGTCATTGATAGCCCTCAAGATCTCCTCTTTCAAGAATGGATATTCTAAATCATCTAAAGCAATCTTTGTATATTCAAGGTGCAAATCATTCCACCTTATGTTAATTTTATGACCTATATTAGTTCTGTAATAGGAAATGAAGGCATTATTAAGCTTATTTTGATCAAACATTTACACATTATTAATAAGAAATGTGTTTATGGTATTATCACGTTTATGTCCATTGGTTATTCTATAAAGAAACTTGGTATTCTTGTCTCCCTCGTCCATCCATTGGACCTTAGACCATTACTTCTACGTTATTTCGTCTTTCAAAATTATATTTCTTAGTTCTTTAAGATTAAACTGAAGACTTTGCCCTAAAACGTTTAAGACTGTCGACTCTTTTAATTTATTTAAATTTAAAATTTGTGAAAGTAAATTATCTTTTTAGCCGTAATTTTGCTAAAAACATCTTTATTCCATTTCATAAGAAATAATCTAAGGCCCTAGTTTACTAACGGAAACTTTAGCTATACTGCCTGAATATTTAATATTATAGTTGCCCATGGAAAGCCATTCATTAGAAACTAAATCGGTGAAATTAATTTCTAGAAGCCACATCCTCCTGAATCTAGAAGTTATAAAAATAAAGTTATGTTTTCTACAAAAGTGAACGATTGTACAATAATGACCAGAATAAACAGTTGGAAGCTCTTTACCATGAATAGAAGGGAACATGTCTTCCTTTTCTTCATTAACGAGCAAAATATCATAAAGTGCCATCGAGGGAACTTCTTTAGAGTTTGATCATGCAGATAGCTTATTACTAAGTGATATTTGGGTCAAATTGACATTACTAATAAATGGTCGAACTCATCCATTGTACAAAAAGTCACATTCACTGGGCGAGTGCTTTCCTAAAAACCTAGTCACACTGAAATCTATCTTATTACCCAAGGACTGATAATAAGGGATCTAAACTCGAGATATTCACACCGAAGAGCCTTTATATCAATCTCATTATCCAACCACCATTAAGCATCCCAAGCTACCCCTACCTGGAAGACAGGCCCGGTGATTAGGAAAAATCACCCCTTGAACTTCTATAGAAGTAGTAATCGAGGAGCTCTATTTTGGCAAAATAACTATATCGGTATTATTATCTTAAAAAAAATCTAATTTTGTTGCATTTATTTAGATCATGTAAACCCCTAATATTCTAAGTTGGGTATTCCTTGGCCTACGAGATCGGACCCTCTCATGTTCCTTGTTCCAAATAAACTCTATGTCAAACTGCTCTATATCAAAGACAAACCTTGTCATCCTATCTAAATAGGCATAGTACTAGTAGATAAATCATTCAACACAATAAAACAATAAGTGTTACCGAGGGGATCAACTGACTTTGCGCTAGATCTTAAAGCACTAGTAGCCATGTCAATGGAGGTACTATATAGTCATGCACTCCTCCTTACCAAGCTATGAAGCTTGAGAGATGCTCGCCAAGAGCCATGCTTTGAGCCTAATAAATGCTCTGGATCTAAAGCTTGAATCGAAGATCTTGCTAATAATCTCACACCCACTCCCACATCCAATACAAAGTCAACCACAAGTGGACCACCTACTACTGCTTTCAAACTCAAAGCATCGTGAATGGATATATTAGAGTAAAGTGTGGATCTAATCTTACCAATCATCCCCGAATTTTCTCCTTCCATCAACATATTATTTTCGTTACACTCACCATGTTTTCCAAAAATATATATCTTTAAAACCAAACCATTAACCCTACTGAATTGTCAACTACATCTACGCCATGATTCTCCTTTACAACACATCTCCATCCCAAACAGAACCCCAACAAAAAAAAATTCCATTTCCACACCAGCAACTACATCCAACCTTCTACTAGTATCACCGTAGCTCTCATCAATCATGACACCTTCATCATACCCATAATCAACCACCATCCACTTCCCTTTATTCTAACACCATGTTTTATGCAAATATAGTTAGCACCATCAAAAACTAAACCCACTGCAAAACATACATCTAAAACCAGTTGTTATATTACCTTTTGGCCTAGCTATATCCTGACCGACTGGACAGTTTAGGCTTGATGATCATCAAGAAAGGCAGCCTGGAGAGATGATTATTAGGCACAGAGATCAAGTGCAGGCAATTATATGAAGTGATGATCAAGCAAGACCAAGACATAGACTCTCCAGAATATTCTATGTACGGAGTAGTACCTCCGCTGGGTAGGGGATCAATGCATATCCCTTCCCCTCTGGTATCAGTACATATCCTCAATTTTTGTCCTAAATTGGGTGTGATATAGAGTGAAAGGGAAGGCCCTTATGAGGTTACATATCAAATCTCAAGTCATTTGGAGGTTGTATGCTCAAGTTATAGGCAAACTACTTCACCTGTAAAAGGGATCATGCCAAAGGGATCGGATTGTATCTAACCCAACAGTGCAACTCAATGGAAAACGATCGACATCTCAAAATCCAAAAGTGTAATACACTTGAAACTTTAGGAGCAATAAGAGGGGTCCCTAGGGAGTCTACCCAGGAGATTGCATCCTAAAAACATAAGAAAGAGGGATCGGCCTAAATCAGACAACATCACATGTTGCAATGATGATTGATCGATGACTCAAGTTCTACTAATCCAATTGGCATGAAACTTGGAGGTTAAGAATAATACAATGTGGAAAAGCTCCAATCATAGGGATTGTCCTCGATCCCTATTTCTTGGGATCTAGGCCATATGATCCGTCCTATGGGCCCCTATGGTTTTGGAGAGTCTTCTGTCGAATTTTCAGGGAGGTGTTCCACTGTCTTCGTTTATAAGTACATGCTTGGCTGTACATTTTCGGGACCTTTACGCTACTTGTTTTTTTCTCTTTTTTAACTAAGGATTCTAATCTGATCCTTAGTGTTTTCAATTTACAAAGTGATTAATAAAGCTATCTCTTCACAGTCGACGTAGGCAAACCACGCTGAACCACTATAAATTACTTTGTCTATGTTATTTGCTTAATTCTAATTGCTTTATTGTTATATTCTCTCTGTTTATATTTAATATTCTTCATTTATTACTCTACACAATCTCTATTAGGTGATTGCGCTAATTTTTGGTGTAAACATTTTGTTGTTGTCGTTGAGCATTAAATTCTCAGCTTGATTGGATCTCATCATCTAATTGTGGATTTCTATATTCGCAAGATAGATCCAACTTTCTACCGACAAGTTTTCTATTCTACTTAGATTTAAAAGAGATCTATAAGGAAACTACCTATAATGCCTCCTTGGAAGGAGAAGGGCATTGCTACCTCCTGACGACTTGTTGATGAAGCAGTAGAGAACATGGAGATCACTCTTCGAAAGGTAGAGCATAGCAGGGAGCCACATACATATAAGCTTCCTATGGAATAATCACTAACTCTAATATGGAGAGACTGCGGAAAGAACTCCAAGAGTCCTATGCAGAACTGCAGAAATAAACTCAAGTCCATATTCAAGTCCTAGAAATTTAAACATTTAGTTTAAAATTCAATGTTGGATACGAAAGTCTTGTTGTTCGTTATAGTCACACTTTAAAGTTTCTTAAGAAGAGACTGGTTCTAATTGTTCATACAAGTTTATATGGATTGGTTTACTCAATGTTCAAGCTCGATTCAAAGGCCTACAATCGGCTAAGTCCATGTTTGCACCAAAATTGGTCACAAACACCCAATATCGTGAAAGCACCCGTTCGCAATCACAAGTCACAAATAACAAATTTGTAGATAACAAAAATGAAGAACATCCAACGGGAACAGCATAAAACAAGTAAACGACACGGGTTTTATAGTGGTTCGGCGATCTTCCCTACGTCCACTTTGAAGCTTATGTCTTTCTTTATTGATGTTCTCTTGATGATTACAGTTGGTTACAACAAGTTACAATGGATTCAAGCTCTGAAACTTGAATGCAATAGCGATGATAAGGTGTAGAATTGAATCCGGTAGAGTCTTGGCGCTTCAGAATTCCGATCCCCTTTTCTGAATGACCTGGGCCTCTATTTATAGCTGTAAGAGGCTGATATTTCGCCTAAATTTAGGGAGACCACTTCTGGCACGTGAGGGGGCCTACATGCCCGGCCTTAGGGAATTTGGGCCCACTTTGCAATCGATTTGAACTCCATTCGAATCGATCAAGAAATCATCCAATCGAGGTGAAAATTGGTGTGGACATTCTTCAATATGTAAGCAAGCTCATGTAAAAATTTCATGGCATTTGGACCAGTGGTTTAGTAGATATGATCGATTCGAATTAGTGTGTTTCGGTTGGCCGTTTAGTTCGAATCCATTGCTTCGAATCCACTCCCTTCGACTCCATCAGCTCACGTGGTCTTGTGATGAGGTGGCGCGCGTCCTTCGAGTCGATCTGGTCTTCTCTCCGTGTTGAATGCTTCGTCTCCTTGGATCTTGCCGACTTTGCATCGTGGAGTGACACGTCATCCAAGTTAGTTGACTTGGTGGATACGAGCAAGTGATTGTTCATGGATTCGAACGTGACCGATTCGAACTGAGGTACCCCAATGGGTTCGAACTCGATCGACTCGAACAAGATCGGTTCGAATTGACTAACTCTTGATGGATTCGAACCTGGTGGGTTTGAATGGAGCGAGGTGTTGATGGATGCGAACTATATGGAGTCGAGTTGAGACATGTGGATGGGTACGAAGCTTGGCCACCTGATGGATTCGAAGGTAGATCATCGGGATGGATACGAAGGTGTCGATGCGAAGTTCATGGATTCGAAGTAGGAGGAACTCGATGGATTCAAAGGACTTCCAAGCTTGATGGGTTCGAAGTAGATGGAGTCGAACCGATGGATGCGAACGTGATTTCTGGCCATCGATTCGAACTATGGGGTATCCTATGGATTCGAACCGAACAAGGGCTATCTCTCTCAAACTGAATTCATCATATCTTGAGCATACTAACTCGGACTGACTTGAAACTTGAAACGTTGGCACACGTGGATTTGCTAGCCATGTCCTATCAATTGTAGCCTGATCCGGGCTCGGACAAAATTCATCGATATCCATAGTGAAGTAGTGTATAACCAATCTTTGAGATGAACTATCTTTCATTTTTGATCGATCTTTTGGTATCACGGCTTTGCCAAAAAGCAGGATAACATTTGCCCCCCAAAATATGCCTCGCGGTAGGAAGGCGTGTTTTGTAATGCCATGAGCCGGATGTTCATATCATGTTGATGTCCTGCAAAGGAATTTACAGTTTTATGCGATCTCAACTAACGACCGTTCGGGATCGGGATATTTGATATGAAGTGCGACCGTTCATGGTCAAGCGCCTGACTTCAAATGACGATTGTTCGGGACCGAGCCATTTGAGGTGAAGTGCGACCGTGTGCGGTCAAGTGGCGGACCTCAAATGATGACCGTTCGCGATCGAGCCATTTGAGGTGAGATGAGTTGTGCCGTTCGAGGCGAGTCGTGCCGTTCGAGGCGAATTGCGACCGTTCGCGATCGTGTGCCGTTCGAGGTGAGTTGTGACTGTTCGAAGTCGGGTTTCGTTTGTGGCGAGTTGTGATCGTTTGTGATCTTGTTCCGTTCGAGACGAGAAAGTGTGCCCGGGAGGGCTTGGTATTATCGATACCAGGCTCACGTTCGCGTGGGTCCCTGGATCGTTTGTCAGGGCGGTTTATCGCCATCTCAGAGCATGCCTAAGGACCGTTCGCGACCCCGTACATATGTAAGTAGCTTAGCCATTTCAGAATTATCAGAATCAAATATTTATTTGACAGATGAATTTTAAAACAGAAATGTCCAAACAAACCAAGTTCAAATGTTCAAATCAACACGAAACAAAAGCAAAGCAAAGATGTCAAAGTGTAAGTTCCGACTACGAAATAGTCAATGATCATTCAGAGCATGCCTAGAGAACGTTCGCGATCTCGTACATGTGTAAATGATTTAATTGTGTTAGTGGAAGCTTACGACTTGTTCATCGTTATTTTAATTAATTGATAACCAAACGATGTCCTGGTTCAGGGTCGCCCCTAGCTGATGTAGACGGTGGCCGCTTTGACTCTACCGCTGGGGCTCGTCTCCTCACATACTGAAGCAACATACCATTCCTGATGTGCCCTTCTACCTCATCCTTTAGATGCCTACATTCGTTTGTGTTATGACCATTCAGCTCGTGGAATAAGCAATATCTGTCTGATTTTCTCTCGTCAGCAGTAGGGTCCCTTCGTATTGGCCTACGGTATGGAACTTGCCCTTGCGTATCTCTGTAGATTCGCTCCAAACTCTCATTTAGCTCTGAATAGGTGGTGAATCGCGGCTCCCTCCGTTGCTGCTTTGACCTGTCCCTGTCATTATCAGTCTTTCTTTTACCTTTATCCTTGTCTGAGTCCTTTTCGAGAGGCTTTTTGTCTTTAAGTGCATAAACTCCTATCTCCTCTCCTTCTTCTATTTCTGCACTCACATCCTCTAATCGTAAAAACTTTTCTGCCTCATGATAGAATTCTCCTAGATCCACGGTTGGATCCTTAGTTAATGAATTGTTGAACTCTGTTCCGTCAGCTATCCCGGACACAGCCGCCATCATAACCATGGATGGATCTGGTCGATCCACCGAAGCTGCTGCCGCATTGAATCGCGTTAGGTAACTTCTCAAAGTCTCTCCGGCTTTCTGCTTTAAAGTTGCCAAAGTCGTCACATTCTTGGGTCATGTAATGTGAACCCTGAATTGCCTCATAAATCTCTCAATTAAATCATTCCATGTTCCGATGGATCCACTCTCTAATTGTCTAAACCATAATGCTGCAATATCCCCCAAGTACAATGGAAAGCACCGGGCCATAACCTCCTCTGATGCCCCCAGCACTTCCATATGCCTCATATACTTCGTTAGATGAACCATGGGGTCCGTTCTCTCGTCATACATGTCCAACGATGGTAACTTGAAATCTGGTGGGTTCCTAGCTCGCCTGATTGCTGGAGTAAAAGGACTCCTATTAACATCCTCCAAATCTTTATTTACTAAACCGCCTCTCATAGCTTTCCTAACCATCTCTGCCAATCTGTCATTATCCCTGAGATGCAACCTTCGCTCATCACTTTCGACCTGCCCCCCGAATCCACGAGGGAATTCTGGGATCTGCCCCCTTGACTGAGAGTTCGCTCCTCTACTACTCCCGGGTTGTGCAGAAGTTCCTCTTTCTCTTTCAGAAATTGGGCCAACGTTCTCCATGGGTGTGCCTCCTAATCCAGGTGCTACGCCGGATGGTCCTGCTTCGTTCTGAACTCCATCCGCTTCTCTATTCTGTGCTCCAAGTTGTCCTATCTGTTGAAACAAACTTTGAATCAGCTCCTCCTGTTTCTTCATCATTGTCTCCATCTCGTCCCTAGTGATGAAGATCGATGCTTGATTCGCTCCCGAAGAAGCCTTTTGACTTCCTTGGTGTTCACTTCTCTCTGGCCTTGGCCTTCTGCTCGATTATCTCGTCATAATTTCTCAAATCTGAACTTCCAAACTTTCTGAATCAACTTCTAATTGGTAGAACACCTGAGTTAGCCCTCACAGTGAAAGCGCCAAAATGTTTGCACCAAAATTGGTCACAAACACCCAATATCGTGAAAGCATCCGTTCGCAATCACAAGTCACAAATAACAAATTTGTAGATAACAAGAATGAAGAACATCCAAAAGGAACATCATAAAACAAGTAAACGACATGGGTTTTATAGTGGTTCGGCGATCTTGCCTACGTCCACTTTGAAGCTTATGTCTTTCTTTATTGATGTTCTCTTGATGATTACAGTTGGTTACAACAAGTGACAATGGATTAAAGCTCTGAAACTTGAATGCAATAGCGATGACAAGATGTAGAATTGAATCCGGTAGAGTCTTGGCGCTTCAGAATTCCGATCCTCATTTCTGAATGACCTGGGGCTCTATTTATAGCTGTAGGAGGCTGATATTTCGCCTAAATTTAGGGAGACTACTTCTGGCACGTGATGGGGCCCACATGCCCGGCCTCAGGGAATTTGGGCCCACTTTGCGATCGATTCGAACTCCATTCAAATCGATCAAGAAATCATCCAATCGAGATGAAATTTGGTGTGGACATTCTTTAATATGTATGCAAGCTCTTGTAAAAATTTCATGGCATTTGGACCAGTGGTTTAGGAGGTATGATCGATTCGAATTGGTGTGTTTTGGTTGGCCGTTTAGTTCGAATCCATTGCTTCGAATCCACTCCCTTCGACTCCATCAGCTCACGTGGTCTTGTGATGAGGTGGCGCACGTCCTTCCAGTAGATCCGGTCTTCTCTCCAGGTTGAACGCTTCGTCTCCTTGGATCTTGCCGACTTCGCATCGTGGAGTGACATGTCATCCAAGTTAGTTGACTTGGTGGATACGAGCAAGTGATTGTTCATGGATTCGAACGTGACCGATTCGAACTGAGGTACCCCAATGGGTTCGAACTCGATCGACTCGAACAAGATCGGTTCGAAGTGACTAACTCTTGATGGATTCGAACCTGGTGGGTTTGAATGGAGCGAGGTGTTGATGGATGTGAACTATATGGAGTCGAGTTGAAACATGTGGATGGGTACGAAGCTTGGCCACCTGATGGATTCGAAGGTAGGTCATCGGGATGGATACGAAGGTGTCGATGCGAAGTTCATGGATTCGAAGTAGGAGGAACTCGATGGATTTGAAGGACTTCCAAGCTTGATTGGTTCGAAGTAGATGGAGTCGAACCGATGGATGCGAACGTGATTTCTGGCCATCGATTCGAACTATGGGGTATCCTATGGATTCGAACCGAACAAGTGCTATCTCTCTCAAACTGAATTCATCATATCTTGGGCATACGAACTCGGATTGACTTGAAACTTGAAACGTTAGCTCTCATGGATTTGCTAGCCATGTCCTATCAATTGTAGCCTGATCCGGGCTCGGACAAAATTCATCGATATCCATAGTGAAGTAGTGTATAACCAATCTTTGAGACGAACTATCTTTCATTTTTGATCGATCTTTTGGTATCACGGCTTTGCCAAAAAGCGGGATAACAGTCCACATAGCCGATCCCTTTATCTCAACATAGTTGATCCCTCTCTCAATGCTAACTTGACTGGTCCCTCACAAACACTCCACTACTGATCCCTATGTCATGAATGAAAATTGACCGATCCCAATGTCATGAATGAAAAATGACCGATCTCTACTTCATGAGTAAATGATCGATCCCTATATCATGAATCAAAAATGACCGATCCCTCCATAATCCATCACGGTCAATCCCTCCATGCTCCACAAACTACCGATCCCTCTGTGCTTTAACTCCAACATTTTCTTTGATCCCTATGCCCATTAAACAATCGATCCCTTCATGCCTACACAACTGATTGTATGTCTAGGCAAATGATAGTAAGAGGATATCGGTGATAAACAAGTGCAAATAGAAGGAACCGATGAAAGAATGAGAAGGAAGTGAGCAGTGACAATTTTTGACTGAATATGAAGTAGGGGATCAGTGACTAAATAAAATGTGAAGAAGGAAGGGGTCAGCTAATTTAAAAAAAGGATCTAAAAGATGGTGCATTTTAAATCAGTTTCATGGCACAGTACCCCCGCATTCTGAATTCGAAACTCAACTTCAAGAAGGTGCGCTCTGTCCACTTCGCTTACGTCTTGTAACTAATCGAGGCATAGGGGATCAAGAGGCAACTACGGAATTATAGAGAAGGAATGGATAAGGAAGTGCTACTCCTAAAGGCTCAAGAACTAAGGTGATATGATGCGAATTGGGATCGGCTTCTGCGTCAAGCTCCCAGGGTAGATTGTGATTGCTCTCAACTAACCAGCTTAAAAACACCTGACTTGGCAGCTAGATGGCTTGTGTGGCGACCGCCCTACACTTCTTAATATGCCAACTTAAAGTGTATATATATCCTTCATCAAAGTCATCCCTTACCATTATGGAACCTCCATCATTGAGTCATAAGTGGTAGCAGTTAAAAACCATCAAAAATCATTGAAACTTTTGTCGAAAAACTTCCTACAAGGGTGATCCAAAGTTGAACCCGAAGTAATCACTTATATGGATCGAAGCGGACTCTATATGTTCGACCCAAAGTTGAACTCAAGTAATCACCCATTCGACCGGAAGCAAACCCAGTAAATTCTGCCCTTAGGTCAAACTCGGGTAAAACTAAGATTTTCTCTAAGAAAACACAAATATGACTCCAAGAACCCTTTGTCACCAACCCTGCACTTCAAATTCAGTGACTCTAAGCGAACCAGGGGCTGACTTAAAGCAAATAACAAATTTTCTCGGTCGGACTCCAAGTAAATTATCACCAATCCGCCAATACCGATCCATCTTTTTTTTATTATAACTCAGGCATACAATTGACTTGAAACTTGGTGTGCAACCTAAAAAGGCCTATTTGGTTAAAAGATTTGGGATCATCACCGATCCACGACCCCATCCTAACCGTTTTGCCATTTTATTAGCGTTCTCAACCATCAAACGTTGGACAATCGTGCATACAACATTCACAAGCATTACAATCAGCCGTAACTTGAAAATGGACCGGATTGATGATGATTAGAGAATCTCCCCTAGTCAAAACCTATTCGTCGAAGTCATTCAATGTGCTGAATATTCAAGGAAATTCAACGTGTCGACCATGCCAAAATATTTTGGGAATATAGACCCTTGACAATATCTCGTGAAGTACGAATGGCACATAGATCTCGCCAGAGCGATGTATGCCATCGAATGTAGATGTTTTCCTATATTCCTTGAAGGAATAATGATCATGCAATTTACGCTATTACCATCCAGGTCCATTTCCTCATCTGATCAATTAGATCAGAAGTTTGTTGAGCAATTCAGGATGCATGCAACTCACACCAAGGATGTGATTACATTATCCAATTTATTCCAAGCGCCAGGGTAGTCACTCAAAGATTTTTTGGAAAGATTCAACATCGTCATCACAAAACTGAGCAATCCCGGTAAGAATATCATATTGATGGCGTTGATAAGGGGAATCGACCCTAAGACGGACTATGGCGACTTGTAAGCTGGAGAGCCTCCTAGTATATTGGATCATTTTTGTTACAAAGTGAACAAGAACCTAAGCAAGAAGGAAGTAGACCAGACTAGGAGGAAGAATGATATAGGCCTATTGGTTAAAGGAATTCAAAGCGAGGGCAACATTAAGGCTTAGACGAGGACTCGGATTCTAGGAGATGATCAAGAATCCTAGAATTCAACTCATATACTCCTGTGAACAATTCAATCGAAAACATATATTTGAAGACTCATGACCCGGAGCAGTACTAGAAACCAGCCTCAAGAAAGTCCATTGTACCTAGAAGAAATCTTGGAAATGTTGTATATTTTAAAATACACACGGTCATAACACCAGCGGTTGTAGACATCTCCAAGATGTGAGCGGAAAGCTGATCGGAAAGGAAAGTTTCAACAATCTGTACATGCCTCATAGAATGGCGGGCATGGAACATCAAATCCCTATCAATAAAGAACATTGATTATCAACTGGACCACCTACGATCGACATCCAATTGATAAGGGCTGTAGCGAAGTGGAAAAGCGAGCATACGAATCTACTTCACTTATCAATAAAATTTATTTAAATTTCAATTACGTTGTGAACTATGACCAACTTGAACTAAATTTACTTCCAAATAATGCAGGTGACCAAGTACTTAGAGTTAGGCGCCAACCAACCTCCATGGACTATGATCGGAACTTTAGAGGATCATCAAGACAAATGTGATTCAACCACTCATCGGCTACCATGCGCCATTGATTTTGGGGACAAGAACTTGCAATGGAAAGTGGGTGTTACTCGACCATCCACTTTCTACTCTGTGCTTCAATTCTGACAGAACATCTATGCCTTACTTAGAGTCAAGTAGACACAACTGACCATCCACTCGTCAACCTTCGCACTTGACTTGAAGACTAAAGAAACACTTGGAGTGGATGCAACCCGACCATCCACTCTCCAGCTCATACTTGAAGTCTTCCAAAATAATTAGCCTCTCCCAAAGCTCAACAAGACCGAGGTCCAACTAAAGTGAATGTGATTTGACCATCCACACATTGAATCTTATCTTGGATAAAGGAGGCTATAACATCCCGCACTTAGAGGCCCAAAACAAATGGCTAAGGATGCTAAAGTCATCCATAGGTATTAATCCTTGATGATCAAATACGATAATATTAGATACATTGATATATAGAAACACGTGAATATGGAAAAAATTTAAAATTGTTAGAAAACTTTCACATTACATTTCAAAACATTTCAAATTTATTACATAACCCAAGATTTGAAAATCACGTTCAAAAAAAATATAATTACTACTACATACACCAAGAGCGACATATGAGGATGCCCCCTTGGATGATCAGAGTATATATATCTAGGTAATTAAACAACTTTTCCTTTACAACAAAACATAGTAGAATCAAAAAGAAAAGAACTCTTAATAGCTATCTTGCCTCTTGCACGTCTCCAAAAGCTTATTCATCTAAGAGGTACCTTAAAACCTCAACTCTCAAACTACTCAAAGCTAATTGAGCATCCGAGAGTACAAGGGGAAAGTATAAACTTCGAGTCAGACATAAAGCATGGTATGAATAATAACCTACCATCTCAAACCATTTAGATATCTAGTGAGACCACACTGCTTAGTAGAACGAGTTTTCCCCTCACAAGTATCCTATCCAAAATTTTATAATTACTATATACTGTGCTCTTGCATCCACAATGGTTAAAACATAACAATTTAAAATATTATGATGATATGCAAAACAACCAAATTATTCTAGACTTCCCATCCTCTTTCATTTGACTATCTATCTTAGTTATAGTTTCTAGGGTCATTATTAAACTATTACTTTTCATGGGCTGACTAATAACCTGTTTAAAGCATATGGCCTATTTGTCCAGTCTCATAGTTTTCATGGGATCACTAGGAGCCTCCTCCAATAACTTATGGGTTCTCCCTGAACCTATTGGTATCTCCAATAACTTCTCTCATATCATAGTTTTCATGGGTTAACAACTAAGAACTTATTGACTTCTATCAATAATTTTATCTGGATATACTTTTCATGGGTCATTACAAAACCTATTGTCCCCTTCCATTAACTCTTTCTAAACATAGTTTTCATGGGTTCACTATGAACCTATGACTACTTTTTTGATCAGTTTTTAGGCATCCAATATTTTGGTCTTCCTAACCTCTTGGATGCAATTCTACTCATTCAGTAGTTAACTCAATTTATATATATCACTGGGTCAACCTAACTGGTTATTCTATCCTTTCTCCTCAAAATACAGTTATGGGTCCATTTTACAGTGAATATGGATATTAGAAGAAGCAAACATAATAACATAATAACATCAACATCGATGGTCTAATATCCTTGAAATAATTTTTCATATGAAACATGGTTAATCCCTTTAACCTATTACTTGGTCAAGGAAAGCTTCTTTAAAAACTCCATACGTAAAAGCCATTTCAAAACTCCTTTATTTTTGCCATGGTTTTCCTTTAGAAATGTGATTGAGTTGTTTTTTTTGAAAACATAAGGCTTTCAAAAACTTAGAATTTTATTTTCAAAACCATTGGAAAATCTCCTTCGAAAGCATTCAAACCTTCTTTTCAAAACACTAAGCATATGCCTTTCAAAATGCTTTAAAACATTTATTTCGAAACCATCAAAACGTACCTTCTGAAAGTATTAAAGCATCACTTATTAACTCATAGAAGAATAGCTTCGAAACCATTTGAAAGTACCCCTTCCGAAACCATTTGAAAGTACCCTTTTTGAAACCATTTGAAAGTAACCCTTTCGAAACCATTGGGTTTATCCTTAAAAATATCTTTTGGGTCAAAGAAAATATAAACAAAGTGCCCCTTTCGAAACCATTAACCTTTAAGTAAAAATGATCTAGAAAAACTGATGGCTTTGAAACCATCCTTTTGAAAGCATTAATCATTTAAGTAAAACATTTGGAAGGATAGCTACGAAATCCCTTTCGAAGCCATTGCCTTCAAAACCTTTGTGTGGCAACTTGAGCCCTGTCAAAAGTTTTGGTAAGTGGGTTATTACATTTATAAAACAAAAGCTACCTTTCAAACTCATGGATGACTACAATCCCTTCAAAAGGCATAAAGAGGGTAGCATGGTTTCGACTAGGTTTAAACTAACCTTTTAAAAGCATTGATTTAAAAGCAAGGCAACTAATTTGAAAGCTACACTTTTAAAAAAAGGTAGAAACTTCTTTGAAAGCTATATTAAACCCTTTCGAAAGCATTCTTTTGAAAACAAGGCAAGTGGCATCTCCAAAAGCTATTTAAATTAGTTTCGAGCTCTTCGGAAGCATGGTTTCGACTCCATACCTGCCGTCGTTCTCTAAACAACTACGTACCAACGCATTGATAGCTTATGTATTATGGTTGAGGCATAAGTATAGGGTCGAAAGTTAGCTACTGAAAGTGGTGAAACATTATTTCTGTACAAAACTATTTATTGGCTTTTCAAGTACTTGCTTTTTAACTAACCTACCTATTCATAAAAATTTAATAGGTTTCCATAAACTTTTCAAATTCTTTCCATAGAAAAATAACCGCATTAATTTTAGATCTAAATAGAAATGATTTAGCAAATAAGCCCTTCATTTAAGCAAAACAATTAAAACAATTAAGTCCTCCATTTAATTAATTTAATTTCCATAACAAATTACTTAGGAAAAATCCCCAAAATCATAGAAATTCAATTTTAATATGTTATATAACATACAGAAATTTAAGACCCAAATTCCTTAATATAATAGCCGAAATAAATTTTAAACCCAATTATTCATTTCTTCCTTCAAAAATTCATAAAAAAAATTCCACGGCTTCGAAATTCATGGAAAATTAAACCCATCTCAAAAATAATGTTTTACATATCATATTGAATCCTCATGCCATTTGAAACCCAATATAAACGTTTTTTGCCTTAAAATCGAATAAAATATTTATCAAACAAACTTGTTTGAATATGACATATCATGAAATCTAAGCGTATGATCATAATGGATTTATTCTTAAACCCGAAATCATATGCTCTTTAAAAACAAAAATAGAGATGGTTTTGATTATTATTCACTTGATTAGGATAAGGAACTTGTGACGTCCCACCTCTATACTCACACTAGCCAGGGATACTACGGAGTAATGTCGTCGACTAGTATGAAGAATAAGGCTGATGAGGAGCTACCATCTGTGCAATTGCTTTGTGCGAGTAACGATATGTCAGATAGTATTATATGCATTTCGTTTCAAGAGGAAATCTGACACATCAATTACAAACTTAAAACTACTACACAGTGGCTGTGTGATCGTCAAAAACAAATATAAAATAAGCACAACATAAATCGGTCACAGATATTCATATCACTAAGCGGAAACAGATATGAATATAACATATATAAGTGTACATAAAAGTAGTGGTCATACAAGATCCACTACACCATAAAAGAATAGGTACAAGAGCTAAACAAAAGAATATGTATACATCAAGGAGTCTCTATCTCGAATGTATAAAAGCAAAAACTACTAAGCTAAGTAGTTAGCCAAAAGTCAGATGACGGATTTTGATAAGAAGTTAAGTAGAAGCCCTTGAAATATCTCGGTCTGACTTGATTATTATTTAAGAAGAAAAATAATAAACGGATCATTCTAGCTATAAATATCATATAAAATGAGAATATGATAAAAACGTATGATAACAATAATGCCATACTGTGACAAATATACATTAGATAAAAAAAAAATCATACAATATCTCAGATATTCTCAAACACCAAAAAGAATTTCATATTCACCAAACCACAAATATTGATAAAGCTTATCAATATAAATCACAAAAAGTGGTGAAACGCATCTAGAAGTCAACAATTAGAAATCCAGAAATCACAAAGAGGGAGGCCTATCAAAAACGAGAGCATGAAAACTCACCAACAAGTGTATCACAAATGGGATGCTATCCCATGGTCGCTAACCATAGAGCCGGTGCAATGGCGTAGTACAATGGTACATCTGAGGAACATGAAACTCAAATAATTCGAAACAACAACGTAGTACAATGGTACGCTCGATGAACCTGATAAGCCGAAACAATGAAGTAGTACAACGGTACGCCCGATAAACCAAACTCCATAAAAGAACATGGGTCGCTAGCCCATAAAAATGAGTCAAAACTCCAAAGATCCCATAGATCGTTAGCCTATAAAAGAAATGAGACAAAGCTCAATAAAACGAGGTACAGTCCCTAACATGGACACAGAGACGTCGCATATTGCTAGACTAAACCATAAAATGATCATCATAGATCAATAAAAAGTGTGAATTGCACTAAGGTAGTAAATAAATGAGTTTAATTACTAGCTTAACTTAAATATTTACGAACAAATTGTAGATTTCCACTTAAAAATTGTCACAAGAGTTCAATCGAACAAGTCCAAGAATTAACCGATGAAGTATACGCAGGCGTTCCATACCACTTATTTTTCTAAGTCGTTTAATTAGATTTCTCATACGAATGAGGTAAAGGTTTATATATACTAATAGATTGGAAAACGGTTTCAAAAATGAGTTTTGTATTAAAAATAGTTTTGAAATCGTTTTTGTGAAGAGCTTGAATATTTATTACTAGTATAAAAACATTTGTATTTTAATGTGACAAATCACAAAAATGATTGTAAAAACAATCCATCACCAAAAATTCGCATTCGGCAACGTGAATTAAAACCATAAAAATCGATATCAAATCCATTACATGGATATTACCAAAAATCCTTAAAAGAAGTCATCAAAGTCGATGATAAATGACAACTATTTGGAATAATAAAAATAGATAAAAGTAGAAAATCCACTTAAAAACAGCCAAAATAGGAAAAATTGAACAGTTTCAGACGTCGGGTAGGTTTAGGCAGACGTCTGGCCCTAGGTTTTGGAAATATATATGTTTATTTCCTTTCTCTTTTTAAGTCAAGAACCCTTGTAGACGTCTGGTTGGGTTTAACCAGACATCAGGATTTTGGCTCTGCCATTTTCTTCTACATGTGTTATTTTTTTGTCTTTTCTAGGGACCCCTACCAAACATCTGGATTTTTCAACCAGACGTCTGGATTTTTCTACCAAGAAAAATCAACCTAGCATAAAGAGGGAAAAATCAAAATCGGAAACTATCGAACGAGTGATGGATGCTAGAGATTTATGCCAATCGACAACCCAGCCCTATAGGCTCTTTGATACACTTCGAACAACATGTCCAAACATCCACAAAAGGATTTTCACAGATTCTGACTTTAAAATACCCAAAATTAGAAAATTTGTCAAACTAATTTGATTCAAAAGAAAATGGACATGAAATAGATATTAGAAATTCATACCCAACAACTATGATGCTACAGACATATATGTGAGTTCAAGAACTCGCCTTTAACCCAAAACAACAAGTGAGAAGCTTTAAAACAAAGGAAAGATCAACCACTCTTCAACTTCAACTCAAGAAGCTCCAATCTAAGCTCATAAGCAAATATTTCCTAAGTTTGGGTTTAGGAATTTCTAAAAATTGAAGAGAGATTAAGATGGAGAAGATGAAGACGATGCTTACCTAAGATTCTCTTTGATTTTAGAGCATGAATCATGAATTTCCTAGTAATCAAGGGTTTAGTAATTTCAATTTCCTCTTCTTTCCCCTGTTGTCCTTTAGCTTGAGAGTGTTAGGAAAATAGAATGAATGAATGAAGAGGGGGTGTGGAGTTCGGGTATTTTATTGGGTTAGTGGGCTGAAACCCAAATCCATAAGAAAAAAATAGCAAAATTCGACACAACCCCAAACGTATCGATGTTTATACTCAAAAAGGTCACAAACGCTATTTTGGACTCAATGGAAGTAATCTCGGGTCCGAATTCGACTTTTTACAAAAAGTAACATTTTGGACTTTAATCCGACTAGCGATGCTATATGTAAATAAAACATTTAAATATACAATTGCAAAATATGCGGGTTGTTACAGACTCCCCTCATTAAAGAAATTGCGTCCTTACAATACTTAAGAACAAAATAAAGAGTAACAGCCATAAAAGCATATCAACAGAAAAGAAAATTTTGATGTGAGAAGTTCACCTGAAGGAGCATGAGAGAGTAAATATGGATGTGTTCACTCAATGAATTCTCTGGATTCCCAAGAGCAATCCTTAGGATTTGAGGACCATTGAACTTTCACAAGCGGAACATCTTTATTTCGAAGGCGTTTAATATCCATAGCAATGATACGAATAGGATGTTGCTCATAAGTCAAATTAGGTGAAACTTCAATTTCTTCAATAACACCGGGCTCAAAAATAGAATCGAAATCTCTAAGGAAATTTCATGGTTGAGTGATGTGGAAAGCGTTATGAATAGCAGAAAATAGAGCCGGTAATGAAAGGCGATAAGCCATGGAACCAATACGTTCGGTGATGGAAAATGGACCAACAAATCGAGGTGCTAGTTTTCCTGATCGACTAAAACACACAACACCCTTCATTGGTGAAACACGAATGAATACCAAATCTCCCATAGAAAATTCTAAATTCCTTCATCGGTTATCGGCATAGGATTTTTATCTACTTTGAGCTTCTTTCATCCTATGATGAATAAAGTCAATCTTTTCTGTGGAATCGCGAGCAAAATCTGGACCTAAAACCAGCTTCTCACCGGCCTTAAGCCAAAAAGAAGTAGATCGGCATGGCCTTCCGTAGAGTGCCTCGAAAGGTGCCATACCAATACTAGATTGGAAGCTATTATTATAAGAGAACTCAACAAGGGAAACATGATCTTCCCAACTTCCACCAAAATCAAAAACACATGCACGAAGAAGATCTTCAAGAGTTTGATTCACACGCTCTATTTGTCCATTGGACTGAGGATGATAAGCGGTGCTAAAATTAAGCTTCGTTACCAAAGCTTTTAGAAGACTCTTCCAAAATCCACTAGTAAATAATGGATAATGATAACTAACAATAGAAGCAGGAACTCCATGCAATTTAACAATTTCTTTAATATATTTGGCTATCCAAAAGAGGTACGGTGCGGTTGGACCGGACGATAATAAAATGGACGGATTTGGTACATCCATAAACTGTCATGACCTGAATGAGAACGGGGAAGACCATCTATAAAGTCCATGGAGCCTTGTTCCCACTTCCAAACTGGAATGTCCAAAGGTTGCAATAACCCACCAGGCCTCTGATGCTCGGCCTTAATGAGATGGCAAGTCATGCTACGCTTAATAAAGTTAGCAATATCAGATTTCATTCCATCCCAATAATAAAGTTCCTTCATATCCGTGTACATTTTACTACTACTGGAATAAATGATAAATTTAGATCGATGAGAATCTTCTAAAATGTCTTTACGAAGATCAATAATATTTACCAAATTTTCGGATGCCGCCACGAGCATCAATTTCAAAGTCTTTTAAACCATCAATGTTACTATCCCTACAACTTTGGCTAAGATGAGCCAATTCGGGATCATGGTTTTGAGCTTCCAGAATGCGATGTAAAAGAGAAGGATGAGCCTCTAGGCTACATAAAACAGGTATGAACATGAATCGGATTCACGTTCTCGAATCTCACAAGTAGAAAAAGCCTCGAGATCATTCCATTCGGATATCATCATTGAAACAACCGCTTGTTGCTTATGACTAAGGACATCAACAACACGATTATCCTTTCTGGAAGTATAAAGAATATCAAGATCATAAGATGCAAGGAATTCGAGCCAACATTATTAACGCAAATTAAGTTCCTTTTGAAAAAATAAATACTTCAAAGATTTATGATCGGTGTACAGAACAAATTTCTCTCCCAAAAGATAATGATGCCAAATTCTAAGGACGAAAACAATGGCCGCGAGCTCTAAATCTGGAGTGGCATATCTAGTCTCGGTAGGCTTTAATTTCCTAGAAGCATAAGTGGTAATATGTTCCTTTTGCATGAGAACAGCACCCAAGCCAACACAACTAGCATCGGTGCAAACAATCAAGTCTTGGCTCCCTTCGTGAATCACAAGAGTAGGAGCAATGGAAAGGAGTTCTTTTAATTTCTAAAAAGTAGCTTCACATTTGTCCGACCAAATGTACTTAAATCCCTTCTTTGTCAAACTAGTAAGAGGTACCGAAATTTTAGAAAAAACTTTTATGAACCGAAGGTAATAGCCCCCCGATCCAAGAAAGTTACGAATTTCTGACACACTCTCCGGTTCCTTCCAACTTTGAATCGCTTCAATCTTTGAAGGATCCACTCTGGATTCGGAAATAATGTCCTAAAAATTTCACACGAGATTGCCAAAAGTGGCACTTAGAAAAATTTTCTTTCAATTCATTGCTCCTAAGAGTTTCCAATACAATCCGAAGATGTTTTTCATGCTCTTCCTCGGTTTTATAATAAATAAGAATATCATATATAAAGATAAGAACAAATCGATCGAGGGAGTCTTTGAAAACTCGATTCATAAGGTCAACGAAATAAGCTGGAGCATTCATTAAATCAAATGGCATAGCATGTCATTCATAAGATCCATAACGAGTACGAAACGATGTCAAAGAAATGCTATCCTCCCTAATACGAAGCTGATGAAAACCGGTTGCTAAGTCTAACTGTGAAAACACTCTAGCACCGCAATGTTGATCGAATAGATCTTCAATCCAAGGCAAGGGATATTTATTCATAATGGTAAGATCATTAAGCTTGCTGTAGTCAATGTAAAGCCTAAGTGTACGATCAGATTTCTTCACAAAGATAGCTGAAGCTCCCAAAGGAAAGGAACTAGAACGAATAAATTGCTTCACTTCCATTTTAGATAATTGTTTATGCATCTCCATATTTCCCTTATTGGACATACGATAAGGAGGATGAGTGATAGGTAGAGCTCCAGGGATTAGATTAATTCCGAACTCAATTGCTCGCTTAGGGGTAATCCTAAAATGGGCTCAAATATATCGAAAAATTCACGAACAACATGAATGAGGGAAATGACGTCTTCCTCATCATCATTATTACCATCATGAGGGTTTAGAGAATATAAGGATGCTACCAAATTGGCATCCAAATCTTTAAGAACAATATATATCTGCTTAACAGATTGAGGATGTTGAAAATATATAGTCCTCTCAGAACATAGGATGTAGGCTTCATAATATTTTAGCTAATCCATTCCCAAAATCGTTCTGAAGCCTAAGTAACGCATAACATGCAAATCGGCTTGGAAAGCATAATCACATAAAATAATCTAGACATCTTTACAAAGCAAACTGAGTGTTGCGGATCCATCAACCGGATTTGCAATTCTCAGCGAAGTCATCAAGCACATAACATTTAAAGAAAAGGTATCAACAAGTTCTTTTGATATAAAAGAGTGAGATGCACCCGTGTCAAAAAGAACTCAAATAGGACGATCATGAAACATAATAATGCCATCAAGGATAGAATGGGAAGTACCTTAACCAAGAGAAGTGTTACTAGGGGCTTGCACAACATTTAGCTTTCCCTTTTTCTTTCCTTGAAGTTTGGGACATGAAGATAAAAGATGACCCCAACTTTTGCAATAATGACAAAAAAGGGATTTCGAACACCTATTAGCATAATGGTCCTTAGAACCACAATTGTAGCATTGTCCATGACTAGGGATAAGAGTCTTTGCTACCGAAGTTCCTTGCTTCCTTTCTTGTTGGGATTAGGCTTGAACTTAATATGCCTCTTCTTGTTGATGTTGAAGTTTTGTTTGGCACCCACAACTTCAACGTCACATTCTTTATCGGCCTCTTCAAGTCGAAGAGCGATATCAAAAGCTGACCGAAAGAAACTTTCAGCTTCAAAAGTACAGCTTTTTTGAGGTTAGACAAACCTCTAATTTATCTTCAATGGGGTATTAATATACTCGACCCTATATTTATAGAGAGATTCAAAAGATGCGACGTAATACGTCACAGAAGATTCACCTTGAACAAGGTTATTAAAGCGTCGAGCTAAAGTTACTTTTTCAGCTTGCGACACAAACTTCAACTCGAACATTTTTAGAAATGGCTCCCAAGTAAGATCTGCTTCGATAATCTCAGAAACTAAAAGCTCATACCAATCTAATGCTCCCTCTTGGAGCACTAGAAGCCACTAGGACTCGATGTAGATCTACAAGATTCATGCGAGAAAAGACACGATCGCATGTTCTAATCCAAGCTTGGACTTCTATATTGCATTTGAAACCCTTGAATGGCCTTCCACCCAAATTGGTATAATCACTGCACAAGCATGCAAACTCGGATTTAGGGTGAGTAGGCTAAGGAATAGGTCCAGAAGCTTGAGCATTCTTTACAAGATCCAAAAGATGTTAGGCAGACATGAATACTCCACCCCAAGGAGTAGCACTGGATTGATCGGCACTGGGATGGCCAGGTCTAACCATTTCTCTTCTTTAAGAAAGAAAGAAAGAAGAGGAAAAAGGTTATTCTTAGAATGAATATCAAACAAACTTGATTGATAAAACAAGGCATCATAAAAAGAAATAGGATAGAACGGGTCCAATGACTCGAATTAAATCCTAAGGCACAATTTCTAAGAGAGACTTACGACAATGATCCTTGCTATAATATTTCATATTGTTCTGAAGTTTAGCTCTGATACCATGCTGTGGAGCCCCACCTCTATACTCACACTAGCCAAGGACACTAGGCGTAATGTTGTCGACTAGTACGAAGAATAAGGCTATTGAGGAGCGACCATGTGTGTAATTACTTTGTGTGAGAATCGATATGTCAGATAGTATTATATGCATTTCATTTCAAGAGGAAATATGACACATCGATTACAAACTCAAAACTACTATGCAATGGCTGTGTGATCTTCGAAAACAAATATAAGATAATCATAACATAAATCAGTCACAGATATTCATATCACTAAAGCGGAAATATACATGAATATAACATATAAAAGTGTACATCAAAGTAGCAGTCATACAAGATCGACTACGCCACAAAAGAATAGGTACAAGAGCTAGAAAAAAGAATATGTATACATCAAGAAGTCTCTACCTCGAATGTATAAAAGCAAAAACAACTAAGCTAAGTAGTTAGCCACAAGTCAGATGACAGACTCTGATATGAAGTCAAGCAGATGCCCCTGAAATACCTCGGTCTGACCCGGGTATTATTTAAAAGGAAAAATAATAAATGGATCAGTCTAGCTATAAATATCATATAAAATGAGATGGGATAAGAGATATGACAAAAGCGTATGATAACAATAATGCCATACTGTGACAAGCATGATTAGATAACAACGAAAATCATACAATATCTCAAATGTTCTCAAACACCAAAAAGAATTTCATATTCTTGATTTTATTCACCATACCACAAATATTGATAAATCATATCAATATAAATCACAAAAATTGATGAAATACAAATTCTAGAAGTCATCAATTAGAAATCCAGAAATCACAAAGGGGGAGGCCTATCAAAAACGAAAGCATGAAAACTCACCAACAGTGTATCACAAACGGTACGATATCCCATGGTCACTAACCATAGAGCCGGTGCAACGACGTAGTACAATGGTACATTTGAGGAACTTGAAACTCAAATAATTCGAAACAACAACGTAGTACAAAGGTATGCCCGATGAACCTGATAAGCCGGAACAACGACGTAGTACAACGGTACGCCCGATGAACTGAACTCCATAAAAGAACATGGATCGCTAGACCATAAAAATGAGCTGAAACTCCAAAGAACCCATAGGTCGTTATCCTATAAATGAAATGAGACAAAGCTCAATAAAACGAGGTACAATCCCTCATATGGACATAGAATCATCGCATATCGCTAGTCTAAACCATAAAATAATCATCATAGATCAATAAAAAGTGTGAATTACACTAAGCTAGTAAATAAATGAGTTTAGCTTCATGTCCCATAACCACTGGCTTAACTTAAATATTTACGAACAAATTGTAGATTTCCACTCAAAAATTGTCACAAGAGTTCGATCGAACAAGTCCAAGAATTAACCGACGAAGTAAATGCAAGCGTTTCATACCACTTGTTTTGCTAGGTCGTTTAATTAGATTTCTCATACGAATGAGGTAAAGGTTTATATATACTAATAGATTGGAAAACGGATTTAAAAATGAGTTTTGTATTAAAAACAGTGTTGAAATCGTTTTTGTGAAAGTGTTTGAATATTTACTACTAGTATAAAAAAAATTGTATTCTAAAGTGATAAATTACAGAAATGATTGTAAAAACAATCTGTCACCGAAAATCCACATTCGACGGCGTGAATTAAAACCATAAAAATCGATATCCCATCCATTAATGGATATTCCAAAAAATTCATAAAAGAAGTAATCAAAATCGATAATAAATGACAACAACTATCCGAAACAACAAAAATCGATAAAAATTGGAAATCCACTTAAAAATAGCCAAAATAGGCAAAATTGAACAGCTCCAGCTGTCTGATAGGTTTAGCTAGACGTCTGGCCCTAAGTTCTGGAAATATATATATATATATATATATATATGTGTGTGTGTGTGTGTGTGTGTGTGTGTGTGTGTGTGTTTTCTCCTTTCTCTTTTTAATTCCAGAACCCTTTCAAACGTCTGGTTGGGTTTAACCAGACGTATGGATTTTGGCTCTGCCATTTTTTTCTACATGTGTTATTTTTTTGTCTTTTCCAGGGACCACTACCAGACGTCTGTATTTTTCAACCAGATGTCTGGATTTTTCTGCCATGAAAAAATCAGCCTAGCCCAAAGAGGGCAAAATCCAAACCGGAAGCAATCGAACGAGCAATGAATGCTAGGGATTTATGCCAATCGACAATCCAACCCTCTAGCTCTTCGATACACTTTGAACAACATGTCCAAACATCCACATAAGGATTTTTATAGATTTTGACTTCAGAATACCCAAAATTAGAAAATTTATCAAACCATTTCCATTCAAAAGAAAATGGACATGAAATAGATGTTAGGAATTCATGCTTAACAATAATGAAGCTATAGACGTAGTGTGAGTTCAAGAACTCACCTTTAAATCCAAAACAACAAGTGAGAAGCTTTAAAACAAAGGAAAGATCATCCACACTTCAGCTTCAACTCAAGAAGCTTCAATCTAAGCTCATAAGAAAATATTTCCTAAGTTAGGGATTAGGAATTTCTAAAAATTGAAGAGATATTTAGATAGAGAAGACGGAGAGGATGCTTACCTAAGATTCTCTTTGATTTTGGAGCTTGAATCTTGAATTTCCTAGTAATCTAGGGTTTAGGAATTTTAAATTCCTCTTCTTTTCCCAATTTTCCTTTGTCTTGAGAGTGTTAGGAAAATAGAATGAATGAACAAAGAGGGGGTGTGGTGTTAGGGTATTTTATTGGGTTAGTGGGTTGAAATCCAAACCCAAAGCCTAATTGAAAAAAAATAGCAAAATTCTACTAAACTCCAAATATATCGATGTTTATACTCAAAAAGGTCGCAAACGACATTTTGGACTCAATGGAAGTGTCTTGAGTCTGGATTTGACCATTTACAAAAAGTAGCATTTTGGACTTTAATCCGACTAACGATGCTATATTTAAATTAAACATTAAATATACAATCATAAAATATGCGGATTGTTACAGACTTGATATTTGATTTAGATTAATCCTCCTTGCTTGATTCCTTAGCTTTTGATATATTTCTCTCCTCTTTCCTCTAGGTTATGGCCAGCTTGCTTTTCTTTGATTCATGTATTTGAGTTTTGAAAAATGAACGTGCAAAGAAACGGAAACGATATTTTAAGGGTAATGGGATTATGGTGGCGGTAAATCCCTACAATGCCCTTGCGTAATGTTCTCAATAATTAACATATAAAATCGTTCATAAGCCAATTCTTTGTATTTAATTAAGCACGATCTCCAATTAGATTTTCAAATCTCAATTCCCTCATCACATTATTATTTACATTATTATATTTAATTTGTCTAATTAAATCCCATGAATAATGTTATTAAAAATTAAGGGTGTTACATGCTTCCCTCCTTAAAGAAATTAATCCTCGAAATTCAGTAAGGACTAAATACTAAACATGTCGATCATCTGTAACAACTCCTAATTATTATACTGGCCTACCTGACTAGCAATTGTCTATATAAAGTAAATACAGAACATACCCTCACAACAGACCAGGATAAGTATCTCTAATCCTGTCTTCTGTCTTCCAAGTACCGTCCTTCTCGTTGTCACTCCACTGAACTTTTACCAACTTGATTGTCTTGTTCCTTAACCTTTTCTCATCCTTCGCTACCACCCAAAGTGGTTGTCTAACCAAAGTAAAATTCAGACATGCTTCCTACTCTTCCAACTCTTTCGGAACAGGAGTAGCTTCTTAATCATGCACATACTTATGAAGATGAGACACATGAAACACATTATGGACACATGCCATACTTCTCGGCCACTCTACTCTATGTGCGAGCTTCCTTGACTTTCCAAATCGCACCACACCCTTCATCGATGATACCTTAATGAAAATCCTATATCCTATTGAGAATTTTTGTCTTTACGCCTCTTATCTGTGTAACTCTTCTATATGGCGTAAGCTTCCTTCATCCTTTCTCGGGTCAACTCAATCTTCTCTGTCGCCTCTCTAATTGTTATAGGAAAACTCCACTAAGTGCAGTGATTTTCCCAAGATCCACCAAAGTCCAATACATGAGCTCTCAATAAATTCTCGAGTACTTATTGACTCTCTCTGTTCACCCATCCATCTGAGGATGATACGCAGCACTCATCTTAAGCTTGGTACCCAATACATCTTGTAGAATCTTCTAGAATTCACTAGTGAAAAAAGCATCTCTGTCACTAACTATACTATTAGGAATTCTATGCAGTCTAACTATGTTCTTCATGATCAACTTAGCTAAAACAGGTGCCGTCTTGGTTGACTTAACTGGAATGAAATGGGTACTCTTGGTTAATATGTCCACTATAACCTATATACTCTCATTTCCTCTATTTGACCATGGCAACCTATCCATAAATTCCATGGATATCGAATCCCATTTCTAAACTTGTATCTCCAAAGGTTGAAGCAATCCACTCGGCTTCTGATGTATGGCCTTTACTTGTTGACAGTTTGCACACTTCCTAACCCACAATCTAACATCCCTCTTCATACCTTCCCAATAGAAGCTCCTCTTCATATCTTGATTCATCTTGATTCCTCCAGGATGAATCATAAACTTGGATCGGAGACATTCCTTAAGAACTTCTTTCTACAAGTCCTCAACATGGGGAACACAAAACTGTCCCTTCTTTCTCAACTATCCCCTCAGGTCAAGATTAAAATCCTTTAGATCATCGATCTCAGTTCCCACCTCAAGCCTTCTAATCCTCTTGGCTAATAATGGATCCTCCTTCAGCCTAGAAGCAATCCTTTTGATCAACCCTGGTGGAACTTCCAAACAGAACAATATGGTAATGCTCTGACTGGAACTAGCAGTCGGTCTTAACTACACTCTACAAGTAGTCAAAGCTTCTAAATCTTTCCATTCTGCTAACACAACTAACACCACATTCTGATGTCTTCTACTAAGAGCAACCACTACCCTATTTCCTTTCCTAGGTATATACTTTACTTTCCTAGGTGTATACTCTATACCAAAATCATAAGCAACTAAAAACTCCAGCAATCTTTGCTGTCTCATATTCAACTCCTTTTGAGAGAATAAATATCTTAAGGACTTATAATCTGTGTATAACTCAAATCTCTCTCATAAGAGATAATGCCTCCAAATCTTCAATGTGAAGATCACCATAGCAAACTCGAAATCATGAGTAAGATATCTCACTTCATGCGGTTTGAGCTATCGTGAAGCGTAGGCGGTAACTTTACTCTTTTGCATTAATACAGCTCCTAATCCAGTCCCACATGCATCTTTATACACTACCAACCCTTGGTTTCCATTTGGAACTACTAACACAAATGCGTTGGTTAACAAATGTTTTAGATTAAGGAATGCTTCCTCACATTTGTTAGACCAGTCAAACTTTACATCCTTCCTAGTTAACTTAGTCAATGTGTTGCTATCCGTGAGAAATCATTAATGAATCTCTGGTAAAAGCCAGCAAATTCAAGAAAACTTCTAATCTCAGTCATGGTCTCTGGTGTCTTTTAGTTATTAATAGCTTCAATCTTATCTGGATCAACTAACAAGCTTTTCTCTTAAACCACGTGATGAAGAAACTTAAACTCTTTCTTCCATAAATGACACTTGGAAAACTTCACTTTCAGCTTATGCTACCTCAGCGTCTCAAGCACTACCCTATGATGATCTTCATGCTCTCTTTCATCCTTAGTGTATACTAAAATGTCATCTATAAACACAACCTCGACCCTATCCAAGTACTCTCGGAAAAATCGGTTCATCAAGTCCATGAAGAAAGCAGTTGCATTCGTTAACCCAAATGGCATTACTAATCACTCGTACAAACCATACCTAGTCTAAAATGTTGTCAAAGAAATACTGTTCTCTGCCACCATTAACTGATGGAAACATGTCGCTAACTCCAACTGAGAAAATACTCCTGCTCCATACAACTGGACAAATAGATCTACTATTCTCGGCAAAGGATACTTATTATTAATCGTCTTCTCGTTACATGTCCTTAACGACCCGTCCAGTTTCTTCACGAACACCACGGCCGCTCCCCAAGGCGAACTACTTCGTCTAATAAAATTCCTTCCTTCTAGATCCAATAGCTTCACCTTCAATTCCTTCATCTCATTCGGTGTCATTCGGCTTGGTGGTCTACTGACAGGTTTAGCCCCTGGCACAAGATCTATCTAAGACTCAACAGCTCGTTTCGGTGGTAGTCCTGTAGCCGGCTCAAAAACATCAGCCAACTCTCTTGCTATCCAAACCTGACTTAACTCTTCTCCCACTTCCATAGCACTTAGCAACGTACAAACACTCTGATCAGAATTCTCCACTAAGAATATGATTCGGTTATGACTATTAGGGTGTCTCAACGATATTTTCCTATCCTGGAAAATACCCCAGCCTTGTATTTACCCAACCAATCCATACCCAAAATGATTTCGAATTCTACGAAATCGAAGACATACAAATTGCATGCCAACTTATGACCTAACAAATGAAGTTCTAACTGGTCACATCTCATCCCCAGAATTGCATACCTTCCTATCGGATTCGCAACGCTTAAGGAAGTAATAATGTACATGGGTTCTAAATATAACATATCAACCAAATACTGAGATATAAATGAATATGATGCATCGGTATCAAATAGTATCCTAACTAGTATACTCTTAATCAAAAGTGTACCTTCCATCACAGTCCATCCTTTCTCAGCTGCAATTGGCCTAGTAGATGATGGTCCAACAGCAAAGACCTTTCCCATGTCTGCCCTGACTTTCTATGGACACGGATTCTTATCATGCCCTACCTAGTCACAGTTGAAGCACTTCATGCCCTTCTTTTCTATAGCCTTCTTCCCCTTGCCTATCCGGCATTCATGAGCATAAGGACCCTTCTTATCACAGTTGACACAAAGTAAATCATCCTTTTCCTTTTCGGCAGCTTCTCCCTTCTAGGCTCTCTTCTTCTTAAAGAACTTCCTCTTTTTTCCCTGAGAACCCTGGTTTTCAACCGGCTTTTCCTTTCCAAAAATAGCAAACAATTTCTCATGTCAGATTGCCATCTCCACAACTACATTCCAAGGATCAAAGAGATATGGAAAGTCGCCCTAGTAATCTTGGGCCTCAATCCCCAAATAAACTTCTCATTCCTCTTAATGACGGTGTGAATGGTAGCATACCCATATCAGGACAACTCATCAAACTTAATAGCATACTTAATTACTGACATCTCTCCCTGCACCAAATCCAAGAACTTTCTCGAAAATGCTGACTTAGCAAATTCAGACAAAAACCTGTGCTCTAATCTCCTTCAAAATTCTACCTAAGTTAACTCTTCCTTAGGTACTCTAGTAGTAACACTATTCCACAAATGGAGTGCTGTCCCCTGCAACTGCCTAGAGTCTAGTCTCCTCTTTTGCTCATCATTTAAACCTAAGTCAGCAGATTCTCTCACAATGCAACAACCAATTCTCAACTTCAATGGCATCCTCTGTTCAACTTAGCATAGTTATTCCTAATTGGAGCCACGAGATTAGCTCCTTCAACATTCCCAGCTACTCCAGCATAGTTATTCCTAATTGGAGCCACGAGATTAGCTCCTTCAACATTCCCGGCTACTCCAACCGCTGCTCCATCTTGCATCAGAATGATGAAGAATTGATACATCATCCCCATATCCACTAGTAGATTTCCAGCACCTACATTGCCATCTGCATTTTTATTAGCATTTGCCTACCGATCCGAGTTTCTCCTGGTGGGTCGAGCATTTCTGTATTTCATGATGCTTCCTCCACCATGATTTCCTCTTCCGTTCCCTGCATCCTTATTTTATTTCTCGTAAATCTGCATACAAGCCTTAGTAAGATATAGAAGAACGATCTAAGAGAGAGTGGGAATATGCACTTATATATATACATACATATATATGAAATACAAGTATGTTACTATAGCGTTAACCCGAACCCCGATCTTATTTTTCTAATTCATTGGATTATGTTTTGAAAAGCCTTTTAGGTTTTAATTTCTTTTAGTTTTTCATAAATCTTATGCTCCGATACCAACTTGTGACATCCTCCACTTAGAGGTCCAAAACTAACGGCTACGGATACTACAGTCAGCCATAGTTATTAATCCTCGACGACCATATACGGTAATGTTAGATACATTGATATAAAAAAACACATGGATATGGAAAAAATTTAAAATCATTAAACAACTTTCACACAATATAAAAAAGTCCCAAATTCGAGAACCACGTTCAAAGAAAATATAATTATTACAACGTACGCAAAGAGCAACATATGAAGATGCACCCTTTGATGATCAGAGTATATATATCTGGGCAATTAAACAACTTTACCTTTACAGCAAAACATAGCAGAATCAAAAAGAAAAGAACTCTTAATAGCTATCTTGCCTCCTGCACTTCTTCAAAAGCTTATTCGTCTAAAGAAGTATCTGAAAACCTCAACTCTCAAACTACTCAAAGTTAATTGAGCACCCTAGAGTTTAAGGGGAAAACATAAACTTCGAGTCAGACATAAAGCTTGGTATGAATAATAACCAACCATCTCAAACTATTTAGATATATAGTGAGACCACGTCGCTTAGCGGAATGGATTTTCCCCTCACTAGTATCCTGTTAAAATTTTATAATAACCATATACTGTGCTCCTATATCCATAATGGTTAAAACATAACAATTTAAAATATTATGTTGATATGGAAACAACCAAATTATTTTATATTTCCCATCCCCATTCATTTGACTATCTATCTTAGTTATAGTTTCTAGGTTCACTACTAACCTATTAGTTTTAATGGGTTGATTAATAACTTGTTTATAGCTTATGGACTATATGTCCAGTCTTATAGTTTTCATGGGATCACTAGGAACCTATTGGCCCCTTCCAAAAACTTCGTTATTAATGGGTTCTCACAAAACATATTGGTATCTCTAATAACTTCTTCCATATCATATTTTTCATGGGTTGACTAAGACTTCTGTCAATAACTTTATCCGGATATAGCTTTCATGGATTCACTACAAACTTAATGGCCCTTGCCAATAAATTTTTCTATACATAGTTTTCATGTATTTATTATGAACTTGTCTATCTAACAACTTTTTTAATCAGTATTTAGGCATCCTATATTCTGGTCAAAACTCGTAGATACAATTCTACTCATTCAGAAGCTAACTCAGTTTATATTCACTACTGGGTCAACCTAACTGGTTATTCTGCCATCTCTCCCTAAAATATAGCTATGGATCCATTTTGCAGTGAATATGAATTTATAAGAAGCAAACATAATAACATAATAACACCAACATCTATGATTTAATATTCTTGAAATCATTTTCATATGAAACACGGTTAATCCCTTTAACTTATTACTTTATCAAGGAAAGCTTCTTCAAAAACTCCATACTTAAAAGCCATTTCAAAAAATCCTTTATTTATTCCATGGTTTTCCTTTAAAAATGAGATTGGGTTCTTTGTTTTGAAAACTAAGGCTTTTGGAACCTTAGGCCTTTACTTTCAAAACCATTGGAAAACCTCCTTTGAAAGAATTCAAATCTTCTTTTCAAAATACTAAGCATATTCCTTTCGAAATACTTTAAAACATCTCTTTCATAACCATTAAAGCATAACTTTCGAAAGTATTAAAGCATCACTTATTAACTCATTGAAGCATTTCTTCGAAACCATTTCAATGTATCCCTTTCGAAACCATTTGAAAGTACCACTTTCGAAACCATTTGAATGTACCCCTTTCGAAACCATTTGGTTTATCCTTAAAAATATCTTTGGAGCAAAGTGAATATAAACAAAATTACCCCTTTCGAAACCATTAACCTTTAAGTAAAAATAATTAGGGAAAAACGATGGCTTCTGAACCATCCTTTCGAAAGCAATAATCATTTAAGTAAAACAATTGGAAGGATAACTACAAAACCCTTTCGAAACCATTGCCTTCGAAATCTTTATGTGGCTACTGGAGCCTTTTCAAAAGCTTCGGGAAGTGGCTTATTACATTTATAAAACAAAAGCTACCTTCCGAACTCATTGATGACTTTGATCCCATCGAAAGGCATAAAGACGGCAGCATGGTTTCGGCCGGGTTAAAACTACTCTTTGTAAAGCATATATTTAAACATAAGCAACTCATTCAAAAGATACACTTTAACAAAAAGGCGGCAACTTCTTTGAAAGCTATATTAAACTCTTTCGAAAGCATTCTTTTAAAAATAAGGTAAGTTACATCTTTGAAAGCTATTTAAATTGGTTTCAACCCCTTTGAAAGTATGGTTTCGACTCTATACCTGCCATCATTCTCCTATCCATTTTGTACCAATGCATTGATACCATGTGTATTGGTTTCGACTTGGTCGAGGAAGAAGTATAGGGTTGGAAGGTGGCTACTGAAAGTGGTGAAACATTATTTCTGTACAAAACTATTTTATTGCATTTTCAAGTACTTGGTTTTTAACTAACCTGCCTATTTATAAAAATTTAATTGGTTGATCCAAACTTTTCAAATTCTTTCCAAAGAAAAACTATCGCATTAATTTTAGATCTAAATAAAAAATAATTTAGCTAATAAGCCCTTCCCTTAAGAAAAACAGTTAAAACAATTAAGTCCTCCATCTAAATTAATTTAAATTCTATGATAAATTACTTAAGAAAAAGTCATAGAAATTCACTTTGAATATGTTATCTAGCATATAAAAATTTCAGACCCAAATTCCTTTATATAATAGCCGAAATAAATTTTAAACCTAATTATTTGTTTCTTCCTTCAAAAATTCATACTAAATTTTCCAGAGCTTGGAAAATTACAGAAAATTAAAACCATCTCCAAAATAATGTTTTACATAATATATTAAATCCTCATGGCATTTGAAACCCAATTGTAAACGAATTTTTCATTAAAATCGAATAAAGCATTTATCAAACAAACTTGTTTGAATATAACATGTCATGAAATCTAAGCATATCATCATCAAAATCCTCATAATGGATTTAATCTTAAACCCGAAATCTTATGCTCTTTAAAAACAAAAATAGAGATGGTTTTATTTATTATTCACCTTGATTAGGATAGGAAAATTGAGATTTGATTTAGATTAATTCTCCTTTCTTAAATCCTTAGCTTTTGATGGATTTCTCTCCTCTTTCCCCTTAGGTTATAGCTGGCTTGCTTTTCTTAGATTTACATTTTTGTTTTTTGAAAAACGAACATGCAAAGAAATGGAAACAAGATTTTAAGGGTAATGGGATTATGATGGAGGCAATCCCTATAATGCCCTTGCATCATGTTCTCACTAATTAACATATAAACCATTCACATGCCCATTCTTTGTATTTAATTAAGCAAGGCCTCTAATTAGATTTTCAAATCTCAATTCCCTTATCACACTAATATTTACATTTTTCTAATTAATTTATCTAATTAAATCTTCTAAATAATGTTATTAAAAATTAGGAATATTACAGAGGTAGTCTGGGAGCTTGGCTTAAAGTAAGCATGATTGACCATCAACTCATCAACCGTCGCCCTTGACATGAGGACACGGCTGCAACATGAGGTGGATGTGACTTGATCGTGTACCCAATAACTCTCTCCCTTGACTTGCTAGAAGAAGTACGAAGAAAATTGGATGAGAAATGACCTTCCAACTCAAGCATGGACCATGGATGTGGTCCGACCATCCATCGTTTATTCACTAAGTGGAAGAGAATTAACTGTCCACTGCAAACTTTTGTCCTTGACATTAGGCATAAAATTCCTTCCCATGAATGAACATAACTTGACTGTTCATTTGAAAACTTTTACCTTGACTTAACAGGTGGAGTATGAATCAAAAATGGGTGTAACTGATCATTCATCATAAAATTCTAGACCTCGAAGGGTGGATCGGAGTATAAACACAAAAAGATGGACGTGGTTCGGCCGTCCATCAATCAACTCTGGTCCCAAGATTGCGGACTGGAGTATAAACATTAAATGGGTGTGACTGACCACCCACCAAATAATTCTGGTCCCACACATGGAACGGAGTATAAACATAAAAAAAGTGGATATAATTCGACCGTCTACTTTTAAACTATTTCCCCTGATTTTGGGGTAAAGACACGACTCAAAGTGGTTGCAGTCTGACCATCCACTCCCCTACTCGAGCTCGAAGTTCTCTAAAACATTCATCTTACCCCAAGGCTTTGACGAAATAGTATATAAATGGATGTGGATGTGGTACGACTGTCCATGCATTGACTCCTGCCCCAGATGCAAGGGTAATTTGAGATCCAAGCCTAAATTGGATGTGGTTCGACCATCCAATCCAAAGAGGATGTGATACGTCCATCCACAACCTTGCTCGCGCCTAAAGTACGACAAACTATTCAACCCTTGCTTGGACATAGGCAGGGCCAATATCCAAACCAAGATATGGACGCAGTTTGACCTTCCAGCAAATAACTCTGGTCCCCCAGTGCATATTGGGGTATAAACACCCAATGGGTGCGACTGACCGCACATTAACAAACTCTGGTCTCTAGAGCGCGAATAAGGGTATAAGTAGAAAATGGACATTGTTCGATCATTCATCCATTAACTCTCTCATATAAACCGACAGGCTAAGTATAAAACATTGAACATATGTGACTTGACCATCCGCTAGTCAGCTCCTTCCAACGGTTCAACGTGGCGAACTCCAAGAAAGAATAAACGTGTACGACCAACCACTCATCGACTTCCACCCCTGACTTGGAGCCAAAAGAAATGATTAAGGAAAATGTGGTTCGACCATTTTTTGGAATAATTCTAAGTCCCCAAAGTGTGGACTGGAGTATAAACACAAATTGGGTGTGATTCGACCACCAGCCAACAAACTCTTATGCCTATAATGCGGATATGAGTATAAATAAATAGTTGAGTGTAGTTTGACCACTTACTATTCCATAAACTCCGACCTAAACTCGACAGGAGGAGTTTAAACTCACTACGAATGGAATTCAACCATCACGAACTAACTTCGCTAACCCAAGACTAGGGGCAGGAGTACAAATTACTAAAAGCTGAATATGACAGCTCACTATAGCTTCGGCTTGGTGTCCTTTAGCACTTAAGGCATTGACAACAGGGAGGCCTTAATGCGAAACCAATCAGAATGACATCCAGAGTTATGGGTAACTGACTTTATCATGCCATCGGATTGACAGGCATCATCGATCCAAATTTTCTATATCACGCCATTGGATCAAATGTTAGTATCGGCCCACAATAGCCGCAACTAAGTGTGGCTTGACCATTCATTCTCCACCACCTTCCTCTGATTCCTCGGGAGGAGTATGAAATAAATGAGTATGACTCAACTACTCCTGAGCTAATTAATCTCTTGGTCTGACAAGGGAACATGAATCAAAATAGACGTGACCGACCGTCTAACTATGAATGAATGCGACATAACTATCAATTTGCTAGTGTTGACCACGATTCAACTAGAAGATAAGCTCGAACAGACACGACTTGACCATCCACACACTGATTCTTGCCCTTTGTTCGATAGAGGGAGCAACAGTCATAAATTAGATGTGACTAAACCATCCATTCTTTGGTCCTCGCCTAGAGTGTGGTGACATCTACATCAAAAGTGGATGTGATTGACCATCTAGTACTCAGCTCATGGCCAAAATTCAACAGTGCATCAAAGCCTTCCCTCGGGAAGGAAAAAAAATACAATCCATAATAGGCGCGACTCATCCTTCCATCAACTAACTCGATCCCGCGGATCGACTTGAAAGAGTGTAAAGATAAAACATATGTGACATGCCCGTCCACTTATTGACATTTACCCCTGACTTAGAGGGTAAGAGAGAGAATCAAGATGAATGTGAACCAACTATTCATCGATCAAGTCTAAGTAATCAGAGCTTAGAAGGGAGTATAAACATGACTAGGATGAGACTCTACAATCCATGTAGTACATATATCATTTCGAGACTGGGGGTAGAAGTTTCATCATCCAAAGACTGACTACAATAGCTCGACACTATGACTCATACCTAGTGTTTACAATGACTCGAGGCTACGGTCGAAAGGATGCCTAAAGATGGAATTGTCGACTCGATGCCCAAGCTCATAGGCAACTAACTATCACTCCAACCCAAACAACGAGTAACGAATCATGAGTACATTGAATGGAAAGCGCGTTACTCAAATATACATGTAGTTCCAAACTCAAAGAAAAAGCAAGCTATGTATCCACATGCAACACAGTACTAAACTCTACTTGGTGTTTGATTCAGTGCTCCTTTAAGCCCGATCTTCAACTATCATAGATAATTGCTAAAGTGTCTAGAACCCGTCACTATTAGACTCAACAGCTCAGGACAAGCTTTAATATTCGACCAAAGTGATTGTCATCATTAACCGTTCCAACCAGATTTCATGTCGATGGTTAGCCGAAATAGTTAAGTTCAAATTCAAGACTTGGCTATCAGCATATAAGAATATGACGTTCAAATTCAAGGATTGGCTATCAGCATATAAGAATCTGATGTTCATATTCAAGTTTATTCAGGGCACATGTTATAATCTATACAAGTACAAATATCCTAATCCATCCAACTCTAAAGTGGTAAACATCTAGTTCAGGGCCATATGCTAGTTTAAGTATGCAAGTCATATATGGCACGTCCTATTATTCGATTTCGAGTTCACATGGTCTAATATTCTCAAGTCAATCAAAAACTGCTTAAGTCCCACCAATACATGGGATCAAAACCGATCCCATTGCTTAGGCAAATCCACTTAAGCATTTTTCATCTCACAACATAAGGCCAATATCAAGAAACAACACCACAGTCGGTTCTATAAGATGTAGACCCGAGAGATGAGGAAGAGGAGCCCAAGGAATCCAAGGCTGCACCTGTTGAGCTAACGATCGACATTACGATCAGCCACGGCGACCCATCATGGGTCCTAAAGATCAGATCACAGCACCCTGCAATGATGATGAAGGAATTATGTAATATCCCCACACTTGGAGGCCCAAAACTAATGGCTACGGATGTTGCAGTCATTCATAGTTAATAATCATCGGCGACCAAATATGGCAATTTTAGACACATTGGTACATAGAAACACATGAATATGGAAAAAAATTAAAACAACAAACAAGATCCATATTCTGTTTCAAAAGATTTCAAAATCATTACATAATCCTACCATCATTAACCACGTTTAGAGAAAGTATATTTATTACAATATACGCCAAGAGCGACATATGAAGATGCACCCTTGGATGATCAGAGTATATATAGACAATTTAACAACTTTGCCATTACAAACAACACAGCGGAATCAAAATAAAAGAGAACTCTAGATAGCTATCATGCATCCTGCATGTTTTTGGAAGCTTTATTCATCTAATGCAGTACCTGAAAACCTTAACTCTCAAACTACTCAAAATCAATTGAATACCAGAGAGTGTAAGGGGAAAATATAAATTTTGAGTCGGACATAAAGCCTGGTATGATTAATAATCTACCATCTCAAACCATTTAGATATCTAGTGAGACCACGCTGCTTAGCAGAATGGGTTTTTCCCTCACTAGTATCTTAAAACTTTTATAAAACCATATTCTGTGCTCATGCATTCACAATGGTTAAAATAATTCAAAACAATATGATATGATGATATGGAAAACAACTGAATCAATTCTGGATTACCCATCCCTATTAATTTTGACTATTTGTCACAGTTATATTTTCTAGGATTACTATTAACCTAATAGTTTCTATGGGCTGACTAATAATCGATTAAATATTTAAGGACTCCTTGTCCAATTACATAGTTTTCATGGGATCGCTAAGAACCCATTGGCCCCTGCCAATATCTTTACAGTTTCATCGGTCTCTCTGAACCTATAGGTAACTCTGATATCTTTTCTCTAATCCTAGTTTTCATGGGTTGACTAGAAACCTATTGACATCTGTTAATATCTTACTCCGGATATAGTTTTCTAACTACAAACCTATTGGGCCCTGCCAATATCAAATCATAGTTTTCATGGGCTAACGGTGAACCAGTCTTCCTGACATCTTCATTAATATATAGTTTTCATAGGTTTACTATGAACCTATTGGCCCCTGCCAATATCTTATCCTATACATAGTTTTCATGGGCTTACTGTGAACCTATTGGCCCCTGCCAATATCTTTTTTAACATTTTGGCATCCTGTGTTCTGGTCTTCCTGACCTCCTGGATGCAATTCTACTCATTCAGGAGTTGACTTAATTTATATTCACTACTGGATCATCCTAGCTGGTTATTATGCTCTTTCCCCAAAATACAGCTATGGGCCCATTGCAATGTGAATATATAAATATATGAAGAAGCAAACACGATAACTTGGTTAATCACTTTAAACTTTTAAATCAAAGAAAATTCTTCAAAAACTCCTTTTAAAACGCATTATTTATTTATTTATGCCATGGTATTCTTTCAAAATGTGATTAGGTTACTTATTTTGAAAATTAAGGCTTTCAAAACCTTAAAAACCTTGCTTTTGCACTCACTGGATAAACTCCTTCGAAAGCATATAAATATCTTTTCAAGAATTTAGGCCCCCGCCTTTCAAAACACCTAAGAACTTCTCTTTTGAAACCTTAAGAAGTAATAAAGTGTTACTTATTAATTCTTAGAAGCAGAGCTTCGAAACCATTGAAAGTACCATTTTCGAAACCTTTGGAAGTATCCCTTCCGAAATCATTGAAAGTCCCTCTTTCGAAACCATTGGGTTTTATATTTAAAATATCATTTGGGTCAAAGTGAATACAAATGAAAGTATCTTTTTTGAAACCATTCTTTATCATATAAAAGTATTGGGAAAACTTGATAGCGTTTGCACCATCCCATTCGAAAGCTTGGAATCATTTAAACAAAATATTGAAGGATAACGTCGAAACCCCATTTCGATGCCATTGCCTTCGAAACCCTTGGACCCTTTCGAAAGCATTTAGGAAGTGGCTTAAAACATCTTCAAAACAAAATTTCCCCTTCAAAGGCATTGATGACTTCAATATGCTCGAAAGGAAAAAGAACATCGGTTGGGTTTCGACTATGTCAGAACTCCTACTTTTGAAAGCATTATTTTTATAAGTAAAGAAACTCATTCGAGATATTATTCTTTAAAATATAATATGGAAACCCCTTTAAAAACCTTATAAAACCTCTTTCGAAAACATATGCTTCGACTCCTTCGAAGGCTTTGGGAAGATGCTTCACTTTTTTGAGACTAACAAAGGTATCGACCACTTTGAAAGCAATGCTTTCGACATCATGCCTTCCGCCTTTCTTCAATCCTCTATGTACCATCTAAGTGATACCTTGTGTATTGGTTTCGGCATAGGTTGGTTCTAACTGAGATGAAGCGGAAGCATTGGAGTCGAAAGGTGCTTCTAAATTGAGGCGGAACCCACTTTTCTGGGTAATCCTGATTTAATACCAATTAAAACAAACACTTTCTAACTAACTTGCCATGTGTAAAAATATAATTGGTTGCCTTAACTATTCAAATTCTTTACCAAATAACTGCCGCTTAATTTCAGATCTGAACCAAGGTTAATTTAGCAAATAAGCCTTCCATTAAGAAAAACCAATATTGCAAATAAGTCATTCTTCTAAAATAATTTAATTTTCATAGCAAATCACTTAGGAAAAATCTCCAAAATTACAGAAATTAACTTTCATTATGTTATCTAACGTACCAAAATTTCCGACCCAAATGCTTGATATAATTTTTGAAATTAATTTCTATACCCAATTAACCATATTTTCCTTTGAAAATTCACAATAATCATTCCATGGCTTGGAAAATTATCAAAATTAAAACCCAACTCCAAAATCATGTTTTACATAATATAAAATTTTTCCATGGCATTGAAGAATCAATTTCAATCTGTTTTTCCCTTAAACTGCATTAAACCTCAGTTAAACAATCTTGTTTAAATTAAACAAATTTATTCCAAGCGTACCATCATCCCAATCATTGTAAAAACGAAATTAATCTTAAATCCAAAAATATATGATTATAAAAGAAAATAAAGATAGTATAAATTATTATTCACCTTGATTAAGATAAGGAGATTGAATTGAGATCGTGGTTTATTCCCCTAGCTTTAATCCCTGGCTTTACTTTGATTTCTCTTCTGTTTTCTTCCTAGCAATGGTTGGCTCCTCCTGAGTTACATTTTGTTTTTAGTTTTTGTGAAATGAGAAATAACCATGAAAGGTGTAAAGAATTTGAATATATATATAAGAGTAAGGGTTATGTGCGGCATTTCCAAATATACCCTTATGTAAATTGATTAATTTAAACCATTCTTAAGCCCATTTAATTAGTTAATTGGGCAAGCCCCTTCAAGTATTTATTCAAATCTCAATCCCCTTATCACTTAACGTTTACATTATTCTTTAATTTATCTAATTAAATCTTTTGAATAATGTTATCAAATATTAGGCGTGCTACAGGCTGCCCTCCTTAAAGAATTTCGTCCTCAAAATTCAGTAAGGATTAAATACTAAATATAGTAATCATCTGTAATGACTCCTAGCAACCATACTAGTCTACCTGACTAGGAATTATCAATATAAATCTAATATAGACATACCCTCAAAGTAGATCAAGATAAGTATCTCGAATCCTGTCCTCTATCTCCCAAATAAAGTCCTTCTCAATGTCGCTTCACTGAACTTTCACCAACTTGACAGCCTTGTTCTTCAATCTTTTCTCATCTCTTGTTACAACCCCAATTGGTTTTCTAACAAAAGTCAAATAAGGCTCTATTATCAAGTGTTCCAACCCTGTCGGAGGAATTGTACTCTATGGATCATGCACATACTTATGAAGATGAGACATATGTAATACATTATGGATGGCTGCCACACTGCTCAGCAACTCTACTTTGTATGCAAGCTTCCCAATCCTCCCTATAATCTGGAATGGACCAACATATCTCGATGCCAGTTTCTCTGACTACTCGAACCACACCATACCCTTCATCGATGATACCTTAATGAAAACCCTATCTCCCACTGAGCACTCTAGGTTTTTATGCCTTTTATCTGCGTAACTTTTCTATCTGGACTGAGCTTCCTTCATTCTTACTTGGATCAACTCAATCTTCTATGACGCCTCCCTAAATGAATCTGGACCTAAGACCAATCTGTCTCCTGTCTCCAACCAACATTCTAGTGATTTGCATGGTCTTCCATACAAACCTTCAAAAGGCGCCATTTCTATACTAATCTGATAACTATTATTATAGGATAGCTCAACCAAATGTAAGTGATCTTCCCAAGATCCGCCGAAATCCAATACACAAGCTCTTAATAAATCCACGATTACCTTTTTGGCTCTCTCTGTCTGCCCATCCGCCTGTGGGTGCCTGTGGGTGATACAATATACTAATCTTAAGCTTAGTACCTAATACATCTTGTAGACTCTTTCAGAATTCACTAGTGAACAAAGCATCTCTGTTACTGACTATGCTACCAGGAACTCCATGTAGTCTAACTATATTCTTCATGAACAATTTAGCTAAAACATGTGCCATCCTGGTTGACTTAACTTGAATGAAATGTTCACTCTTGGTCAACCTGTCCACTATAACCCATATACTTTCATTTCCACTATTTGACCTTGGCAACCCGTCTATATAATCCATGGATATTGAATCTCATTTCCAAACTGGAATCTCTAGAGTCTGAAGCAATACAATAGGCTTCTGATTTTTGACGTTCACTTGTTGACAGTTTGCACACTACCTAACCACAAGGCAAATTCCCTCTTCGTACCTTCCTAATAGAAGCTCCTCTTTATATCTTGATGTATCTTGATCCCATTAGGATGAATTGCTTAGATCAATGACATTCTTCAAGAAATTCTTTCCTAAAGTTCTAACCATTTGGAACACACAATCGTCCTTCTTTCTCAACCATCCCTTTTGGTCTAGATTAAAGTCCTTCAGATCATCAATCTTTGATCCAATCTCAATCCTTCTAATCTTTTCGGACAATAGTGGATCTTCCTTCTACTTAGAAGCAATTCTCTCAATCAACACTAGTCGAACATCTAAATTGGACAACATGGCAGTACTCCGACTAGAACTAGCAGTCGATCTTAATTGCACACTACAGGTAGTCAAAGCTTCTAAATCCTTCCACTCAGCCAACATAGCTAATACCATATTCTAATGTCTTCTGCTAAGAGCATCCGCTACTTTATTACCATTCCCTGGTGTATACTCTATACCAAAATCATAAGCAGCCAAAAACTCCAACCACCTCTGATGTTTCATATTCAACTCCTTCCGAGAGAATAAGTACCTTAAAGACTTATAATCTGCATATAGCTCAAATTTCTCCCCTAAGAGATAATGTCTCCAAATCCTCATGCGAAGATCATTGCAGCCAACTCACAATCATGAGTAGGATATCTCATTTCATGCGGTCTAAGCTATCGTGAAGCGTAAGCAATCACTTTACACTTTTGCATTAACACAGCTCCCAATCCAGTTCCACATGCAGCGATATACACCAACAACACTTAGTTTCCGTCTAAAACTACTAACACTGGTGCATTGATCAACAAATGCTAAATGCTTCCTCACATTTTTCGTACCAGACATACTTCACCTCCTTTCTGGTTAGCTTAGTCAAAGGCGCTGCTATCCACGATAATTCCTTAATAAATATTTGGTAATAGCCAGTAAGTCCAAGGAAACTTCTAATCACAGTCACCATCTCTGGTCTCTACCAATTATTAAAAGCTTCGATCTTATCTTGATCGATTGAAAACCCTTTCTTTAAAACCATGTGACCAAGAAACTTAACCTCTTTCTTTCAAAAATTACATTTGGAAAACTTCTCCTTTAGCTGATGCTGTCTCAGCGTCTCAAGCACCACTCTAAGATGATATTCATGTTCTCTTTCATCTTTAGAGTACACCAAAATGTCATCTATAAACACCAACACGAATCTGTCCATATACTCTTGAAAGACTCGGTCCACCAGATTCACAAAGAAAGCAGGTACATTCGTTAACCCAAGTGGCATTACTAACCACACACACGAACCGTATCAATTCCGAAATGCTATCAAAGGAATACTGTCCTCTACTACTCTTAACTGATGGAAACCTGTCGCCAAATCCAACTAGGAAAACACTCTAGATCCACTCAACTGATCAAATAGATCATCAATTCTAGGCTAAGGATACTTATTCTTTATCATCCTCTCGTTCAACTTACGATAGTCGATACACATCCTCAATGACCCATTTGGTTTCTTCACGAACACCGTGGCCGCTCCACATGGCGAACTTCTTGGTCTAATAAAATTCGATCCCTCTAAATCCACTAGCTGCACCTTCAAATCCTTTTTCTCAGTCGGTGTCATCATGTTAGGTAGTCTACTTATAGGTTTAGCTTCTGGCACAAGATCTATCCGAAACTCAACAGCTTGTTTCAGTGGTAGTCCTATGATCAGCCCAAAAATATCAGCAAACTCTCTTGCTACTCGAACCTGGCTTAGCTCTTCTCCTACTTCCATTCACTTAACAAAGCACAATTACTCCGGTTAGAATTCTCCGCTGAGAATATGATTTGGTTATGACTATCTGAGCGTCTTAGTGATATCTCCACATCTTGGAAAAATATCCTTGCCTCATACTTGCTCAACCAATCCATACCCAAAATGATTACGAAATCTACGAAATCAAAAACATATAGACTATATGCAAACTTGAGGCCTAGCAAATCAAATTCTAAATGATCACATCCCATCCCCAAAGTTGCATATCCTCCTATTGGACTCACAACCCTTAAGGAAGTAACAACGTATGTGGGTTTTAAGCATATCCTACCAACCAAACACTGGGATATAAATGAATGTGATGCATCAGTATCAAATAATATCTAAACCGATATACGCTGAATCCAAAATGTACCTTCCATCACAATCTTCCCTTTTTCAACTACAGTGGCTTAGAAGATGATGGTCCAATATCAATAACCTTGACCTTGTCCGCCCTAATCGGTTCTGGACATTGGTTCTTATAATGCCCGACTTGATCATAGTTAAAGCACTTCACATTCTTCTTATCGGCAGCCTTCTTCCCCTTTCCTAACCGACACTCATTTGCATAATGACTCTTCTTATAACACTTGTAGCAAACTAAATCAGCCTTTTCCTTTTTAGAAGCATCTCCATTTTGGGCTCCCTTCTTCTTGAAGAACTTCCTTTTCTTTCCTCGAGAATTCTGGGTTTCAACCGGCTTCTCTCTACCATAAAAGCAAACATCTCCTCATGGCGAATTACCATCTCCACAACCACATTACAAGGATCATGGATGTGTGTCAAAGTCGCCCTAGCAAGATCAGGCCTCAATCCTCGAATAAACCTCTCCTTCCTTCAGATGTTAGTGTCTATAGTAGCATATCCATAATGAGACAGCTCATCAAACTTCGTGGCATACTCGATAATCGACATCTCTTCCTAAACTAGATCCATAAACTTTCTCATCAATGCTTACTTAGCAACCTCAGATAAAAACCTCTATTCAAATCTCCTTCTGAATTTAGCCCATGTCAATCCTTCCTTTGGAATTCCGGCAGTAACACTATTCCACCAATGAAGTGCTGACCCTTTCAGCTACCACAGGGCCAACCTTCTCTTCTGCTCATCATCTAAACCTGGATCTGCAAAAATTCTCTCATAGTGCAACAACCAATTCTCAACTTCAATAGCATCCTCCGTTTGCATAAATGGCTTTCCACCCAGACTGGTGTAATCTCTGCTCAGCTTAGCATAATTATTCCCAGCTGGAGCCACATGATTTGCTACTCTAACATTTCCATCAATTCCTACTTGCATCACATTGACGAAGAACTGATATATCGCCCCCATATCTACTGGTGGATTTCCAACGTTCACATTGGCAACAACATTTTAGTTAGCATTGTCCTATCGACCTTGGTTCTTGCTAGTATTAGGTCGAGCATTTCCATTGGTTGTGGTGCTTTCTCCACCGAGATTCCTCTTTCGCTTCCCGCTCCCATATATTCTTTCTTGTAAATATACATACGAGCCTTAGCAAGATACAGAAGAATGGTCTAAAAAACAGAGGAATACGTACTTATATATATCTATATATCAAATACAAGTACGTTACTACAGCATTAATCCAAACCCCGACCATATTTCAGATTAATTGGATTATGTTTCAAAAAGCTTTTAGGTTTAACTTTTCTTTTAGGTTTTCATAAACCTATGCTCAGATACCAACTTATAACATCCCCTTATTTGGAGGCCCAAAAATAACGGCTGTGGATGCTGCAGTCATCCATAGTTATTAATTCTCGGTGACCAAATACGGCAATGTAAGATACATTAATACATAGAAGCACATGAATATGAAAAAAAAATTAAAATATCAAACAAGATCCTTATTCCATTTCAAAACATTTCAAATTTGTTAAATAATCCCACCATCGTTAACCACGTTCATATAAAAAATATTTATTACAACATATGCCAAGAGCGACATATGAAAGTGCCCTTTTAGATGGTTAGAGTATATACGGACAATTTAACAACTTTGCCATTACAAACAACAAGGATGAATCAAAATAAAAGAGAACTCTAGATGGCTATCATGCCTCTTGCATGTCTCCGGAAGCAAAACTTAACTCTCAAACTATTCAAAATCAATTGAGTATCCGAGAGTTTAAGGGAAAACCGTAAACTTCGAGTCAGACATAAAGCCTAGTATGAATAATAATCTATCATCTCAAACCATTAGGATATCTAGTGAGACCACGCCGCTTAGCGGAACAGGTTTTCCCCTTACTGGTATCTTAAAAAATTTATAAAACCATATACTATGCTCCTTCATTCACAATGCTTAAAATAATTCATTACATTATGATATGGTGATATGCAAAACAAGTGAATCAATTTTGGATTACCTTTCCCCATTAATTTTGATTATCTATCACAGTTATAGTTTCAATGGTTACTATTAATCTAATAGTTTCCACGGGTTGACTAATAACCAGTAAAACATTTAAGACTCCTTGTCCAGTTACATTTTTTCATGAGATCAATATGAACCTACTGGCCCCTGCCAATACCTTTACTATTTCATGGGTTCTCCCTGAACCTATTGGTAACTCCAATATCTTTTCTCTTATCGTCACGATCTGAAATTCAATGTTCAAAAATTGACACTAAATACCTCACTTGTATTCGACTGCCAAAAATTCAAACATCAAACTCCAGTCGGATGGAGCTTATAACAACATCAGATGAATATAAAACAGCGGAAACAAAATGAATATCATGCATTACATCACAGATACAACATCATCATAATATCCATTACTACATCAGAGTATCATAATACATATACCACAACTCCAAATAGAACATCATAATAGTACAACAAGTGATCATATGCCAAAAGTCTTCAAAGAAATGAAGCGATAGCGAACTTCCAAAAACTAAACACCTAAGATCCCAAAGGCTTCTAAAATATCTCCAAGATAAGAGCTTCCAAAATACTGCTAACACCAGAACACAGAAACCTGCTACTAGGCTGCCCGTGTGAAAATGAAGGGCACCCAGAGTTTAGAAAGAAACAATAAACTCCGGGTCAGTCATGGGACTAGTATGAGTAAACAAAAATAGTTGCTTTTAAATAAAACAATTTATAAAGGAAAAATCGTTACGCTTTTGGAAAATGAAACTACCATAAGACATCCCGCCACACACATAATGCAATCGCAGAATTGGAGGAGATTTCTTCTTATGATAGTCAAATATGCTTGATACGAGAAAAATTCTTTGATATTATTACTAGTGCATAGTGTAGGAAACATATCTAAAATATAATATAATCTTAGCCAGCATACAACCGTTATTGTATGCTTACTATAGCTACCATCTAAACAGTGGGGCGCCACCATAAGTAAATGGAAGGTTATACAACTAAAACCGTACAGGGCTCGTATTGTTTCTTTGGATTTCCAACAAATGGTCCGGCTAAGGAACTTCCTACTGCCACATGGGTACGCCTCTGGAGGGACGTCCAGAGAACCTACCTGGCTCTCTACCAACACAAGGCCGGGTTACCTCTGTAACTAGGTAACTACTACTCGAGTATCCATTCCCCGGTCGTTCGTGACCTTTATCCGAGGGACCTCTACCACAAAGCAACAACCACACAGTAAATGAGATTGAAGCAACCACATAAATAAATATCTGGGATCCATACCATGACATCACCTTTTTCCAGAAGGAAATGACATACCCTAAAGGGCGCGACCCTCATAACCTTGCCGCATCTTTCCTGCTTCGACAATTTTTGGGGTGTGAGGTTCGAAGAGGTCTCGTCCACAAAGCTACGCTTTACACGAAAGCCATGCTTTGACCACAAATGATCATCAACACACAGCAGCACTTAGCATGCCACACTACCAAATTGGGAGTATATCGCCGATAACCTTCAATAGCATAACCTACGAGCTCGTAGGTCTCAGAGAAGGGTTGTAACGACCCAGAATTTTTATAAATTAAAATTTGGATATTTAATTAATTTTAAATATTAATAAGTAAATTTATAAGTCAAATAAATTTTAATTTGAATTATTGGATTTAATTGGATAATTAAATCGATAATTTAATATGTTAAATTATGGAAATAATTGAAAATTGAGTTAAAAATGATTGTAAATAATTTGGAAAATTTTATTTTATCATACTGGAGTTAGAACGATATTTTAGAACTTTTAAAATCGAATTAAAAGTTAATTTGTGAAAATTGAATATTTTAATATTTAATAATCGACTGTAAAATAGCCAATTTTTGAACAGTCTCAGAATTGAACGAAACCAGTTCCATTGGATCCGTAATAGTTAGTTATTACCGGATTTCAATTTTCGTGTCAATCGGAGCTATCGTTTGATCGTGGCAGCTCGAAACGCATCGAATTGTTTTTAATTTAAATTTGGCGAGTCAAAATAGCCATTTTTCAAAAAGTCTCGGATTTCGACGAAACCAGTTTCATCGGATCCGTAATGTGATATTATTGTAAGGTTTCAAATTTCAAGTCAATTGGATTTACCGTTTGTCCGGTACAAATTAAAACGCCTAGAAATCGGTTTAAATCGGTTTAATTCAAATTGAGCGTTTACAGCCATAACTCGCACATACTTCCGAATTAGCTTCCGAAACCTGTTCCATTGTGTTCGGAACGCGGGATAAACCCTAGGTACGCTGGTTACGGCGTCTAAATCGGAGTTCGAAATTCCCGGGATGAATAGTGTTTACGCTTGGTTTTCTATAAATACACCACACACACAAATAAAAAAATAAAATAAAAACAAAACCCTAGCCCATAATTGCAGCCGCCATCTCTTATTTCAAAGGCTGAGAATCCATCTCCTTCCTCTCTCAATCTTTCTCAATCCACTCGTTTTTAGAAAAAGTTGTTAACTAAAGAATCGAAGAGCTCGCCGAATACTTCAAATCCATACGGATATGATCGGGAACAGAGCGACGATGGAGGGGCAAGGATGGGCCGTTCGTGGGCTGTTCACCACCGTGCACGCGCGTCATAGGGGGGCCGAGCCTTGAGCTCTTCCTGGTGGAGATAGCTTGCGTCGTGTGCTTCGCGTTGGCATTGGTGTGATCGAGTATCGTTGAGTGTGGTGGGTGCAAAAATTAACCCTAGTTGTTGCTTATGGGTTCATGTATGTCGGCCTCAACCTGGAGATGATAGCGTGAGGGAGGGGATGAAGGGGAACGGCAAAGATTTGGGGGCCCAAGATCTAACGGCCCAGATTTGCTTTGGGTATAAATAATTAAGTTATGTTGTATTTAAGTTATTAAAACGTGTACAAACTTGTAAAATCAATAACTTTTTCATACGAGGTCGAAAAAATGCAAACTCAGTTGCGTTGGAATCGTATGGACAAGCACTACGCGATGGAGTTGGTTTGGAGTCGTTTGGAGTTAGTGAGAATTTCGGGTAAAATTAAACGCGCGTTTAATTTTATTCGAAATAAAAGCTAAAACGGAAATTAAAAATCAAGGTGAGAACTTCTCACTCAATCGAATCAGTTTCGATTTTATTTTAAATAGTTAGATTTAAAATATTTGAATGCATGTTTGAATGATGACTGTTAATTATTGATTGTTAAAATAGACATTATACGCCGTTAGTAAGCGGATGTTATTTAATAAAAACATATACCGCGAATATTTCATAAACAGTGAAATTGGTATTATATATAATATCAATATATATATATTGGCATATGTATATATTGCAGTTGTTGATTTCCCGCATTTTTTTGTTTAGCGGATGAGACCCTATTACGCCGTTAGTAAGCGGATAATATTTATTAAAAACATGTACCGCGATAATTTCGTACTGGAGCGAAATTGGTATTGTGCTAATGTTTTTGGATGCAGGAAAACAGGTTGGAGGGATCCAACTGGATTCCTCAACAGTTTTTATTTGATTTCAAATATTTTGATATTTGATGGATTTTCATATTGATATATGATATCGTTGTAGTCGTGATTGACTATTTGGTGTGTAGCATCATTGGACCCAGATTTTGGGATTTTAAAATGTTTTTAAAAGTGATTTTTGAAAAGATAAAATATTTTTGGAATTGATCCATTATAAATAAATGAACGTTATAATTTTTAAAGTTATAAAAATTATAATTTTTGAGAAATACAGTTAAAAGCTGATTTTTGAGAAATATGAATTAAAGATTTTATAAAATAGTTTAGATTGGATTTTTGAATATATTATAAAAGTTTAAATATAGGATTTATAAAATTTGATTATTTTATAAATCGAAGTGGTGAAATTTTAAAGGAATTTAAAGACGTTTTAAAGAATAATATAAACTGATTTATATTAAGAGATTTATAAATTGATATTTATAAATTGAAATATTGACATTATAAAACGAGTTTTATAAGTGTTTGAATGATTTGTAAATGAATTTCATTAATGAAGGAAATTTATAGAATTATATAACGGTGAAGTTATAAATGGAATTTTATAAACAATAGGTTTATAAAATTTGTACAGTTCAAAGGAACGATTTTTGCAAATAAATAAATTATAAGTGTTTGACTTATAATTTGGACTTTTGGTTTATAATTAAGATTATAAATCGAATAGGTAAATAAAGAAGATTTATAAAGGAAGTTGTTATGAAATAAATAGAAATGGAATTTATAAACGTTGTTTTATAAATTCGCAAACGACTTATTTTGATAAGTTAATTGTTATAACCTATTAATGGAGTTATATTCACATTTTTGAATGGTGAATAATCCTTTAAAATAGATTGAATAAAAGGATGAAATTTGTTAACGAAGTATGTTCACGATTTTTGAATAGTGAATAACACGTTAAAGGAAATGTTTTAGAATGTGATATTTTAAACAGAATTAAAAAGATCTAACGATGTTTTAAAGGTGTTGAGATTCGAAACCATAGATTTCAACATTTATTGTTGAAATAGATGTTTCGAGAAATAAAAGGAAATGGTGGACTATAACACTGTTGTTATAGTAAATGATTTCCGAAAGGAAATGTTTTGAATAGTATTAGGATTTATATATCTATTTTAATTTCGAATCCCTATACTAGTGATTTTGGGTTGTCGTAACGATGTTTTACGTAACATTCGTTTTGGCCCAAATAAATATGTTTAAGAGAATGATTTTCTTAAAGAATGAAATATATACTTAATTCGATTTAAGTATATTGAATATTTTCTAAGTGTTGAAAATAAATAGGTTTGTGAATTACTTATGAATAAATAAGTATGGAATTGTTTTCCAATATGAAATGAATAATTAGAATTTATCTTTTTGAAGATAAATTGAAATGAAGAATTGAAATCGTATATGCATGGATATTTTGAAATATAAATTAATTATGGAATTTATAAATGAAAAGTGGAATTTGTTTGAAAATAAATATTGATTTATTTTTGAAGTATTGAAATTATATATCTTGTAAAGATATTTTGGAAAATAAATAATTTGGAAAATTATTTGGAATCTGGTGATGTATGCATATCCATTGATAGTTCAATAGTCGACTATCAATATTTCCCTTTGAATGGGTATTTGATGTGATTTGTTTGAATTTGAATGCACACTTATTTTTGAATAAGCGCTCACTATTCGGGTTAACCGGGAAAGGACCATGGGGTCGTATAACCCATTCCGAATATGTGATACGTCGTTGTGAATTGCATTTGAAGATCGGTGTTGAAGACCGGTATTTGCGAGAGCGATAGGATGACCTATCGATTGTTTCTGCACCGAGTCGCGCCGGTATAGAAACTCCCTAAGTGATGGGAAATCCGATCAGGATTGTGAATATCCGGATTGCAAGGACTTCTTTGTAAGTGCCTTCGGTTTTGTTCGAGCCCGGAACAGACTTGTATGGATTGTATGTCTGACATTACAAGTTGAGATATAAAGCCGATTTCTTTCAAATATATTTCTGTTGGTGGCGGAGAATTTATTCTTTGCTTAACACCCTTCTCTGAGACGTATGTGCTCAGAGGTTATATAGTTGAAGTTATCAGCGATATATTCCCAGTTTGGTAATGTGACATGCTGAGTGATGCTGAAATGATCATTGTGTTGATTATTTGTGATAGGATCATTTATTTGATCGTCTATCTTAGTGATCATTGTGTTGATCATTTGTTGACCCAAAGCATGGCTTTTGTTTAAAGTATGTTTTTGTGGACGTGACTTCGTCGAGCCTCACACCCCGTGAATGGTCAAAACAGGAAAGAAGCAGCAAGGTTATGAGGGGTAGCACCCTTTAGGATGTGTCCATTTCCTTCTGGAAAAGGGTGGTATCATGGTATGGAGCCCAGATACTTACTCATGTTGAAAACACTTTGTTATGATTGTGTGAATTGATTACGAGCGCTCGGTTGATAAAGGTCCCAAAGGACCGGGGGATGGCATATTCGGTCAGTTGTTACTCAGTTAGGAGTAACCCGGCCTTGTGTTGGTAGAGATCCGGTTTGGTTCTCGGGGATGTCCATCCAGAGGCATTCTCATGTGGCAATGGGAAGTTCCTTGGCCTGATCATTCGTTGGAAATCCAAAGAAACAATACGTGACTTGTACGGTTTTAGTTGTATAACCTGCTATGGAATGTGGCGGTAACCTGCTATTGAACATGGTTAGCTATAGTAGGCATACGATAATGGTCGTATGTTGGCTAAGATTTATATCTTTATTTTTGAAATGAATTTACTACACTATGCACTAGTAATAATATCAAATGTTATTTTAAATGCGTATCAAGCATCTTTGACTATCATAAGGAGAAATCTCCTCCGATTCTGCGTTTGCATTGTGTGTGTGTGCGGGAGGCCTTATGGTAGTCTCATTTTTAAAAGCATTGCGAATTGAATTTAAAAATATTCCTCTATTTGATTTTAAAGATAAATAAACTGTTTTGAGTTCTCACACCAGTCACATGACTGACTCGGAGTTTATTGTTTTCCTTCCTAAACTCTGGGTGCCCACCAATTTCCACACGGGCAGTCAAGAGTTAGGTTTATCAGGATATTCTGGATATTCTGGAGTTGCTGGAGGCAAGCTGGATGGCATGGCGTATTACTAGTTTATATAGTATTTCTTTTCCGCTGCACTGTTGTTGTTGTGTGTTGTTGTGCACTCTGATGATATGATGTAATGAAATGTGATGTAATGTAATAACTGATATAGTTCTTTGTTTAAAGATTATTCATTCATTATTATATGTTGTTCCGCTGCGAATTGTGAGATTCTGATGTTGTTCTGTTGTTTTCTGTCCCGTCCTATTTTCTTCTGTTTTTCTCCTTTTTCTCTATTCTCTTTTTCTTTCTATTTCTAAATTTTCTATCTTCTTTTCCCTCTATCTTCTACCTTTTTCTCTCTTCTTTCTTTTCTTAAATTCTTTTTAAAACCCATAACATTCCGTGTTTTCGGCCTTCGATTTCTCGGCAGTCGATAAAGTGAGTATCGATGTTGAATTTTCGAAAGAACGAAAATCCGGTACTGTTACAAGGGTGTTAAGTTAAGAGAATAAATTCTCCACCACCAACAGATATGTATTTGAAAGAAATCTGCTTTATATCTCAAAGTGTAGTGTCAGACATACAACCATACAAGTCTGTTCCGAGTTCGAACAGAGCCGAAGGCACTTCGTCCCATAAAGGAAGAAGCCCTTACGAATCCGGGTATCCACAATCCCGATCGGACTTCCCATCACTTAAGGAATCTCTATACCATAGCTACTCGGTGCAGAGACAATCGATAGGTTATCCTATCATTTTCGAAGACACCCGGTCTTCAATACCGTCTTCAAATGCTATCCATTCCAATGTATCACTATTCGAAATGGGTTATATGACACAAAGGTCCTCTTCCGGCTAATCCGAATAGCGAATGCTTAATTTTAAAACACATGGATGTATCAATCACAAAGATTCACATTCAGTGTTCGATGTGGGTTTCGGATAACTAACTGGAATCGGACTCCCTATAGCATCGAAGTTTAAATGCCGTTTTACGGCAAAAAGGGTTTTCACATAAATACAGAATTAAATCACAAATCACGGTTCAGCACAAAGCAATTCACATCACACAGTATCACAACAGAAATATCAATTCAGTACACAACATTTGATAATAGTTAATTATTTTCAATTAAGGTGGATGTGGTTTAAATGAATTAACCACATAATTATTTTTATTAATTAACTTAAATCAATGATTAATTATTCTTAATGATAAATTAATTAAATCTTAATTCACTTTATTAATTAATTTTCCCTTAATTAATTAACTTAATTAATCACTAATTATAAATCAATCAACCTAAATTATCTAATTAACAATTATTAATTTCAAATTAATTAGACACTTAATTATTAATTAACCAATTTTTAATTACAAATTGATAAATCTCTAATTACTTAATTAACTACAATTATAAATTAATTAAGCATTCTTAATTACTCTTTTTGAACAATTAATTAATAATGATTGTTTATCTCAATTAATATTTAAAATCTTCCTTAAACTTTGAAATCAAATTATTATTAACTTGAAAACTATAGTGTTAATTACATTAAATACTTAACTTAGGTTAATTACTTAATCAAAATATTAATTAAGATTTTAGAAAACATTGTTAAGCATTTTCCTCAAATAATTAAACTTGTAATAAAATTTTAACCTCAATTTTTCAAACATTAATTTACTTTTATTATACTCCAGGTTTTGGGGAATCGACCAGAGCGAAATGCCGGTTTACTCGAGTAACAACTCGAGCTCCTCTGTGCTTTTCCCCGAGTTGTCCTTCTTCCCTCTCATTCATTTTTCTTCTTCCTTTCTTTTCTTTTCTAGATAAGTTTAAATTTAAACCACTTCTGAATCAACTCCACACGAACGCGATAAAACACAAGCTAACCCATCTCGTACTCGAGCGCTCCTTCGAGTTTCTCCCCAACCCAAACTTCCTGACACGAAATCGACGTCGTGCACGTGCACGGCGTCGCGCCGCTGCTCCGGTTGACTTCGCGACCTTCGGCAAGTCGCAATTCATTCCTGTGCTCGAAATCAAAGCTCGATTCGACACAGAAAAACTCGAAATCGAAATTCACCCATTCGTTGAAACTATAACTCGAACATACCCAAACCCAAAACGCTTCGTCCCCCGCGTGCCGTTCGCCAGAAAATCCACGACTCCGGCTTCATGTTGCCGACACCCCACACTACGCACCCTCTCAATTTTGTGTCGGTCGATCACTCCAAGAGGAGAGAGCATCTTTCCACTGAACACGTCCAAAACTCGAGCCTTAACCCTAAATTGAACTCGTACCACTAATTTATGCAATAGAAATTTTTTTTGACAATTTTTCTGGAATCACTGATCAATAAACTAGCTTCAAACAAAATTTCATCACCCAATATTGGATCGATCATCAGAAAATGATCAAAATGCATATTTTGTTCAAATATGAACTGCGTTTGGAATACATAACTAAAATTCATCATATTCATTTTAAAAATCCTATTTTCTAATGATAAATCAAGTTATATATCTGAATTGATAATTCATGACATTTGAATTTCCTCTGTAACATCAAATTTCCAGGCTTTATATATCACTATACTACTTAAAACTATTTTTGGATCTTGACTCATGCATAAGTAAACTTGTTTTGTTTTAAATTATAAGCTTAATAGTGATTAGATGAAGATTTATTGAATTTCCCTGTTATTTTCTACCCTGTGACCCGAAAGCAGAGAAGAATATACACAGCACAGACAAAGTTAAAACTTAAAAGAAAATACACAAGCAAAGCACCATATTACTCATGAATTATACACACAGATTTAATCATACTTAAGTCTTAAGAAAATTTGTTTACTCACTTGAAACGATCTTTGAAACAGAAAGCACTTCTGTTGTGAAAACCTGTAGTTTTTTTATCTTTCTCTTTTATTCTTTTAGCAGATTGTATTTGAACTTAAAAATATGGTGATGTTTATATTTTTTTTCTTTTCTCTGGCTTTACTATGTTATTGAACGAACAGGTATAGATGTAGATATATATAAAGAAGGCAGTTTTGTATAAGGGTAGGTTATAACTGGTACAATTTTTTCTTTGATTAGATTTTTTCCTTTGTTGACTACGCAAAATTTGGTTTTCAGCTGAAATGATTTTTTTTCATATTTTGAATGACCCTATATTTGTGCTGAGAAGAAAGCATTTAATGCTTATGTTCTTATCTAAGTTTACATGTAATCCTATTTAATTTTTTTGTAAGTACATCTTTGTTTTATACATAGATATTTTTGGTTTTTTCTTATGTCTACATACTTATACTTATTTGTACATACTGGAATGTATATTTCTTTCTTTCCTTTTGTCTTATTACTTTGTGATATAAATGAATTTCCATGTTTAATATGATATTAGAATTTATCTATGTGTTCACTTTATATTAACTTAACCATAAAATAGATCTTATATATATTTCTAGAATTTTTTTTATATGTTTATTTCATGTGTTATCTTTATAGTTGTCTTGCCTTATATATTTATGTTTAACACAATTCTTGTTTCTAACATTTTTTTTATTATCTATTTAAAGCTTAAACTACTAAATATTTTATTTCTATTCATATATCTTTGCAATATTTAATATTAATAATATTTTATTACTTTTAAAACTTTTCAAATTAATTTCAAAAGTTCGAATAAGTCACCAAATTTAAATTAACAAATTTTTGGATATTACAAATACCCCCCCTTAAGAAAATTTCATCCTCGAAATTTGAAAGACAGAGAAAAGCAAACAAAGAATATACGAATTCAGAAAAAATAAGAAAATGGCTTACCAGTTTAAGCCGAGATATCCACTCTGCAATTGGGATATGATTTCTGCATATTATCTTCGGTTTTCCAAGTGCAGTCCTTTAGATTGCCACTCCACTGAACTTTAACTAGTTTCACAACTTTGTTTCTTAATCGCTTTTCATCACGATCTACAATCTTTATCGGTTCTCTTTTAACGTTAAATTGGGAGTGATTTCGAGATCCTGCTAAGCGGCTTCTTCAATAATACTATCTGGATCGTGCACATACTTTCGAAGATTAGAAATGTGGAACACATCACGCATGCTAGACAACCGGCTAGGTAACAACACTCGATAGGATAAAGAACCGATCCTCTGCAGAATAGGAAAAGGACCAATATCTTGGTGTCAGCTTACCGGTCTTCCCAAACCTTAATACTCCTTGCATTGGAGATACTTTAAGAAAGACAGAGTCTCCAATCTGGAATACCAAATCCCTTCTTCTGCGATCATAATAACTATTTTGAAGACTTTGAGCCGTCTTCCATTTCTTCCGTATAAAATCAACTTTTTATGTGGCTTCTTTAATCATATCCAGTCAAGGACGAGTCTGTCACCTGCCTCGATCCAACATGCGGGTGATCGACACGGATGACCAAAGAAAGCCTCAAAAGGAGCCATCTCTATACTGGCCTGATAGCTATTGTTATATGAGAATTCGACCAGATGTAAATGGTCCTCCCAAGAACCACCAAAATCAAGTATACAAGCACACAATAGGTCTTCTAAGATTCGGTTAATCCTTTCACTCTTTCAATCAGGTTGTGGGTGATAAGCAGTGCTGAAATTCAGTTTTGTTCCCAATGCGTCTTGAAATGCCTTCCAAAATCTACTAGTGAAGATCGGGTCATGATCACTCACTATGCTGCTTGGAATACCGTGGAGACGAATAATTTCTTTCACATATAATTCGGCTAAACTTGCTGCCGTGCGGGTAGATTTCACTGGCAAAAAGTGGACTGTCTTAGTCAAACGGTCCACAATAACCCAAATTGTTTCATTGCCTTTTCGAGTACGAGGCAACCCGTCGATGAAATCCATCGATACTTGGTCACATTTCCACTTGGGTACCTCCAAAGGCTGAAGTAAACCCGCCATTTTCTTTTGATCGCTTTTGATTTGTTGGCAAGTAGCACAGCGACTCACATATATAGATATGTCCCTTTTCATTATCTTCCATCAGAAAGTTCTTTTGATATCACGATACATTTTGTTGACTCCTGGATGGATGCTAAATTTAGATTTGTGACATTCGTCCAAAACTTCACATTTCAGATCAGGGATGTCCGGAACACAAATCCTGCCTTTTAATCTTATAACTCCCTTATCATCAATTCCAAAACCGGAATTCTAACCTTGACATATTCTTCTATGAATTTCCCAAAGAAACTTGTCTTCAGTCTGCTGTCTTGCAATCTTCTTAAGAAGAGTAGGAGTGATAACAAGATATGCGAGAGCAGCATGTCTTCTTCTCAAATCATCGGCAACCACATTGGATTTTCCCGGCGTATATAGAATATCTAGGTCATAATATGCCAGAATGTGCCGACCTGGAATTTTAGGCAATATCAATTTAATAATCTGAATTAATAATTAAATTGATTTGATAATTTTTCTCTATAATTTTAATTTAAACTGGAAAATTTAATCTTTTAAAAGTTAATAAATATTTAATCTAGCAATATTGATTTATATATTTTTAACAATTTAAAAATTGATAAGAATTATCTTTCAAAGCTAATAATTTTTTATTCTATTTATAGTATATATTTGATATATATATATATATATATATTGTGAGTAGAAAATCTTTTCTTTAAAATAAAAAGATTGAATTTTCAAATTGTAATATATGTGTATATGTTATAATTTGGAATTGTTTCGAAATTTAATATAATCTATTGATAATTTATATATGTATGAATTGTAATTTAAAGCTTTGTTTTAAAATTAAAATTTGTCAAAAGATAATCTAAGGTTAATTCATTTATTTTCAAAGTATAAGATAATTATTTATTTTTAAATATGATAGTTTAAAAAGGATTTAATCAAATTTTGATTTTGTTCTCTTTTAAAATGTTTAAATTAAAATGGTTATAAAAATATACATATAAAATTATTAATAAACTTTCTTTTTAAAATTTATCTCTTAAACAATAAAGATAAATGTTTTAGATTTTAAAATACATGTATAAGAATTATTTGTATTATAATTAGTTTTAGAATATTTTCTTTAAAAAGTAAATTTATATATACATATGTAAATATTTATTAATTAAGAGATTTAAATAAGTAAGCTTATATTAACATTTAAATTAAATAAAAATTTAATTAAAAATACTTAAAAACATGTGTCGTTATCTTAAGTCATCTTAATAACATTTGTAAAGAAATTAAGTTATATAGTGACAAATGTAAGTTTATATAACAAATGGCAACATTTTTATTTGTTTTATTTTAATTTTTTTTAAAAAGAAGAAAACTAGTTTTTCATAAACACTTTCATTCCTTTGCCTTCTTTTCTTAACTCAAACCAGAAAATTATTCTTCAACCTGAAATTTAAAACCTAAAGGCAAATCAAACCTGAAATTTGAAAACTAAAAGCAAATGCTAGCTGAAATCTGAAACTAAATCTGCAACTTCAAACCTGAAATTAAAAGGGAAGAACAACTGCAAGTTTCAACATTTTAGATCAACAATTTGAAGGCATGCAGAGTGTTTTCATCAGCAAAGCAAATCAAAAGCAATCAAAGCATTTTTTTTAAATTATATGTTGAAGGCCTGGAAAAATTTCAAAGCCTGGAAAAAGATTTAAAACTGCTCTGCTTAAAATAAGTAGTGAGTAAATTTCTTTAAAAATAGTTTGATCTGGTTTTTTACTACCATGCATGTGATGATCTGTGAATTAATCTTGATGTTGCATGAAAATCTTCAGTGTTTATATTATTGAATATATAGATATGTTTATATATGTGTAAAAAGGTCTGTGTATAAATAAACACTCTGTTACTTATTGTTTCTGACCAGGTTTCACTTTCAAAAATTCAAATTTCCCACTAAACATCAATATTTGGCCTTGTTGATTGAATGAAAGACTGTATGTTAATGTTGAAGGTAATTTTAAAAATAGTTTCTGTGATTTTTAATTTACAAATGATTTTAAAAATGGAAAACACAGTAAACCACTGATGCATCTTAAAAATCAATGAACTCAAATTATAATTTAGATTATATGAATGAATTTGTGTTGGAAAATCATGAATTTTAACACTAATTTCATAATTTTTAAGTTGATTATCTGTTGGGAATTTGGAAATGAATGATTTCGGCATTTTGACGAATTGCCGAAGATCAACTCGATGATTGAAGTCAAATTTATGGGTGAAGCTTGCTCTTGTATCATGGATGAAGGGAAAAATGTTGTAGAATTTTTCCTATGATCGAATTGTTTGGATTTGATCAAACTAGGGTTTTAGCTTGTTTTTGTTTCGGCTTGGCTGTAGAGGCATTTGCGACTTGGTTAGTGGATCGGGTTCGATCGCATTTGGGGGAGTTGATGCTCGTGGACGAGGTGTTTCGATGGTGGGGTCGGCGAGGTCTAACGGCGTCGTGATGGTCGGCCGTGGGGTGTTTTGTGGAAGTGACTGCTGTAGATTTCTTCGAGCTTTGGGTCGAGTTTTGTTTCGCGTAGTTGTTGTGTGATCTGAGAGTTAGAGGAGGCTCGCGTGCGATCGTGTGAACGTCGACGATGGTGACGACCTACAATGGCCGGAGCTTCAGGTGCACGTGCACCGTGCACGGTTTGGGTCAGGTGGAGTTTTCGAATCGGGGAAGACGAGTTGAACTCAGGATAGCTCTCGTGTTTTTAGAGTAACGACTTGAAGTTGAAGGAGCTGGAGATTTTCTCGGGGAAGTCTCGTGTAAAGGAGGGTTCGAACTCGAGTTTTTGGGTGGTGCTTTTCTGTTAAGTTCTGTAATGATATTAAGTTGCAAATTAACTTGTTATTTTTAATAAATAAAATCAAGGTTTAAGTTTTTACAAAAGAAAATAAATTTACAAGTTAAAGTTTATTCTTTAAAGTAAAAGTTAATCAAACTTTTAAAGTATTAATTGAATTTATTTTAAATTTAAATTGTTTAAGATGTTTGTTTTTGAAAGTAATTATCTTAATTAAATTTTCAGTTTTAATTTAAAAAGAAGTGTTTTCAATTTAAAGTATTAAATCAAAGTTTAAAGTAAATTTTAAAGTAATGTTTTAGTAATTAAGTTTTCAAATTTATATTGAAAATGAATAAGTTTAAATTAGATGATTTAAGTGTTTTAAATTTCGAATTGATTTCTAAATGCTTTATTTTCAAATAAGGTTAATGTTATAATTTTGTAAACCAAATTGAATAATTTGTCCTTAAGTTATTAAGATTGGATTAATTTTAAATAATTAATTTGTGAAGAATAATAAGGTTAAATTATTATTGTTTTGAACTTAAAAATACTTAATTATTATGATTTTTTAATAAGTAAACAGTTTAATTAAGATAAATGATTTTCTTAATTAATTAAGGATTTTTTTAAATATAAGAAGTTAACTAATTATTTAATTAATTTTAAATGATTAGTTAATTTTTTGTTTAATTTAAATAATCACTTAATTATGAATTATTTAAGTGTAATTACTTAATGAAGTAATTATTGGTGAATTTCTGAATGTGATTAAGTAAAGGAAATTACTTATAGAAGTAATTACTTATGGAAGTAATTAAAGTTGAAGTGACTAAGGGTTAATCACTAGATGTTATTAATCTAAGGATTAATTAATATAATTGATTTGAATTTAATTAATTAAAGAGTGATTAATTAATTAATTAAAGAATTAAGGATCATTTAATGATGGAATTAATTACTTGTTAAGTAATGAATTAAGAGAGTAATCATCTAATGAAAGTAATTAGAAGATAATTACTTATGTAAGTAATTAAGGGTTAATTACTTAGTTAATTTTAGTTAATTAATTAATGTGATTAATTAATTAATTAATGTGATTAATTTAAGATTAATTACTAAGTGTAATTAATTAAAAATGTAATTAATTAATAAAGTAATTAATTAAGGATTATTTATTAATTTAATTGATTAATAATCACTTAATGAAGTAATTAAAGATTAATTAATTAGAATAATTAATCAAAGATTAATATAATTAAGTAAGAAGTTAATTAATTAAGATAAGTAATTACAAGTTGTTAATTACTATTTATGATCAATTAAGACTAATTAATGAGATGGTTAATTGCAAGTTAATTATTTATTAAAGTAATTATTAATTAATAAGGATCATTAGTTAATATAATTAATAAAATTAATCAAGGTTGATTAATAAAGTATGATTAATTAATTGTAATTAATAAAGGATTAATATAATTAATCATAGTTGATTAATTAATGGAAAGAAATGAAGGATCATTAATTATTGAAATTAATGATAGTAATTAAATGTTAATTACTGTATATGGATAAGGATAATTACTTGAATGTAATTAAAGGGTGATTAATCAAGGAAGATTAATTAAGGAAGATCATTAAGAGATGATTAATTTATTTATTTGGAATAAATTATGAAGAAGGATTTAGGTAATCCAATTGATTTACAATTAATCAATTCTGCTTTTGGATGATTGGTTAATATTGATTGGTTGATATTGGATGACTGATATTGGATGAGTGATGTTGGATGATTTGGGTATGATATCTCTGATGTATGTTATGCTGCTTTATAAGATGAATGGTTGATATGAATTATCTATTGTGATAATGTGATTCATCTATCTGTTTATATCATCCTGAATATAAGTTTAATTGTTTAAAACCCTTAAACAACTTGGACATTAAAATGGTGTTTGGATTCGGTGAGACCAAGATCGGGTTTCCATATTTGGATATCCGAAAACCACATCGATCCAAATTAAATGTTAGGTCGTGAATCCAAGTGGAGCTTAGTGAAGACTCGAAGTGTAAGAACTATACGTCAGTATTACTCTGGGGGTGATTCCATGATGAGTTTGACGGAGATAGTACTTACAGGTTCGAGATGGTGATTCAGAGTGCAAGGGCTATGGTCGTTGACTCTGAGGGTGATTCCAAAATGAGTGCAATGAGATAGTGCCTTCGGTTTCGTTCGAACCCGAAACGAACTTGTATGGATTGAATGCTTTCAGAACATAGTCAGGTGGACGATGAGCATTCTAAGATAGATGTGTTATATAAAGGTAATTGCAGCCTCAAGCCTCATCAAACGAGAATGGCTAAAACAGGGGAGGTGCAGCAAGGCTAGGTGGGTAGCACCCATTTCAGGGTGAGGTCATCCCTGTTTAGATGTCCTTTTTAATTTCGGTTTAGTGGGTGGTTGGTTGCGCCAACTACGGGGTGATCTTACTCGGGATTGTTCAGTAAGGAATGGTCCTGGCTTTGTGTTGCAGGGGATTGGGAGTAATCCTCGGTACAGTGATCTAGGCTACGTACTGTGACGGGCGGAACCCCAGTAGCACTGCCATTGATGGAAACTCATTCTTCCAACGAGACCCTACGGTTTTGTTTGTATTACCCACTTTTGTGGCTAGTAGCTGGAATTTAATAATGTAACAATTTCGGCTATTTCTTATTTACTTGAAAACCCTAGACACTATTATAATATCACTGGATTTCCTATCAAATGTTTTGGTTAGCGTAAAGTAAAAACTTTTCCATGTTTATGTGTGGGAAGTCTTACGTGATACCTTTTCTTTTCAAAGGTTTTTCTAAAGTTAAGGAAATTTTAACCCGTTTACTCACACCAGACCCCTGTCTGACCCGAGTGTTTATTTTCTGTTTTATCAAAATCTTGGGTACTCATATTATGTATGAGTAGACGAGGAATTCAGGTTGAGCTTGACGAATTCTGGAGAAATTTAGGAGCAGGAGGCTTCCATGTGTAGATATATTATGGATTCGCTGTGTTTGAGATTGTATCTATATCTTGTGATATCTTGAGTTGTATAGCTAGACAGATGTTTATAACTGTCTAATATGTGTTGTATAAGTTGTGTACTCTGATGTAATATGATACTATGTAATAATTTATGTGATATATTATATTTCATTCGTTCTGCTGTGAGTTGTCTGATGTTGTTGAGTTTCTTCTTTCTTATCTTTTCTTCTTCTATACCTTTCTTTCTTAATAGTGACGCGTCTTTCTGGTGTTAGAAAGTCGGGTCGCTACACAGAAATTCCAACCAACGTTGTTGTCGCAGATTTAAATCATCTGGGTGAAGAGATATTTCAAAGATTTATGGTCGGTGAATAATTCGAATTTTTCACCTAGAGAAAGAGAGTTCAGTAGATATATTGTTAAGTTAAGTTAATTTCGTAAATTATTATGAAAGCTGAAAAGATTCTTACCCAAAGGATAATGTCGCCATATTTTCAAAGCGAAGATAACAGCTAAGAGTTCCAAATCATGGGTTGGGTAGTTTCTTTCATGAGGACGTAATTGTCTACTCGCGTAGGCAATTACCTTCCCATTTTGCATTAATACCGCACCAAAACCATCACCACAAGCGTCGGTATAAACAGATAATCCCTGATTCCCGTTTATAATAGCGAGAACAGGAGCGGTGGTTAATCTCTTCTTCAACTCCTGAAAAGCTTCGTCACATTTCGGAGTCCAATTGAACTTTACATCCTTCATTGTTGGCTTATTCAACGGACTAGCTATCTTAGAAAAGTCCTGAACAAACTTCCGATAATAACCTGCTAAACCCAAAAAGCTTCGAACTTCTTTTGGGGTAGTGGGTTTCGTCCAATCAAGAATAGCGGAAATTTTGGTAGGATCAACGGAAATTCCTTCTTCATTGACAATATGGCCGAGAAATTTAACTTCTTTGACCCAAAAGTGGCATTTGGAAAATTTTGCGAATAGAATATTTCTCCTTAATATTTCCAAAATGATTCTAAGATGCTCGGCATGTTCCTCTTTGGTCTTGGAATAGATCAAAATATCATCAATAAATACAAGCACAAATTTATCCAATACTTCTCGGAACACACGAGTCATAGCATCTACGAAGTATGCTGGAGCATTGGTTAGCCCGAAAGGCATGACTAACCATCCGTAGAACATATTAGGACCCCTAAAAGCGGTCAAATGGACACAATCTTCAGCGATTCGTAGTTGATGGAATCCCTGGGCTAGATCCATCACTGAAAAGAAATGAGTGCCGTGCAATTGATCAAACAGATCATCAATTCTAGGTAGTGGAAATTTATTCTTGAGATTCAGCTTATTGAGATCGCGGTAATCTACACACAATCTCAAAGATCCATCCGATTTAGCAACAAACACGACTGCTGAACCCCATTCAGAAACACTAGGTCGAATTAACCCTTTATTTAGTAAATCCTTGGTTTGCTGAACTAATTCAACCCTTTCCCTGGGTGCCATCCTGCAACTTGTGTGAACGACAGGACGAGCGTTGGGTACTAGGTCAATTCTGAATTCTATTTCTCGATGTGGAGGTAAAGATTTCACTTCTTCAAACACGTCCGAAAAATCTCAACAATGAGTATAGACTCCATACTGGGTTCGGGATAACCTAAGTTCTACATCAACCCTTCTCTTTTAGGGCTAGGGTCCTCATAAGAAATCTCGATGAAATCTCCAAATTCGGTTTTAATCGAAATCAATCGATTATTGCAACCCAATTTGGCTTCGTATTTAGCTAGCCAATCCATTCCGAGTAAGACTTCAAACTCGTTAAAATCAAGAAGAAAGAGACCAATAGGGAATTGATAACAAGAATATGAAATAGGAACGTCTCTACATCGAAGACAAAGGTTCGCGGGACCTCCAACTGGATACTTTACGCATATAGGCTCATCAACAAAATCAGGTTCAAGATTTAATTCATTTATAGCTTGCTGAGAGATAAAACTGTGTGTAGCACCCGTGTCAAACGAACTCTAACAATGCTATCATAAATAGTGAGATTACCTTCCAAAACTCCTTTTCCTTTTTCTGCTTTGGAAGATGTAGGTTGGTCTTTGACTATGTACACCTTGGCTGTCTGAGCTTTCTTCATGACTGGGCAGTCTTTAATTCGTGTCCCAATTTCTGACAATAATAGCATTTCATGGGCTTCGCTTGAATGGTTGATCTATCTTTGGCTTCTTGCAACTATTTGAGTAGTGGCCTTTTTCTAGACAATTATAGCAAGTGACATTCTCTGCTGTGCTTGCCTGAATGCTCTTCTTTTTCTTCTTACCCTGCCATGGTTTCCTGCCTCTAAATTTCCTCTTTTTCCAATTTTGATTGCCTGAATTTCCTTTCTCCACCAGGGCCTCTAGCATATCAAGTGTAGCATATCTGTATCCCATATCAACCAAATCTGAAAAGGATTCTCTGGCATGGCCAGTCATCCTTTCGTGGAACTTCTTATTCATCCCACGAATGAACCTTTCATTCTTCTTTAAAGGTGTGTTCACCAATTCTGGACCGAATCGAGACAATTCATTGAATTTGTTTAGATACTCCTCGAATGACAAACTCCACTGCTTTAAGTCTATGAATTCCTGGTACATTCGAGAAATGCCAGCTGATGGCATATAGCGCTTCTCAAATACTTCTTTAAATTTCTCCTAAGTAAACTCGTCTTCTGGCTTGTCTACAGTAACTGTCTCCCACCATGCTAAGGCTTCTTCTTGAAGTTGCCAAGAAGCTATAGTCGCATCTGATCGTCTTGCAACTTTAGCCCTCTAAAGATTCTTCCACATGATCTGATCCATGCTTGGGACTCAACAATCGACTCATTGCCGGTAAACGGCTTACCACCAAGCCTTGAGAAGCTCTTATACAAATCAGCCAGATTCGGCTGATTCTGAGTAGGTATTGCTGCTTCTGCTGTTGGGGAAACTTGACTAGGTGCTGTGGCATTTCCTTGACCCCTAGCTCTTCCTCTTCGTCCGCTCATTCTTACTATCTGTAATTAGTAAGAAAATTGGTTCAGATATTCGAATGAGATATCTTAAGGAATAGCAGCAGTTAAAGGAAATAGACTAAGAAAATTTGGAGTTTCGGTCTCGATTATACTCATTCTAGGGTATACTTCACCATATCTCTAATGATTCATCTAATGTGTTACACTCCGTAGCTAAAGTTCTTACTTAACCTTCAGCTCTGATACCCCTTTGTCACGATCCGAAATTCAATGTTCGAAAATTAACACTAAATGCCTCACTTGTATTCGACTGCCAAAAATTCAAACATCAAACTCCAGTCGGATGGAGCTTATAACAACATCGGATGAATATAAAACAGCGGAAACAAAATGAATATCATGCATTACATCACAGATACAACATCATCATAATATATATTACTACATCAGAGTATCATAATACATATACCACAACTCCAAGCGAGAACCCCCATCACGTTTCACCTAGATAAGCAAGGTCAGTCGTGGGACTAGTATGAGTAAACAAAAATAGTTGCTTTTAAATAATACAATTTATAAAGGAAAAATCGTTATGCTTTTGGAAAATGAAACTACCATAAGACCCCCCGCCACACACATAATGCAATCGCAGAATTGGAGCAGATTTCTTCTTATGATTGTCAAATATGCTTGATACGAGAAAATTTCTTTGATATTATTACAAGTGCATAGTGTAGGAAACATTTCGAAAATATAATATTAATCTTAGCCAGCATACAACCATTATTGTATGCCTACTATAGCTACCATCTAAATAGTGGGGCACCACCATAAGTAAATGGCAGGTTATACAACTAAAACCGTAAAGGGCTCGTATTGTGTCTTTGGATTTCCAACAAATGGTCCGGCTAAGGAACTTCCTACTGCCACATGGGTACGTCTCTGGAGGGACGTCCCGAGAACCTACCCGGCTCTCTGCCAACACAAGGCTAGGTTACCTCTGTAACTAGGTAATTACAAGTCGAGTATGCCATTCCCCGGTCGTTTGCGACCTTTGTCCGAGGGCCCTCTACCACAAAGCAACAACCACACGGTAAATGAGATTGAAGCATCCACATAGGTAAATATCTGGGCTCCATACCATGACATCACCTTTTTCCAGAAGGAAATGACATACCCTAAAGGGCGGGACCCTCATAACATTGCCGCATCTTTCCTGTTTCGACAATTTCCGGTGTGTGAGATCCGAAGAGGTCTCGTCCACAAAGCTAAGCTTTACACGAAAGCTACGCTTTGATCACAAATGATCATCAACACACAGCAGCACTTAGCATGTCACACTACCAAATTGGGAGTATATCGCTGATAACCTTCAATTACATAACCTCTGAGCTCGTACGTCTCAGAGAAGGGTGTTAAGCTAAGAGAATAAATTCTCCACCACCAACAGATATGTATTTGAAAGAAATCTGCTTTATATCTCAAAGTGTAGTGTCAGACATACAACCATACAAGTCTGTTCCGGGTTCGAACAGAACCGATGACATTTCGTCCCATAAAGGAAGAAGCCCATGCGAATCCGGGTATCCACAATCCCGATCGGACTTCCCATCACTTAAGGAATCTCTATACCATAGCTACTCGATGCAGAGACAATCGATAGGTTATCCTATCGTTTTCGAAGACACCCGGTCTTCAACACCGTCTTCAAATGTTATCCATTCCGATGTATCACTATTCGGAATGGGTTATATGACACAAAGTTCCTCTCCCGGCTAATCCGAATAGTGAACGCTTAATTTTAAAACACGTGGATGTATCAATCACAAAGATTCACATTCAGTGTTCGATGTGGGTTTCGTATAACTAAGTGGAATCCGACTCCCTGTCGCATCGAAGTTTAAATGTCGTTTTATGGGAAAAAAGGTTTTTCACGTAAATACAGAATTAAATCACAAATCACAGTTCAGCACAAAGAAATTCACATCACAGAGTATCACAACAGAAATATCAATTCAATACACAACATTTGATAATAGTTAATTATTTTCAATTAAGGTGGATATGGTGTAAATGAATTAACCACATAATTATTTTTATTAATTAATTTAAATCAATGATTAATTATTCTTATTGATAAATTAATTAAATCTTAATTCACTTTATTAATTAATTTTCCCTTAATTAATTAACTTAATTAATCACTAATTATAAATTGATCAACTTAAATTATCTAATTAACAATTCTTAATTTCAAATTAATTAGACACTTAATTATTAATTAACCAATTTTTAATTATGTTATCCCGCCTTTTTCAGCAAGGCCGTGATATCAAAAGATCGACCGAGAAAAGCAAGATAGCTCGTCTCAAAGATTGGTCAACTCAACATCTCAGCAAAGCAAGTTCTGTTAAATGACTTTTCCTCTAAGATCCCCTACGGAGGGGGGGTCCGGGGGGGTGCCAACCCTCCAAGGTGGGGGTGCGGGGGCAACGCCACCGCTATGGTGTTCGACCTGACCGGTCAGGTCGTAGGGGTCCAAGGGGCAGCGCCCCCGGCGAGGTGCGGGGCAGCGCCCCGTCCAAAACGGTATGTGACTTATAGCATGGAGTCTCCAACGAGCTAAAGCTTCCAGCGAGTTAACGGGTTAGAGCTTCCAGCGACCTAACTGCTTGAAGGAGTTCGCGACCTAAGCCACCACGAAGACCTCGCGACCTAAAGCATGACCGACTTAAGCGGCTCCGCGACTTAAGGCATAAAGTGGTCCAGCGACCTAAAACTAAACGAGTTAACAACTCACAGGAAGTCGCGACCTTAGGGTGCAGCGACCTAAAAGATATCGCGACCTAAAAGTGGGACGACCTAAAAGTGGGACGACTTAAAGAGTCCACGACTTAAGACAGCTCATAACGACCTAGCGACTATTCAGTTAGGTCGCCACTCCGTTAGCTCGTGCCCCTCTTAATGATTAGGTCGCTACGACCTACTGCCAACTCCATAAATCATTACCTTCCTTCCTTAACCCATAGGTCGCTCACGACCTAAATCGTAAGTCGCTCCTGGTACCTTAGTATGATAAGCCACTTTCCAACCCATCCTCTTAGGTCGTAACTCGGCAACACACGACCTACGACTTACCTTAGGTCGCTCACGACCTAAACCCAGCCGACCTAACTCTAAATCTCCTACACGACCTACGACCTACCTTAGGTCGCTCACGATCTAAACCCAGCGGACCTAACTCCGAATCTCCTACACGACCTACGACCTACCTTAGGTCCCTCACGACCTAAACCCAGCCGACCTAACTCCGAGCTCTCCTATAAATACTCCGCTTACTCCAACTAGAGGGGGACTTTTTCGGATTTCAAGAGGGGGATATTCTGCAGCTTTCTCCACACTTCAAACACTTCAACCATCGAAGATTCTTCATCAGGAGACCTACTTCATTCAAGAGAGATTCGAAGAGCAATTCATCATCAAAGTTCTAACTTCTTTCTTCGATTGCGTTGTAATTGTAAAATCGTGTTGTAAAGGTGTTGTAATCGAAATATCGCGTTGGAAGAAGTGTTGTAATCTTGTGAAAGTGGGTACGAAGAAGATAATGGAAAATGTAAAGTGGATGTAGGCTTACTAGAAGCCGAACCACTATAAAAATCTCGGTCTCTCTTACTTTTCTGTTATTTTTTGTTTACTTTAATTCCTGTGCAAACGGGTGGTGCTTTCACTACATCAAGGCATGGTGTTAGCGTTAAAGCCATTTTTACCGTTAACAAATTACAAATTGATAAATCTCTAATTACTTAATTAATTACAATTATGAATTAATTAAGCAATCTTAATTAATCTTTTTCAACAATTAATTAATAATGATTGTTTATCTTAATTAATATTTAAAATCTTCCTTAAACTTTGAAATGAAATTTTATTATTAACTTGAAAACTTTAGTGTTAATTACATTAAATACTTAACTTAGGTTAATTACTTAATCAAAATATTAATTAAGATTTTAGAAAACATTGTTAAGCATTTTCCTCAAATAATTAAACTTGTAATAAAATTTTAACCTCAATATGTCAAACATTAATTTACTTTTATTATACTTCAGGTTTTGGGGAATCGACCCGAGCGAAATGCCGGTTTACTCGAGTAACAACTTGAGCTCCTCTATGCTTTTCCCCGAGTTGTCCTTCTTCCCTCTCATTCATTTCTTCTTCTTCCTTTCTTTTTTTTTCTAGCTACGTTTAAATTTAAACCATTGCTAAATCAACTCCACACGAATGCAAGAAAACCCGAGCTAACCCATCTCCTACTCGAGCGCTCCTTCGAGTTTCTCCCCAACCCAAACTTCCGGAAACGAAATCGACGTCGTGCACGTGTACGGCGTCGCACCGCCGCTACGGTGGACTTCGCGACCTTCGGCAAGTCGCAATTCATTCCTATTCTCGAAATCAAAGCTCGATTCAACACAGAAAAACTCAAAATCAAAATTCACCCTTTCGTCGAAACTGTAACTCGAACGTACCCAAACCCTAAACGCTTCGTCCCCCTCGCGCCGTTCGCCAGAAAATCCATGACACCGGCTTCATGTTGCCGACACCCCACTCTACGCTTCATCTCAATTTTGTGTCGCTCGATCACTCCAAGAGGACGCAAGCATCTTTCCATTGAACACGTCCAAAACTCGAGCTTTAACCCTAAATTGAACTCGTACCACCAATTTATGCAATAGAAATTTTTTTTTACAATTTTTCTGGAATCACTGATCAATAAACTAGCTTCAAACAAAATTTCATCACCCAATATTGGATCGATCATCAGAAAATGATCAAAATGCATATTTTGCTCAAATATGAACTGCACTTGGAATACTTAAATAAAAATCATCATATTGATTTTAAAAATCCTATTTTCTAATGACAAATCAAGTTATATATCTGAATTGATAATTCATGACATTTGAATTTCCTCTGTAAAATCAAATTTCCAGGCTTTATATATCACTATACTACTTAAAACTATTTTTGGATCTTGACTCATGCATAAGTAAACTTGTTTTGTTTTAAATTATAAGCTTAATAGTGGTTAGATGAAGATGTATTGAATTTCTTGGTTATTTCCACCCTGTGACCCAAAAACAAAGAAGAATATACACAGCACAGTCAAAGTTAAAACTTAAAAGAAAATACACAAGAAAAGAACCATATTACTCATGAATTATACACACAGATTTAATCATACTTAAGTCTTAAGAAAATTTGTTTACTCACTTGGAACGATCTTTGAAACAGAGAGCACTTCTGTTGTGAAAACCTGTAGTTTTTTTTATCTTTCTCTTTTTTTCCTTTCAGCGGATTGTATTTGTAAAAATATAGTGATGTTTATATTTTCTTTTCTTTTCTCTGGCTTCACTATGTTATTGAACGAACAGGTATAGATGTAGATATACATAAAGAAGGCAGTTTTGTATAAGTGTAGGTTATAACTGGTACAATTTTTTCTTTGATCAGATTTTTTTTCCTTTGTTGACTAAGCAAAATTTGGTTTTCAACTGAAATGATCTTTTTCATATTTTGAATGACCCTATATTTGTGCTAAGAAGAAAGCATTTAATGCTCATGTTCCCATCTAAGTTTACATGTAATCCTATTTAATTTTTTTGTAAGTACATCTTTGTTTTATACATAGATATTTTTTGTTTCTTCTTAAGTCTACATACTTATACTTATTTGTACATACTGGAATGTATATTTCTTTCTTTCCTTTTGTCTTATTACTTTGTAATATAAATGAATTTCCATGTTTAGCATGATGTTAGAATTTATCTGTGTTCACTTTATATTATACTTAACCATAAAATTGATCTTATATGTATTTGTTGAATTTTTTTATATATGTTCATTTCATATGTTATCTTTATTGTTATCTTACCTTATATATTTATGTTTAACACAATTCTTGTTTTTTACATTTTTTTTATTATTATCTATTTAAAGCTTAAACTACTAAATATTTTATTTCTATTCATATATCTTTGCAATATTTAATATTAATAAAATTTTATTACTTTCGAAACTTTTCAGATTAATTTCAAAAGTTCGAATAAGTCACCAAATTTAAATTAACAAATTTTGGGATGTTACACTTATCCTAGTTTTCATAGGTTGACTAGGAACCTATTGACTTCTATCAATAACAATATCTTGATCCAGACATAGTTTTCATGGGCTAACTACAAACCTATTGGACCTTGCCAATATAAAATCATAGTTTTCATGGGCTAAATATGAACCTTCCTTTCTGATATTTCATTTGTACAGTTTTCATGGGTTTACTATGAACCTATTGGCCCCTGCCAATATCTTTTTCTATACATGTTTTCGTGGGCTTATTGTGAACCTATTGGCCCTGTCCAATATCTTTCTTTAACATTCTAGCATCATATCCTGGCCTGTTGGATGCAATCCTACTCGTTCAGGAGATAACTTAATTTTTATTCACTATTGTCAATTTAGCTGGTTACACTGCTTTTTCCCAAAATACAACTATGGGTCCATTACAATGTGAATATATACATATGCGATGAAGCAAAAACAATAACTTGGTTAATCCCTTTAACCTTTTAAATCAAAGAAACTTCTTCAAAAACTCCTTTTAAAACACGTTATTTAATTATTTATGCCAAGTTTTTCTTTTAAATGAGATTGGATTATTTGTTATGAAAACTAAGGCTTTCGAAACCTTCAAAACCTGGTTTTCGACCACACTGGATAACCTTCTTCAAAAGCATATGAATCACTTCTCAAAACATTAGGCCTCCACCTTTCAAAACACTTTAAAATTTCTCTTTCAAAACCTTTCAAATGTAATAAAGTATTACTTATTAATTCTTAAAAGCATAGCTTCAAAACCGTTGAAAGTACCCCTTCCGAAACCTTTGGAAGTATCCCTTTTAAAATCATTGAAAGCCCCCCTTTCGAAACCATTGGGTTTATATTTAAAAATATCATTTGGGTCAATATGAATATAAATGAAAGTATCTCTTTTAAAATAATTCTTTATCATATAAAAGTATTAGGGAAAACTTGATGGCGTTGGCACCATCCCTTTTGAAAGCTTCAAATCATTTAAATAAAACATTGAAGGATAGCGTCGAAACCCCCTTCGAAGCCATTGACTTTGAAACCATTAGACCCTTTCGAAAGCATTTAGCAAGTGGCTTATAACATCTTTAAAACAAAACTACCCCTTCGAATGCATTGACGACTTCAATTTACTTGAACGGAAAAAGAATAGCGGTTGGGTTTCGACTAGGTCGGAACCCTACTTTCGAATGCATTATTTTTATAAGTAAAGAAACCCATTCGAAAGCTTTTTCTTTAAAACATAAGATGGCAACCCCTTTGAAAACCTTTATAAAACCTCTTTTGAAAACATATGTTTCGACTCCTTCGAAGGCTTTAATAAAACAAAGGTAGGAGCTTCACTTTTTTAAAACAAAGCTATCGACCCTATAGGAAGCAATCCTTTTGACACCATGACTTCCGCCTTTCTCCAATCCACTGTGTACCATCTAAGTGATACCTTGTGTATTGGTTTCATCCTGGGTTAGTTTCGAATGAGACGAAGCGGAAGCATTGGAGTCAAAAGGTGCTTCCAAATTGAGGCGGAACCCACTTTTTTGGGTAAACCAAATTTAATACCAATTAAAGCAAACACTTTCTAACTAACCTGCCACATGTAAACATATGATTGGTTGCCTTAAAATTTCAAATTATTTAAAAAATAACTGCCACCTAATTTCATATCTAAACCAAGGTTAATTTAGCAAATAAGCCCTTCTGTTAAGCAAAACCAATATTGCAAATAAGTCCTTCTTCTAAAATAATTTAATTTGCATAGCAAATCTCTTAGGAAAACTCCAAAAATTACAAAAATTCACTTTCATCATGTTATCTAATATATCAAAATTTTAGACCCAAATTCTCAATATAATATCTGAAATAAATTTCTAAACCCACTTAACCATATTTTCCTTTGAAAATTCATAATAAACTTTCCATAGCTTGGAAAATTATCTAAATTAAAACCCAACTCCAAAATCATGTTTCACATAACTTAAAAAAAAATTCCATGGTATTAAAGAATCAATTTCAATCAGTTTTTCCTTAAAATCGCATAAAACCTCATTTAAACAATCATGTTTAAATTAAACAAATTATATTTCGATCATACCTTCATCCCGATCATCATAAAAACGAATTTAATCTTAAATCCAAAAACATATGATTATAAAAACAAAATAGAAATGATATAAATTATTATTCACCTGATTAAGATAAGGAGATTAGATTGAGATTGAGATTTATTCCCTAGCTTTAATCCTTAGCTTTACTTTGATTTCTCTTCTCTTTTCTTCCTAGCAATGGCTGACTCCTCTTGATTTACGTTTTCTATTTTATTTTTGTGAAAAGAGAAATAATCGTGAATGGTGTAAGGAATGTGAATATATATAAGGGTAAGGGTTATGTGCGGTATTTCCCAATATAACCTTATGTAAATTAATTACTTAAACCATTCTTAAGCCCATTTAGTTAGTTAATTGAGCATGGCCACTTAAGTTTTATTCAAATCTCAATCCCCTTATCACTTAACATTTACATTATTCTAATTAATTTATCTAATTAAATCTCCTAAATAATGTTATCAAATATTAGAGGTGTTATAAATTAGTTGGATTTCTCCGAGCAAATCTTGATTTGTTTGCTTGGACCCATTTTGACATATGTGTGATCTCATCGATTACCGCGATCCGTGCATTAAATATCGACCCGAGGCATGTTCTGGTGAAACAAAAGCAATGAAACATAGATTCGAAGAGATCTGTTGCACTTTAGGAGAAGGTGGATAAAATCAAAAACAATGGATTTATCCATAACGCCCTCACCTAAAATGGGTACCCAATCCAGTTCTTATAAGAAAAGTTAATGGAAAGTGGCGAACATGCATCGACTACTCAGACCTGAACATAGCATGCCCAAAAGACAGCTTTCCACTTCTAAGGATCGACCAACTGGTAGACTCTGTTGAATATGCACTTTGCGCTTATATGATTTTTGTTTGATGATAATAAACATATATACATTCGTTTAAATGTATTTGTTAATATACTATTCTATTTTTCACAGTTTAAATAAATATTTGTTGAATAAAATAAATTACACAGAATTTGAATTCAAACAGATATTTTATTCAAATAAATATTTATTACAATTTTGAATAGTACAATTTCAAGCTCTCACTATAACTATACAACTTTGATTACATCACATTTTTTTCACATTTACATCAGCACCTCACTACATATCACTCACACTCGTATTTATCTTCAACTGCATTCCAGTTTGAATTCAGCATCTGAGAAATCTGCAAAAATATAAACTAACGCAGTAAAATTGAAAAAGAAATATTTTTGCAATTCAAAAATAAAACATGACTTTTGAAAATATGATTTGCCTCAGTTATTTGGGTTGTTCGTCATAATTTAAATTTGAATTCATCATACACGAACAACTTGTGACATACACAGTGTATTACTGTATATGCCACAAGGCCGTGCACGCCGATATATACACTTGATTGATTTACAGGGACAGGTGAGCACAGGTCAAACCCGAGTTTTTTGAAAAACTGGATTCAACACAGGGAAGGTCACAAGTCAAAAACAAGTACAACACTGCACAAATTCAACACAGCACCAAAATCAAGACCACAAGGGCTTGAATGATCAAGTGCTCAAAGATACAACAAACCACAGATGCAACTTAAGTTAAAAACTGTGCATGTGATGTATACTAAGAGAGAAGCCAAAGCAAATGAATCAACTGCAATGCAACATAGTGAGATAACATAAAGAAGAATACAACAGAGCTCACTACAAACCAAATATACAGTGATGCAGGTCAAAGACCGGACCACAATGAAGTGCAACAATACTACACTACCTCAGCCATCAAGTTCAGTGCCACAGCAAACAAAAGAATGATACAAAGCAATGAACAAGAGAACATTGTTGTACAAGGCACCAGAGTCAAAGAACAACAAGTCACAATGTCACAAGCCAATATTATAGCAAGGTTGCAAGCATATGGAATGCAGACAACAAGTGACAACATACTACAACGACCAAAATATAAATACAACTCGAATGAATGCAAGTTCATATGTACAGCAACCCAACAGTGATGCAAATGCATGTACAAACTGTAGTGTATACATGAAGGTCACAAAAATGCATGAAGCAGTTCATATATACAACATAACAGCCCATACATCAAACTGCCTCAGAAATGAACTCAAACCAAGTGCATCACTGACCATACACCAAAGCTAACAGCAACAAACAAGCATGAAACCAGTCAATGCCTGGCTAAACAAATCAGTGACATCGAAACAATGCAGTAAGGCTAGAGGTGAAAACAATACAACACTGAAGTGATGCATCCAGTACCAACCAGAAAAAGATGGCCAGAGACGAAATGAATCAAAGCCAAGACCGAAAGTCAACAGTACAGAGAAATTCACAAAACCAAAAATTCACGTAATCAAAACATGGTCGAAGTCAAGTCAAATCAAACCGTGATGACCAAGGCAACTAGTTCAAACCAAAAATGCCAGCAAAAATCGAAGTTGAACAAGTCAGGATTTAATACCGTGGTGACCAAGCAAAGCCGTGACCATCAATATACGTTTTTGATCAAGTCAGAAAACATCTCAATCATCGAAACAAAATCAAGTGGCCGAGATGAATAATATGACAAATTCAAATGATTTTATACGAACGCAAAAATAGGAATTCGAGTCCTATATAAACCCTAGGATCATCATCGGCAAATTCAATCGAGTTCGAGCAAGCCAAAATCAGAAAAGCAAAAGGATAAATTACATACCGAAATCACAAAACGAACTCGATCCAAATTGAAGAGCCGTGGGAAAAGAAAAAAGCATCGAAGCATACGATCAAACTATATCAAGCGGCGAACTTCAATTTGCACAACCCTAGTTTGAATCGCAAGGAGCAAAAGCACAAAATTTGCAAAAGCCCTAATTGAGTTGAGGAATGGCGACCATTTTTTCACAGGCCAAAGAAGAAGGAAGAATCGGGTTAGAGAATAAAAGGGGCGGCCGTGTTTTATTTAAATGGGCTTTAGTATTTTTTAAATAGGGTTTAAGTTCTATTAATTGTTGTTTAATTTTTTTTACTTTTCGAATCAAAACTTTGTAAATCACCACCTAGGGATTAGGTCGTGTCAGATTGTCTAGTTAGAATTAGTTCAGTGAGCAGGGTGTGCGAGTTTGCAGAGCTCTATAGGCGGAAGCAGTGTTTGCGAGTAATCAAAGCTCTATAGGCGGGAGCAGAGTTTGCGAGTAATCAAAGTTCTATTGTAGACGGGAGCAGAGTTTGCGAGTAAACGAAACTCTATAGGCGGGAGCAGGGTGTGCGAGTCTAGTAGAGTGTTTGTGAGCGGGAGCAAATGTTTGCGAGTCTAGTAGAATGTTTGTGAGCGGGAGCAAATGTTTGTGAGTCTAGTAGAGTGTTTGTGAGCGGGAGCAAAAGGGTCTGCGAGTCTAGTAGAGTGTTTGTAAGCGTGATACTGTTTAATTCTAATAGAAATCCGGGAATGCAGCAGTAGGCAGGGATTGCCGAAGCTGGGTAAATTTTGTGTGTGATTTACTTTTTCAGCATATTTATTTCTGCGTTTTGTTTCTGTGTTTATATCGAGAAAATTTTCTATAACCCTATTCACCCCCCCCCCTCTAGGGTTAATCTAGATCCTACAGACTCAACCCCTAGATATGAACCTCTTTCATTTATGGATGCGTGCTCTGGATACAACCAGATCCTGATGCACATCCCCGACTAAGAGCACACCGGCTTCTTTACCAATCTACGGTTATATTGTTATGTTATGATGCCATTTGAACTAAATAATGCTGAAGCTACTTGCCAGAGACTAGTCAACTGGTTGTTCAAAAATCAGATCGAGCGATCGATGAAAGTATATGTGGATGATATGCTCATGAAGTTCACAGCAATTAAACCACCACATCGATGACTTAGTAGAGACATTCAGTGTTCTCCAAAATTATGGAATGAAACTCAAACCCTTGAAATGCTCTTTCGAGGTTGCATCAACGAAATTTCTAGATTTCATTATTAACTCTCGTGGAATCGAGGTAAATCCAAAGAAGATTCAAGCAATTCGAAAATTCCATGTGTCAAAGACGATAAAGCAGGTAAAGAGCCTCAACGGGAAGGACATCGCCTTAAGAAGATTCAGCTCCATGGCCACCAACAAGTGTATTCCCTTCTTTGATTTGATTAGTAGAGGGAACAAGAACTCTGAATGGATGCAGGATTGCATAGATGTGTTTCAAGCTGTGCTAGATCACTTAGAGAGATCTCCTATCCTATCCAAGCAATTGGATCGTAAAGATTTATTCATCTACTTAGCATTGTTGATACACACCATAAGTGTCGCACTATCATGCGAAGATAATCGTATCCAGGGCTCAGTATATTATGTTAGCAAGCGATTGATAGTTGATGAAAGAAACTTCCCAAAGCTAGAAAAGCTCGTATACTGCCTGTTGATTACGTTAAGAAAGCTTCGCCCTTACTTCTAAGATCATCCCATCACCGCCTACACTAGCCCACTGTTACGATGGGTCCCACGGTGACCCGAGACATCTAGAAGGTTACTTTAATGGAATATCGAGCTAAGCCAATTCAATATCACTTATCTCCCTCGAAGAGTTATCCAGGTATAGACATTGGCAAACTTCATAACCGAATTCACTACACCAGACGACTCTCTAAAGAGCGGTGGAGAACTGACCAGCTGATGGAAAATGTACACGGATGGAGCATCCAAGGACTAGTGTTCTAGTGCCAAAGTCATGTTAGTGATTCCTATGGAATGATCGATCTGCTATGCCCTAAAACTTGACTTTCCTGCAACAAATAACAAAGTTGAGTATGAAGTCTTGATCGTCGGGCTCAAACTTTCCAGATAACTGGGAGTGTAAACTTTACAAAACTTTTGTGGTTTTCGATTAGTAGTTTGCCAAATTAGGGAGATTATCAGGCTAGGGGCAGTAACTTGCTACTTATCACGGTCAGGTCCAAAAGCTACTTGTAGACTTTGAGTATTACACCTTACACACTCCCATAGATAACAAAATGAGAATGCTGACTCATTGGCCAAGCTGGCCAGTTATAGGGATGTGCAACAAATAAGTTTAGTCTCGGTTGAAGTACTAACTGCTCTGAGCATGGACCAGATGAAGATTAACTGGGTTTCGGAGATGGAGCCGAAAAGGAAATTGTGGATGACCCATGTCAAAGGTTATCTACAATGAGGAATCCTTCCTAGATGGAGGAATGAAAAATAATAGATCCTCCGCAAAGCTTCATGCTACATCATCCAAGAAGGAGTCATGTATAGAAACATATGCTCTATTCCCTTATTTCAATGTGTCGACTATGATAAAATCAAATGACCAGTGAGAGAAATCAATGAAGGAGAATGCGGCGATCACACTGGTGGTAAACCATGACAAAAAAAATACTCCGCTATGGCTACTACTGGCCAATTGTCAATCGAGATGCAGCAGAACACATTAGACGACGTTACAAGTGCTAGATGTTTGCAAAAATTATGAGAGCCCCATGGACGAAAATTACTCAAATGGTCAGTCCATAGCCATTTTCCATTTAGGGTATTAACATCATCAGCTCCTTGCCGATTTCTAAAGGTGGTGCGAAATACGCCATCATATTAGTTGATTACTTTACCAAATGGGATGAAGTTGAACCTTTAGCCTTGATCACAATGAAAAAGGTAATATTTTGTTGTTCGAAACATCATCTGTCATTTGGTCTTCCTCGAACAATCATAACTGATAGCGGGACCCAAATCAATAGTGTTGAATTCAAAAACTTCTGCCGCCGCCATCATATTGAGAAAAGATTCACGACGTTGTCTACCCTTAAGCTAATGAACAAGTTAAATCTATTAACAAAATCCTAAAGTACATTATGAAGAAATGTTTGGAAAAGGTTAGAGACAAGTGGGTTGATGAACACCCTTCGGCATTACGGGCATAAGAACCACCAATAAGTCCGCGACTAGCCATACTCTATTTGCCCTTGCTTACGGCTCCAAGGTCATCATTCCTGTAGAACTTAAAGTCCCTTCTCATCAAGTGATTTATTATGACCCTTATTTCATTATTAAACAAAGTAATAAATAAGGAATTGTAATCCAATTACGATTAAACTACAAGGAATTGGCAACGACCTGTGAGCATACGAACGCATTTGGGAGCCAGCGACAAAGACGTTTACCTAAACGTGCATTGCATATTCTAAAAATTCAATTTCTAAAATCGACATAAATTGAATTCTCACATGAGGTTTTCAATGATGAAACTGGATCATATAGCCAAAGCTTACTAGCCTCGTAGAAATGGACACAGATCGCAACTAATGGAATGCAATCCTAAATTTATACTATTGAAAATTGACTAAGTGTCATGACGATCAACGAGAGATATGACACTTTGGGTAAATAATTCAATGGAAGGATAATGGATATTCAAGACACTAAGCAAAATCCTCTCCAATGACCCTAACTTGACATCAATTCAAATCACGTCATGCACACAATAAGACATACTTTGGAGAGCAAATGTTATCCGGCCTTTTAGCCTGGCTAAATTCAGACTGACTAGACAAGTTAGACTAGAAGATCATCAAGGAGGGCATCCTAAAGAGATGATTGTTAGGCTCAAAGATCAAGCGTAGGCAATGATAGGAAGCGACGATCAACCAAGACCAAGAGATAGACTCTCCAAAATATTCTAAGTATGGATTAGTACCTCCTTCGGGTAGGGGATCGGTGCTCATCCCTTCCCTTCGGGGATCAGTACATATCCTTAATTTTTGTCCCAAACTAGATGAGATCAATAAAGAGTGACGGGAAAGGCCCCACATGGCTACATTTCAAATATCAAATCATTTGGAATTTGTGTGCTCAAATTATGGGAAAATTACTTAACCTATAAAAGGGATCATGTCAAAGGGATTGTATCAAAGGGATCACATCGTATCCAGCCCAACAATGCAACGAAACGAGCGACATCTCAAAATCCAAAAGTTCAATACACTTGAAACTTTGGGAACAAGAAGAAGGGACCTCAGGGAGTCCACCATAAGGATCGCATCCCAAAAGCATAGGAAAGTGGGATCGACCCTCTTCCCACTAGTGGGATCGGCCTAAATCACACATCACATGTTGCAACAATGATTGATTGATAACTCAAGTTCTACTAATCCAATTGGCGTGAAACTTGGAGGCTAAGCATAATACAACATGAAGAAGCTCCTATAGGGATCTCACCCCCAAAATCAGTAGTTATAGGGATCAGCCTCGATCATATTTCTTGATATTTGGGCCATGTGATCCTTCACATTGGCCCTATGGTTCTGGAGAGCCTTCTTCCAAATTTTCAAGGAGATATTTCGCCATCTTCTTCTATAAATATAGGCTTAATTGTTCATTTTTGGAACCTTTATGCTACTTGTTGCTTTAAGCTCTTTTGTAACTAAGAATTTTAATCCAATCCCTATTGTAGTCGGTTTACAAAATGATTAATAAAGCTAGCTCTTCAAAGTGGATCTAGGCAAACAATTTCGAACCACCATAAATTGTTGCGTCTCTATTATTTGCTTATTTTTTATTGCTTTATTGATATATTTTATGTGTTTACATTTAATATTCTTCATTTATTACTCTACATAATCTCTATTTGGTAGTTGTGCCAATTTTTGATGCAAACACCAGTATTCCAACCCTTTGACCCATTGTACCAACCAAGACAATATCAGAGACTGCTCCACTATCTAATTCAATAGTTGTTATTCCACCAAATCAACATTAAAATCCCCTAGTCCATCTGTTATTCCATCTTGTTAATCGCATTTGGCTTTATCTATATCCATTTCAATGGCCTCTATTTCACATAAATATGTTCCTGTTGCTCCTTCCCCACGAACCACTACATTACCCACATTAGGAACTAATGATCCTGCATTAAACCATATCACGCTCTGTAGAAGTCATCGACCCATTGGCACAAAACACTTGGTCAGCCTCTTCATCATATTTTTCTAGTAGAGAAAATTTATATGAAGTTCCAAAGAAAGCAAGAATTTCTTACTCGGTGATTGAAGCTTCCACATCTAAAGCTGGTGCAATGATGAGAAAATTCAATTCCCTAAACTGAGTGGTAGATGGTTGTATCAAATAAGATAGGATCACCTGGATACACATCAAAGACTATCTTGGTAGGAGACAATTGGCATTTCCTAATCTGCATCTTGTCTAACATCACCCCTATTCAAGATAGCAGCTACTTTCTATGACTTAATTGGAGTTTTTTTTTACTGAAACCCTCCATCTCGCTTTCAAAGAAGAAATAACGTTGAAGTCAGAGAGAATAGTTTCCAATAGTACAAAGTTTGATTCATTATCTCTCCAAATCCTATCTAGTAATATTATTTTAATCTTCATAACGTTGAAAGTAAAAAAGGAAACCACGGTCTCCCTTCATTCTATTAAATGCATAGAACACCTAGATCTACGTCCTTTTACGATGATAGGGGTCATGAGTCGCGTTTATAGCCAAACTGCTCGCACCTAAAGCACCTACTGACCTCACAACATTCATTGGCTAGACATGATGCCCTCCGCATTGAAAGAAGAAATGCATGTCTTCCTAGCGATGAATCCAAGGCGCATGGTTGGTTTCAGCACATGCTGGTCTAGAAATATTGAGTACTGATGGAGAGCTAGCTACTGAAGCGAAGGTGCGTTCATCATGGATGTAGGAAGATGAAGGAGCATTATTGGAAAGAGTGGAGATAATATCTTGATTTCATTACAAGCTTTTGGTTCCCTACAAAATCTATATTGCATTGTCACGATATGCTATTATTTCAATAGTGGAAACTACTCTTTGCTCTCTTATAAATTTGTGCGTATATTGTGGCATTACTCAAGGCGATGTACTTTACTTCTATAGTAGAGTCTGTCAGAACTTCACATTGGAATATTTCTAAGTTAAAGCTCCTTAATTAAGGTTGAACATGAATTTAAGGTTGACTTTACAATATTCGATATCACCTATGAAATTCAAGTCCAAGCACTGCTTTATAAGAAATTCATTTTTTCATCAATAATTTTATTGTATTTCATAAATATTATAGAGCTTTTTTAACTACCATTTAGTGATTTTACCTTAGATTTGATGTTCGCTTAATACACCAAGTGCATAAGCAAGATTTAATATATCACATCAAATAACATATAATCCTTATTGTCAGCGCATAAGGGATCTATATCATATGTTCCATATTAAATATTTAAATATACTGATTGTGTATGTACAAATTATGAAAATCCTAGCATTCTTTTATACAAAGTACATATGTGTTTATATCAAATCCTTCATCGTTAATTAAACAACCATACTAAATTGATTTTAACATGGGTGCATCATTAACAAGCAGTAGTATGTTATTTTTTATTGTATTTGAAATGTTTTACTGCTTTTTAGTTTTCTTTGTAACGACCGCCTTTATTGCACCAAAAGACAAGCATTAAGGGTAGAAGAAAAAGAAGGAAAAGAAGAAACTAAATAATCACATAATCTCGCAATGAATCGGAACAAAATATAATTAATAATGTAGAATATTACGTTGTCATTTCCATAATAATAATACATCAGAGTCAATACATTACAACATTCAACTAGAGAGTTATAGCTACCTGTACACACAAAATACATAGATCATACATAACACATTGGAATAAAATATTATCTAGCTAACGGTGAAGCCACCTACTCTAGCTCCTTCAAAATGCTTTCATAAGAAACCTGGATCACTTGGCTATTTATGCAAATTTGAGTAGCTAAGAGTTTTAGGAAAAGAAAATAATACTTCGAGTCGGATATGGGTCTGGAGTGAGTAAACTTAAATAACATAATTTTTACTTTTATAAAATGCCTTGAAGTCAAAAGTATCTCGCAAGACAACGTCATAAATAGACATGGACGAGTTTTTACCTTACGATAACTAAAACAGTTTATATAAAAATTCAGTGATGTTGTCATAATGTCTAGGTTTTTCAAATAAAAAATTCACATAGTCGAAATTGTTACATTAATGACCGAAGGCGTTTATTGGAAAATGGATTACATACAATGACTAGGCTACTGGGGTACCACCTGTTGTGGTGCATCTCCAAATAAAATAACACCGAGGTCGAACCTATTGACCCCTGCCAACACAAGACTGGCCTACCCTTTACTGCATAGTACCGAATAAGATCAACCCTTGGTTGGGATCAACAACCATACCGAAGCATAAATGATTTAATAGTAGAGACTATAGATGGGGATGACCTTACCCTCTTGGGAGAGACCCAACTAGCCATGCTGCATCTTTCTTGTTTTAGTCATTCCTGGTTAATGAGGACTATGGCTATGTTTACCTTTATTATAGCATTGCCACTAGGAATGCTAACATTGCCTTTCATATGTTGACATAATGTCAACACTCATCCATACAAGTCATTCAAGAGATGAATGAACTGAAGGTGTATCTCCACTACACTCATTTTGGAATCACCCTTGGGGTTAGTAGCAAATAGCCCTTGCACTTCAAAGTCTTCATATTGGATCTAGCATTTACTATTTCCAATCAAACGTTTACGTTAGTTTGAAGTGGATTCGGATAACAACTAATATCCGATCTCGATCTCTCCAAACCTATATTCGATGATTTTAAAGGGTCAAGCTGTTTAAAGTGGACTATTCCACTATTAGGTTGTAATACTTACATATGAACATACATTTTATATGCTTAGATTATCATGACCTGCTTATCGAAATTAACCCCTTGTATTCATCACATTCCCATGGTGCGGTATTTGTGATAAGTAAGTCAACTTACTTTCAATAAAATATGTCAACATTTTATTACAACTACTTTATTTTATTTGGCTACTTAATAGCATGGACAAGAGATCTTTGGTTTTATAAAAATTTACTTAAACAAGAAAATTGGTTAAAAATAAATAACCGATAGAGTTTTGAAAGAAACTTTAAAATATATAAATCTCAACCAAATCATAAGTTTAAAACTTAATTAAACTTTAATTAACCTTAACTTAAATTAAAAATCATACTTTGAACTTTAATTAATTTAAAACTATTTATAATTAAACTTTAATTTAAACTACATTCTTTAAAGAAATTAATCCCTAATTAAGTGGATAATTAATCTTTAACTAAACAATAATTGATTAAATAATTAACCCTAATTAAATAATTAATTAAAGTAAATGACTTGATAAAATAAAAAATAATTTTTTTTATCTTAATTAATCATTATTTAATGTTCTCTAATTAAAAGTAACTAACTTGGTTGATAATTTCTTAAACTTAATTGCTTAACCTTATTACTTAATTAATTAATTAATAGATACCATAACTAATAAATTAAATAATTAAAGTATTAAATAATTAAAACTTAAAATTTTGACTTACTTAAATAATTTGAAATGAGTTTTCTAAAACGATCCAAAAGAAAACACTTTAAAACTTGGAAGCATGAAATTTCCTGAACTGCATCCATAGCAACTATCGTTGTGGGTGCAGTTCGCTAGAATTGATTTCTAGGTGAAAAAATCACTTTAACTCTAGCTACTACATGTTTGAAAACACAATTGCAAACATAAATAAAAGGTGAAATCTTGGAAAATCATTTCAAAAATCCAAAGTTAGAATAAAAGCTTTTGTTTTCAAATCGGATCTTAAGTCCTTTGCGACTTTTCAAGTTGCTAATTCACAATTATTTTATCACATACACTTGGTAATTATTTCTTTAGACATACTATAATCATATCATAACCAACCATTTACATTTCCTTATCCAAATATATCATTTAACAACTAAATCACAAATCCAAGCTCAACTACAAACATATATTTATATACCATAAACACAACATAGCAATTCAACACAACAACCATATATTTTCACAACATACTGTACATCAAAATCAAGTCATGTTCCTTTCTAAAAACAAGAGTTTAACTAATTGAAAAATTTTAAATTCAAGACAAACTTTTGCCAAAACTCGAAAATACTTTAGAAACTTGCAAAAATCGAAACTTTGTTGCTTGAAAACTCAAATGCGCTCGATCAAGTGGGCTTTGGGATCGGCTTAGCCCTCATTGGGTACGACCAAGTGAAGGTTGGGTGGATGGTGCTTGTAGTTTAGACAAGAAGTGTGGTAGAAGATGTAGAAATATTTTTAAACTAAAGAGGAGATTTTAGCCAGAAGAAGTGATTTTTCTATTTTTTTTTTAAATTATGAAGATGAATCCATGGATGTCTGTTTAAGTTCTTAGGAATTTAAAAGTAGAGAAGGAGACTGTAAAATGAGAAAAATGAAAGTTAGGGGATATATATAGGCTTAGGAAATTATTTAAAATATGTAAGTGCTAAATTATTTAATATATAAGAATGCATGCCTCTCCATAGCCCTTCCCCCATTTCCATCCACCACTTGTACAACCCCCACCTCATGTACTATTCAAGCATGCACCATGTACTTGTGTTGAAAAAGAGTATTTTTATATATGTTATATATATATATATATATATAATGAAATAAAATCTTCTTTTTAACTTACATGTTTATATACTTAAGTGGACTAATATATACGTGTATATGTACATGCACACAACATGTTTAAAATAGTTTGTAATGTGTGCATGTATGTTTACGATAGTGCTGTAACATTTTAGTTAACTTTTAACCAACGAAAAATCAATATTTTAAAAAATAATTTCCCGTCACATTTTCTATTTCTCTAGGAACTGTATATATTGGTAAACAAAAATTAAAAACCAATTTACCAGCATTAGTTATTATTTAAAATCATTTTAGTTGTTAATAAAAATTTATTTATTTATTATTTAAAAATATAATTAAATATTATTTTAAATAATGATTAAATTCTAGGTCGTTACACTCTCACCCTTAAAAGAATTTCGTTTCGAAATTAGCAAACAGGGAAATAATTCAAACTATGCAAAAACTATATATTCATATCATAAACCCATACAAAGACATGTACTAGGCATCCATAGTAAATAAACATACAATATACATACAACAGACAAACAACTGACTATCCTAACATTAACTCGGGACAAGCTTCTCTCATACGATCCACCGTCTGCCAAGTGCAGTCTCGGCGATCCTTACTCCACTGTAGCTTGACTAGTCGCACCGCTTTGTTACGCAACCTTCTTTCATCCTGATCGTAACATAAACTGGATGTCTAACACTATCAAATTTGGCTTTATTTCCAATTCCACTTGAACCAATGTCTCCACAATCAAAGATGGACATGAACATATTTCCTTAAAATGAGGCACATCGAACACGTTATGAACACCTTCCAATCTCTGACAACTTGATCCTATAAGCAAGGGATCCGATCCTTTCAAGAATATGGAAAGGTCTAACATACCTTAGAGCTAACTTCCCAGCTTTTCCAAGTCTAAAAGCTTATCTTAGTGGTGAAATCTTTACAAACACCAAGTCTCCAAACACAAATTATAAATCTCTTCCCCTCTCATCGGCATAACTCTTTTGGCGATCTTGGGCTTCCTTTATCCTTTTCCTAATCACTGCAACTTTTTCAGTAGCCTCTCAAATCATGTCTAGTCCAAGGACTAATCTATCTTCTGTCTCAACCAAACATGTTGGTGACTTGCATGGCCTACTATACAAGGCTTCATATGGTGCCTTTCTGATGCTTACTTGGAAGCTATTGTTGTAGGAGAACTCAATTAGATGCAAATGATCCTCCCATGATCCGCCAAAATCCAGAATACAATCTCTTAGGAGATCCTCTAGAATCTGATTCACTCGCTCTGTCTGTTCTTCGATTTTGGGTTGATATGCTATGCTTAAGCTCAACCTTGTTCCTAGAGTTGTTTGCAATGCTTCCCAATATTGACTAGTAAATATGAGGTCTGAATCACTTACAATACTCATAGGAACTCCATGAAACTTGAATATTTTTCTTAGAAAAATGTCATCTAAAAAGCAACGGCCCTAGTTTGTTTGCTGGAATAAAATGTGCGCTCTTCGTTAGCCGGTCCACGATAACCCACACCCCTTATTTTCCTTTTTTGGTTTATGGTAAACCATCGATTAAATCCACTAATATCATTTCTCATTTTCAATTAGGTATTTTCAAGAGTTGCAATAATCTGGTTGTATTCTGATGATCGCCTTTGACTTGTTGACAGTACGAACTCGTGCTAACAAAGATAGAGATATCTCTCTTCATTCCCTTCCGCCAAAACATCTGCTTCGTATCCATATGCATCTTTACGACACTTGGATGGATACTCAACTTATAACGATGGCATTCTGATAGAACTTCTTGCCTAAGACTGTTGACATTCGGTACGCAGATCTATCCATTCATCCTCAAAACTACTCAGTTATCAATCTTAAAACTTGTACACTGCCCCTTCTCAACCTTCCTGATTATCGCCAATAAGCTTTTTGTCCTCTCTTTGCTTGCTCTCTGTTCTTTCTAGGAGAGTTAGGGTAACCTACGAAAAAGTCAAACGGTGTTCGTGCTTAAAGCATCCGCCACCACATTTGCCTTTCTTGGCGTATAAAGAATATCCAAGTCGTAAGCCCTAGAAACTCTAACCACCTTTGTTGCCTCAGGTTCGGATCCTTATGAGTAAAAGGATACTTTAGGAATTTATGATCTGTAAAGAGCTCGATTTTTCACCTAATTAAAGAAATACAATTTAATCCTAAAATCTCTAAAGAATAGAAAGAAACTAAGAGGAATTGAAGGATCATTACCCAGCAAGTAGTGTCTCTACATTTTCAATGCAAAGACAATAGCCAGTAACTCCAGGTCATGCGTAGCATAGTTTTTCTCGTGAGTCTTCAATCTGTGTAGTTAATGTCCCGCTATTACCTCGCTATAACACTGCTATATCTCATAGCAGATTTCTAAACTATGATTTTTCCATATAGCCTCAAATATAGCCTTTCCGCTTTAAGCCCTGCTATTTCCGCTATATCCCGTTATTTCCGCTGCATTCTACTATTTTCGCTATATCTTCTTTAAAAGAAATAAACTGAAAAATGACACTTAAACATTATAAAATTTATGAAATTAATTTATTAATTGAATTTTTATTATATTTTTAGAAATAAAAATTCTCTCATATTCTACTAAATTCAATTATGTTATTTAACAGTTTTATGTTTATTTATAGTGTATACGCACATGTTTTTATTTAAAATTATTTATGAACTAAATATAATTCAATTGGACGTTAATTTTTCATTTAATTATCATTTATATATTTGTAAAAAAATTAAGTATGAGTTTTATATGCTATTTTAAAGTCATCCGCTATATCCCGCTATATCCTCGCTATATCCCCACTATGACTTTTTGCACCTCCACCGCAATGAATCTGCCGAGTGTTTTAACTGCACAGGCTTCAACTACTTGCTTGCATATGCAATCACCCTATTATGCTGCATCAAACCAATGCCTAGTCCCACTCCACAAGCATTGTTAAAATTGTGAATCCACTATTTACATCTGGAACAGCCAAAACCGTTGCACTGGTCAATCTCTTCTTCAATTCCAGAAATGCTTCTTCACACTTTGAATTCCATAAAAACTAATTTTCCCTCTTTTTCGGCTTAATTAAATGAGAGGAATTCTTGGAATTATCTTGAATAAACCTTCTATAGTATCCAGCCAAACCTAAGAAACTACGAACTCCGGTAGGATTCCGCAGTTGCTTCCACTTGTGAACGACTTCCACCTTCGTAGGATCTACTGAAATTCTTTCTCCTGTCTCGGTATGTCCTAAGAATATTACTTATGATTTCCAAAAATGGCACTTACAAAACTTCGCCTTCAAGACATGTCTCCTCGATGTCTCCACACCATTTCCAAATGATGTTTATGCTCCTCCTTAGATTTGGAGTAGATAAGGATGTCATCGATAAAAACTAACACAAACTTATTAAGAACATCTTGAAAAACATGGTTCATGAGATCTATAAAATATGCAGGCACATTGGTTAGCCCGAAAGGCATAACCAACCACTCAAAGAAATAGTCAGGGCCTCTAAAAGCAATTAAGGGTATGCTATCTTTAGCAACCCTCAATTGATGGAATCCAGTAGCTAGATCCGTCTAAGAAAGTACCATAGCTCAATAAAGTAGGTCAAAAAGATCATCGATGCAGGGTAAGGGATACTTATTCCTAATACTTAGTTTATTCAACTCCCTGTAATCCACGCACAACCTTAAAGATCCATCAGACTTAGTCGAAAATACCACAGCTGATCTCCAACTCGAACAATTGGGTCTAATCAACCCTCTTCTTAATAGGACATTGGTTTGCTTTTTTAATTCATTCCACTCTTTCGGAGCCATCCTACTCTTAGGTTAAACCACATGCCTTGCACCAGGGATTATGTCAATACGAAACTCTATCTCTCGATGCGAGGGTAAGCTATTGACTTCTTCAAACACATCAGGAAAATTCTTAACAACTTCTACATAACTTAACTCATCCTAGGATGATTCCATGGCATATAAGAAATACACATATTAGTACCCGAAATCTTGCATAAGGTTGCGAAATTCACTCTTGGTTTCTCTAGCGCTACCTCTTCGGTAATCCGAACTCCTCTAGGATTTGAGGTTCGACCATTCGTAGTTGTAGTGCTACCTGCTCCCCTACCTCATCAACCTTTATTACTCACGTCTTACTACCTAGAAATAGTAAGATAATTCTTAAAATACTTGGACGAGATAAATCTTGAAGGAAGGGTACCAATCAAACCTACCAAGCTGATCTATCTATCAGATATATATATATATATATATATAATTACAAATTCGCACTCTCAAATTTGACCTTAACCCAAAGCCTAGGTGTTTGCTTAACCTAAGCTCTGCTGTCAAAATGTAACAACCGCCTTTCTTGCACCGAAAGACGAGCCATTAATGATGGAAGAAAAAGAAAGATAAAAAGAAACAACAGAATCACATAACCTCACCACGAATTGGAACAACATATGATAGATAAAATAGGAATTTACATTGTCATTTCCATAATAATAATACATCAGAGTCAATACATCACAACCTTCAACTGGATAGTTATAGCTACCGGTCCATATAAAATACATAGATCGTACATAACACAACAGAATAAAATAATATCTAGCTAACGGCGAAGCCACCTGCTCCAGCCCCTTTAAAATGCTTTCGTAAGAAACCTGGATCACTTGGCTACTCATACAAATTTGAGTAGCCAGGATTTTTAGGAAAAGAAAATAATACTTTAGGTCAGATCTTGGTCTGGTGTGAGTAAACTTAAATAACTTAATTTTTACTTTTATAAAATGCTTTGAAGTCAAAAATATCTCATAAGACCACATTATAAATAAATATGGATGTGTTTTACCTTACGATAACCAAAATACTTTATAAAGAAGTCCAGTGATGTTGTCATAATGCCTAGGGTTTTCAAATAAATAATTCACATAGCCAAAATTATTAAATTAATTAAATTCCATCATGATAGGTATACATCTAAGAACGAAGGCACTTATTTGGAAACTGATTCCATATAGTGACTAGGCTATTAGGGTACCATCCATCACGGTGCATCTCTAGATAAAATAACACCAAGGTCGAACCTATCAGCCCATGCCAACACAAGATTAGCTTCCCTTTACTGGATAATACCGAACAAGATCACCTCTCAATTGGGATCAACAACTGTACCGAAGCATAAATGAGTTAATAGTAGAGACTCTAGATAGAGATGACCTTACCATCATGGAAGCAACCCATCTAGTCTTGCTACATCTCTTCTGCTTTTGTCGATTCTGGTTGATGAGGCCTAAGGCTACGTTTACCTTTATTATAGAATTGCCACTTGGAATGCTAACATTGCCTTCCATATGTTGACATAATGTTTGCACTCATCCATACAAGTCGTTCAAAAGATGAACGAACCAAAGGCGCTATCTCCACTACTCCCGTTTTGAAATAACCCTGAAGGTTAGTAGAAAATAGCCCTTGCACTTAAAAGTCTTCATCTTGGACCTTTTACTATTTCCAATTCGAACGTTTACGTTAGTTCGAAATGGTTTTGAGATAACAACAAATATTTGATATCGGTCTCTCCAAACCAACGTTCGATAATATTAAGTGGTCAAGTTGCTTATAGTGGACTATTCCACTATCAGGGTGTAAGACTTACATATGAACATATATTTCATATGCACCCGCTTTTCGAAATTAACCCCCCATATTCATCACATTCTCAAAGTGTGGTATATATGATAAGTACAAGTCAACTTACTTTCAATAAAACATGTCAACATTTTATTACGACTACTTTAATTCATTTGGTTACTTAATAGCATGGATAAGAGATCCTTGGTTTTATGAAAATTCACTTAAACAAGAAAATTGGGTTAAAAATAAATAACCAATAGAGTTTTGAAAGAAACCTTAAAATAAATAAACCTCGGCCAAATCATAAGTTTAAAACTAGTTAAAATTTAATTAACCTTAATTTAAATCAAAAACATTAATTTAAACTTTAGTTAATTTAAAATTGTTTATAATTAAACTTAAATTTAAATCGCATTCATTTAAGAAATTCAAACCCTAATTAAGTGGATAATTGACCCTTAATTAGACAATAATTAAATAATTTACCCTAATTAAATAATTAACTATAGTACATAACTTGATTGAATAAAAATTAATTTTCTTTTATCTTAGTTAAACATTATTTAAACTTCTCTCATTAAAAATAATTAACTTGGTTAATAATTTCTTAAACTCTAATTACTTAACCTAATTACCTAATTAATTAATTAAATAATACTTACTCTAGTTAATAAATTAAATAAATAAAATATTAAATAACTAAAACTTAAACTTTTGACTTGCTTAATTAGTTTGAAATGAGTTTCGAAAAACGATTCAAAATAAAACACTTTAAAACTTGAAATAGTGAAATTTCTCGAACTACATCCACAGCAAATATCACTATCAACGCAGTTCGTTAGAATTGATTTCTAGGTTAAAACTTCACTTTAACTCTAACTACAACATGTTTGAAAACATAGTAGTAAGAGTTTTGAAAACTTAAATAAAAGGTGAAATCTTGGAAAATCATTTCAAAAACCCAAAGTTAGAAAAAGAGCTTTTGTTTCAAATCGGATCTTAAGTCCTTTACGACTTTTCAAGGTGCTAACTTCACAACAATTTCATCACATACATTTGGTTTTTGTTTACGTATACATACTACAATTATGTCATAACCAACCATTTACATATCCATATAACATATAATTTAACAACTAAATCACAAATCCAAGCTCAACCATAAACATAAAATTATATGCCATCAACACAACATGGTAATCCAACACAAAAACCACTATATTTTTACAACATATAATTCATCCAAATCAAGTCATATTTTTTTTCTAAAAATAAGAGTTTTACTCATTAAATTTCTTTAAATTTAGAACAAACTTTTTCCAAAACTTGAAAACGCTTTAGAAATTTACAAAAATTGAAACTTTGGTTACTCGAACGCTCATAATAAGCTCAGACAAGTGGGCTTTGGGTTCCATATAGGCCTCATTGGGTACGGCTATGCAAAATTTAGGTGAATGGTTGCTTTTAGTTTGGAAGAGAAGTGTTGTAGAAGATGTAGAAATGTTTTTATGAACTAAAGAGGAGATTTTAGCTAAAAGAAGTGAAATTTATATTATTTTTTTTAAATTATGAAGAGGAAGGCATGGATGTTTGCTTAAGTTCTTAGGAATTTAAAAGTAGAGAAGGAGATTGTAAAATGAGAAAAACTAAAGTTAGGGGGCTATATATAGGCTTACGAAATTGTTTAAAAATATGTAAGTGCTAAGTTATTTAATATATAAGTATGCATGCCTCTCCATACCCTCCCTCCATTTCTATCCACCACTTTTACCCCCACCCCCTCTCTCATGTACTATTCAAGCCATGCACCATGTACTTGTGTTGAAAAAGAGTCTTTTTATGTATGTTATGTATATATAATTTTATTAAATAAAATATTCTTTTTAACTTGCATGTTTATATACTTAAGTGGGCTAATATATACATGCATATGTACATGCACACACCATGTTTAAAAAGGTTTGTAATATGTCCATGTATGTTTAGAATATTGTTATAACATTTTAATTAACTTTTAACCAATGAAAAATCAATATTTCAAAACATAATTTCCGGTTACATTTTCTATTTCTCTAGGAATTATATATATTGGTAAACAAATTTAAAAACAATTTTATCATAATTAGTTATTATCTAAAATAGCTTTATTTATTAATAAAAATTCATTTATTTATTAACTAATAATATTATTAAATATTCTTTTAAATAGTGATTAAATTCTGGGTCGCTACACTCTCCCCCCTAAAAGAATTTCGTCCCAAAATTAACAAACAAGGAGATAGTCCAAACTATGTAAAAAGACATATATTCATATCATAAACACATATAAAGACATGTACTAAGCATCTATAGCAAACAAACGTACACTATACATACAATAGACAAACAACTGACTATCCTAACATCAACTCGGGATAGGCTTCTCTCATGCGATCCACTTCTCCCTAGTGCAGTCTCTTGGATCCCACCTCCAAATTATCTTGACTAGTCGCACCACCATGTTATGCAACCTCCTTTCATTCTGATCCATAACATAAACTAGATTTCTAACCACTGTCAAGTTCGGTTCCATTTCCAATTCCTCTTGAATCGATGGCTTCACGATCAAAGATGAGTCATGAACATATTTCCACAAATAGGATACATAGAACACATTATGAATAATCTCTCTGGCAATTTGACCCTATAAGCAAGCGATCCAATCCTCTCAAGAATACGAGAAGGTCCAACATACCTTAAAGCTAAATTCCTAGCTTTTTCAAATCTAACAGCTCCTCTTATTGGTGAAATTTTTACAAACAACAAGTCTCCAACCACAAATTCCAAATCTCTTTGCCTCTTATCAGCATAATTCTCTTGGCGGTCTTGAGCTTCCTTTATTCTTTTCATAATCACTGCATATTTTTTAGTAAGCTTTTAGATCATGTCTGATCCAAGAACTAATTTATCTCCCATCTCAACCCAACATGTTGGTGACTTGCACGGCCTTCCATATATGGCTTCATAAGGGGCCATTCTAATGCTTGCATGGAAGCTATTGTTGTAGGAGAACTCAACTAAATACAAATGTTCCCCCCATGATCCACCAAAATCTATAATACAAGCTCTTAAGAGATCCTCTAGAATTCGATTCACTCGCTCCGTCTATCCGTCTATTTGGGGGTGGTATGCAATACTTAAGCTCAACCTTATTCCTAGAGTTGTTTGCAATGCTTTCCAAAATTGACTAGTATATATGAGGTCTCAATCACTTAAATTACTCATAGGAACTCTATGCAACCTGACCATCTCTCTCATAAAAATTTCAGCTAAAGAAGCAGCTGTCCTTGTTGATTTTACTGGAATAAAATGTGTGCTCTTCATTAGCTGATCTATGATAACCCAAACTCCTTCATTTCCTTTTCTAGTTCGAGGTAAACCATCAATCAAATTCATTGATATTATTTTCCATTTCCAATTAGTTATTTTCAAGGGTTGTAATAGTCCAGGTGTCTTCTGGTGATCACCTTTGTCTTGTTGACAACATGAACTTCTGCTAACAAAGATAGAGATATCTATCTTCATTCCCTTCCACCAAAACATCGCTTCACAACTCTATGCATCTTTGAGACACCTGGATGGATACTCAACTTAGAACGTCGACATTCTGATAGAACTTCCTGCCTAGGACTGTTGTCATATTGTACATAGATCTGCCCATTCATCCTCAAAACTCCTCAGTTATCAATCTTAAAACTTGTACACTACTCCTTATTAACCTTCCTGATGATTGCCAATAAGCTTCTGTCCTCTCTTTGCTTGCTCTCTATTCTCTCAAGAAGAGTTGGGGTAACATACAAAGAATTAAAACAGCGTTCCTGCTTAAGCCATCAGCCATTACATTTGCCTTTCCTAGCGTATAAAGTATATACAAGTCATAAGCCGCCAGAAACTCTAACCACCTCTGTTGTCTTATGTTCAGATCCTTTGAGTAAAAAGATACTTTAGGGATTTATAATCGGAGAAGAGCTCGAATTTTTCATCTAATTAAAGAAAGAAAACTTACTCCTAAAATCTCTAAAGATTAGAAAGAAACTAAAAGTAATAGAAGGATCCTTACCAAGCAAGTAGTGTCTCCATTTTTTCAAGGCAAAGACAATAGCCAACAACTCCAAGTCATGCATAGCATAGTTCTTCTCGTAAGGCTTCAACTACCTACTTGCATACGCAATTACCCTCCCATGCTACATCAAAATAGCGTCTAGTCCCACTCTACAAGCATTCTTGAATCCACTATTTACATCTGGAACGGCCAAAATGGGTGCACTGGTCAATCTCTTCATCAATTCCAGAAATGCTTCTTCACACTTTGGAGTCTATACAAACTTCTCCTCCTTTTTAGTCAGCTTAGTCAAATGGGAGGAAATCTTAAAATAATCTTGAACAAACCTCATATATTATCCAACCAAACTTAAGAAACTATGTAGCTCGGTAGGATTTCTTGGTCGCTTCCTCCTTCGCTGGATCTACTGAAATACCTTCTGCTGACATAATATGTCCTAAGAATCTTACATTCGATTTTCAAAAATGGCATTTTAAAAAAATTCCTTCAGGACCTATCTCCATTTCCACTTCTAAATGATGTTTATGCTCCTCCTCAGACTTGAAGTAGATATGGATGTCATCGATGAAAATTAACATAAACTTATTAAGACGGTTCATAAGACCTACAAAACATGTAGGCACATTAGTTAGCCCGAAAGTCATAACCAATGTAACATCCCTTATTTTTAGGCTCAAAGCTAAGCTCTACAGATGTGCAGTCATCTATAGTATTAACTACCGGTGACAAAATACAGCAATGTTAACTATCCATAATATCAGAAGCATACGAGTATGAAACAAAATCATAGATTCCAAAAATATCATACCTTACTGATTACATTTCAAAGCATGTTTCATATTCCATTACACAATCCCAAAACGTATCCTAGGTTTTGATGAAATATAATTATTACAAAATATGCCAAGAGCGATATATGAAGATGACCCTTTGATGATCAGAGTACTAAATAGACAAAAAATGCCTTAATACATTACAATGGAATTAGAAATAAAAATAACAACTCCTAAATAGCTATTCATGCCTCATGCACGTCTTCGGATGCTTTATTCATCCACCTACTAAAACCTTTAAATCCTCAACTCTCACCCTACTCAAAATCATATTTTGAGCACCCGAGAGTTTAAGGAGAAAACATAAACTTTGAATCGGACATACATCCTGGTGTGAAAATACTATACATCTCGATTTATTGATATTAAGCGAACCACGAGCTTAGCGGAACGGTTTTCCCTCACTAATATCCCCTTTTAAAACATATCTTTTGCAAATCAAAAACCTACAACCAAACTAGTTAAGAAAATAATAACAATATCATGTATGCATATAAATCTGGTAATAAATGGACTATTTGTTCGAACAATATAGTTTTGCTTAGCTGACTAATAACATTTGGCTGACTCGAGCCTACCAGACAAAATAAACAAATAATCTAACTTCTGTTAGATACTCTTTAGGACGGCCCGTCCCTAACTTACTTCTCACAGGGTCAATTGATCCTAATGGTTTTTCGGAATCACCAATAACCTATCTTTACTCTGTATATTCATTTTTGTTTGTAACATCATTTTAGTCTTACCTATGACAAAGCCCTACACACTAGAATTTTGGGTATATATTAGCTAGGAGCTATTAGCTAAAGTATAGAGCGTGACCCCATCCCGTCCCATATGGTATTCTAATATTTGAGTCATTTACTTAGGGTCAACTACACCGTCAAATTTTCCTTGAAAAACATTTCTTTCAAATTGATTCAACCCTTTAAATCATACTTAAACAGGGAAAATATACTTTATTCTTTACTTGAATCACTTTGCCATGTTATCTATACTTCACACAAAATAGTGTAGATGAATACATTCGAAATCTTTGTTTAAAACCTTTAGACAATCTCTTTCAAAACCTTTGAAACCACCACTTTTGAAATCACTGAAAGCACCCCTTTCGATAAAAGTAAACTACTTAACTTTATAACCTTAGGCCGAAAGGCCAAAACATACCTTTCAACCATTTACAATAGACCTTTTGAAAACATTGAAAGTATCCTTTCGAAAGCGTTATAAAACCTTAGACGCCCTCTTTTCAAAATACTTTAAACATTCCTTTCGAAAACATTGGAAACCACCCCTTCGAAACCGTTATTATATAACTTTCGAAAGCATTAAGTCCTTTACATAAATCATACCTTTCGAAAGCATTAGGTGCATGTACAATACATGGAACATAATTTTGAAACCATTTAAAACCATTTATTTTGAAACCTATGGGTTTAACTTACAAAATTTCATAAGGGTATTAAAAGAACTAAGCAAAAGCAACTCTTTCAAAAGCAATTTCCTAGGTAAAAGAAGTGAATGGTGTCGAAACTACCCCTTCGAAAGCATTGGAGAAGCGGCTCATGGTTTAAGAGAAAGAACCCTTTTGAATGCATTGCTTCGAAAGTTAGGATGTGACAGCAAGAGTTTTGACCCCTTCGTAAGCATTTTGTTAAAAAAGGCGGCAACCTCTTCCGAAAGCTCTTTTCTTTTAAAATAATTGACCAAGACGAAAGCGGTCTCATTCGAAAGCATTCTTTTCAAAAGAAAAGCAAGTGGGATTTCCTTTTAAAAGCAAAACAATGTCTCGACCCCTTCGAAAGCCCTATTCTACTCTATACCTTTCGCGTGTCTCCAATCCACTATTTACCAAGTCTTGATACCATATGTATTGGTTTCGGTCTGGTTAGAGGCGGAAGTATATAGTCGAAAGGTAGCTACCAAAAGTGGTGAAACAGCGAAACCTTTTTAAGCGGATTTTTAACTTTAAAAAGCAATTTCTTTCCAACTAACTTTCTTCTTTGTCGTCGTATAATTGGTTGCCAGTTTCTTTTCCAATATCTTTTTTAAAAGTGTTGCTGAATTTTGGAGATTAATAATTTAAAACATTTACAAATTGTCTTTTCTCCTTTTATAAACGTATAAAATATTTAAGTCCTATACCTTTAATAATTTTATATACTTATTAAAACACTTAGGAAAATTCTATAAAATTTCCCATGAATCACTTTTAATATGTTTTCTAACATATATAAATTTCTGATCGAAAGCTAACATATAATAGTTTAATTAATTTTAAACCCAATAACCATTTCCTTCACTAGATTATTCATATTAAATTCACATTAATTCAGAAAATTATGAAACTAGAAACCCATCTCTAAAATATTATTTCTGACCTTATCTCAAAATCACAAGGCATTGGGATGTCATTTAATATGTTTTTCAAGTTAAACCTTAACATAAAATCTACATGAAATAGCATAAATCATCAATAAGCATATGTAACCTTTTCTTTTTAAGCATAAATCAAAAAAAGGCAATCAAAACATGACATATATATGAAATAGATAAAAGTTCTACATTATATTAAAAATGACCTCTTTCCCGGTCGATTTTTGGTCGCCTTTTCTTTTTAAGCCTCGTCTTCCACTTCTCCATCTCTTTAGCCTCCTTCTGCTCTCTTCTTTTTCTCATGACCAAAAATCGTAAATCAAAACCGAGATTATTGGCGTCTCTGGAGTCTCCCTCGATCATTAGATCTGGAAGGCTTTTCTTGAGTTCTTCCATTTTGTCCACTATAGCTTCGAATGCTGATGCTCTTTCCTTTGCTGCTGTGTTGCCTCTTGTTCCTCCACTGGAGACTGCAAGCTTGAATCTTTCCAATCATCTGGTTATTTTTTTGGAATATATGGCAGATTTGCCTCCTCGATCGGCTGCTCTTTCTACCGAAAGGGTAAGCACCTATTATCTACTATGATGGCTGATGGTAATCAATGTTGGTGTGATGTTGAAGTAGTTTTTCCTAATGGAAGCGTGAGTGGTGATATGGTGAATTCTAGAAATTCTATTGTTGTTGACTCTGTGATTGGAGACAGGACTGTTTTAGGTGTTTCTGTGGCCCCTCTTTATGTGCAACCTGTTTTTCCTGTCGTTGAATTTATTGTGCACGTTTGTGTCTAATCTAGCAATCAAGGAAGTGATAATGCAATTGTGAATGATAGGCTTCAAAATGTTTTACCTGGTAGTGTTCATGCTAGTATGATTGCTGGTGTGCATTTTGCGCCTAATTGGACATCGTTATTCTCAAAGCTACCGATGAATGCTGGGTCTTATGTTCCCCATGAGTTTGTCAATGTTGAGATCGACGGAGTGTTAATCCCGCCTTCTAAAATTCTACAAGTGGGCATTGATTATTAGGCCAACTATTTAGTGGGTTTTTTTCTCGATTCTAATCCTCCATATCACCTTGTTAAATCGCATTGTAATATGATATGGAAGCCTAGAGGTGGACTTAATGTGCATTTCAACAACTCTATGTATTATTTAAAATTTTCTATGAATGACGAAAGGCTAACAATTCTTCAACCTGATCCTATTATCGTCTAGGGGCATCCTTTCATTGTCATGACCTGGAATCCTTCTGTGGATCAGGTGAAGGCACATGTTTTATCTGTTCCCGTTTGGGTGAATTTTCTCACATTCCTTCTGTTCTTCAACCTATGCTTGGGCTTAACTAGCAAACTGGTACTGTTGGAAAAGTTATTTTCTTTGACTCTAAAACGATGGCTAGGAAACATTTGGTGTATGTTAAAGCCTTGATTGAAATCATTCCTACGAAGCCACTGCCTTCTTCGATCAAAGTCGGTATTACGGAGGGTGTCGATACTAAAATTATAGTGCATTAAAGTTGGAGATCGAAAGTATATGCTTCATGACAGTCTTTTGGCCACTTGAAGGAGGCTTGTTTATCTACTGCTTTTGTGCCACTATTGATCGGGTACGTCTTCCTCGTCCTAATATTCAGTGGGTTCCAAAACCACCTTGTCCGAGTTCCCCACTTCCTCCTGTTATTGATATTGCGGAACCTATTGATTCTTTGGTTGTGGAGCCACCTGTTATTATTGTTGATCCTAATTCGGTTATGTCCGTGGAGCATCAAGTCATTCTGTGGTTGAGGAGCTTCCCTCTAAAGCAATCCCTTGGAATGTGACGGAGAAAGCATGGATTCATCATGATTCTGATATGCGGCTCGACCCCGTCAGCGGATCTTTCCATTTTTTTGGTGAGTAATGACATTGGTGAGAGTAAGCGCCTTTTCTACCACATTGTGGGTGATGGTCTTTCTCTTATTTCATTTGGAAATCTTGGGGAGGAGAACTGAATTTAATTATTGGATACTTGGGATAGGAATTTCTTTTAGTATGAGTCCTCTTCTCAATTTGCCCTTGATTTAGCTTGTCAGTTCTCCGGTTTTATTCATGTCTCTAGTCCTGTAAAGGATGATGTAAGTTCTAGCTCTTTCTCATTGGATATGGATAGCTTTGGTTCTTTTTAGTAGTGCTATCATGTTGACAGTCTCATGTGCTATATTTTATTTTTATTTTTAGTGGTATGGCCACTATAAAACCGTTTTAATTATTCTGTGCATGTACAGAACACCTGTTCTTTCATATATTGACAGTAGCACGGTCCATTATAAAGTCGGCTAGCTATGCTAAAAAAACATGGCAAATCATTTCCAAAATAAATTCGGATCTTATCCAAAACTAAAAATAATAAAATGAGATGTAACCTATTATTCACCTTTAGCTTGTGATTAAGGAGTTTGAGATTTGCTTCCTGAATTAGATTGATTAAGCTTCCTTCCTCTTGATTTTAGCTTATCTTTCTCTTGCTTTCTCTTAACGGTGGTCAGCCACTTCCTAGATTTAGTTTTGTTTATGAATGTGTAAAATGAAAGTAGCATGAAGGGTTTAGGGTATATGAAATAACTTATTCCTACTTTGCCTTTATCTATTAGTCTTTCCTACTTCATTTTAATTCCCTTTATTTCATTGTTTAAGTTGGCACAACTACCCTTCTATTATTCAAACCTCAATTCCCCTAACCATTTAAATTATTTCAGTTAATTTAACTAACTAAATGTACTAAATAATGTTAATCAAAATTAGAGTTGTTACAGATCCCTTCCTTAAAGAATTTTCATACTCGAAATTGTGATAAGGTACACATCAGATCGATCATAAAGGTAAAACATACCATGAAACAAGTCGGGATAAACATCTCCAATCCTGCTCTCAGTTTTCCATGTACAGTCTCTCTCATCATTGCTCAACTAGACTTTAACTAATCGGAGTGTCTTATTCCTTAGCCTCTTCTCATCTCTCGTGACTAAACGAACTAGCTTTCTAACTGTAGTCAAATTCGGTTTCACCACTAAGTCCTCTAACATAGTTGATGCTATAGTAGTCTTCAGATCTCGAATACACTTCCTTAGATGAGAAACATGAAAAACATCGTGGAATCGAGCCAAACTATTTGGTAACTCTACTCTATATGCTGGTTTCCTAATCCTTTCTACAATAGGAAATGGTCCTACAAATCTCGGCGCCAATTTTTCCAATTTTCCAAATCGAATTACACCTTTCATCGGTGATACCTTGATGAAAACTTGATCTCCAACTGAGAATTCTAAGTCTTTCCGTCTCTTATCAGCATAACTCTTCTTTCATTCTAGCTTTAATTAACTCAATCTTTTCTGCAGCTTCTTTAACCAAATTCGAACCATGAACTAACCTATCCCAGTCTCTAACCAACAAACGAGAGATTTTCTTGGCCTTCCATACAAAGCGTCAAACGGTGCTACCCTTATACTAGCTTGATAAATGCTGTTATATGAAAACTCGACTAAGTTTAGATAGTCTTCCTATGATCCTCTAAAATCTAGCACACAAGCCCTTAAGAAGATTTTGTTAACTCTTTCCGTTTGCTCATCTGTCTACGGTTGGTAGGCGGTTAATGTGTACGTAAATATGCATATTTTTACCACCATATTTAACCTATTTAAATTAAATAAATGATCATATTGGGTATTTTAACATATTTAAACCAAAATTCAAATTATTTTCAAATCGTCACATGTTCATCTTCATATAAGCGCAAAATTGTCACTTTTATGCATATATTAATTTGAGAAAATTTAATTGAAAATTTCTATATTATTTTGTAGGAATTTCGCTTCATATATAAGTGGTTTTATGAAGATATATGCATGCATAAGAGTGAAGATAAATGAATGAAAATGGAAATAATTCAAAGGCATGATAATAGAGGACCCCACCTACCCACTTACTTTAATATAAAATTTAGAGCTAATCCATATGCAAATGGCCATTAAATCTTCACGCACATTTAATGGATGGTTACTTTATGCTAATGATTACATGGCCTCCACACTTCCTAAGAGGGTAGTTTGGGTAGTTCCCAAAAAATGAAATAGGGTTTTCAAACATGTATAAATACCCCTTATCTTCAAGTAATTAGTCTCTTCCCTTAGTCTTTCTTAGGCTTTCTTCCTCTTATCTTATTAGTTTAGATCAAAAATAAAATGAAAGCTCTCTTTCTTTTCATGATTACTTGGCCATTTATTATTTCATATAAATTTTTTTTTGCAACTTTAATACATTGCTCTTATCTTTTCTTGTTTATTTCCTTTCATGCTAGTAGTGTAGTTTGATTTTAATGCCAATATGTTGGTTTTATTTCTTATTAACTAGTGCAAACCCGTGCTTCGCATACGGACCGCACTCAACCTCTTATCATCATAACATCTTTAAATGATTTATATGGTTCATTGATTAAGAAATAAAAATTTTTTTTATCAATTTTCAAATAAGTTTGCATTTTGTCTAAAACTTGTGTATAAATCTTTGAAAACAGTAATGCAGATAGTACCGGTGCTTGATAAACAATTGCAAAATATTGAGCAAAAATGATTTTAAAGATAAAATTTCCACACAATACACATAAATTATACACATATAAATTTATTGTGTGCATTAGCTATATTATATGTAACTTCATTTGGTGATGTACCTTTATCAATCATTTCCTTTAATACTTGATGTTGTTGATTCCATTTGCTGCTTCAATAATAACTATCTATAAGAGCAGTGCAGGTAACAACATTTGATTTACACTTGACCATTGATCCAAATATGCCAAAAGCAACATTGACATGATTCATGAGAACGCAAGTGTTGATGATCCCATAACTGACTATGTCTAGGAACACATTATGCAGCATCATATTATTGTTGAATGATAAGATTAGAGGATAAAGAGATTTATTTCTGTTTTGAATGATTCTTGTGAAAAATATGTTAAATCTAAAGCATACATATTTTATGTCTGAAGTGTCGGAACTAACAACCATTATTCAACAATATTTATTTTAATGTGAAGAATATCATTGTATTTCTTTTACAGTCAAAGCAAATTCAATATAATAAGAAGCATATAATTGTATTTAACGCTTTTGAGCTTTCTGATTCCATTTCTAATTCCATCTAACATTGTTGCTATATTTTGATAGTGTTGGATTTCACCAGACTTGACTGCAATTTGTGAAAGTAGAATCGGAGGCTAGAAATTTTCAAAACAATCAATAACATAGATTAGTTAAAAGAAATAAAGTCAAACAGATTTAATAACTTTAATGGTATGAATAATCCGAAAAACTATGATTGTAAAAAATTTATTTTTAGCTATCAACAATGGATATCATTGGAAAGCATATTAAATTTGAGATTTAATAGTGAAATCGATTCTTAAATCCAATTAATGTAGAAAAAGCTATCACATTTTAAAGTTTGAAATAGAAAGAAATTATAAACGTGACTGTTCATTTCCCAAAATATAAAGGAGGCGTGTGTGCTCTTGAAATCCAACTGACTAATAATATTATAGTATAGATTAGCTTTCTTTCCCTTTTCTTTTTCATTCATGTTGCAAGATACATTTATTGATTTGATAACAAATATGAGAGGCTAAACCCCTTCAATTTAGGGGTTACGAAGCTGTCTAATTATGCAGTTTCAACGCTCTGATAATTATTGCTCTCTTTTTATGTTTAATAAAAAATGAATGTTGATGTGATTTATTGTTTCATGTTGAATTTGATAGTCTATGTTGTTCATAACAAATAGGCTATGCTTAAACAATCACAAACAAAAGTTACATCTTCATTTACATATGATGTTGGTAATGAAGTGATTTTAAAATTAAAATTTGATGGTCTATAATTCTAATCAATAGTTAATAGGTCATGCTTAAAATAGACTTTATTGTCATTTTTTATGAGAATTAAATAGTGGTTTAACGGGTTTGTTATAGTTTGACGGCTCATGTTGAGCTAATTAATAGTATAAATAAGCCATACTTATTATAAACTCATCATTTAAATTTACTAATGACCAAAAAAAAGAGATTATAATTTCATAATTTGTTGAACTATGTGATCTAGAGAGTGGAATTATCTCTAAATTGTCATTTAACTCTCATATGTTTATCAAATTTCTTTTTTTAGTTAGTTAGTCTATTTACATTTTTAATTCACACACTTCAAATTCTTGATTTAATTTAATTGAATAGAAATTTAAAATCTAACAATTCCCTGTGGATCGACCCGTACTCACCACGTCTAGAATTGTATGCCGTGCGCTTGCGGTTAATTTTTATTATAAATTTTTCGACGATTTTCTAACTCGATAGAAAATTCGTCGTTAAACGAGTTTTTGGCGCCGTTGTCGGGGAATAGTCTTGATTTTAATTTTCTATTTTTCGAATTATTTTTCGCTTGACTTAATTCTGTTGAGCGCATTTAAAAAAAAAAAGTTCTTGTTGTGTATTTTGCTTTCATTTGTCTGTGTTCATTGTGCTTGTTTTCAATTTGCATTTTGTATTAAAAAAAACACACAATTTCAAAACGAAAACAAAATATACTATTTCCCTTTCAATTTGCATTTCATTTTTACAATCTACATTGCATTTACAATTTCCAATTACTTAAAAAACAACACTGTTACATTTTCTGTTTTTTTCTCTGTTCACATTTTCTGTCATATCAGTGCTTGACTTCCTCCCATGCTGCAATCCCCCTGAAATATTTTCAACTACTGCCACCATCTGCTTTAACTGCTGCGCCACCAACATCACAATCCTCTGCTCCATTCAAACCACTCCAAACAATTTGCCCCTGTTCCATTACCACAAGACATCAAACCCTGTCAACATCACCATTAAACCTTCACTTCACATACCAAACACTTCTGCACTATCCACACTGAACTGCACGACCACTAACCACTGTCACTTCAGTCAACTTCCATCACGCTTAATCACCTCATTCAACCATCGTCCCACTACCAACCTCGGTCACTTCCCTCATCAACAACTAACAACTACAACCAATTCTCCTCTGGCATGCATACCCACATACAACTTCAACTTTGCCATACAATTTCTGTTACTCACAAACCACTCCTTATCATTTCCCTCAGTTCAAACGCCACCTTTGTTTCATCTTCGTAACCACCCCACTACTTCTCACCATTCAACCCAAACCAACTGTGCACCACATTCAACTACACCCTAACTTCATACAACCCTCTGTCATTTTTTTACTGCACATACAAACATTCCCTACTGCTATTTTCAAGCAACACACTTGCTACTCCTTGCATTCATCTTGTGTCAACATATCTAGTCATCACAGACTCATATACCAAAATCTATCATACAACTCACATATCAAACCGAGACTGCCGTCACCATGGCAATACCATACAAGCCCACTGCCACTTGCATCAACATATCCAGTCATCACTTGCAGTCACCATACAGTGCACAACTGATAACACCCACAATCCAGCACCACAATTCAAACTTCCTTGCCAGTCACCACCTACGACTAGCTACATCATCCACAACCATTCACTCCTCCGCCGAACAAACATCTCACAGAGCTGCCACCATAACACACCCTACTGCATAACCAAACAACTTCAGCCTTATCATCTTTACCATAACAAACACTTCCTCTGACCATAACACAGCAGTGCTAACACTGTCTACAAACACTTCTTCTGAACATAACACAAACACAGCACTGTCATCAAAAGTGCCTTACCTCCTCTCAGTCCTCTGACCATAATCACTTGCAAACAGTGAACTCCCACTGCATTCCATTTTGTTGCCCCCATACCACCAGAATTTCTCCTCCCTGACCCATCTACTACACATACAGTGCACTACAGCAGCCAACATCTTCACTGATAGCCTGAACAACAATACATACCCACTGCTCTGTTCACATTCACCAATAGCTGATAAAACATCATCCATTCACATCCCCATACCAACAGCTACCCTTCACTGTCTCGACTTCACCCGAAACTTGCCTGAAACCTCCTCCGCCCTTGCCTCGACCTAAAATCCACGATCATCGCAACTTCCTTCCATAACCATCAACAACACCTCCCTCTCCTACGAATACGAACCATCTCCGACATCGATCCCACAGCTTCGACCTTTGAACCACCCTCAAAACTATCACTCGCGATTTCAAATCTCAACCCATCACTTCAGCAACTTCATTCAATCGCGAACTACCAAATTGCCAAACCCATCGCCTACTACGTAGTCTTCTCCTGCAATCAAACGCAACCGCAACCGCAACCTCCTCGAAATCTCCTCCTCAACTCGACTTCCCTTTTCATTTTTTTTAATCGAATTTGTGAGGTGAAGTTGAAATTTCTTTTTTAGAACGGTGAAGTGAAAGTAAGACCGAGAAAGGGGATTAGTATACGAGTAAAAGGGAAATGGGTAATTGGGCATGTGGACTTGTTAATCTTGGTTAAGCTCATTTTTTTTCTTTATTATTTTGTGTTATTCTTCTGTTAAAAAAAAAGAAAAACAAAAACAAAAACAAAAACATTTGCTTTAGTTTATGATGGTTTTGTGAATTGATTTTTGATTCACTAGTTTAAGTTTCTTACATATAAAAAAACAAATAAGTTTCTTTTTTTGTTTTGTTTTTGTTTCTTTCTTTCAGTTGTTTTGAAAAAAACTTCTTTTTCTGCTTTCCTTTGTTTTAGTCTCTCCTTTGATATATAAAAATAAAAAAATAAAATAAATTACAGAAAAAACTTGTATATATCTTGTTTTTAGTTTTAGGTTGCCAAAGCAGATTGTAAGCTTCGCTCTGTTGCCAAAAAGAAATTGCTTGCTCGCTTATAAAAAAATTGCTGCTTTCATTTCTAGTTTTATTTGAATTGCATTGTTGGTTGCTTGCACTTAAAAAAAATTCAAAAAAGAAAAAAACAAAAAACAAAAAAAAAACTTCATTCGTAGTTGCATCGTTAATACACATTTAGTTTCTGCTTTCCATTCCATCCTGGAACTTTAATAATAATAACGGTTAGACATCAATAACATTTAATTGTATATTGACAAATTGTCTTCTTTGAACAATTTACTTTTTTCATGTCTAGACTATGACAGAGTAATAACCATTTATGAATATTACGGTGATTCGTAAATATAGCGGTTGTTTCTCATAAGGTACTTAAACTTTCGGTTGCATTGCTACGGCGATTCGTGGTGCACCGATAAATCCTGTCTATTAGTTGGCTAACAACTATCTTGTTGATTTAGTACAGAGTGTGATTATACAATTTTGGATTAACTTAGGATAAATCATTTTTAATTAACTCTTGCATTCATTTAGTTGCATTAGTTCATGCATATTTAAAAAAATTCAAAATTCAAAACTAAAAAAAATTGTAAGTATTCCTTTTCCTTTTATTTTTTATTCCTTTGAAATTTTTCCAAAATCAAAAATCCAAAAATATTTTAAGTTATTTTTTTTTGAAAAACAAAAATCCAAAAAAGAAAATTAAAAATCATTTCAGAAACGAAAAAAATATAAAATCATTTTTAAAAAAAGGTGAAAATCCAAAAACAAAACAAAAAAAAATCAATTTTCTTTTTTTGAAAGATAAATTCTTTTTGTAAATATTTTTCCTTTATAAAAAAACCAAAAATATTCTTGAAAATGTCTGAATTTGAATATTCACTTGAATTTTACAATATTTGTGAAAATCAATATAATCCATATGATTTAACTCTAAATTCGTATGGATTTTTTAATGACAACTATTCTATAAACAATTTGAATTTTGAACAACAAAGTTTTAAAAACGATGATCAACCCTTACTCTTGAAAATAGCATTTCATCTTTACTTGAACTCTCTACACAACAAAATCAAAGTATAAATGATTTGTGTAATAACTCGAGTCCAGGAATTCAAAATTTGAATTCAATTCAAAATTCAAATGATTTCGATTATAACTCATGTCAATACAACTTCGAACTCCAAAACCAGTTTCAAAATGGAACTGTGAACCTCTTTTCAAATAATTTTGGCAATGAGAATAATCTCGACTTCGATGCAAGTAAGAATTATTGTTCTCAACATGTCCAAATCAAAATTCTCAAGTCAATAATTATAAGTTGGATTTTGTTGAACAAATGAACAAAATTTACGATGATCGCATGGATTTGTTGATTGAAGCATACAAAAAATTACATGAACAACAAAACCAAATCCCCAAGTGTGACGAGTCAAACAATAATCCATCTTTTACCCAAATGAATGATTTTCAAATAATAACTTTTGAAATTGAAAATATCAATCTTAATGAAGTTGTTGAAAACACAGTAATTGAGTTGAATTTTAATTCTTTTGAGGTTGTGAAACTCATTTTAAAACTCGAACTTCCTTTTTCCAATCACGAAATTTGAACACAACAACTTTGGATTTTGAACTTGACACTTGCAATGAAGTTGTTGATAATTCAACAAAGGAAGACGGATTTAATGAACATGAATTTTTTGGAATTTTCGAAAACGAATTGTCAAATTCTGAAGGGGAAGATTTAAATCACCATTTTGAATTTGAAATCAACAATTCAGAAGAAGTTTTCAGTGATAAGTTTGAATTTAAAATTGGTGAAAATAAACTTGAATTTCAATCGATCGTTTTATCAATCCCGAGAACAATCGAAAAATAAAACAACTCGTACGATTTTCAATAAAACGATATTCATTTTTTCAAATCAACTTTCAACTTTAAAAGCTTGAAGGTTTGGTTTTTCAAGCTTCAGCTACGTCTCGTGTACTTGACGAGACAAATGAATCGGTCTTTGGAAGATCGTTTCATTTACTTTTTAATGATCTACTTTCCGACGCCGCGTAAATAGATTTCATTTTCATGTAAATAATAATAAACGTGTTGAATATACGATTATATGATTTTTGTTTGATGATAATAAACATATATATATATATATTCATTTAAATGTATTTGTTAATATACCATTTTATTTCCACAGATTAAATAAATATTTGATGAATAAAATAAATAACACAGAATTTGAATTCAAACGGATATTTTATTCAAACGAATATTTATTACAATTTTTGAATAGTACAAATTTCAAGCTCTCACTATATATATACAATTTCAATTACAATACAAATTTGATTACATCATAATTCACATTTACATTTCCACCTCACTACATATCACTCACACTCGTATTTATCTTCAACTTCATTCCAATGTGAATCTAGAATCTGAGCAATCTGCAAAAATATGCGTTGACGCAGTAAAATTGAAAATAAAATATTTTTGCAGTATAAAATAAAATGTGGTTTTGAAAATAATATTTGCCTCTGTTATTTGGGTTGTTCGTCTTCATTTAATTTTGAATTCATCATACAAGAACAGCTTGTGACATACACAATGTATCACTGGATATGCCAAAAGGCCGTGCACACTGATATATACACTTGATAAAATTACAGGGTGGTGTGCACAGGTCAAACCCAAAACGCCGGGTTCAACTCAAGTGCAATAAAAATAATGTCACAGTATCAACACAAGGTCAAACCCGAGCTTTAAGCTGGATTCAATTCAGGTGCAATACAAAATTGTCAAGTACAGGTGACCAAAGTTCAAGTCATACACATGAAAACGACTCAAATGAACAAAGTGCGAACCCAAACCAACATACCCAATGAAGACTTGAACAAAGGCAATACTCGAGTACAAATAATGAAAATATATAGGTGCAAACAGCAGCTGCAACACAAACTGCCTGGATGCATACATATGGCCAAGCGATGCATCATTGAAACACGAATACATGGAGCAAATACAACTGATTCAAGTGAAAGGCAACTATACACATGAAGTCAATATGATCAAGGCAACAAGCCCAGAACCAAGTTGATAGTTACAATGTGCACATATTAACAAATCAAAACAGTTCAATCAACACTTCAACCTGAGCCAGACACAGTGCAGACACAAGAGTACAAGTCCAAAAACACAAACACAAATGACCAAAGTCTATACAGAACAACTCAACTATATGCAACAGTGAAACGAAGTGGACAATGCACCAATACTAAACAGAAGAATACATGAACACAATATCCATAGCAAACAACATGATGCAGCAACCCATATACACAGTGAACAGTGCAGTCATGATATGCAAGCATCAGATCGAGTCAGGGAAGCAAACAAGTGTATCATATAAACCAGTGCCAACAGATCAGAAGCGGGCACAAAGGAATGCAACACTGCTTCACATACATGACAACTAGAGTACATGAAATGATAGACAAGACAAGTGCATAAAGGCAGTGGTACAAGCTATCCAAAGACTCCATATGCACACGCCTATATACACACATAACTGTATGTATGTATACAAGTGGAAATCAATGCGAATTACTAAATCCAGAAATGATGACTGGAAACACATAACACAATACAACATGAACCAGACTCGAGCACAGTTGAAGTTTAAGGTAAACTAGAGGTGGCAATATGAAACTTCATCAAACCAGAGAATACAAACTATGACACAAGATCACAAATCCAAACCAAGTTCAACGGTAAAAGCATCATCAACAAAGTGATACAACAGTTCAATGAACAAGTAAAGCATATTTGTTTATATATGTAAATATATATATAACAAGTTCAAGCTGCAGGTCAAAGATATAATGGCCGAAGTAAGTACACAAAGAAAATGCAAAGTCAACTCAAAGCCATATGCAATGACCAGAAGCAGTAAGCAGAGAAGCCGAAGGTTCGAACCAAAAATAAGGCCGCAGGTAGTTTCAAACAAAATCAGTGAAGAAGACATAGAGAAGAACAAGATTATCAGAAACTCCAAAATGGCTGAGCATTGAAAATGCTACAGTTTTATCAAAGCCGAAGTTCAAACCAAAATCAACACCGTGGTGGCCAAGAAATCAAAATCAACACCGTGTCAATCAAGAAATCATAAATATACGAAATTGATAAATTCAGAATCAATCTCAAGCATCCAAACGAAGATCGAATGGCCGAGCACAGTATTGACGAAATCAAACAACTATCAGACGAACGAGAAAATAGGGATTCGAACCCTATATAAACATTACCTCATCGGCTTTCAAATCCATCGAGTTCAAGTATGAAAAACAGTAAAGTAAAACAACAAATTACATACCAGAGCAAGATCGAACTCGATCATCGAAGGAGCCATGAGCCAAGTGGAGAGACGATCGATCGACAGAGCAGGAGAGAAAAATCCCAATTCGATCGATCAATTTAAAGCCGGCATTTCAAAGCCCTAATTACAGATTGAAGAAGAACGAACAAGGAACGGTCGCCATTTTCACGATAGAAAGAAACGAAGTAAATAAAAGAAAGACGGGCCGATTAGAATAGAAGAAAAGCGGGTCGGCCATTATAATAATTTTATTTGTTGGGCTTAATTTAAAATTAGGATTTTGTTTTTATTTAAATTGCTTTAAATTTTATTTTTATTATTAACCGTTGTAATTTCTAGTCGTGTGACTATGGTACAAATTACGTGGCGTAGTTTGAGAATTCGCAACTCATTGGCTGAGTTGTGGCAGGGTTTTGAGCATAGAGTTAAGTCTAGTTGATAGCGGGTGTCGTGAGTTTACGTGTGCAAGCGTCCGACTGCTTAATTTCTAGTAGAAACCTTGGGGGCGGCACGTAGGCAGGGTTTTGCCGAATCTGGGTAAATTCTGTGTCGTTCTATTTCTACATTTATTATTCTGTTATTATCTGTGCTGCTATTTTGATATATCTACGTTGAAATTATTTTATATACTTCCGCAATAAATTTTATAATTAATAGTATCACCCTATTCACCCCCCTCTAGGGTGAAATCGATCCTACAAGTGGTATCAGAGCAAGGTACAAAAGCTACTTTCATTTTAAAAAAATTGATTTTTCAAAAACCAATTTTTGTTTTAAAAATTTGAATTTTTAAAATGGCTTCTTTTAATATTGCTTTTGCTGAGGGTCAATCCATAGTTAGACCACCAATGTTCAATGGTGAATATGCTTACTGGAAAAATAGGATGGAAATTTTTATGAAAACCATTGACGCTTGGGACATTGTTGAGACAGTGTATAGAGCACCAACCATAATTGTAAAAAATCAGGAAATAAATAAACCAAAGGATCAATGGACAGATCTAGAAAATAAGTTACAGAATACTGATGCGAAAGCTATGAATTCAATTGTTTGTTCATTGGATCAATTTGAATTTAATCGTGTCTCACATTGTCTAACTGCACAAGAAATATGGCACACACTTGAAGTGACTCATAGAGGAACGTCGCATGTCAAAGAATCTCGCCTTGCCATGCTAAGCAGCGAATGCGAGAACTTCACAATGGTGAAGGAAGAAAATGTCAAAGAGATGACGACTTTCCAATATCGTATACAAATCAAAAGCTCTCGGAAAATCATACACAAAGTTGGAGATAGTCCGAAAAATCCTCAGAGTCTTTCCACGAAGTTTGAAGAAAAAGTGACTACCATTCAAGAATCGAAAGATTTAAAACAAATCAAAGTTGAAGAACTCATCGGAAATCTCACCACTTATGAGCTAGAAATGAAATTCAAGGAAAAGCGTGAAGGAGGAGATACTCGAAAGAAATCAATAGCTCTTAAAGGAACAACTGAAAGTGATGACGACGACGATGGTGATGAAGTAGCAGAGTTGGAAATGGTAATAAAGAAATTAAAAAAGTGGAATCGCAAATACGGAAATCCAGCTCTAAATCAAAAACTAAAAGGCAGAATAATCAATGTTTTAGATAACACAGAACAACGAAAAATCATCTGTCATAAGTGCAACCAACCTGGACACATCAAGCCCAATTGTCCTCAAAACCGACATGACTTTGAAAAGAAATCAAAAAGGAGAAAATTTGCAGCCACATGGAATACAAGTGATGAATATAATCATAGTACTAGCAGTGAGAGTGAGAAAGAAGATATGTGCCTTCGAGGTAATATAACTGATGGCGACGATAACGAGCCAAGCGAGGTATCAAAACTCACTCACAACTACTTATATATTTCCACGAAGTAAATGACTGTTTTGAACGACTTAGGGAGAAGTATGCTAAAATTGAATCACAAAAAGATAGTTTAATAGAAGTAAAGGACCAGCTTGAACAATTAGTTAAAACCTATCAAAGTAGGATCCCTAAGTGTGATAAGTGTCCAACATTCGAAGAAGAAATTAAAAAATCAGAAATTAAAATTAAAATAATTGAAAATGAAATTCTGACTTTGAAAGAGAGTGAAAATACTAGGAGAGAGAATTCTATTAAAAAGTGCACACAATTATTAAACGAAAATAAATCTCTCAAAACACAAGTCCAACAACTGTCAACGACTTTAGATAAATTTTCCGAAAGCGAAAAATCATTGAATATGCTCTTAGGGAAACGAACTGTTAATACAGTCAGACAAGGACTTTGATATAATCAATCTGAACCTGTTAAAAAAAATTAATCAAGTCAATTCAATGTGCACAATTTGTAGAAAATTTGGACACAATCAAAACAATTGCTGGTATAGACCCAAACACATGAAAACTATACCAATTCAGGTTCCAAAAGGCACAAATATAAAATCTCTCAAAGTTAAACAAATCTGGGTGCCGAAAGGAACATATATAAATAGTTTTGGGTCTCTATAAAATTATTTTCCAAAATATTCTACCACTAACAATCATGGACCTATAAAAACAAATAAGTCACAAAAATCTTCCATCGTGTAGGTATGGTGGAAGGCTAAGGAACAACAATAGTGTTACTTGAATTATGGTTGTTCCAAGGACACAATGAGCAACAAAGCAAAGTTCCTTAGCCTAGTACAAAGGTGATAGAATCACAGTGGGCAACAACAAAAACTTATCGTGAAGGTAAAACAGGTAATGGTATATTTTGTACGATATATTAAATGTGATAATGCACCATAATCAGAATTAAATCAGCCAAAAATGTGATGATGAAATAAATAATGATTTTGATTCTGACTTATTCAAAATTGCCGGTCGGTTATATTCTTATGCCAAGAACACTATAAAAATCTCTTGAGTCTTTGAACTACTTCATGTATATTAGTTTGGATTAATAATAGTGTTTTATTGGCAAATGATAACACATTTGGTTATTTTACGGTTGGCTCTATGTTCACGGTTTTTGATTATTTACACGGTTTCAATTCAAATTCAAGAGAATGTCATTTAAAAAGCTGTTAAAATTGATTTTAAGATATTTTGATGCACACTTCACGGTCCGGTCTATCAAATTTAACCAATGATAATTTTGAGTGAAAAATTCAGATGCATATTACATTTGTAATCTAGTTGATAGAAAAATTACTAGTGGAACGTGATATGTGATGAGACATTTAGTAACTGCATCTTTTTCAAAGAAAATATCTACATATTTTTTATTTCAAATAATTTTCAAATAGAAGAAATTTTTTTCTCATAAAACCCCTTCTAGAAAATTATTTTTGACCTTGCTTCAGATAAGTCATTTTGAAAATTTGGTTTTATAATTATTTTTGAATATGATTTTAAATGATTACATTGACTAATCTGACTTCCTAATGATTATCGAAAAGATAAATAGTGATTGAAAAAGTGATGAGTGTTAATATTATAACTCTAGACGGTATAATTAGTAAATTTCTCTAGAAATTTAAACAAGAGTTATAAAACTTTTTGTTGGTAAAAATTCCATGACCATCTCCATTTCTATCATATTTCTATCGACCATCATTCATCAAAATTCTATATAGTTTGTCGATATGTGGTACTTTAAACAAGAACCGTTCGTTTTTCATTTTATATTTTTAATAAAAAAATAAAATAAAATAAAATAAAATCCAAAGTATTCACTCTCATTTAAAAGTCCTCACGGTTATGCATGGGTGAATTACATGGAATTTGTTATGTGCTTCCATGCTCATTTAAAAGTCCTTACGGTTATGCATATATGGAACGCATATAAAAATTGATTTATTAAATAAACACGTTGATTCTAAACCCATTTAAAAGTCCTCACGGTTATGCGTGATTAGAAGATACTTGAATTCATTTTTTAAAAAATAAAATAAAATTGGAATACTAATCTCATTTAAAATTCCTAACTGGTATGCATGGTTGGTAGATATTCAAATTCCTGATATATATATATATATATATATATATATACCACAAATAGACAAAACTGTATGGTTTTATATGATGACATCATTCACATCATTCTAAAAGTGGAATATGCGCCTAATAGAGTATTTATGATTTTTGTTTGATTTTTTATTGGAATTTAATATTTATATTCGATTAAGTTTTAATGTTGTATTAATATCTATCACTTTATCTCTATTATTTCTAACACTGTTACTCTTTTGCTGATAACAAAAGGGGGAGAGATAAGTTAAGATTTTGACAAATAAGGGTCAAATATTTTCTATTTGCATCTAGGCTCATTTTCATATTTTTAATTGTATGCATATATGAAGGGGAAGCTTTGTGTAGATAGGAAGCATTCAAATAGGGGGAGCAAATTGAATGTTCAAATACATTTAACAAATTCAAAATCTTAAATATATATTTGCTATCATCAAAAGGGGGAGATAGTTGAATATGCGATTATATGATTTTTGTTTGAAGATAATAAACATATATATATTCATTTAAATGTATTTGTTAATATACTATTTTATTTTCACAGATGAAATAAATATTTGATGAATAAAATAAATAACACAGAATTAGAATTCAAACGGACATTTTATTCAAACAAATATTTATTACAATTTTTGAATAGTACAAATTTCAAGCTCTCACTATATATATACACACACACACATCACAATTCACGTTTATATTTGCACCTCACTACATATCACTCACACTCGTATTTATCTTCAACTTCATTCCAATGTGAATCCAGCATCTGAGCAATCTGCAAAAATATACGTTGACGTGGTAAAATTGGAAATAAAATATTTTTGCAGTATAAAATAAAATGTGATTTTGAAATTAATATTTTCCTCAGTTATTTAGGTTGTTCGTCTTTATTTAATTTTGAATTCATCATACACGAACAACTTGTGACATACACAGTGTATCACTGGATATGCCACAAGGCCGTGCACACCAATATATACACTTGATAAAATTACATAGACAGGTGAGCACAGTTCAAACCCAAAACGCCGGATTCAACTCAAGTGCAATAAAAATAATGTCACAATATCAGCACAAGGTCAAATCCGAGCTTTAAGCTGGATTCAACTCAGGTGCAATACAAAATTGTCAAGTACAAGTGACCAAAGCTCAAGTCATACACATGAAAACGACTCAAATGAAGAAAGTGCAAACCCAGACCAACATACCCAATGAAGACTTGAACAAAGGCAATACTTGAGTACAAATAATGAAAATATACAGGTGCAAACAACAACTACAACACAAATTGCCTCGATGCATACATATGGCCAAGCAATGCATCACTGAAACACGAATACATGGAGCAAATACAACTGATTCAAGTGAAAGGAAACTATACACATGAAGTCAATATGATCAAGGCAACAAGCCCAGAACCAAGTTGACAGTTACAATGTGCACATATTAACAAACTGAAAACAGTTCAATCAACACTTCAACCTGAGCCAGACACAGTGCAGACACAAGAGTACAAGTCCAAATACACTAACACAAATGACCAAAGTCTATACAGAACAACTCAACTGTATGCAACAGTGAAACGAAGTGGACAATGCACTAATACAAAACAGAAGAATACATGAACACAATATCCACAACAAACAACATGATGCAGGAACCCATATATACAGTGAACAGCGCATTCATGATATGCAAGCATCAGGTCAAGTCAGGGAAGAAAACAAGTGTATCATATAAACCAGTGCCAACAGATCAGAGTCGAGCACAAAGGAATGCAACACTGCTTCACATACATGACAACCAAAGTACATGAAATGACAAACAACGCAAGTGCATAAAGGCAGTGGTACAAGCTATCCAAACACTCCATATGCACACGCCTATATACACACATAACTGTATGTATGTATACAAGTGGAAATCAATGCGAACTACTAAATCCAGAAATGATGACTGGAAACACAGAACACAATACAACATGAACCAGACTCGAGCAAAGTTCAAGTTCAAGGTAAACTAGAGGTGGCAACATGAAACTTCATCAAACCAGAGAATACAAACTATGAAACAAGACCACAAATCCAAACCAAGTTCAACAGTCAAAGCATCATCAACAAAGTGGTGCAACAGTTCAGTGAAAAAGTGAAGCATATTTGTTTATATGTGTAAATATATATATAACAAGTTCAAGCTGTAGGTCAAAGACATAATGGCCGAAATAAGTACACAAAGGAAATGCAAAGTCAACTCAAAGCCATATGCAATGACCAGAGGCAGTAAACAGAGCAGCCGAAGTTTCGAACCAAAAATAAGGCCGCAGGTAGTTTCAAACCAAATCGGTGATGAAGACATAGAGAAGAACCAGATTATCAAAAATTCCAAAATGGCCGAGCATTGAAAATGCTATAGTTTTATCAAAGCCGAAGTTCAAACCAAAATCAACACCGTGATAGCCAAGAAATCAAAATCAACACCGTGTCAATCAAGAAATCATAAATATAAGAAATTGATAAAATCAGAATCAATCTCAAGCATCCAAACAAAGATCGAATGGCCGAGCATAGTATTGATGAAATCAAACAACTATCAGACGAACGAGAATATATGGATTTTAACCCTATATAAACATTATCATCTTCGGCTTTCAAATCCATCGAGTTCAAGTACGAAAAGCAGTAAAGCAAAACAATAAATTACACTCTGAAGCAAGATCGAACTCGATCATCGAAGGAGCCGTGAGCCAAGTGGAGAGACGATCGATTGACAAAGCAAGAGAGCAAATTCCCAATTCGATCGATCAATTTAAAGTTGGCATTTCAAAGCCCTAATTACAGATCGAAGTAGAACGAACAAGGAACGGTCGCCATTTTCACGATAGAAAGGAACGAAGTAAATAAAAGAAAGACGGGCTGATTAGAATAGGAGAAAAGTGGGCCAACCATTGTAATAATTTTATTTGTTGGGATTAATTTAAAATTAGGATTTTGTTTTTATTTAAATTGCTTTAAATTGTATTTTCCTTTTTAACCGTTGTAATTTCTAGTCGTGTGACTAGGGTACAAACTACGTAGCGTAGTTTGAGAATTCGCAACTCAGTGGCTGAGTTGAGGTAGCTTTTTGAGCGTAGAGTTAAGGCTAGTCGATAGCGGGTGTCGCGAGTTTAGGTGTGTAAGCGTCTGACTGCTTAATTTCTAGTAGAAACCTTGGGGGCAACATGTAGGCAGGGTTTTACCGAAGCTGGGTAAATTCTGTATCGTTCTATTTCTGCATTTAATATTCTGTTATTATCTGTGCTGCTATTTTGATATATCTGTGTTGAAATTATTTTATATACTTCCGCAATAAATTTTTATAATTAATAGTATCACCCTATTCACCCCCCCCTCTAGGGTGAAATCGATCCTACAAAACGTTCCTTTCACTTGGTTTGACTGTGGGAACACAGTCAAAATCAAGTGTAGGGGAGAGCTCATCTTCACTTCTTTTTAATTTTGTTTTCTTTTCTTATTTTCGTTGCTTATTTTTGCATTTTCTTTCCAAAACTAAAAAAATTAAAAAGAAACACAAAAAACAAAAAAATCCAAAAACAAAATTTTCTTTTAGCATTTTATTTATTTTTAAAGAAACACTATAGGATAAAATATATGGTTTTGGTTTATTAAATTGTAATTTTTTAAAATTTATTTGTCTCAACAAAAACAAAAATAAAGTTTGATTAAAATAACTATGGTTTAACTAGTATATAGGAAGATTCATACATGTTAATTTTGAAATACATCATAATTGTAAATCTTTGTTTAAAAAAGTGGTTGATATAAGTAAGGATATAACATTTTTTGTGTCTTCTAAGTTATATAGTGTTAAGATGATAGTGGGAAACTCTCTTCTAAAATACAAAAAAAAAAAACAATATTTCTTATATATATGTATATTTTTTAATAAACACCTAGTCATGTGTTCACACAAGTATGTTCGCTCGCCGTGCTCCATACCCTTCTCATGTGAGCCCGAAAGGCTGTGCAAGATCGGTAAATCTGGCCTCATTTTATATGAGTTAGGTGTGTGTATATAAAAATTATTTTACTAATAACGCCTACTGTCAATAAGTGTTCACTCACCACGCTCTGTATTCCCCTCACATCAGTCTTCAAGGCAGTGCATAGGTAATATATCTGGCCTCATTTTTCTGAGTTAGGCATATGTAAATATTGTAAATATAAATAAAATTTTCAAAAAAAATAGTGAGAGAAAGCAAATGAAATCCAAGCACTATTTTAACTTGTTTGATTTGACTTGTTATCGAAAAGAAATGAAAATACCACTTTGAAAAACTTTGATAATCAACTAAGGATCCATTTCATAATTACGTTGTGTTATCAACAAAAATAACGAGTTAAACTATAGTTTATTTGTTAGGATAACTTGATTTTTGTTGGATGTTTTGACGAGTAAATGACTTAAATTTTCACGACAATGACCAAAACCTATATTTAACTTATTTGTATCTATTTAAAAGTAAATCTTTCATTTGTGAATATTTTCAAAAACTCGCATTCACCACTTTGTAAATTAATCTTGCATTTCGTAAATATTTTAATCTTGCATTCGAATTTTGTGGGTAGTATCCATTGAAAACCCTCACGAGACAACACTCATCCTACTGGGGGCACCCAGAGGTTTAACGGCTTATTGCATACGCTCAATGAAATCGTGCTCCCTATGAAAATGGATTTATCCTAGTTTTTAGTATATTCGAGGATGAATAAAAAGGTAAGTGTGGGGGTATTTAATGTGCACGTAAATGTGCATATTTTTACCACTATATTTAATCTATTTAAATTAAATAAATGTTCACATTGGGTATTTTAACATGTTTAAACCAAATGGCCATTTTTGTGCATAAATTGATTTGAGAAAATTTAATTGAAAATTTCTATATTATTTTGTAAGAATTAGGCTTCATATACAAGTGGTTTCATGAAGATATATGCATGCACAAGTGGTTTAAGGGGTGTGTAATAGTTTGATGGCTTATGTTGAGCTAATTAATAGCATAAATAAGGCATACATATGATAAACACATCATTTAAATTCACTAATAACCAAAAAAGAGAGATCATAATTTCATAATTTGTTGAACTATGTAATCTAGAGAGTGAAATTATCTCTAATCAAATTTATTTTGTTAGTTAGTTATTTTATTTACATTTTTAGTCCACGCTCTTCAAGTTCTTGGTTTAATTTGATTGAATAGAAATTTAAAAATCTAACAATTCCCTACAGATCGACCCGTACTTGCCACGTGCTAGAATTGTACGCCGTGCACTTGCGGTTAATTTTTATTATAAATTTTTCAACGATTTTCTAACTCGATAGAAAATTTGTCGCTAAAAAGCGTACTCATCTTGGCTTGGTACCTAAGGTATCTTGTAGACTCTTCCAAAACTGGCTAATGAATTAGGTATTTTTATCACTTACTATACTATTAGGAATTTCATGCAGTCTAATTACATTCTTCATAAACAACTTAACTAAAACAGATGTCGTTTTGATTGACTTAACTGGAATGAAATGGGCACTCTTGGTCGACCTATCCACTGTGATCCATATACTTTCATTTCCTCTATTTGACCTTGGCAACCCGTCTATAGTATCCATCAAGATAGAATCTCATTTTCAGACTGGTGCCTCTAAAGGCTGAAGTAACCCACTTGTTTTCCGATGTTCCGCTTTTACCAATTGATAGTTCAAACGCTGTTACACCGATAAGCCTAATCTCTCTTCATGCCTTCCTAAAAAAACTTCTCTTCCTTTCTTGATACATCATAGTTCCTTCCAAATGAATAGTGAACTTCGAATGATGGCATTCTTCAAGAACTTCCTTCCTAATGTTTTCCGCATTCGGAATACATAGTCTTCCTTTCTTCCTTAACCACCCTTCTGGTCAAGACTGAAATCTTTCAAGACATTGCTCTCTGCTCCATCTCTTGAATTTTTAATATGTTCAACTAATAAAGGATCCTCCATCTGCTTAGAAGAAATCTTTTCGATCATCTTCAGTCGAACTTCTAAACATGACAACACGGCAGTTTCCTTACTTGGCCTAGCCTCAAATCTCCAATGTATTCTACATGTAGTCGATGCTTCAAAATATTTCTACCCAACTATCATTGCCAATACTGTATTCTAATGTTTTTTTGCTATGTCTATCTGCAACCTTGTTTTCCTGGTGTGTACTCAATACCAAAGTCATAAGCGGCTAAAAACTCTAACCACCTCTGATGTCTCATATTCAACTTCTTTTGAGAGAATAAATACTTCAGCGATATGATCCGTATATAATTCAGATCTCTCTCCCATAAGGTAATGTCTCCACACATTCAACACAAAAAAACGCAGCTAATTCCAAATTATGCATTCGGTATTTAACCTCATGCTGTCGAAGCCGTCGAGATGCATAGGCAATCACTTTACCTTTTTGCATTAACAAAGCTCCCAATCATGTTCCACATGCATCTGTATATATACTAAATCATGATTCCCTTTTGGAACAACTAGAACAGGTGAGTGTTTCAATCTCTTGAATGCTTCCTCACACTTATCGGTCTAGGGGAACTTCACATCTTTTCACGTTAGCTTGGTCATCGGGGCAGCTATCGGGAAAAATCCGTTATGAATATCCTATAATACCCAGCTAATCCAAGAAAACTCTTTATCTCAGTCTTTATCTCAGGTCTCTTTCAATTTTTCACCATCTCAATCTTAGCCGGATCTACAGATAACCCTTTCTCTAAGACATGACCAAGAAACTTTCTTCCTTCTTCCAAATGACACTTCGAAAACTTTGCTTTCAGTTGATGCTGCCTCAACGTCTCAAGCACCATTCTAAGATGAAATTCATGCTCTCTTTCATCTTTAGAGTATATCAAAATATTATCTATGAATACCAACAAGAACCTATCCAAGTGCTCTTGGAAAACTCGTTTCATTAAATCCACAAAGAATGCCGGCGCATTAGTTAGTCCGGACGGTATTACTAACCATTCGTACGACATATCTGGTCCTAAACACCATCAAAGAAATACTATCCTCTGCCACTCTAAGATGATAGAATCCTTTCGCCAAATCCAACTGAGAAAATAATTTGGCTCCATTCAATTGGTCGAACAAATCGTCAATTCTAGGTAATGGATATCGATCCTTTATCGTCTTCCCGTTCCACTTACGCTAGTCGATACATAAACTTAATGATCCATCTGTTTCCTTAGAGAACACTATGGCTGCTCCCTAAGGCGAACTTCTTGGTCTGATAAAATTCTTGCCATCCAAATCCACCGATTGCACCTTGAGCTCCCTCATCTCGGTAAGTGTCATCCTTCTTGGTGGTCTACTCACCGGTTTTGCTCCTGGTACTGAAAAACTCAATAGCTCGTTTTGTTGGTAGTCCTACTACAGGCTCAAAGACATCTATGAATTCTCAAACAACGAAAACTTGAGTCAACTCATCTTCTACCTCCATAGCACCCAACAAAGTGTTAACCTCAAAAATAGGGTTTTCTATGGAGATATAATCTGATCACTACAGTCATGGGTCTAAGCGATATTTTCCTATCATGGAAAAATATCCTAGCATCATACTTACTCAACCAAATCATACCCAAAATAATTCTGAACCCTACAAAATCAAACACGTGTAAATTGCAAACAAATGTATGACCTAGCATTCAAACCCTAAGCGGTCACATCTCATCCCAAGAGTCACATAACCTCCTATCAGATTTGCAACCCATAAGGAAATAACTAGGTATGAGGGTTCTAAGTTAAGCTTATTTACCAAACAATGTGATATAAAAGAATGCGATGCATTGGTATCAAATAGAAAGCTAACTGACATACCATAAATCATAAGCGTACCTCCTAACACAGCTTTTCCCTTTTCCTCTACAGTTGGTCTCGAGGTAGCTGGCTCCAATGCAAACACTTTTCCCTTTCCATCCTTGACTAGCTCCTTGCACTGGTTCTTATAATGTTCAATTTGATCGCGGTTGAAGCATCTAAGAATCTTCTTCCTGATCACTTTCTTTCCATCTCCCGAGTGACATTCATTTGTGAAATGCCCTTTCTTGTCACATTTATAACGGATAACCACTACCTTTCCTTTCTTAGCAGCACCACCCCTTTGAGCTCCTTTCTTGTGGCAAGACTTCCTCTTCTATACTGACCTCCTTGAGCTTCCTTGGCCTTATTCCTTTCAGGAAAAGCAAGCATCTCTTCATGCCTCAAGGCCATCTTAACAACAACATTACATGGATCCCTAATATGCGGTAATGCGGCCTTAGCAAGCTCAGTCTTCAACCCACGAATGAACCTCTCATTCCTCTTAATCATAGTATCAACTGTAGTGTAGCCATATCTTGCTAGCTCTTTAAACGCGGTTGCATACTCAAGCACAGTCATATCTCCCTCTCCAACTCAGCAAACTTCTTGAGCATAGTAGACTTCACAATCTCCAACATAAACCTCCTCTCAAACCTTCTTTTGAATTCAGCCTAAGTCAGAGTCTCCTTATTAACTCCAAAAGTAACACTATTCCACCAATATAGTGCTGCTACTTGTAGCACTCTAGAAGCGAGTCTCTTCTTCTTCTCATTGTTAAGCCCCAAATCATCGAAAATCCTTTCTCAATGGAGCAAACAATTCTCTACTTCAATTGCGTCTTTAGTACCAATAAATCGCTTTCTGAAAAGACAGTGCGAATCGTGCTATATGGAATTATATTAAATTAGTGTGGAAAATAAAGTGATTAATGATCAAAGTATGTAAGAATTTAAATGCAATTTGAAAGCTTGAGAATAGATGAGAATTCAAGAGTCCTAAAAGTAAATTCGGTGAGTTGTTTGTTTAATTCTGTAATCTATTTATAGTATATAAAGAGTTGCATCTATAAATGAAAAGTTATATTGAAAAGAATGGATGCAACTGTTGATTTTAAAAATGTTTCTCTTGGTGAAGAGAAGTGTCTTTTCAAGAAAATAGCGGTTGGAAATATTCAGACGTCTGAATTAAAAATTTCAGACTTCTAAATTAGATTGAAATGCAAAAAGCAAGCTTTTAGGCAATTTTTGACTATATTCAAACGTCTGAAAATTATCATTCAGACGTCTGAATATTGTGAAACAATATTCAGGTTTCGGAATTCAGACGTCTGATTTTGGACTTTTGTGCATGTATGTGCATGCGTGTGCGTGTGTGTGCATATATATATATATATATATATATATATATATATATATATATATCGTTTCAGGAGGGATTTTAACAAACTTCTAAGTAAAGTACAAACTCTAGTCACACAATACTCAGCTTTAAACATCTGAAAAGGAATATGCAATAAATCTCTTGCAAAGGTGGTTATTATGCACATAATATTTTATATAGGTTGTCACAATCAAAATTGAGATTCCATCATTCTCCCCATTTTTTATGATGACAACTATATAATCAATAACAAACATTTAAAGTATTGTTACTCCCCCTATCAATATGCATAATTTTAAATTTCTAAAACTTGTCAATATGCACAATTTTATATTTCTCTCCCTTTGTCATCGATAAAAAGAAAGAGCATAGATAATAATAGGTAGTTCATTTCATTAAAGCAATCAGAGTAGTAGATAGTAATACATGAAGAGGCAATAACTCAGAAATTTCTCATACAACTAGTCAAGCAAAGTTATAAGCAAAACATAAGATAACAACTGAAATAAACAAAGATAATTAAAATTGACTTAAAAGAGACGGATCATTGTGATTAGAACTCAAGCTTGAGGTAGACCACTCAAATGGAGACGGATTGTAAGCTTGAGTGGATGTAGAGCCGGAACAAGAAATTCGATCCCATATTTTATTGAGAAAGCCTTTTGTAACGACCCACTATTTTGGACTATTCGCATCCACGCATGTCGGACTTGAATAATTCAAAATACCGAATTGTTAATTTAAATTTGGCAAAACTCAGATATACAGTAAATAAATAATCATAGAATCACAGACACAGAGTAGTAATATGCAGCAGAAGCAAAAGATAGTAGTTCATGAAGCTATTATATGTATAACAGAGTTAAATAAGTTACAACAGATGTCTCGAATACAATAGTCAAATACAAGAATCAGAATACATCACTAGAATCAATAGAATATCTAGAAGCTTGATAGATGGCTGGATCTCCAAGCGAAGCTCCAACTCCAAAGGTGAGTCTCGAATACTGGTACACTCAGTCTGACCCGAGCGTAAAGCAAAACACAAAACACTCGAGTCAGGATTAACATTCTTATATCAATAAATCCAACTCAAGTGAAATAACAATTGAAATACAAATAAATCAAAGGATGTTGGAATAACCATCCTCTAAGGATCCGTTAAACTATCTACTAGGTAGTAGTGTACGCTAAATAGATAATGCCTATCAATAATATAAAGTATCAAAATAGTGTTAAGGCGTTACCATTATCCCCCTTAACATATTTTATATAAGCGTCATAGTCTATACAACACTGTAAATTCCACCGTAAATTAGTGGGATATCAGGGAGTACTCCATAGGTATAACACAAAATAAATTCGTAGTGGTCGCCTATATAGGGATACAAGTATGAAAAGGCACAAGAGGCAACATCCAAGGTAGTGAAACCACCGTTTGTCTGATCCGGACTGGTGAGAACGCATCGCCGCAACGATCGCAACACCGCGAAACAACACTCCCAAAATTCTAGGGCACAGCAATCAATAACAAGTAATGAGTAGTTTACGAAGAAGTGTGTTCGCTCGAGGTAGCTAACCCCATTTGGCCCGGCATGGCTCCTGTTTTAGTCATTTCCAATTTGACACAAGTGTCAAGGCTATCCATTATCGTTCTCTTTCTTCAGTCATCACGTACGTCATTCCAACCACTTCATTCTGGATCACACCCCGCGTATAGTTATTAAAGTGGTTTTCGGTTTAGACAAAGAGTATGTCCATAACCGATTCCGGTCTCTTTAATAACTTTCGTAATTATTACACCGATTGGTCGTTTAATAAATTCCAAAACCAAATCAATTTCAATTTAAATTGGAATTTGTAAACCACCATTTGTCTTTCTATATCAATTTCCATAATTTACGTTTCAAAACTTTCAAATTACTATTTCAAAATCTTATAATTAAAATTCAACTTTTGTTTAAAGAATTCAAATATTGATTCAAGTTTATACATAAGTTTCATTCCGAAATCATTTAAATTAATTTAATTTAACATTCAAATCAATTTAAATACATTGATCGATTTCGTTCAATAATCATTTATTAAGTAAATTTATCATTCAAATAATTTCAATTGAATTTCCATTTCATTAAATCAATTACTTAAGTTCAACTCCATTATATCAAAACTTTCAAATTGAATTAAATTAGAATCGTCAAATCAAATTCTTTAAATTACAAGTCTTACATTAATTTCAATAAATCACATTTTATTTCTTGTTAAAGAAATTCAATTTCATTTATTTATTTACCTAGTTACAAATTTCAAAACTTAATTATTACATAACTCAATTTCACTTATTAAAGAAGTTCAATTTCACTTATTCAAAAGTTTAATTTCTCTTATCAAAGAATTCAAATTTTTATTTAATTATCAAATGATTCAATTATATTTAATTATTAAATAATTTCAAAACTTAATTAAATAATTTCAAACTTAATTCAATGAATAATTCCAAATTTAATGGTCAAATAATTAATTTTAAAACAACGTTCTTTCAACAACTACTATGTTAATATTGTTTCAGCTTTTTAAATATTAACATTTTCCTTTCGTTAAATTCAAATCCTAACTTCGTTTGAAAACCTTACTATTTATTCAGATAAAATCTTTATTTTATTTTTAAATCAAAATTTTGACCAATCGGGTTTATTTAATTTTCTATCCTAAGTCAAGTTCATATGGGTATTTATCATTTCAACCCGATTCCAATTCAATTCAAAGATCAAAGCATAACAAAGGGAACTTGCAGTGTGATAACTAGGATGGTGTCAAAGTAAATAAACAAGCAGTAACAACAATCAATAACATTCCAATAATTAATTCAAATAATCCTGAAATAATCGTATTAATTCACATTATGTTTGTGCAAATTAGTATAATTATTTCTAGAATCTACACTATCATTTCATGTTGATTAAAGATTATTACACTATTATTTGTACAGTTCTTCACTTGATATCTATTATTCAATTTCATACTTCATCAATTTATACAACATACATTTAAATGGTTCAAGGTGTAATTAACTCTATTTCTATGTGTCAAGTAATTAAACATTTAAGGGGTCATATTATACAAATTAACTAATCAAATTCAACACTTATATCGATTTAAATTTTAACTATACTACGTCATATTCAATTGCATATTATTTATCACTTTATACATTAACGATTTAACGTCCAATGTAAACATCAAACAATCAATTAATCATCAACCAAACTGGATTATCATTATATAAATAACAGATAATGGTGTCAAATATCATAGGTGAACTGATACAGGCAATAACATATTTATAACAGTGTAAATAACTAACAATCGCATATTTCAATTGTCGTTTCAATTGAAATCAAATTTAATAAATAAAAGAACATTAATCGTGAGTAATTGCTCACCTTTCGAGGCTAGAAGAATTTGACGACCCGACAGGATACGAGTTGGATCACGATCTAGACCATCGAACAATCCAAACAACAATTCAAAGCAAAATAAGCTGAAAGATAGGAATTGATGAGATAATTAGAATCGACTCGATAGAAACAGAAATTATATATATTATTATTAATACCATTATTATTTTATCAAATCAATAATTAAAACGAATGATAAAATAAAATATATATAAAGTTAAAATTGCTATCCTTATAAAGCATATATTTGAAAATAAATATTCAAGTAAAAGCCCATATAATTTAAAGTTAAAATATTTTCAAATTTCGGACAATACTTAACAATATGGAACCTTAGACTAATTGAGTAAACACTTTAAACACAAAGTGCTACTGCGAACATATAACAGAATCTAATATATACATATACCTATATAACGTACTAACATAATACATATAACTTCTTTAAACTAATATAAACTTATATACACTTGAACAAATACACTGTAACATATATATTTCGAAACCGAACTACAAAATAAAATTGAAACATATTCAAACTGTATATATGTATACACGAAATATATACATACCATCTCCTATATACAACTTCCATATCTGACATATACTATATATACATATCTGACAGCGAATGAAAACTTACATATATATAGCATTCTTAGCACGTTACATACGTATAGTTTTCAAAGTATCGATGCTTATTAAAAATACTTATTATAACATATATAGGGTATAAGAATATGTAGTTTATATTTAACATTGATCAACATGATACGTTTGCAACAATGCACAAAGATTTAAACATACAATAATAGGCTCGCATGTTTACTATATATTTTACAGTATATAAATATAGTTCTTCTCTGCTATTAAAATAAAGCGAATGTCTATATGCGTATAAACATAAGTAAACCCATATATATACACCTAGTACCGGTCTCACAAATAAATATCTAACCAAAGTTATATTGCAATCTTCAACGAAGCAGATATATATATATATATAGATATATATATATATAAACATATATAAGCATGTACATAGAGTAATTTATAAAAACTTTTACCACAATATGTTAGTACAGTATCTATACAAACATATAAAAGCAAAATTTTAAAATAGTTTATGAAACCTTTGCGCATTTACACTCAAATTCCATAACAATAATATTATAACATCAATATAACTAACATTAACTTGAAACAATATTATATCACCTGCTTAAAAAAACTGAAATAGCAAACGTATTCACACGAGCATATATGCAAACATATATGCTACTAACAACACGATATGAAATATAAATACCTCAGTATTGTTAAATAAAATGGAAGGATATGTGGCTAGTGGATGCAACGGATCTTAAGTGAGAGGAGTACGGAGGTAGCAGGCTCCACAACGAGGTGATGGCTGCTACAAACTTCGGCCGAGATATGTAAATGCACGGGAGAGGAAAGAGGCAGGGCGAACTAGGCTGTGCTCGGCCGGCGTGAGGAGATGGTGAGTTGGTGGGGTATTCGGCTGGTGGAGGCTCAGGATGCGCGCGTCAGGTAGAAGGGAGGTGAAGTGGGTGGTTGCTTGAGGGTGTTACATGCATGGAAGGGGCTGCTGGGGTAGGCGGGATTGGGTGGAGGAAACGTGGATGTGGCAGGTGGAGGAGTTCTTAGTGTGTTGCGTGCTAGAACAAAAATGAAGGCGCGGACTTGGGAAAATATGGGTTGAACCGAGCATTAAAAAAGAAAGGGAGGAATGAATGGGCAGTAGCAAAATGAATGGGCAGAAGCATGCAACGTGCTTTAAATTTACACTTTTTTTAGAAGTACTCAAGAACCGATAAAAGAAAGTGAACAGCTGGATTAAAATAGCCAAGAACGAATTTAGAAAAAATATGCAAAGCAAATGGCTATTGGGTTTATACAGTAGAAAATGGAAGGCTACAAGAACCAATAAACGCAACTAGTTACCGATACGGTTTCGTTTTATTAAATTCGCGGCGTACCAGACTCTGAAATAGACAATCGAATACACCGTAGAGATCGGCATGACGAGATGCTCAAAACGGTATATATATATATCAGTGATTTGATTGGATTATAAAAATTCAAATTTCCTACTAGCGGAAAATGCAGCAAAAATACAGAAAAATAAGATCGACGGAGCTAAAGAAGTCCGAATTTTGAAAAACGAAAAATGACGTCTTGCTCAGAAGATGATTTAGAATTTTTCTATGTAAAAATATTTAGATTTCGAAAACGCTTTATTTTCATCAATTTTTAACTGATTAAATTGAAATAAATTTACGCACGAAAATAAACTTCATATTTTCGGACGAAAATTTACCAGTTGCTACATTTAACTAGACGCATTCCAAATATCAAATTTATATTTCAAATTCTATCGTTTACAATTTCCAAAAATTAGAATTAAATATATTAATAAATCAAATAAAAATTACCGAAAATTTATGGGTCGTTACACCTTTGATAGCATTGAATTTTCTTTCCGTCTTCTTCTCAAATTCCTTAGTTTCTCGATGAATCTTTGATTGATTTCGGAAGAGAGTAATAATGGCTTGTCTTGAAGAAGTTTCCGGGCCAATATCTTGGATGGTGTCATCATCCTCCTCTTCTTCTTCATGTTGAGTATGAGAAGAAGAAGCAATACTAGTGTCTTGAGGTTGAGGTGGAGGCCGCGTTGGAAGACCCATCAATCCTAGAGTTTTAGCGCCTAACTCACTAATAGTTATGAAATCGGAGTCAAGCATTGTTACACCGACATTTAGGAGGATGCGTGTAACGACCCTGGATTTTTGCCCCCGTTTATTCTTATAAATATCTGATCTAAATTAAATAAAAGTAGCTTGATCATCTTAAAATGAATATGATTTGGAAATATTGCCATCTATTTACATAAACTGTATTTTTAAAAGGAGATGGATTTGGAAATTTGAAATAAGCATCTCAATTATATTTACAATAAAATTTGTCTTATATAATTAAATTAAAATACTTTACTTTGTTTATATTTAGCATAAAATAATACATATAGATAAATATGTTTGGAATTCTAAATTAAAGTTCGTTAACAATATTTTAATAAAATTTACCTTATATATATAAATTAAAATGTTTTACATTGCTAACATTTGATAAATAAATACCCACGGATGATCGTGTTTAAAATAAGATTAAATTCTAAAAATATAAAATATAGAATATAAATAGATGATAATGTTCAATATAAAATACTGGTATTAATGTAAGTCAAAAATATAAATATACATAAACCATATGAACCATATGAAATATAACTTAAATATTGATACAAATAAATATGAGTAAGTAAAAGTAAATTAGAAATAAAAAATGTAACTACAAACAAGAAATAAAGTGAAATATAAAATACAGAATTAAATTTAAGAACAAAACATCTTTACTCGACAAATCTTCATATGCAAGCCATGTTAGCCTGCAAAGTGATAGTCAACAAATAAACATTTTTATAGATAGTAAACCAAGATTAGCCTGTACATGATTCAAACTGGAAGTACATAATAAAACAAATAAATATGCAGAAGAACAAAGCATAAAATAAGATAAAATAAGTCAAATGAAATTAGTATGCAAAACAAATATTTATATCAAGATTTTCTTCATTCAAGTCCTTGACCTGCAGTGTATGCGTCAGCAAAACTAATAATAATTATGTAAACTAAGTTTGAAACCAAAGTACTGTATAATTTCTGCTCAAGGCAAACTTTGATCTGCAAGTATATGTTTATGTACAAATATAGTTTTATATACAGGCCGTAAGTTAACTACAAAATGATAATAGTGTAAACATAATTATAGTGTGTAGACCTATTAAGAAGCAAAACATGTACTTGCTATCATCTCATCCATGTTGAGTCACAGGTTCTATGAAGTTTTTGATTTCTGACAAAGAAATAAAGGCGATCGACAAAACAAAGACATCATGGCTATAAAGAGGCACAAAAGAGCTACATATGGTACTCTAGATTATAAGTTGATTATTTGATATTGTAATAGTGATAAACTTGTTAAAATCTATCCTCAAATAATCTTGCACCTCAATATAATCGATATATATACACGTTTGAATAGCATTGCACATTCATTGAGCAAATTAACAGGGACCGGTCGACTGGTAATAAATCAGGCGGTCGACCGTTTCTGTGTAAAATGCACAATGAACGTGCACACATGCACATAACGACTATATATTTGAAATCCTGTCTACTGGCCATTTTTTGACCTGTTGACCGTTTTTTAAACAGAGAGGAACCTTTTCCAAAAGACACTTCTTTCTCCAATGGTTGCATCTCTTACCTTTCATCAATGATCATATCTATTAATGGCTACTGTTCACAAAGAGTTACAACCATTTTTCTCTATATAAACTCATCTAAATCATTGATTCAAGACATATGAAAATATATTTTTTTTACTCTAATTTCTGATCTTACTTTCTAAATACTCCTGCATTCTAAAAGTTCTCAATTATTTTAATTGCTTATTGAATCATTGAAATTATTTCATATCTTTTGATTCAATAAGTAATATACTTCCCTTAATCTTCACAAAACATCATTCTCATATTTTGAGGATAAGATTATAGAAAGTTTGTACTACAAGTGACAAAACTATGTTAGCAAGAACACATACCGTCAACAAACAAATATATTCATCGTTGTTGTAGTCCTCGGTGTTGTAAGAGGCAAGTGTTGAAGTCCTCGGTGTTGTAAGAGGCAAGTGTTGAAGTCCTCAGTGTATTAGAGGCGTGAAATCCCATTCGTTTGCTCGGGTGTTGTAAACCTGTTTCTCCGATGAAGCGAGGTAATTAATAGTGAAAATCCAGATAGAAGTCTGGGACTGGACGTAGGACGGTGCTCTGAACCAGTATAAAAATCTCTGGTGTGATTTTTCTATTTTTATTTACTTTTCTACTATCATCTATTTCCGCATTTATATTATATTCCATATTACACGATCCGTGTGTACTATATTAGTACGTGCACTCGTACACTATCACACTTTTCATTTGGTATCAGAGCCAGGTTATCATATAACCGTAACACAGTTATTTGATATATTCTTGTAATATGGTAAATAACGTAAGTACTAGCACTCAAAACACCACTTACATGGAAGGTCAATCGACACAAAGACCTCCATTTTTCAATGGTCTTAACTATAGTTATTGGGCAACACGTATGTCATTCTTTATGCAATCAAATAGTTATGATGCTTGGAATGCAACTCAAAAAGAAATAGTGAATCCAACAACTGATTATTCAGAATGGACTGCGGCTGAGAAAACGGCATCAACCGTAAATGCAAGAGCAATAAATATGTTGTTTTATGCATTAGACCAAAATGAATATAACCGTGTTAGTATCTGCACTACTGCATATCAAATTTGGCAAACGCTAAGAATCACTCATGAAGGTACTAACAAGGTTAAACAAGCCAAAATAGCCATGCTGAAAAGTCAATTTCAAAATGAAACCAAATGAGACAATCAATGATATGTATTCACAATTTCAAACTATCCACCATGCACTTATTGGCTTAGGACAAAAGTATTCTGATTTTGATGTTGTTTCAACAGTCCTACATTCTCTGACTAGTGAATGGGAAGGAAAAGTATTAGCAATTGAAGAAGCTAATGGCCTTTCTGTCATGAAGCCAGATGAATTGATAGGAAATCTAATGTCCTACGAAGCTAACTTGCAGACTAGAAAGGAACAAAAAGAAGAAAAGAAAAACATGGCTTTCCATGCTGAAAAAGACGAAAATGAATCAGAATCTGAAGACGAAGATCTGGCATTCATAGCAAAAGGTTTCAAAAATTTCCTAAAACAACGAAAAGCCAGTCGTTATAACAGAAAGAAATCTGGATCGAATAAACCAACATCATCCTCTATAGAATGTTTCAACTGCCACAAAAAGGGGCACATGCAGAAGGATTGTCCAGAACAAAAGAAGAAGTCAGAAAATGACAAATTCAAATATAAGAAGGACAAGTCAAAGAAACGAGCCTTCTCAGTAACATGGGATGATTCAGACTCATCTTCATCAGAAAGTGAAAGTGATTCGGAGAATGAACAAGCTAATGTATGTTTCATGGCAACAGAAGATGAGGTACAAATTCCTACATTCGATGAAATGCTTGATATTAATGCTGAATTGATAGTCAAATATAAAGACATAAAACGACAACTAAAAGAAGCCAAAGCAGATTTGAGTAGAGCAGAATTTGAACGAGATATGTTAAAAGACGAGAAGAAAATATTAGAAGAAGAACTTGAAAAATTTCAAGAATCATCATCTAATGTTGACTCTCAATTAGTTCTTTTGAGTCAAGAAATTGAAACTCAAAAAGAGAAAAATGATGCTCTCACTACTAAAAATCATGAGCTTGAGGCAAAAGTCAAAATTCTGGACCTAGAAAAGGCTAGTTTACAAACTAAGTTAGATAACATTACTCAAAATGTTTCTAACTTTAACAAAGGTCGAGAAAATTTGACAAAAATCATTGAAATTTCACAATCTATTTCGGATAAACAAGGTTTGGGATATAAGAAACAAGAAACCAAGAAACCTCTTGGAAATAAAAGGAAGAAGAAAGTACAAAAAACTGAAGCTAAGAAAAATCTTAGTTTATTATACTCCAAACCAAAACCAGTTGTGAAATTTCCAAAGAAAAATGTCAAGACTATCAATATATAGGTTCCTAAAACAAATAACAATTTGATTAGGAACAAATATATTCAGAATTTCATAAATACTGTGCATCATAATACTAATTATGTATATAAAAGGGATACCAGACCCGTATGGGTTTGGACTCCTAAGACCTAACTCTTAGGACCCCATAAAAAGTGGGTACCATGGACTTAATTTTATTTTTTGTAGGTCCCACTTAAGAAAAGAGGAAAGTGGATATTGGTTTAGTACTTTAAAACATCATTCAACACTTGTACTAAATAGTGTCGTTATTTTTATTCATATGATATTATGGTGTGTATGATACTCTGGTATGTTTGGATATGTTATATTTTTTGCTATGCATGAATATTCTGGTTGATATACTCCTATATTATTCCATTATCTATTATTCCTTTTTGTCGATGACAAAGGGGGAGAAAGTGCTAACAATTATTTGCAGGAATATATATATATATAAAGAATACAAACAAAATCTCAGGGGGAGATCATATATTCATGGGGAGATTCAGAATTTCAGATATATGTTGTCATCAATCAAAAAAGGAGGGAATGTTGAGTCATAGGTTCTATGAAGTTTTTGATTTCTGACAAAGAAATAAAGGCGATCGACAAAACAAAGACATCATGGCTATAAAGAGGCACAAAAGAGCTACATATGGTACTCTAGATTATAGTTTGATTATTTGATATTGTAATAGTGATAAACTTGTTAAAATCTATCCTCAAATAATCTTGCACCTCAATATAATCGATATATATACGTTTGAATAGCATTGCACATTCATTGAGCAAATTAACAGGGACCGATCGACCGGTAATAAATCAGGCGGTCGACCATTTCTGTGTAAAATGCACAATAAACGTGCACACATGCACATAACGACTATATATTTGAAATCCTATCTACTGGCCATTTTTTGACCTGTCGGCCGTTTTTTAAACAGATAGGAACCTTTTCCAAAAGACACTTCTTTCTCCAATGGTTGCATCTCTTACCTTTCATCAATGATCATATCTATTAATGGCTACTGTTCACAAAGAGTTACAACCATTTTTCTCTATATAAACTCATCTAAATCATTGATTCAAGACATATGAAAATATATATTTTTTTACTCTAATTTCTGATCTTACTTTCTAAATACTCCTGCATTCTAAAAGTTCTCAATTATTTTAATTGCTTATTGAATCATTGAAATTATTTCATATCTTTTGATTCAATAAGTAATATACTTCCCTTAATCTTCACAAAACATCATTCACATATTTTGAGGATAAGATTATAGGAAGTTTGTACTACAAGTGACAAAACTATGTTAGCAAGAACACATACCGTCAACAAACAATTATATTCATTGTTGTTGAAGTCCTCGGTGTTGTAAGAGGCAAGTGTTGAAGTCCTCGGTGTTGTAAGAGGCAAGTGTTGAAGTCCTCAGTGTATTAGAGGTGTGAAATCCCGTTCGTTTGCTCGGGTGTTGTAAACCTGTTCCTCCGGGTGAAGCGAGGTAGTTAATAGTGAAAATCCAGATAGAAGTCTTGGACTGGACGTAGGACGGTGCTCCGAACCAGTATAAAAATCTCTGGTGTGATTTTTCTATTTTTATTTACTTTGCTACTATCATCTATTTCCGCATTTATATTATATTCCATATTACACGATCCGTGTGTACTATATTAGTACGTGCACTCGTACACTATCACACTTTTCAATCCACTCTTTTGTTCAAAGAAAATATATTACAAATCTTTTTAAAGTAAATGAAAATCTGTTCAATACAGAAAAAATAAATAAGAAAACAACAGTCCAGATACTACCTTCCTCTTACACACCTATTTTCTTTTATATATATGAGTGTACATATTCTTATTTAGTTCGTTCAGTAAGAAAATAGACTAGCAAACCCGGAAAAAAAAACTAAGAACAGTTTCTAACTAAATTCAAAAACACAGAAAATATGTAAGCAATTTCGAAAGCAACAAGATTTCGAAACATCAGTGCTTCTTTCTGTTCAAAGGGATTTTCTGCGAGTAAACTTAATTCTTAAAAGTTTTAAGTTATTTAAGTAGTTCAATCTCACTTGATAAACTGATTTAATATACTTCTGTTTGCATATATGTTGTGATCTTCTGTGTTTTCTGTAAATTGGTACAGGGTTCATGTTTGAATAAATATGTCAAGATATCCTAATGTAATCATTAATGAACTTAAATTCTTCAACAAACAAGATGCAAAACTTAAACTAAGATTTTTAAAGGGGTGATTACGATCATGTTCATCAAGTGCTTCACTGTAATTAATGTACAGGTAAACCAAGTGATATTTTGATAATATTCGAATGTCGCAAAATGTTGATTCAAGATTTTATATTGAATCTATACTGCAAATCCTAATTTTTAAAACAAAAATCAAGACTTTTAGATTGATATTTGAATAGCAGTTTGTAAATAGACAAAACTTGTATTTTTGCAAATTCCTAGTTACTAATTCAATTTAAATTGTTGGAAATTGTTTTGGAGGTAGTTCGAACATACAAGATGTTGAGAAAAATGTCAGATAATTTTTCTAATTCATAAACTAATCAAACGAACGAAAAATAGGGTTTTATGTTAGGTGTTGCCTGTTCACTGTAAAATTTTGATCTCTGCATCATAGTGAGATCGAGCTTCCTAAGCTTCGAGGAGGGAGTTGCTGAGGGGCAGGACTTGGCGTGGGTGGTGTGGCTTAGCCTCTGGCGATGTGGGATTGCAGGACTGGGTGGTTTTCGGTGAGGAGCTGGTGTTTCAAGTTCAACTTTCAGGTGATATTTTGATTTTGACCCAACGTCGAATTTCTGGGTGTCGATTGTGGGTGAGGATGGGAATCGTGGTTTGTGGGTGCTGACGAGGGTCGCTGGAGGTGCGGCGAACCACCGTGCACGTGCACGGTGGCGTTGGGGTTGGGGTGTCATGTCGGTGATGAAGTGAAGAGGCCGGCCTCGTGTCGCGCTCGAATGAAATGGGGAGAAGACTCGGGTTTGTTTCTTGTCGTGTCGTATGAGTTACTGATGGTTTCCTCTTATTCTTAGTTTAAGATTTTAACTTACTGTAAAAAAAGAGAGAGAGGGGGAGAGAAGAAGGATGCATTCAGGGGTAGCTCGGGGAATTTAGGGGAAGAACTCGAAGTAGCGCACGGGTTTTAATAGGGTAGGACTCGGGATCGTTGTATTCAAGCTGCTGATCTAAAAAAAATAAAGGTGAAATGTTTAACAAAATTTAGTAAACGTTAATACAAGTTTAATTATGTAATTAATGTTTTACAATGTTTCAACCTCTTAGCTTCTATTTTAATTAAGTAATTTAAATGAAGTATAAGGTTATCTAATAATTAAGTTTGGAGTTAATATTATAATTGGTTTTCAAAATTTTAAAGGAAGACTTTTAAATGTTTAATTAAGTTGAACATTTAATATATATATATTATTTTAGAAAGAAATTAAGAACTATTACTCTTAAATTGTAATTAGTCATAGATTATAAATAATTGATAAAATTGTAATTAACTACTTAAGTTAATTTATGAATGATTAATATTGAATTAATCGAGTAATTTAATTAAGAATAAATAAAGGGTTAAGGAAGTAATTAGCTGTTAATAAATGGGTAATTAAGTTGATTAATAATTAAGATTATTAATTAAATGGTTAATTAAAGTAAATAACTGAGTTAAGAAATAATTAAGTAATTGATAGTGTGAAATGAAATAAGTATGTAATTAAGACTAAACGATTAATTAAGAAATCATTAATTAAACAATTTGAAATGAAATAGGTAATTATTTGTCAATTAATAATTTATTTAACAGAGTTAAGTGGTTAACTCTCAAGTAATTAATTCTAAATTGAATTGATCACAAATAAGACTTCAAGATGATTGCTTACGGACTTTTATGTTGAATATCTGGTTATGATATTTATTTGATGATATTCTGTGATGCTCTGTGATATGTTATGTTATATCTATGATGCTTGTATATGTTTTATCTGTGATAAAATGCTATGTTAATTCAATTGTTGAGTTTAAATTATTAAAACTGTTTAAGTTAATTAGACAACTTGGCCCTTAAAATGGCGTTTGGATTTCGATGAGACCGGGATCGGGTATCCAATTGATATTCCGAAAACCACATCGATCCAATTTAAATGTTAGGTCGTGAATTCTGAAATGAAGATCGAGATGGTGTATTCAGAATGCAAGGATTATCGTCGTTGACTCTGAGGGTGATTCCAAAATGAGTGTAACGAGATAATGCCTTCGGTTTTGTTCGAACCCGGAACGAACTTGTATGGATTGAATGCTTTCAGCACATCGTCAGGCGGACGATAAGCATTCTAAGAAATATGTTCAATAAAGGTAATAGCAGCTCAAGCCTCATCAACCGGGAATGGCTAAAACAGGGGAGATGCAGCAAGGTTAGGTGGGTCATGCCCAAGCAGGACAAGATATTTCCCCCGTTTAGATGTCCCTTTTTATTTCGGCTGTGTGGGCGGTTGCTAGCTACAACCGTGGGGTTTATCTTGTTCGGGACTGTTCAATAAGGAATGGTTCCGGTCTTGTGTTGTAGGGGGTCGCGAGTGAACCTCGGTACGGTGATCTAGGCCCCGTACTGTGATGGGCGGTACCCCAGTAGCCCTGCCATTGTTGGAAATCCATTTTCCCTACGAGACCCTTCAGTTTTGATTTGTATTACCCACTTTTGTGGCTAGTAGCTGGAATTTAATGAATGTAACAATTCGGCTATTTTCTATTTACTTGAAAACCCTAGACACTATTATAATATCATATGATTTCCTATGAAATGTTTTGGTTAGCGTAAGGTAAAAACTTACCCGTATTTATTTGTGGGGAGTCTTACGTGATACCTTTATTTTCAAATGTTTTCAAAGTTAAACAACTTTAAACCGTTTACTCATACCAGACCCATGTCTGGCCCGGAGTTTATATTTTGTTTTTCATAAACTCTTGGGCACTCAAATTTTTATGAGTAGCCAAGTGATAGGTTTCGGACTTGATTTTGGAGGAGCTTGGAGCAGGAGATTCCAGACGTATATAGCTATTTATGTATTTCCGCTGTGTTAGTTGATATGGACTGTACCTCTGATGTATATAGTGATTGATGTATCTATGACTGTCATATGTTTTGATATTGTATAACTCTGATATATGTAAAAAGTATGTAACGGATATATGATATATTATATTTTGTTTCGTTCCGTTGTGAGATTCTGATGTTGTTGTTCTTTCTTTCTCTTTCTTTCTATTTCTATCCCTTTCTTTCTTAACAATGATACGCCTTTCTGGTAGAAGAAGGGCGGGTCGTCACAGTTGGTATCAGAGCATAGGTTGGTGATAACCTTGGCTCTGGTAGGAATCACTCATAGAATAGAGTCCGTGGTACTCTAAAATGAGTTTGAGTGTATTAATAGATATGAGCGCGTATTTGTTAGTGAATATAAAATTATTTTTATATTGTGTTGACTTATCTATTGAGTGTTTATGGATTCTGGTCGATGTGTGGGACGTCATTTCATCGATAGGGATTTCTAAACTCTTAAACAAGATAGACTCACACAGTATTGTTTTTTTAAAAGTAGGGTAAATGAAATAATTTACCCAAAATTATATTTCGACATAAAAGAAATATTTTTCTGAAATTATTATTTATATTTGGATATTTGGTTGTTAATACTATAATGGAATAAGAATTTAAAATTCGAGTGGTTTATAACCAAATAAAATTATTTAAGAATGATTTTAAATAAAAAGGAATATAACTAAACTAGAATTGAAGTGCCGGAAATTTAAAAGGTGTTTGAATGAATTTAAACAAAGGATTTGGGAATTTGCAATCTTGGGAATGTTTGAAATGTTTTTCCAAAGATTTGAAGGCAATAATGAAATATTGTTTTGGAAAAAATATTGTTGAATGGAAATTGTTTTGGGTAGAAATTGTGAAGGCAGGGAAGCACTGAACTCACTTCAGTCGCTGGAAAATAATCCTGATGATGATGGCCACATCATCAGTATTCATTTTCGAGTTTCTAAAGTGATGGATTGCTACCAGAATAGTTGGTCAGGATATTGTTTGGGGTTGTTCGGTATACAAGTTGTTTTAGAAATTTTAAAGGGAAAATTGTTTTGTGGAAACAAGTGTTTGGATTTTGAAAATTTGATTTGATATACCAAGTAGGTATGTGTAGTTATCATTTCAAAATGGTTTTGGAAATGAAAACCGGGCAATTGAATTCTAAGAAATTCCATTTAGATAATGTGAAAGGTTTGAATAAATCAACTATCGAACTTATAAAGTAAAGTTGATATTAATAAGAAGAAATTGGGAATTTTAATCCTGGAATTAAAATTTAACTTAAGTAAATGAAAATAAGAAAACATATTGGTGCTTAACCTGAGATAAGTTAAATGGAATTGAAGTTCAAAATGAACTTAATTAGATATAAAATTTGAAGGTAAAATGATTGTAATTGTGAGGTGGAAATTTATACTTTAAGGTAGTAAGTGTTATATGTATATATATAATCTGAAATTGTGATTATAAGATGAAATGACTCAAATGAGCAATATAAGCCTTTAAGTAGATAAATAAGTCTTGAACTCATATATTGATTAATATTTAAAAGAATGGTATGTAGCTAAATTTAACTAAAATTGAGTTGGAATAAAATTGAATTTAAATGAATTCAATCAAGTTATAAATAAAATTGAATGAAATAAAATTCTTATGTAAATAAGTAAATATAAACCAAGTAAGCCTTGAATTTGGATAAAATGGAATTGGAGTAAGATGTAAACAAATCTAATTCAAGCATAAATTGAATAACCTTATTATAAATAAATTCAATAATGAATTGTTAATGTAAATTAAAATTTAAGAATGGATAAGAGAATAAACTAATCGAACAAATTAGTAAATAGTTAGGATTTGATTAAAAGAAAATCAATTCAAAGATTTAAATGGAAATTGGTGGAATAGAATAAACTTAAGTTATTGGGTGAAACAATTTGAAGTAAATAAATAACTTAAGTAAATTGTGGGATGGTTAATTTAAAATATGGATTGTCAAGTTTAATAAAACGGTTTGGAATCAAACTTTTTGAATGAAAGAAAATGCAATGAAAGGATTGTGAATAAATTAATTGGGATGGAGTCAAGGGTAAATTGAGTTGGAACCAATTTAAGATTTGTCATAAAGCTTAAGTAATTATTTATTCACAATAATATTGTCAAATTGCATATAGAAATGAGTTGTTTTAAAGTAAACAAGATTAGATAAAATTCTATGAATTATTGGAAGCAAAATAGGATGATTTTGAATATGAGTTTGTTTTGCTTAAGCAAGTAAGTTATAAATCACTTTAATTGAAGGGAATGATTTGAGAATTGGATGAAAGTAATTGTACTAAGTGTCGAAACTATACATATGTGCTTATGAAAATATGTAATGATAAACAAAAGAAATTAAAATTTTAGCAACAAAACAATTAAAATTTGAAATTGAAATAAACTAGTGGATAAAACCAAATTTAAAAATAATGATAAGAATCAGTCATTACTGAAAGATAGCCAATAAAATTCAATATTCAGAGTTAAAGATAAATTGAATTCATAAGAAATTGGAAATTCAGATTTAAATAAGAAGATATAAAGGCTAAAGTGGTAGAGTAATAATGTAAGAGTATATATATATAATGCTTATATTAAACTTAAGAAATGAATGGTGAAATTCTTAAGTAAATTTGATATTGAGAGAATTATTCCGAGTGAATAGAAATCAAATCATGTGAATAAAGAAAATTGATATAGTTGATAATCAATGGATATGAATACGTAGGATGAACGTATATTATTTTATTCGCATAACAATTATATCCAGATTCGAGCACAGAATTTCGAGATAGTTATATCGATCCGAGTTGGGATTTTTCACTCGATTTTCAACGATGAACCATGGATATGGATTTTGATTGATTCTGGGAATTTTCTAACATAGTTGTGACTATGCAAGGAGAATGACAGTTTCTGATCAAGAAACCAGATTTGAGTCCGCCCTAGGAAGTCGGGTGGACGATATTAGTTCGGAAGAGAAATTGTGTGATCGAGCGAGCGATCGAATTTGATATTGCGTACGAATAGTATATGTACATCGTACAGGCTTGATTGAATAGAATTTGAAATTCTGTAAACAAGTCAATAAAATTGGGAAAGAATTGATACTGTAGATTTCAGTATTGAATTGCTAGAATGGATGCCTGGAATTTATTGTATATTCCATATATCCCATTAAGGAATTTGTTCATGATTCATCATTAGTTGTTAAATCAGTAATTCAGGAATTTGGAAGTTGAATTAAATTTAACTGTGGTCAGGAATCCAGTTTGGATTGTTGATCATCGAGAGACAACTCTGGATAAATGTAGGAAGGCTTATCCGGATTTGTGTTCGGATAGCTAGTGTTGTTTGTTAGGATAGACTGATTGGTTGTCTGCTAATGTATGAATGATATCTATGTTGAATGGTTGGTATAACAGCTTCTAAATTATCTTTGTTTTAAATTTCGGGAACGAAATTCTTTTAAGGGGGGAGGAATGTAACGACCCTGGATTTTTGGCCCCGTTTATTCTTATAAATATCTGATCTAAATTAAATAAACGTAGCTTGATCATCTTAAAATGAATATGATTTGGAAATATTGCCATCTATTTACATAAACTGTATTTTTAAAAGGAGATGGATTTGGAAATTTGAAATAAGCACCTCAATTATATTTACAATAAAATTTGTCTAATATAATTAAATTAAAATAATTTACTTTTTTTATATTTAGTATAAAATAATACATATAGATAAATATGTTTGGAATTCTAAATTAAATTTTGTTAACAATATTTTAATAAAATTTACCTTATATAAATAAATTAAAATGTTTTACATTGCTAACATTTGATAAATAAATACCCACGGATGATAGTGTTTAAAATAAGATTAAATTCTAAAAATATAAAATATAGAATATAAATAGATGATAATGTTCAATATAAAATACTGGTATTAATGTAAGTCAAAAATATAAATATACATAAACCATATGAACCATATGAAATATAACTTAAATATTGATACAAATAAATATGAGTAAGTAAAAGTAAATTAGAAATAAAAAATGTAACTACAAACAAGAAATAAAGTGAAATATAAAATACAGAATTAAATTTAAGAACAAAACATCTTTACTCGACAAATCTTCATATGCAAGTCATGTTAGCCTGCAAAGTGATAGTCAACAAATAAACATTTTTATAAATAGTTAACCAAGATTTAGCATGTACATGATTCAAACTGGAAGTACATAATAAAACAAATAAATATGCACAAGAACAAAGCATAAAATAAGATAAAATAAGTCAAATGAAATTAGTATGCAAAACAAATATTTATATCAAGATTTTCTTCATTCAAGTCTTTGACCTGCAGTGTATGTGTCAGCAAAACAAATAATAATTATGTAAACTAAGTTTGAAACCAAAGTACTGTATAATTTCTGCTCAAGGCAAACTTTGACCTGCAAGTATATGTTTATGTACAAATATAGTTTTATATACAGGCTGTAAGTTAACTACAAAATGATAATAGTGTAAACATAATTATAGTGTGTAGACCTAGTAAGAAGCAAAACATGTACTTGCTATCATCTCAGCCACTCTTTTGTTCAAAGCAAATATATTACAAATCTTTTTACAGTAAATGAAAATCTGTTCAATACAGAAAAAAATAAGAAAACAACAGTCCAGATACTACCTTCCTCTTACACACCTATTTTCTTTTATATATATGAGTGTACATATTCTTATTTAGTTCGTTCAGTAAGAAAATAGACTAGCAAACCTAAAAAAAAAAAGAAGAACTAAGAACAGTTTCTAACTGAATTCAAAAACACAGAAAATATGCAAGCAGTTTCAAAAGCAACAAGATTTCGAAACATCAGTGCTTCTTTCTATTCAAAGGGATTTTCTGTGAGTAAACTTAATTCTTAAAAGTTTTAAGTTATTTAAGTAGTTCAATCTCACTTGATAAACTAATTTAATATACTTCTGTTTGCATATATGTTGTGATTTTATGTGTTTTCTGTAAATTGGTACAGGGTTCATGTTTGAATAAATATGTCAAGATATCCTTATGTAATAATTGATGAACTTAAATTCTTCAACAAACAAGATGCAAAACTTAAACTAAGATTTTTAAAGGGGTGATTACGATCATGTTCATCAAGTGCTTCACTGTAATTGATGTACAGGTAAACCAAGTGATATTTTGATAATATTCGAATGTCGCAAAATGTTGATTCAAGATTTTATATTGAATCTATGCTGCAAATCCTAATTTTTACAACAAAAATCAAGACTTTTAGATTGATATTTGAATAGCAGTTTGTAAATAGACAAAACTTGTATTTTTGCAAATTCCTAATTACTGATTCAATTTAAATTGTTGGAAATTGTTTTGGAGGTAGTTCGAACATACAAGATGTTGAGAAAAATGCCAGATAATTTTTCTAATTCATAAATTAATCAAACGAACGAAAAATAGGGTTTTATGTTAGGTGTTGCCTGTTCACTGTAAAATTTTGATCTCGGCATCATAGTGAGATCGAGCTTCCTGAGCTTCAAGGAGGGAGTTGCTGAGGGGCAGGACTTGGCGTGGGTGGTGTGGCTTAGCCTCTAGCGATGTGGGATTGAAGGGCTGGGTGGTTTTCGGTGAGGAGCTGGTGTTTCAAGTTCAACTTTCAGGTGATATTTTGATTTTGACCCTATGTCGAATTTCTGGGTGTCGATTGTGGGTGAGTTGTAACAACCCGCATATTTAACGATTTATATTTAAATAATATATTTAAATATAGCGTCGTTAGTCGGATTTTGGGTCCGAAATGTTACTTTCTACAAACGGTCGAATTGGGTCTCAAGACCACTTCCATTGTGTTCAAAACGTCGTTTGCGATCTTTTTGAGTATATGCTTCGATATGTTTGGAGTAAGTTGAAATTGGCTACGTTTTCTAGTTGGGTTTGGGTTCAGCCCACTAGCAAACTAAACCTCTAACTCAGCCCCCTCCTCTCCATTCTCTCATTCTTACTTCCCAAACACAAGCTCCAACTGAAAATGGTGGAAAGGAAAGGTAATTAGAAACTCCAAACCCTAGTTCTTCTTGCTAGCTCATAATCTTGCTCCAAAATCAAAGGGAAGCCATTGGTAAGCCTCTTCTTCTTCTCTATCTCTTTCTCTCTTCAATTTCAGAAAGTTCCCTAAACCTAATTTGGGAAATATGTGTTTTATCCTTTGATTGAAGCTAGTTGAGTTGAAGTAGAGATTAGTTGGTCTTCTCCTTGTTATTGAGCTTCTTCTTCTTCTTCTTCTTCTTCTTTGTCTTTAGGAAAAGGTGTGTTTTGAACTCACATCTACTTCTCCTGATTTCATTGATGTTGGGTATGAATTCCTAACACCTTGTTTATATGCACTTGCTTTTGGTTTGGATTGAATTGGTGAATATCCAAATTTTTAGTGTTTGGGTTCAATTCTTTAAAGATCCTAACTTTGATATTTGAACATGTTTTTGGTGGCGAATCAGAGAGCTAATGGAGCTGGGGTGTCTATTGGCTAAGGCTCCTTAGGTCCATTGCTCGAACAGTCGCGTTTTGGAAGAATTTGCATTTCATTGAAAAAAGGGCAGCAACTGCAGAAATTTGCAGTTCGGTCGACCGAGCCCTATAGCCGGTCGACCGACCTGCTACTCCGAGCTTTGTTTTATTTTCTGCATCTGGCCAGCGGACCGAGCCCTGTAGCCGGTCGACCGACCTGCTCATGTTTTGCATGTTTTTCTTATTTCTGCATATTTTGATTGGTTTTCCAAATTTTATCGATTCAAGTTGCTTTTTAGTAGTTGTTATTGCATCTTTGACTTTGATAACTTATTCTTGACTTCATCCACGAGTTTTTATAAGATAATCTCTCGAATCACATTTAAAAGCTCGTTTCTCCAATTTATAAATTCCATTTAAAACACACACTTTCGCACTTCGAGCGAAGTGGAAGGGTGATTAAATGGTTGGGCAAAACAAGGACCATGAATCTGTGCGTTTATCCTTCCGATTAATCCCCGACCTATTCAATTGATCATTTTGACCTTCGGGTTTGGTTTACCGATGATATGAGGTAAACTTTGTACTTCTTTGAGTGTGAAAGTTACTGACGGATAGTGAACCGTTTAGTGCAAACGAGTGGTAATGGGACATACGTTAACACTTTTCGGATTCCTTTTCGAGAGTTGTGACACATTCCGCCAGTTAGTGGTGTCCAGTACTGGGTCTCTGACCTTCACCACTACAGTTTGTTGCCTTCGGGTATGTGCCTTCGGGTTTGTGCCTTCGGGTTTGTTGCCCTATAGTATCGCTTTTTATGTTGGTCGTTATGATCCGCATGGGTGATATTGGGGTGCCCTATAGTATCGCTTTCTATGTTGGTCGTTATGAGCCGCATGGGTGATATTGGGTTTGGAGTCTTCGGGCTCATGGATCCTTGTTTATACAGTACTGAGCTCGAGCAATTTTCTGATGTTTCATTGATATGTATATTCCCTTGGTATCGCCCTTCGATGTTGGTCTTTTTGAGCCGCATGATGTGTAGCAATTACCTTGTGGAACTTGTATACCTTATGGGTATTTGTTATTTGCCTTTTGGCTTGATTTGGGATAATTGTATCCTTTGTTTATCTATGTCGCCGTTGATATGAGGCTTGTTCTATATGATTCATCTTTTGTTGATGATTGTGTTATCTCTTTTAGAGATATTTGTTATACTTTGTAACCTTGCAGGTTTATTGTTGTTCAGTTTATCTAACTGATTTGTTTAGCTAGACTGACTCGTGTATTTTATACTCGGGTCAGACCGAGATGTTTCAGGTTAGGTACTTTGGACTTAGCCTATTTTGCTTCCGCATGGACTACTTCACTAGCTTCTTTTTGTCATAGCTTTTGTGTAGTCCTATTATGTTGTAACTCTGATATTTATTCTTCTGGATTCATATGTATATGGTGGTTTGCTATACCACTTGACATGTATCATTTTGTATACTCTGTTATGTATCCATGTATGTATGTATATGATGATCTACTGTTCTGTGATGTATATTACATTTGAGTTGTTATATTCTGTTCTGATAGATCCTCCAGCCACCTATGGTTTCGTTTTAAGTATTCATTGGATATGTCGATCTGTTTGGTATGATTTTTGCCGACGTATTTAATGGATAGTTAAAGCAAGGCTATAGATGGTCGCTCCTATCTTGCCTTATTCTCCGTGTTAGCAGACGGTATTACCTAATAATACTCTTTGCTAATGTGGGTATAGAGGTGGGACGTCACAACTTGGTATCGGAGCGAGGTTCAGAACAAAATATGATAAACACAGAATAGAAACACATATTCGGGTACATTAAAGTGTATAAGTGTACAAATCCTTGAATCATCGTGCCTCTCTATTCCTTCTACCATCAAAGGTTAGATAGGATTTGGGAATATGTCTAGGAATACATTTGAATTCCGTAGTATTCCATATTGAATTATCTACCTTGGGAATAATCTTTACCTTATCTTAACTTTCAGCTTATGGCTGGAAGAGACGGAGGACGATGCTCGGATGCTGGGCAATCCAGTGGCTCACATTCGGACGGCGTTTATATGTTTGCCGATCAGTTTTTGGAGTGGTTTAGGAGCACACAGCCTCCGGCTCCTACTTGAACATCTCCTCCATGCAAGTCCACCTTCGCACGATTGTGCAGTGATTTTTCTCATCTTGGAGGGAAGCCATTTAAAGGCTCCGAGATTGTTCTTGAGGTCCAAGCTTGGATTCGCTTGTACGAGCATGTTCTCTCTCGCATGGATCCTTCTGACCATGATAGAGTTCTTGTAACTTCTAGCTTATTGCAAAAGCGTGCCCTTGATTGGTACGAGCTTCTTTTAGCTGAATTTGATGAGTCTGCTCTTTCTTGGACTCAGTTTCAGGAACGATTCGAACTCAAGTTCGTTCCTGAATCTGAGAAAGCTTTGTTGTCCCGGCGCTTTCTTGAATTGAAGCAAGGGGATTCTTCCGTTTCTGAATATGTTGCATCTTTCGAGGCCTTATCTAAGTATGGACTTGAATTCATTAGTACCTCGTATAGGAAGAATCTAAAGTTGGTATCTGGTCTTAAGAAATGTCTTATGAAGTCTTTAATGCTCTAGCATAAGCTTTCCTTTGAGGAGTTGGTTGATTCGGCACTTCATCTCGAAGCCTTCGAGAAGGAGTGTGATTGTGGGAATGATGTTGAGGTTCGCAAGAATGCCAACAAGAGGCAGTTTCCATTCGATAAGCAGAAATTTTTCCCTTCCAAGAAGAAAAAGCATGTTGAAACCGAGTCTCAGTCTGCTGGACACCTTCCATTAGGAAGTGTTTCAATTGTGGTTCATTTGATCATATGATTCGAGCTTGTCCTAAGCCTCTCTTCTGCCGCTACTACAAGAAGGAAGGCCATCATAGTTCCACTTGTCCTATTGCTCCGGGTAATCTTCTGCCAGGAAAACTAAATATAACGGATGCTTCTGGAGGTTCTTCTCAGGGAAAAGGTATATCTCCATTTGTTTTGGAAGGTTTTATTTTATTTCTTGACTATTGTATTCGAGTTCTCTTCGATACGGGGGCTTCACATTCTTTCGTATCGAAGAAGCTCTTTGTCTTTGGATGTTTCTTGTATGGTTACTTCTTTGAGAATTGCGAATCCAAATTGGTGGATCCGCAATGCTCAATTTGCTTGTATTGATGTCGAGATTATTTTATGTGATTTTTCTTTCCAAGCCAATTTGCATGTTATGTGTTACTTAGGCTTCGGAATTGATATTTTGAAAGGATTGACTTAATTATTATGAAGCCATATCCTATATCCCGAGTGGACTATTCATCCTCGACATTTTCAATCTGTTAAACAGATTTCTATTCCTTTGTGATTTCGATTTCCAATTTGATGGCATCATTTTTTTTAAGTCCTCATGATGAGGAAAGTGTTGTTTCGCTCATTCTTGTAGTTTGAGACTTTTCTGGTATTTCTGGTCTTGTCTTACGATTATCACCTAAGCAATCTTTTGAGTTGTGTTAAGGTGTTTTTTTTAGCTCGACCTTACCACCGGTTTTCATTTGGCTACGAGTTGCGGAGGTTAGCACTCCACGTACCGCATTCCGCACTCGTTGTGATTTGTATGAATGATTTATTATGTCATTCCATTTGTCTATCTCATTTCATCCATTTTATGAATCGAGTATTCTACGAATATATCGATGATTCCATTTTTGTATTTGTTGATTTTGGATGGAATTAGCAATTTAAAATTTTTGCAAGATTTATTTATAAGTATAATTGGATTTTTGTTCTTAAAATGAACAAAGAGAATTTTTTTAAAAAAAAGTTTTTAGAAACATGTTTATCATATAGAATATTGTTTTGTGATTGTATTGCCCATTGAGTGCTTTAAGAATTCTAGTCGATGCGCTTGATCAACGTTATCGATAGGATCTCCTAAATGCTTTGATGAGACGATCAGGCACAATAAATTGATTTGAAATAAGAAACTTTTCTAGAAAGATAATTACATAAAGATAATTGTGATTTTGAAAGTTTTAGCTTTTTGAGAAGGTAGATTATTTGAAAGAACTCTTTTTCGATACTCTTATTCTTGGGATTCCCGAAGGGAGCCAAGACTTTATCTTTTGTTCCAAAGCTAATCTTATTGGTTTGGATGTCATTCCCTTGCAAAAGAGAACGTGCTATCACTTATGTTTCTAAACCATTAAAGCTTACCGAGACTAGATATGCCACCTATGATTTAGTGCTCGGGCTATTGTTTTCGCCTTTTGTATTTTGCATCATTACTTTTGGGTGAGGGATTTTTCTCACCAATCATAATTTTGAAATGCTTATCTGCTCATAGGGAACTTAATGTTAGTTCGACTTCCTTGCATCTTATGATCTTGATATTCTTTTTATTCTCGAAAGGGGGATTGTGTTGCCAATGCATTTAGTTGTAAACAACAAGTGATTGTTTCTTTGTAGATGTCCAAATGGAATGATCTTTTTACCAAGTTCATTGGACGTTTTGTTGTACTTCATTTTGTTAAGCCTTGGTTCATTTGACGTATTGTTTGTACCACGTCGGTGTTCCAAATTATTTTGAGCTTAGGAATCCATAGAATTCTCTAAGCAAGCAAGTTCATACTTATCCTTTCGTGCACTTTATGGTGAACTTCTTATTCTGGTATTCTTTTGTGTTGATATGTTGTGGGAGTTGGGAGAATCACCTACCTCTTGTAGAGTCCTCCTACAATAATAGTTTTCAGTCTAGTGTTGGCATGGCTCCTTTCGAAGCCTTATACGGAAGGCCATGTCGATCACCTTCTTGTTGGTTGGAATCTGGGGAGAAGATTATTCATGGCCCAGATTTTGTTCGTGATTCTTTCGAGAAGATTGATCTTATTCGATTGAGAATGAAAGAGGCACAGAGTCGCTAGAAAGCCTATGCGGACAACCGTAGGAAGCCTCTCGAGTTCTCGATCGGCGATCTTGTTTTTATTCGCGTTTCTCCTTTGAAGGGGGTTATGCGCTTCAGTACGACTGGGAAATTGGTTCCTCGTTATATAGGACCATTTTCTATTACTGAACGTATTGGCCCTGTGGCTTATAGAGTTTCACTTCCAGCTCATTTATCTGGTATTCATGACGTGTTCCACATCTCGCAACTTCGGAATTGTCTTCGAGAGTCGGATTCTGTTATTACTTCTCCTGATTTGCAAGAGCTTGAGGTCTCACCGGACTTATCTATTGTACAACAGCCTATGCGCGTACTTGACACGGAGGTGCGACACCTTCGAAACAAAGACGTGCCGCTCGTTAAAGTTCAATGGTCCGCTAATCCCAATGACTGTACTTGGGAAACCAGAGAGTTTATTGAGCGATTTTATCCGGGTTTTCGATCTTTGCTTTGAAACGGTGAGAATGTCTTTTCATCTCAAGCTTATTTTCTTTTCTTTTGAATGTTGTATGTATGTAGTTGTTACAAATATCGTCTCTAGGAATTGCGGGGACGCAATTTTGTAAGGAGGGGAGATCTGTAACAACCCGCATATTTAACGATTTATATTTAAATAATTTATTTAAATATAGCGTCGTTAGTCAGATTTTGGGTCCGAAATGTTACTTTATGCAAACGGTCGAATTGGGTCTCAAGACCACTTCCATTGTGTTCAAAACGTCGTTTGCGATCTTTTTGAGTATAAGCTTCGATATGTTTGGAGTAAGTTGAAATTGGCTACTTTTTCTAGTTGGATTTGGGTTCAGCCCACTAGCTAACTAAACCCTCTAACTCAGCCCTCTTCTCTCCATTATCTCATTCTTACTTCCCAAACTCAAGCTCCAACTGAAAATGGTGGAAAGGAAAGGGAATTAGAAACTCCAAACCCTAGTTCTTCTTGCTAGCTCATAATCTTGCTCCAAAATCAAAGGGAAGCCATTGGTAAGCCTCTTCTTCTTCTTCTCTATCTCTTTCTCTCTTCAATTTCAGAAAGTTCCCTAAACCTAATTTTGGAAATATGTGTTTTATCCTTTGATTGAAGCTAGTTGAGTTGAAGTAGAGATTAGTTGGTCTTCTCCTTGTTATTGAGCTTCTTCTTCTTCTTCTTCTCTGTCTTTGGGAAAAGGTGAGTTTTGAACTCACATCTACTTCTCTTGATTTCATTGATGTTGGGTATGAATTCCTAACACCTTGTTTATATGCACTTGCTTTTGGTTTGGATTGAATTGGTGAATATCCAAATTTTTAGTGTTTGGGTTCAATTCTTTAAAGATCCTAACTTTGATATTTGAACATGTTTTTGGTGGCGAATCAGAGAGCTAATGGCTCTGGGGTATCTATTGGCTAAGGCTCCTTAGGTCCATTGCTCGAACGGTCGCGTTTTGGAAGAATTTGCATTTCATTGAAAAAAGGGCAGCAACTGCAGAAATTTGCAGTTCGGCCGACCGAGCCCTGTAGCCGGTCGACCGACCTGCGACTCCGAGCTTTGTTTTATTTTCTGCATCTGGCCAGCCGACCGAGCCCTGTAGCCGGTCGACCGGCCTGCTCATGTTTTGCCTGTTTTGCTTATTTTTGCATATTTTGATTGGTTTTCCAAATTTTATCGATTCAAGTTGCTTTTTAGTAGTTGTTATTGCATCTTTGACTTTGATAACTTATTCTTGACTTCATCCACGGGTTTTTATAAGATAATCTCTCGAATCACATTTAAAAGCTCGTTTCTCCAATTTATAAATTCCATTTAAAACACACACTTTCGCACTTCGAGCGAAGTGGAAGGGTGATTAAATGGTTGCGCAAAACACGGACCATGAATCTGTGCGTTTATCCTTCCGATTAATCCTCGACCTATTCAATTGATCGTTTTGACCTTCGGGTTTGGTTTACCGATGATATGAGGTAAACTTTGTACTGCTTTGAGTGTGAAAGTTACTGACGGATAGTAAACCGTTTAGTGCGAACGAGTGGTTATGGGACATACATTAACACTTTTCGGATTCCTTTTCGAGAGTTGTGACACATTCCTCCAGTTAGTGGTGTCCAGTACTGGGTCTTTGACATTCACCACTACGGTTTGTTGCCTTCGGGTATGTGCCTTCGGGTTTGTGCCTTCGGGTTTGTTGCCCTATAGTATCGCTTTCTATATTGGTCGTTATGAGCCGCATGGGTGATGTTGGGGTGCCCTATAGTATCGCTTTATATGTTGGTCGTTATGAGCCGCATGCGTGATATTGGGTTTGGAGTCTTCGGGCTCATGGATCCTTGTTTATACAGTACTGAGCTCGAGCAATTTTCTGATGTTTCATTGATACGTATATTCCCTTGGTATCGCCCTTCGGTGTTGGTCTTTTTGAGCTGCATGATGTGTAGCGATTACCTTGTGGAACTTGTATAACTTATGGGTATTTGTTATTTGCCTTTTGGCTTGATTTGGGATAATTGTATCCTTTGTTTATCTATGTCGTCGATGATATGAGGCTTGTTCTATATGATTCATCTTTTGTTGATGATTGTGTTATCTCTTTTAGAGATATTTGTTATACTTTGTAACCTTGCAGGTTTATTGTTGTTTGGTTTATCTAACTGATTTGTTTAGCTAGACTGACCCATGTATTTTATACTCGGGTCAGACCGAGATGTTTCAGGTTAGGTACTTTGGACTCAGCCTATTTTGCTTCCGCATGGACTACTTTGCTAGCTTCTTTTTGTCATAGCTTTTGTGTAGTCCTATTATGTTGTAACTCTGATATTTATTCTTCTGGATTCATCTGTATATGGTGGTTTGCTATACCACTTGACATGTATCATTTTGTATACTCTGTTATGTATCCATGTATGTATGTATATGATGATCTACTATTCTGTGATGTATATTACATTTGAGTTGTTATATTCTGTTCTAATAGATCCTCCAGCCACCTATGGTTTCGTTTTAAGTATTCATTGGATATGTCGATCTGTTTGGTATGATTTTTGCCGACGTATTTAATGGATAGTTAAAGCAAGGATATAGATGGTCGCTCCTATCCAGCCTTATTCTCCGTGTTAGCAGACGGTATTACCTAATAATACTCTTTGCTAATGTGGGTATAGAGGTGGGGCGTCACAGTGAGGAGGGGAATCCTGGTTTGTGGGTGCTGACGAGGGCCGCTGGAGGTGCGGCGAACCACCATGCACGTGCACGGTGGTTTTGGGGTTGGGGTGTCGTGTCAGTGATGAAGTGAAGAGGTCTGGCTCGTGTCGCGCTCGAATGAAATGGGGAGAAGACTCGGGTTTGTTTCTTGTCGTGTCGTGTCGTGTGAGTTACTGATGGTTTCCTCTTATTTGTAGTTTAAGATTTTAACTTACTGTAAAGAGAGAGAGGGGGGAGAGAAGAAGGATGCGTTCAGGGGCAGCTCGGGGAATTTAGGGGAAGAACTCGAAGTAGCGCACGGGTTTTAACAGGGTAGGACTCAGGATCGTTGTATTCAAGCTGCTGATCTAAAAAAAAATATAGGTGAAATTTTTAACAAAATTCAGTAAACGTTAATACAAGTTTAATTATGTAATTAATGTTTTACAATGTTTCAACCTCTTAGCTTCTATTTTAGTTAAGTAATTTAAATGAAGTATAAGGTTATCTAATAATTAAGTTTGGAGTTAATATTATAATTGGTTTTCAAAAATTTAAAGGAAGACTTTTAAATGTTTAATTAAGTTGAACATTTAATATATATAAATTATTTTAGAAAGAAATTAAGAACTATTACTCTTAAATTGTAATTAGTCATAGATTATAAATAATTGATAAAATTGTAATTAACTACTTAAGTTAATTTATGAATGATTAATAGTTAATTAATCGAGTAATTTAATTAAGAATAAATAAAGAGTTAAGGAAGTAATTAGCAGTTAATAAATGGGTAATTAAGTTGATTAATAATTAAGATTATTAATTAAATGGTTAATTAAAGTAAATAACTGAGTTAAGAAATAATGAAGTAATTGATAGTGTGAAATGAAATAAGTATGTAATTAAGACTAAATGATTAATTAAGAAGTCATTAATTAAACAATTTGAAATGAAATAGGTAATTATTTGTTAATTAATAATTAATTTAATAGAGTTAAGTGGTTAACTTTCAGGTAATTAATTCTAAATTGAATTGATCACAAATAAGACTTCAAGATGATTGCTTATGGATTGTTATGTTGAATATCTGGTTGTGATATTTATTTGATGATATTCTGTGATGCTTTGTGATATGTTATGTTATATCTATGATGCTTGTATATGTTTTATCTGTGATAAAATGCTATGTTAATTCAATTGTTGAATTTAAATTATTAAAACTGTTTAAGTTAATTAGACAACTTGGCCCTTAAAAAGGCGTTTGGATTTCGATGAGACCGGGATCGGGTATCCAATTGATATTCTGAAAACCACATCGATCCAATTTAAACGTTAGGTCATGAATTCTGAAATGAAGATCGAGATGGTGTATTCAGAATGCAAGGATTATCGTCGTTGACTCTGAGGGTGATTCCAAAATGAGTGTAACGAGATAATGCCTTCGGTTTCGTTCGAACCCGGAACGAACTTGTATGGATTGAATGCTTTCAGCACATCGTCAGGCGGACGATGAGCATTCTAAGAAATGTGTTCAATAAAGGTAATCACAGCCTCAAGCCTCATCAACCGGGAATGGATAAAACAGGGGAGATGCAGCAAGGTTAGGTGGGTCATGCCCAAGCAGGACAAGATATCTCCCCCGTCTAGATGTCCCTTTTTATTTCGGCTGTGTGGGCGGTTGCTAGCTTCAACCGTGGGGTTTATCTTGTTCGGGACTGTTCAGTAAAGAATGGTTCCGGCCTTGTGTTGTAGGGGGTCGGGAGTGATCCTCGGTACGGTGATCTAGGCCCCGTACTGTGACGGACGGTACCCCAGTAGCCCTGCCATTGTTGGAAATCCATTTTCCCTACGAGACCCTACGGTTTTGATTTGTATTACCCACTTTTGTGGCTAGTAGCTGGAATTTAATGAATGTAACAATTTCGGCTATTTTCTATTTACTTGAAAACCCTAGACACTATTATAATATCATATGATTTCCTATGAAATGTTTTGGTTAGCGTAAGGTAAAAACTTACCCGTATTTATTTGTGGGGAGTCTTACGTGATACCTTTATTTTCAAATGTTTTCAAAGTTAAACAACTTTAAACCGTTTACTCATACCAGACCCATGTCTGACCCGGAGTTTATATTTTTTTTTTTCATAAACTCTTGGGTAGTCAAATTTTTATGAGTAGCCAAGTGATAGGTTTCGGACTTGATTCTGGAGGAGCTTGGAGAAGGAGATTCCAGACTATATAGCTATTTATGTAGTTCCGCTGTGTTAGTTGATATGGACTGTATCTCTGATGTATATAGTGATTGATGTATGTATGACTGTCATATGTTTTGATATTGTATAACTCTGATATATGTAAAAACTATGTAACATGTATATGATATATTATATTTTGTTCCGTTCCGCTGTGAGATTCTGATGTTGTTGTTCTTTCTTTCTCTTTCTTTCTATTTCTATCCCTTTCTTTCTTAACGACGATACGTCTTTCTGGTAGAAGAAGGGCGGGTCGTCACAATGCGCATAATATAAGCACCATAATGAATGGTTCTATATTTTCTCCAGATTGTGATATCTTGAAATTCATCCAAAATATTTTTTTCTTAATTCACTTGTTGATTTGAGTAGATAGAATAAAGTGCTTGGAAGTTTTCTTTACACAATTTTTCATAACTTCCCGTCCTTGGTGAGAGAGAACGAATAAGTGCATGGTGAATGAGCCTAGCTTGTGGCCTCAAGAAGGTAGATTTTAAATTTCCCAAATTTATAAGTTTATCAGACAAAAATTGATGTGAAACTTTGTCCCGATGATCTATATCAACTTCAATTTCATTAATATCAATTCCTTGTTAAGGGAAATTTAAAATATGACCTAATATTTGTAAAGGTAAGGAGATTTTTACGCCAAAAACTATCGACCAAACACAATCTTGTCGGTCTTGGGGATTATGATGATCCAAATTTAAGTTTGCAAGAAAAAATTTAATCATAAGATGATTAATCTTAACATTGTTAGGAGTATACCCAATTAAGCTATCGAAGTGGAATTGCTCCACTAACTCTCTAAAACGATATGCTACAAAATCCAAGAATTTCATGAATGCTTCTTCGAAGATGTTGGAATTCTTCATAGAATTAAATCGAGAAACAGCAACATCGTTCCATAGCCATTGCCGGATTTGGTCTTTGGATGGTCCGGAAGTTGATTCTCTATTTCTTTTTGGTCTTGGTGCCATTGAAGAGTTAGAGCAAAGGTAAAAGCTTTGAGAGAGATGAAAATAGGGGCTAGGGTTCTAAAGTAAGTGGGAATGAAGTGAAAAAGGCATTAAATAGAGGGTGAAAAGGCAGGGGTACAATGGGAAAAAAATAAACAAGAAAGGTTAAAAAATAGGCTTAGAAAAATTCAGCCATCTGAATCATTTGATTCAAACGTCTGAATTGGGTTGAAATGCAACTCGCAAAGAATTAGTTCAAAATTGGCCTTATTCAGACGTCTATTGTATTCGATTCAGACGTCTGAATCTGGGGCAAAAAATTTCTTCTATGAATATTCAGACGTTTGTTTCGAATAGAGCAGCCGTCTGAATTTTGCTCAGAGGCACATATTGGCTTTATTGAGAGTAGAAAAAGATATATACTATTAAATAATTTTACAAAATACAAGTTTAGAATAAACAAAATGAAATGATAAATTAACAATAGCATATAAAGAACAAGAAATAATTAAAGAGATTTTTGAAGAAGAGGATGGAGTATGATATGGCTCTTCTTCAATTTTAGTGTTCTCTATAAATGGTCGAAGTGGAGACCATCTGTTGCCACGTTTCCAAGAATTTGGTGATGTCGGTGGACGTTGTAGTGATGGTTCCTAAGGATTGTGACGATTTGGAGAACGAACTGTAGACGGTTGATGAACAGTGTCTTTTGAAGAAGAATCACAGAACTTTAACGCTACTTGTTCCAAAAAGCTAAGCCATTTGGCATTAACCTTTTATTCATAGTATAATTCACGTTATAATTCTAATGTTTCTCTCTGATAGTGATGAATATCATCTATTTTCTCTTTTGTGGATGGTGATCCAAAAAAGAGAGACCGTCTTGTTCTTTTAGTTGGTGGAGTATATCCAGTATGAGTTGAGGGTGGAACAATCGGAACCGGTTCATAGATTGGTGTAGGAGTTGGTAGATTATCCGATCCCGAGGAAGGAGAAGTATAAGAAAGCTCAGATGATTCAGAGTTATATTGAGATGACATGTTGAAACAGAAATTTGAAAATTTGAGAATAGATGAGAATTCAAGAGTGCTAAAAGTAAATTAGGTGAGTTGTTTGTTGAATTTTATAATCTGTTTATAGTATATAAAGAGTTGCATCTATAAATGAGAAATTATATTGAAATGAACGGATGCAACTGTTGATTTTAAAAATGTTTCTCTTAGTGAAGAGAAGTGTCTTTTCAAGAAAATAGCAGTTGGAAATATTCACACGTCTGAATTAAAAATTTCAGACTTCTGAATTAGATTGAAACGTAAATAGCAAGCTTTTAGGCAATTTTTAACTATATTCAGACGTCTGAAAATTATCATTCAGACGTCTGAATATTGTGAAACAATATTCAGGTTTCAGCATTCAGACGTCTGAATGAATGGTTTCAGATGTCTGAGTTTGGACATTTGTGCATGTATATGCATGTGTGTGCATGTGTGTGTGTGTGTGTATATATATCGTTTCAGGAGAGATTTTAACAAACTTCTAAGTAAAGTACAGACTCTAGACACACAATACTCAGCTTTAAACATCTGAAAAGGAATCTGCAATAAATCTACTGCAAAGATGGTTAGTATACATATAATATTTTATATAGGTTGTCACAATTAAAATTGAGATTCCAACACTTTCCCCGTAGTCGGGCATAATCTCTACTAAAAAAGAATAGTTATTCACCACCTGAGCTTCTTGATTTCCTCCTTCGGAATTTCCTCCAACTACTCTAACGGCAACTCCTGCTTACATCATATTTACAAATAAATAATACATCGCTCCCATATCGACCTGCGGGACTCCAACACCCACATTTGTATCTTGTGCCTGACCATGATTTCCCCTGGTATTTGGTATGGAATTTCCATTAGTTGTCGTGCTTCCCCCACCAATGTTAACTCTTCCACTTCTAGCATCCATATATGCATTCGAGTCTTTGTAAGATACAGGAGAATAGCCTAAGAGAGATGGGAGAATAGAAATAAAGCGTATACTTATATATAGAAAATATAAATACGTTATTAGAACGTTATCCCATACAACAATCTTTTCCCTAATTCCCTAGGATTATGTTTTCAAAATCATTTTTAAGTTTAAAGTTATTCATAAACCTATGCTCTGATACCAAGTTGTAACATCCCCTATCTTGAGGCCTGAAGCTAAGCGCTACAAATGCTACAGTCATCTGTAGTATTAACTTTCGGGGACAAAATACTGTAATGTTGATTGTATCCATAATATCATAAGCACATGAATATGAAATAAAACCATAGATTCCAAAAATAGCATACTTTACGGATTACATTTAAAAACATGTTTCATATTCCATGACATAATCCCAAAATGTATCCCAGGTTTTGATCAAATGTAGTTATTACAAAATATGTCAAGAGTGACATATGAAGATGCCCCTTTGGATGATCAGAGTACTAAATAGACAAAAACTATCTTAACACATCACAGCGAAGTTAGAAATGAAAATAATAGCTCCTAAATAGTTATCCGTGCCTCCTGCACATCTTCGAAAGCTTTATTCGTCGACCTACTAAAATCTGCAAATCCTCAACTCTTATCCTACTCAAATCATATTTTGAGCACCCGAGACTTTAAGGGAAAACATAAACTTCGAGTCAGACATAAAGCCTGGTGTGAACAATACTATGCGTCTCGGTTTACTGATATTAAATGAGACAACGCCGCTTAGCTAAACTGGTTTCCCCTCACTAATATCCCTTTTTAAAACATATCTTTTGCAAATCAAAATCCTGCAACCAAACTGCTTAAAGCAATAATAACAATATCATGTATGCATCTAAAGGTAATCAATAGACTATCTGCCCAAACAATATAGTTTTATTGGGCTAACTACTAACATTTGGCTGATTCGGGCCTAACAGACAAAATAAACAAATAATCTAACTTCTATTAGATACTCTTTTGGACGGTCTGTCCCTAACTTACTTCTCCCAAATTCAATTGGTTTCGAACTGGTTTCGAACTGGTTGAAGGTGAAAGTATGTAGTTGAAAGGTAGCTGCCGAAAGTGGCGAAACAACGAAACCTTTTAAACAGATCTTTAACGTTAAAAAGCAATTTCTTTCCAATTAACTTGCTTGTTTTTCATCATATAATTGGTTGCCAGTTTCTTTTCCAAAAACTTTTCTAAAAGTGTTGCCGAATTTCAGAGATTAATAATTTAAAACATTTACAAATTGTCCCTTCTCCATTTATAAACATATAAATCATTTAAGTCCCATAACTTTAATAATTTTATATACTTATTAAACCACTTAGGAAAATTCTTCAAAATTCCCATAAATCACTTTTATTATATTTTTTGAAATATATAAATTTCTGACCCAATGCTATAATATAATAGTCGTAATTAATTTTAAACCTAATTAACCCTTTTATTCACTAGAATATTCATAATAAATCCACATTAATTCAAAAAATTATGAAACTTGAAACCCGTCTCTAATATTATTTCTGAATTTATCTCAAAATTGCAAGGCATTTGGATGTCATTTAATAGGTTTTCAGGTTAAACCTTAACATAAAATCATAGGAGATAGCATAAATTATGAAAAAGCATATATATCCATTTAAACAATCAAAACATGGCAAATCATTTTCAAAATAAATTCGAATCTCATAAAAAACTGAAAATAATAAACTGAGATATAATCTATTATTCACTTTTAGCCTGTGATTAAGGAGTTTGAGATTTGCCTCTTGAATTAGATTGATTAAGCTTCCTTCCTCTTGATTTTAGCTTATTTTTCTCTTGCTTTCTCCTAATGCTGGTCGGCCTCTTCTTAGATTTATCTTTTTTTATGAACGTGTAAAACAAAATAGCATGAAGGATTTAGGCTATATGAATATAACTTATTCCTACTTTGCCCCTATCCATTTTATTTCCCTTTAGTTCAATGTTTAAATAGGCGTGGCTACCCTTCTATTATTCAAATCTCAATACCCTTAACCATTTACATTATTTCATTTAATTTAACTAATTAAATGTCTTAAACAATGTTAATCAAAATTAGGATCATTACAACCGACCACTCAAAAAAAACACTGAGGGGCTCTAAAAGCAGTTAAGGGTATGTTATCTTCAGCAACCCTCAACTGATGGAATCTAGAAGCTAGATCCAACTGAGAAAATACCATAGCTTCATAAAGTTGATCAAAAAGATTATCGATTCGGGGTAAGGGATACTTGTTCCTAATAGTCAGTTTATTCAACTCCCTATCATCCACGCGCAACCTTAAAGATCCATCAAACTTACCCGCAAATACCGTAATTGATCCATAACTCGAATGACTGGGCCTAATCAACCCTCTTCTTAACAGGTCATTGGTTTTCTTTTCGAATTTATTCCATTCTTTCAAACCCATCCAACTCTTAGATTGAACCACAGGCCTTGCACCAGGGACTAAATCAATACGGAACTCTATCTCTCGGTGCGGGGGTAAGCTATTGACTCCTTCAAACAGCTCTAGAAATTTTTCTACATAACTTAAATCATCTTGGGATGATTCCAGGGCATAAAAGAAACTACACATATTAATATCTGAATTCTTGCATAAGATTGCCAAATTCACTCTTAGCTGCTCTAGCACTGCCTCTTTGACGATCCAAACACCTCCAGGATTTGGGGTTTGACTATTTGTATTTGTTGTGCTACCTGCTCCCTTACCTCATCTACCTCCGTTACTCATGTCTTACAATGTGGACATAGTAAGATAATTCTTAGAATACTTGGATGTGATAAATCTTAAAAGAAGTGTACTTATCAAACCTACCAAGCCGATCTATCTATCGTAGAAATACACACACACACACACACACACGAATAAAATTTACAAATATGAACTCTCAATGTTGACCTTAACGTAAAGCCTTAATGTTCACTTAAACTAAGCTCTGATACCAAAATGTAACAACTGCCTTTCTTGCACCTAAAGACAAGTCACTAAGGGTAGAAGAAAATGAAAGATAAGAAGAAAGTACACAATCACATAATCTCACTAGGAATCAGAACAAAAAATAGTTGATAACTTAGGATATTACATTATCATTTCCATAATAATAATACAACAGAGTCAATACATTGCAACCTTCAACTAGATAGTTATAGCTAAATGTCCATACCAAATACATAAATCATATTTAACATGGTAGAATAAAATAATATATAGCTAACGATGTAGCCATCTGCTCCAGCGCCTTCAAAATGCTTCTATAAGAAACCTATATCACTTGGCTACTCATTCAAATTTGAGTACCCAAGAGTTTTAGAAAAAGAAAATTATACTCTAGGTCAAACATGGGTCCGGTGTGAGTAAACTCAAACAACTTAATTTTTACTTTTATAAAATGCTTTGAAATTAAAAGTATCTCGTAAGACTATGCCGCACAAAAACATGGACTGGTTTTTACCTTACGATAACCAAAACACTTTATACAGAAATTTAGTTATATTACCATAATGCTAGGGTTTCAAACAAATAATTCACATAGCCGAAATTGTTGCATCAATTAAATTCCAACATAATAGGTATGCAATTAAGACCGAAGGCACTTATTGGGAAATGTATTCCATACAATGACTGGACTACTGAGGTATCGCCCATCACGATGCATATTTAAAAAAAATACTGAGGTTGAACCTATCGACCCCTTCCAACACAAGACCGACCTACCCATTACTAAATAGTGCCGAATAAGATCGCCCCTCCATTGCGATCAACAATCGTAATGAAGCATAAATGAGTTAATAACAGTGACTCCAAATGGGGATGACCTTAGGCTCATGGGAACGACCCACCTAGCCTTGTCACATATCCCTTGTTTTAGTAATTCTCGGTTAATGAGGCCTAAGGCTACATTTACCTTTATTATAGAAATGCCACTTGGAGTGCTAACATTGCCTTCCATATGTTGACACCATGCCAGCACTCATTCATACAAGTCAGTCAAGAGATAAACGAACCAAAGGCACTATCTCCACTATACCCGTTTTGGAATCACCCTAAGAGTTAGTAGAAAATATACCTTACACTTCAAAGTCTTTATCTTGGACCTTACCTTTACTATTTCCAATAAGAACGTTTATGTTAGTCTGAAGTAGTTTTTGGATAACAACTAATATCTGATCCTGGTTTCTCCACACCCACGTTTGATAATTTTAAGGGGTCAGGTTGTTTACAGTGGAGATACCCTTATCAGGGAGTAAGACTTACATATAAACATACATTTCATTTGTATAGATTATCATGACTCGCTTATTGAAATTAACCCTCTTTTATTCATCACATTCCCGAAGCGTGGTATTTGTGATAAGTACAGGTCGACTTACTTTTAATAAAACATGTCAATGTTTTATTACAACTAATTTAATTCATTTGGCTACTTAATAGCATGGACAAGAGATCCTTGGTTTCAAATAAATTTTCTAAACAAGAAAACTGGTTAAAAATAAATAAGCGATAAAGTTTTGAAAGAAACTTTGAAATAAATAAACCTCAACAAAATCATAAGTTTAAAACTTAATTAAACTTTAATTAACCTTAACTTAAATAAAAAATCATACTTTGAACTTTAATTAATTCAAAATTATTTATAATTAAACTTTAGTTTAAATCACATTCAATTAAGAAATTAAACCCTAATTAAGTGGATAATTAACCTTTAATTAAATAATAGTTAGTTAAATAATTAACTCTAATTAATAATTAAATAAAGTAAACAACTTGATTAGATTAAAATTAATTTTATTTCATCGTAATTAATCATTATTTAAACTTCCCTAATTAAAAATAATTAACTTGGTTAATAATTTCTTAAACTCTAATTACTTAACCTAATTACTTAATTAATTGATTAATTAATAATTACACTAATTAAAATAAATTAAATCATTAAATAATTAAAACTTCAACTTTTGACTTAATTTGTTTGAAATGAGTTTTCAAAAACGATCTACAAGAAAATACTTTAAAACTTGGAACCGTGAAATTTTCCGAACTACATCCATAGCGACTATTGCTATGAGCACAGTTCGCTAGAATTGATTTCTATGTGAAAACTTCACTTTAACTCTAGCTACAACATGTTTGAAAACATAATTGTAAGATTTTTAAGAACTTAAACAAATTGTTAAATCTCGAAAAAGCATTTCAAAAATCCAAAGCTAGAAAAAGAGCTTTTGTTTTCAAATCGGATCTCAGGTCCTTTGCGACTTTTCAAAGTGCTAACTTCACAACAATTTCATCACATACACTTGGTTATTGTTTTCATAAATACACTACCATCATATCATAATCAACCATTTATATATCCTTATCTAAACATATCATTTAACAACTAAATCACAATTCAAAGCTCAACCATAAACATATAATCATATACCATTAACACAACATGGTAATTCAACACAATAACCTCTATATTTTTACAACATATAGATCATCAAAATCAAGTCGTATTATTTTCAAAAAACAAGAGTTTTACTCATCGAAACTTTTTAAATTCAAGACGAACTTTTGTCAAAATTTGAAAACACTTTAGCAACTTGCAAAATAAAACTTTGGTTTCTCAAGCACTCGAAATGGGCTTGTCCATGTAGGCTTTGGGCTCAGCCTAGGCGTTATTTGGTATGGTTATGTGATGTTTGGGTGGCCGGTTGCTTGTAGTTTGGAAGAGAAGTGTTGTAGAAGATGTAGAAATGTTTCTATGAACTAAAGAGGAGATTTTAGCTAAAAGAAATGAATTTTCTATTTATAGAATTTACGAAGAGAAAGCCATGGATGTTTGCTTAAGTTCTTAGGAATTTAAAATTAGAGAAGGAGATTGTAAAATGAGAAAAATGAAAGTTAGGGGTCATATATAGGCTTAGGAACTTATTTAGAAATATGTAAGTGCTAATTTATTTAATATATAAGTATGCATGCCTCTCCATATCCCACCCCTATTTCCATCCACCACTTGTACCTCCTTCCCCCTCTCATGTATTATTCAAGCCATGCACCATGTACTCGTGTTGAAAAAGAGTATTTTTATACATGTTATGTGTGTATATTTTTTTTTTATGAAATAAGATCTTCTTTTTAACTTACATGTTTATATACTTAAGTGGGCTAATATGTACATGTAAACACCACATTTATATTGGTTTGTAATGTGTGCATAGATGTTTGCAGTAGTGTTATAACATTTTAATTAACTTTTATCCAATGAAAAACCAATATTTCAGAAAATAATTTCCGGTCTCATTTTCTATTTCTCTAGGAACAGTATATGTTGGTAAAAAAATTTTGAAAATGATTTTATAGTCATTAGTTATTATTCAAAATAGTTTTATTTGTTGATAAGAATTCATTTATTTATTATTTAAAAATATAATTAATAGTTCTTTTAAATAGCGGTCAAACTCTAGGTCGTTACATTCTTTCTTAAAGACACATGCTTACTCTGCATTTTTACTGAAGATCAAATTGTTCGGTATCTTTGTTAAAATACATGCTCAACTCAAATCTTGTTAAACATCATTGGTTTATTAGCTCTTGGCTCATATCCAAAAATAAGAAATCAGGTTATCACTCCCACTGGCCTCGTGACATTTTGATTTTATGTGCAATGGCCTCTTCTAAGTCATTGTTTAGAAGCTCTGTTTTGTCGTGCCAAAATTCAAAATCAAATTTTGTAATAATTTAGTGTAGAATTCAAATGGACTTGGTCATGTTAGCTAGAAAAATTACTTCACTAGTTTCAATATTTGAAATTAATGAAGGTTTCCTTTTAACATAGATTTATACAATTTCAACCACATTGATCTTTTTCTAGAAGACTCAATTGCAAATGATGGATCATGTAACAACCCGATATTCGCGTCAATTCATAATCGACGTTAAAACGATTTATATTTTCGTCAATTGCCATTTTGAAGTTTTTAAAATTAAAATTTAAATTTAAATTACAAATTGTTATAAAGTTTGAGGGCCTTTGATTTTTAAATAGTGGTCCACCTTTCTTTTATTTTGGGCCGAGACAATTGTTTAAGCAATAAACCCGTTCTCTCCCCTTACCCATTTCCATTTTAAACCCTAACCTAAAATAATCGAGAGGAGCAAATAATGGCGGCATCTCCCTGCTCGTCTTCGTTCGATTAGTCTTCGATCGAGAATTGGGGTTTCTTCGGGGGTTCGCTTCTGGAACTCGAAGGCGTCAACTTCAATGGCTCCTTCAAGTTGCTCGCGACTACTTCAATTTGGTCGAGCCGCCTTCGCCTTCAAAGCAAAGATGAGTTTGCTTACATCTAATTCATGTCTCGAGTTATCTGTGTATTTTGTTGCTTGAATTTCTGCCGTTCCATGTTGTAGATGTTGATGTTGTACTTCACTATATATGTGAGTTTTGTGTCCACTTGATGTCTGTCTCCTTGGTTGAACTCGAACCTGATACACTGTATTGATGTAGTGTATTCATTTGTATTTGATCATTATATTTCATTTGTGACAGTATTCATATTTAAAACTGTCCTGAGCCTTTTACTGTCAAGTTGTATTTGAGAAAATTGAGGTTGAGAGTGTAGTTGCAGTATATTTGGACTTCTTTTGATTTAGTTATAGTTGCCATCTTGTTTGCCTTCACCTCCATTCTGCAGTGTCTTCATGCTGGACCACTGACATATGTATTTGGTCATTCGAGTTCTGTGCTCTATTCTTCGAGGCATGTAGTTTACATGTGTTTGTACTTGCTGTTTCGTGCAGCTGTGTACATGTCGTGACAGTGCGTTTGTAGTTGAATTGTTCTTCACCACTGCACTTCCATCACCATATCTCCATCATCTATGTATCTGGCCTGGTTTGTATTTGCATTTGGTCACTTGTTTCATTTGGTCACCATTGCATACATGTTTATGCACTTTCTTCCTGTAGCTTGTGTTAGCTGCAGCTTCGACTTTGCTCCGACTACAGTTGAATTGAGTCATTGACTTGATCCTTTTTGCATTTGGTTTATGACTTGGTGACTTTTATTATGTTGTCACTGCCTTGTATATCTGTTGTTCGCTGGGCCTTGCTCTGTTTTACCCTTGCTGCACTGCCTAGTTCATGTTGTTGGCATTAATTTGTGGCAATTAATTCACTTGCATTTCTTGAGCTTGGTGTCATATTTTCCACTGTCCATATCATATTGGACTGTGATGTATGTGTACATATATATGTACGTTGCTTCATTTGCTTAGTGCATTGCTCACTTTTCTGATCTTTGCATTTGTGAAACTGTTTTGTCAAAATTGTCGTTTCATATCTGGTTCATGTGTACCTAGTTGGGCTTCTTTCTGGTCAGTCTGCATTCATTGTTGTTGTAGATGTATTCCTAAGTGTTGACCATCTTCTTTGTTTTGTGCTGTTACACTGCCTCCATTCAAAAGTATTGTTGCATGGAGCTCTGTTGTATATTTGATTATTTGACCTTGTACACTTATGTTGCCCCTGAGTTGAACCGTAATTTATTTGGGTTTGACCTTGTGCCCGGTCGTGTACATTATCACTGTAGTGGCAAGGCAGTGCACGCAAGCGTGAACTGCAGCCACACGGTATTCAATGGGTACATCATCACTATAGTGGCAAGGCAGTGCACGCAAGCGTGAACTGCAGCCACACGGTATTGGTTTTGGTGTTATTTCTTTTGCTTTTGATTTATGGATCTATTTCGTATTTAATATGTTGTAGTGGCGTGGCAGTACACGCTTGCGTATACTGCAGCCCTACTCGAGTTGTCGTTTTAATTGATGTTCCCAATTACTTGATTGTTTCCTTTGTCCAATTCATCCTTATTAGTGATTGGATAGACGAGATTTATTGTGATTGTCATCTATTCGTTATTTGATTATTATTGCTTCTGTGCATTAATAACTGAGTTTGAATTAGACTGACCCGGGTATTATTATCTTTTGATTGTAATACTCGGGTCAGACCCGAGTTATTTCAGGTTGTAGATATTCTGCTTTGGGATGCTGCTCGAGCTATGAAGTTCTTTCATATCTTTTGGAGTTGTCGTGTCATAGTATAGGTTGATATGTCTTCATGTATATTAATCGTTAATGTACTTGTATATGTAACTTCCTGAGTCAACTGTTGTAGTTGTATCACATGTACCGTGTCAAATGTATTGTAACTGACATCAGTTATTATATATATATATATATATGAGACTTTTTGTTTCATCTGTGTTCCGCATTTATATTATCTGTGTTATTATTTTATATTTTTGTCCTAGACTATTATAGCCACTGTGTAGTAGCTTTGAGTTTGCATCGGCATGTCGGATTTCCTCCTGAAATGAAATGCACGCTTTTACTATCTGGCATATCGGTGCTCGCACAAAGCAATTACACGGATGGTCGCTCCTCAACAGCCTTATTCTCCGTGCTAGTTGACAGCACTACACCGTAGTGTTCTTGGCTAGCGTGGGTATAGAGGTGGGGCGTCACAGCTTGGTATCAGAGCCTGGAGTTTAGAACAAATATAAAACATAACTTAGATAGTACACGTGTTACAACTATTTGTCGATGTTTTATCTCACATCTTTATCTAAAATCATCTTTGATTTGTTAGGTATGAATTCCTAACTCTTATTCATGAGCATTGCTGCTATTCTCTGTTGCACTTACTCATTCGAGTATGCACTGCTAAGTATCCTTGTGTATATGCTATACCAAGTTGCATACTGCTGCAACTCGTACCCACTTCGATTTGAACTCGCATTGTTTATTCGAACTGCTGTATATATATGTATATATATATGCATTCTTATCTCTGATTCGTGTACTTAATGCAGTCTCCATACAATTGGGTTTTGGGTATCAATCTTTGAGACAAATTGTGTTTCAATTGTCGACTCTGTCTGCTTATCCATGGTTTGTCGGCTTTCATGTGCCTCTCTCTGATAGTTTTAAAATTTCTTTGGTATAAAAGAAATTGTCTTGGACTTTTCCTGGTCGATATCGACATTGACTTGACTTGACTTTTACTTTTGCTAAAGTCATTCAAGCATTTATGCTCGTTCTGCTTTGTTTTTCCAATTGTTGATCGATTCTTCTTTTCGATTAGTTGTTACCGCCTTTGTCGACTTTGATAACTTCTATTTAAGGAATTTTTGGGTATTCCTATCTTGATGGATTGGAATCGAATTCTTTGGATTTTATTCACGTCTTCGAATGTGAATCTTAGTGAATTGATTTGGTTTTCGAATTTAATCGATTCTTGATTATTTCCCGATTTGTTACTATCATTTATTAGCAACTTGGATGACCTTTTCTTTGGGATTTTGTGAACATACCTTTCGATGAATTCGGTATCGATTTCTTTGGATTCTATTCACTTCTTCGTATGTGAATTCTTGTAATTGATTGTTTCTACAATCATTTTTGTGATTTGTCATTTTAAAAATATAAAGGTTTCAATACTAGTAGTAAATATCAAAACTCTTTTATCAAAATGTTTTCAACTCTATTTTCAATATAAAACTTTTTTTCTCAAACCGTTTTCCAATCTGCTAGTATATACAAGCCTTTATCTCACTCGGATGAGAAATCTAATTAAACGGCTTAGTAAAACAAGTGGTATGAAACGCTTGCGTTTGCTTCGTCGGTTAATTCTTGGACTTGTTCGATTGAACCTCATGTGACAATTTTCTAGTGAAGATTTACAATTTGTTCGTAAATATTTAAGTTAAGCAAGTGGTTATGGGACATGAAGCTAAACTTTTATATTTACTAACTTAGTGTAATTGACACTTCTCGTTGATCATGACGATCATTTTTACGGTTAGACTAGGCCTCATCGGTGTGATTTCGTCTCACACATATCTCTTGGGCTTTGAGGATTGTCTAGACACCATTTGTGTGATTTCGTTCACACATACCTTTTCGGTTAGACTAGGCCTCATCGGTGTGATTTCGTCTCACACATATCTCTTGGGCTTTGAGGATTGTCTAGACACCACTTGTGTGATTTCATTCACACATACTTTTCTTTTGATTGCGAGGTTAGTCATGACCTCAATCTGTGTGATTCCGACTCACACATGTGGGGTAGCGCCCCACGGTCTTCGGGTCATTCGTGTGTCAAAATTAGTGGCTTGCAACCATGAGATAGCGTCTCGTTATGCGTTGCACGTGTTGATGATTTTCATGCTCATGTGTAGGTGAGATTCCGTGCTCCCGTTCTTGCTTTGCGTTGCACGTGTTGATGATTTTTCATGCTCGCGTGTAGGTGAGATTCCGTGCTCCCGTTCTCGCTTTGCGTTGCACGTGTTGATGATTTTTCATGCTCGCGTGTAGGTGAGATTCCGTGCTCCCGTTCTCGCTTTGCATTGCACGTGTTGGTGAGTTTTCATGCTCGCATGTAGGTGAGTTTTCATGCTCCCGTTCTCGTTATGCGTTGCACGTGCTGATGAATTTTCATGCTCGCATGTAGGTGAGTTTTCGTGCTCCCGTTCTCGCTTTGCGTTACATGTGCTGATGAGTTTTCATGCTCGCGTATAGGTGAGTTTTCGTGCTCCCGTTCTTGTTATGCGTTACATGTGTTGATGAATTTTCATGCTCGCGTGTAGGTGAGTTTTCATACTCTCCTTCGAGTTTTCATACTCCGTTTGAGTTTTCATACTCTACTTCGAGTTTTCATACTCCGTTTGAGTTTTCATACTCTGTTCGAATTTTCATACTCCGTTTGAGCTTTCATACTCCGTTTGAGTTTTCATACTATGTTCGAGTTTTCATACTCCGTTTGAGTTTTCATACTCTACTTCGAGTTTTCATACTCCGTTTGAGTTTTCATACTCCGTTTGAGTTTTCATACTCTGTTCGAGTTTTCATACTCCGTTTGAGTTTTCATACTCCGTTTGAGTTTTCATACTCTGTTCGAGTTTTCATACTCCCGTTCGAGTTTTTATACTTTCATCTTGTGATTTCTGGATTTCTTGTGATGATTTCTAGAATTTGTGCTTCACCAATTTTCGTGATTTCTATTGATAAGTTTTATCAACTTTTGTGCATTGGTGAATTCGCGTGTTATTGACTTGTTATGAATACAAGTTTAGGGTATGATACCCCTTCCTATCTTTGAGAAGATTCTTGTGACATTTTTGATGAATGAAAATTCATTGGTATTATATTTTGATGCCAATTATTTCGATGAAATTTTGACGTATGTCGAAGTTGCTACTGACGTTGCTATTTTAATCACGTGTTTTAAAAATTTTGTTATTCTTCAAAATTGTTTCAAAATTAAAATAAAAATTGTTTTCAAAATTTTTACAGTTTACGCTTTCAAAAGAATGAGGAAGCGATTTAAACGTTTCAGCAAAATCAAGGACTATGACCCCTTTCTTTTACTAATTCGTTTAATTCCGGACTTGTCCGTTTGAGGGTGAAAATTTGTAAATTCCTTTTATAAAATTAAAAGAATGTTTTGTGATTGTATTGCCCATTGAGTGCTTTAAGAATTCTGGTCGATGCGCTTGATCAACGCTATCGATAGGAATCTCCTAGACGCTTTGATGAGACAATCAGACACAGTAAATTGAATTTTAAATGTAAATTTGTCTGAAAAGATAATTACATAAAGTAAATTGTAAATTTCGAAAGTTTTAGCTTTTCGGGAAAGAACACTATTTAAAACAACTCTTTTCCGACACTTCTATTCTTGTGATTCCCGAGGGAACCAAGACTTTATCGTTTGTACCAATGCTAATCGTGTTGGTTTGCATACCATTCTCTTGCAGAAGAGAACGTGCTGTCTCTTGTGTTTCTAAATCATTAATGCCTATTGAGACTAGATATGCTACTCATGATCTAGTGCTCGTGGCTATTGATTTCGCTTTTAAAACTTTGGCATCATTATTTTGGGTGAGAAATTGTTCTCTACCCTGATCATGAATCTTGGGAATATTTATTTTCTCATAAGGAACATGATTTGAGTCAACCACGTTGACTCGAGTTCCTTGTATCTTATGATCCTGATATTCTTTGAATTTTCCCGGAAAGGGAAATCGTGTTGCAGATGCACTTAGTCGAAGGCAACAATTGGTTGTTCCTCTGATGATGTCCGAAGGGAATCATCTTTTTACCAAGTTCATCAGACGTTTTGATGTATTTCTATTTTTTTTGAGCTTCGTCTCATTTCCTTTTATGGACTTGCGTCTGATGTTCTTTTATGTTGATCGGTTCATCGGATGTACCGTTATTGTACTATATCGATGTCCCGATTTTTCGGTTCATTAGACGCACCGTTTTTGTACTACGTCGGTGTTCCGAATTAATGGAACTTTGATTTATCTGGCGTACCGTCATCGTACTACGCCGTTGTTTCAAATTTATTTGTGTTTCACCTATGAAAGTTGTTGTACGTTTCAGTCGATCGGAAAAGTTAGCACCTCGATATATTGGGTCATTTCCTATTACTGAACGTATTGGTTCCATGACTTATCACCTCTTATTACCGGCTCAATTTTCTGTTATTTATGACGCCTTCACGCGTCTTCCTTCTACGGAAATGCCTTAGGGATTCCGAATTTTTATTCTTGAGCCCGGTATTGTTGAAGAAATTGAAGCTTCACCAGTTTTGACTTTGAGAAACATTCTATTCACATCATTGCTACGGGGGTTGAGCGCCTTCGAAATAAAGATGTTTCTCTTGTGAAGTTCTGTGACTCTCAAATCCTAAGGATTTCACTTAGGAATCCGGAGAATCCATCGAGCAAACACGTTCAGCCTTACTTTTTCCTGCTCTACAGGGTGAACTTCCTATTTCAAAATTCTCCATCTTGTGTCGTTGTGTTTTGGGGTTGTTACCTTTTGCCCATTTATTCCTTAAGATTGCGAGGACGCAATTTCTTTAAGGAGGGGAGTCTGTAACAACCCGATATTTGCGTCAATTCATAATCGACGTTAAAACGATTTATATTTTCGTCAATTGCCATTTTGAAGTTTTTAAAATTTAAATTTAAATTACAAATTGTTATAAAGTTTGAGGGCCTTTGATTTTTAAATAGTGGTCCACCTTTCTTTTATTTTGGGCCGAGACAATTGTTTAAGAAATAAACCCGTTCTCTCCCCTTACCCATTTCCATTTTAAACCCTAACCTAAAATAATCGAGAGGAGCAAATAATGGCGGCATCTCCCTGCTCGTCTTCGTTCGATTAGTCTTCGATCGAGAATTGGGGTTTCTTCGGGGGTTCGCTTCTGGAACTCGAAGGCGTCAACTTCAATGGCTCCTTCAAGTTGCTCGCGACTACTTCAATTTGGTCGAGCCGCCTTCGCCTTCAAAGCAAAGGTGAGTTTGCTTACATCTAATTCATGTCTCGAGTTATCTGTGTATTTTGTTGCTTGAATTTCTGCCGTTCCATGTTGTAGATGTTGATGTTGTACTTCACTATATATGTGAGTCTTGTGTCCACTTGATGTCTGTCTCCTTGGTTGAACTCGAACCTGATACACTGTATTGATGTAGTGTATTCATTTGTATTTGATCATTATATTTCATTTGTGACAGTATTCATATTTAAAACTGTCCTGAGCCTTTTACTGTCAAGTTGTATTTGAGAAAATTGAGGTTGAGAGTGTAGTTGCAGTATATTTGGACTTCTTTTGATTTAGTTATAGTTGCCATCTTGTTTGCCTTCACCTCCATTCTGCAGTGTCTTCATGCTGGACCACTGACATATGTATTTGGTCATTCGAGTTCTGTGCTCTATTCTTCGAGGCATGTAGTTTACATGTGTTTGTACTTGCTGTTTCGTGCAGCTGTGTACATGTCGTGACAGTGCGTTTGTAGTTGAATTGTTCTTCACCACTGCACTTCCATCACCATATCTCCATCATCTATGTATCTGGCCTGGTTTGTATTTGCATTTGGTCACTTGTTTCATTTGGTCACCATTGCATACATGTTTATGCACTTTCTTCCTGTAGCTTGTGTTAGCTGCAGCTTCGACTTTGCTCCGACTACAGTTGAATTGAGTCATTGACTTGATCCTTTTTGCATTTGGTTTATGACTTGGTGACTTTTATTATGTTGTCACTGCCTTGTATATCTGTTGTTCGCTGGGCCTTGCTCTGTTTTACCCTTGCTGCACTGCCTAGTTCATGTTGTTGGCATTAATTTGTGGCAATTAATTCACTTGCATTTCTTGAGCTTGGTGTCATATTTTCCACTGTCCATATCATATTGGACTGTGATGTATGTGTACATATATATGTACGTTGCTTCATTTGCTTAGTGCATTGCTCACTTTTCTGATCTTTGCATTTGTGAAACTGTTTTGTCAAAATTGTCGTTTCATATCTGGTTCATGTGTACCTAGTTGGGCTTCTTTCTGGTCAGTCTGCATTCATTGTTGTTGTAGATGTATTCCTAAGTGTTGACCATCTTCTTTGTTTTGTGCATTTACACTGCCTCCATTCAAAAGTATTGTTGCATGGAGCTCTGTTGTATATTTGATTATTTGACCTTGTACACTTATGTTGCCCCTGAGTTGAACCGTAATTTATTTGGGTTTGACCTTGTGCCCGGTCGTGTACATTATCACTGTAGTGGCAAGGCAGTGCACGCAAGCGTGAACTGCAGCCACACGGTATTCAATGGGTACATCATCACTATAGTGGCAAGGCAGTGCACGCAAGCGTGAACTGCAGCCACACGGTATTGGTTTTGGTGTTATTTCTTTTGCTTTTGATTTATGGATCTATTTCGTATTTAATATGTTGTAGTGGCGTGGCAGTACACGCTTGCGTATACTGCAGCCCTACTCGAGTTGTCGTTTTAATTGATGTTCCCAATTACTTGATTGTTTCCTTTGTCCAATTCATCCTTATTAGTGATTGGATAGACGAGATTTATTGTGATTGTCATCTATTCGTTATTTGATTATTATTGCTTCTGTGCATTAATAACTGAGTTTGAATTAGACTGACCCGGGTATTATTATCTTTTGATTGTAATACTCGGGTCAGACCCGAGTTATTTCAGGTTGTAGATATTCTGCTTTGGGATGCTGCTCGAGCTATGAAGTTCTTTCATATCTTTTGGAGTTGTCGTGTCATAGTATAGGTTGATATGTCTTCATGTATATTAATCGTTAATGTACTTGTATATGTAACTTCCTGAGTCAACTGTTGTAGTTGTATCACATGTACCGTGTCAAATGTATTGTAACTGACATCAGTTATTATATATATATATATATATATGAGACTTTTTGTTTCATCTGTGTTCCGCATTTATATTATCTGTGTTATTATTTTATATTTTTGTCCTAGACTATTATAGCCACTGTGTAGTAGCTTTGAGTTTGCATCGGCATGTCGGATTTCCTCCTGAAATGAAATGCACGCTTTTACTATCTGGCATATCGGTGCTCGCACAAAGCAATTACACGGATGGTCGCTCCTCAACAGCCTTATTCTCCGTGCTAGTTGACAGCACTACACCGTAGTGTTCTTGGCTAGCGTGGGTATAGAGGTGGGGCGTCACAGCTTGGTATCAGAGCCTGGAGTTTAGAACAAATATAAAACATAACTTAGATAGTACACGTGTTACAACTATTTGTCGATGTTTTATCTCACATCTTTATCTAAAATCATCTTTGATTTGTTAGGTATGAATTCCTAACTCTTATTCATGAGCATTGCTGCTATTCTCTGTTGCACTTACTCATTCGAGTATGCACTGCTAAGTATCCTTGTGTATATGCTATACCAAGTTGCATACTGCTGCAACTCGTACCCACTTCGATTTGAACTCGCATTGTTTATTCGAACTGCTGTATATATATATATATATGCATTCTTATCTCTGATTCGTGTACTTAATGCAGTCTCCATACAATTGGGTTTTGGGTATCAATCTTTGAGACAAATTGAGTTTCAATTGTCGACTCTGTCTGCTTATCCATGGTTTGTCGGCTTTCATGTGCCTCTCTCTGATAGTTTTAAAATTTCTTTGGTATAAAAGAAATTGTCTTGGACTTTGCCTGGTCGATATCGACATTGACTTGACTTGACTTTTACTTTTGCTAAAGTCATTCAAGCATTTATGCTCGTTCTGCTTTGTTTTTCCAATTGTTGATCGATTCTTCTTTTCGATTAGTTGTTACCGCCTTTGTCGACTTTGATAACTTCTATTTAAGGAATTTTTGGGTATTCCTATCTTGATGGATTGGAATCGAATTCTTTGGATTTTATTCACGTCTTCGAATGTGAATCTTAGTGAATTGATTTGGTTTTCGAATTTAATCGATTCTTGATTATTTCCCGATTTGTTACTATCATTTATTAGCAACTTGGATGACCTTTTCTTTGGGATTTTGTGAACATACCTTTCGATGAATTCGGTATCGATTTCTTTGGATTCTATTCACTTCTTCGTATGTGAATTCTTGTAATTGATTGTTTCTACAATCATTTTTGTGATTTGTCATTTTAAAAATATAAAGGTTTCAATACTAGTAGTAAATATCAAAACTCTTTTATCAAAATGTTTTCAACTCTATTTTCAATATAAAACTTTTTTTCTCAAACCGTTTTCCAATCTGCTAGTATATACAAGCCTTTATCTCACTCGGATGAGAAATCTAATTAAACGGCTTAGTAAAACAAGTGGTATGAAACGCTTGCGTTTGCTTCGTCGGTTAATTCTTGGACTTGTTCGATTGAACCTCATGTGACAATTTTCTAGTGAAGATTTACAATTTGTTCGTAAATATTTAAGTTAAGCAAGTGGTTATGGGACATGAAGCTAAACTTTTATATTTACTAACTTAGTGTAATTGACACTTCTCGTTGATCATGACGATCATTTTTACGGTTAGACTAGGCCTCATCGGTGTGATTTCGTCTCACACATATCTCTTGGGCTTTGAGGATTGTCTAGACACCATTTGTGTGATTTCGTTCACACATACCTTTTCGGTTAGACTAGGCCTCATCGGTGTGATTTCGTCTCACACATATCTCTTGGGCTTTGAGGATTGTCTAGACACCACTTGTGTGATTTCATTCACACATACTTTTCTTTTGATTGCGAGGTTAGTCATGACCTCAATCTGTGTGATTCCGACTCACACATGTGGGGTAGCGCCCCACGGTCTTCGGGTCATTCGTGTGTCAAAATTAGTGGCTTGCAACCATGAGATAGCGTCTCGTTATGCGTTGCACGTGTTGATGATTTTCATGCTCATGTGTAGGTGAGATTCCGTGCTCCCGTTCTCGCTTTGCGTTGCACGTGTTGATGATTTTTCATGCTCGCGTGTAGGTGAGATTCCGTGCTCCCGTTCTCGCTTTGCGTTGCACGTGTTGATGATTTTTCATGCTCGCGTGTAGGTGAGATTCCGTGCTCCCGTTCTCGCTTTGCATTGCACGTGTTGGTGAGTTTTCATGCTCGCATGTAGGTGAGTTTTCGTGCTCCCGTTCTCGTTATGCGTTGCACGTGCTGATGAATTTTCATGCTCGCATGTAGGTGAGTTTTCATGCTCCCGTTCTCGCTTTGCGTTACATGTGCTGATGAGTTTTCATGCTCGCGTGTAGGTGAGTTTTCGTGCTCCCGTTCTTGTTATGCGTTACATGTGTTGATGAATTTTCATGCTTGCGTGTAGGTGAGTTTTCATACTCTCCTTCGAGTTTTCATACTCCGTTTGAGTTTTCATACTCTACTTCGAGTTTTCATACTCCGTTTGAGTTTTCATACTCTGTTCGAATTTTCATACTCCGTTTGAGCTTTCATACTCCGTTTGAGTTTTCATACTCTGTTCGAGTTTTCATACTCCGTTTGAGTTTTCATACTCTACTTCGAGTTTTCATACTCCGTTTGAGTTTTCATACTCCGTTTGAGTTTTCATACTCCGTTTGAGTTTTCATACTCTGTTCGAGTTTTCATACTCCGTTTGAGTTTTCATACTCCGTTTGAGTTTTCATACTCTGTTCGAGTTTTCATACTCCCGTTCGAGTTTTTATACTTTCATCTTGTGATTTCTGGATTTCTTGTGATGATTTCTAGAATTTGTGCTTCACCAATTTTCGTGATTTCTATTGATAAGTTTTATCAACTTTTGTGCATTGGTGAATTCGCGTGTTATTGACTTGTTATGAATACAAGTTTAGGGTATGATACCCCTTCCTATCTTTGAGAAGATTCTTGTGACATTTTTGATGAATGAAAATTCATTGGTATTATATTTTGATGCCAATTATTTCGATGAAATTTTAACGTATGTCAAAGTTGCTACTGACGTTGCTATTTTAATCACGTGTTTTAAAAATTTTGTTATTCTTCAAAATTGTTTCAAAATTAAAATAAAAATTGTTTTCAAAATTTTTACAGTTTACGCTTTCAAAAGAATGAGGAAGCGATTTAAACGTTTCAGCAAAATCAAGGACTATGACCCCTTTCTTTTACTAATTCGTTTAATTCCGGACTTGTCCGTTTGAGGGTGAAAATTTGTAAATTCCTTTTATAAAATTAAAAGAATGTTTTGCGATTGTATTGCCCATTGAGTGCTTTAAGAATTCTGGTCGATGCGCTTGATCAACGTTATCGATAGGAATCTCCTAGACGCTTTGATGAGACAATCAGACACAGTAAATTGAATTTTAAATGTAAATTTGTCTGGAAAGATAATTACATAAAGTAAATTGTAAATTTCGAAAGTTTTAGCTTTTCGGGAAAGAACACTATTTAAAACAACTCTTTTCCGACACTTCTATTCTTGTGATTCCCGAGGGAACCAAGACTTTATCGTTTGTACCAATGCTAATCGTGTTGGTTTGCATACCATTCTCTTGCAGAAGAGAACGTGCTGTCTCTTGTGTTTCTAAATCATTAATGCCTATTGAGACTAGATATGCTACTCATGATCTAGTGCTCGTGGCTATTGATTTCGCTTTTAAAACTTTGGCATCATTATTTTGGGTGAGAAATTGTTCTCTACCCTGATCATGAATCTTGGGAATATTTATTTTCTCATAAGGAACATGATTTGAGTCAACCACGTTGACTCGAGTTCCTTGTATCTTATGATCCTGATATTCTTTGAATTTTCCCGGAAAGGGAAATCGTGTTGCAGATGCACTTAGTCGAAGGCAACAATTGGTTGTTCCTCTGATGATGTCCGAAGGGAATCATCTTTTTACCAAGTTCATCAGACGTTTTGATGTATTTCTATTTTTTTTGAGCTTCGTCTCATTTCCTTTTATGGACTTGCGTCTGATGTTCTTTTATGTTGATCGGTTCATCGGATGTACCGTTATTGTACTATATCGATGTCCCGATTTTTCGGTTCATTGGACGCACCGTTTTTGTACTACGTCGGTGTTCCGAATTAATGGAACTTTGATTTATCTGGCGTACCGTCATCGTACTACGCCGTTGTTTCAAATTTATTTGTGTTTCACCTATGAAAGTTGTTGTACGTTTCAGTCGATCGGAAAAGTTAGCACCTCGATATATTGGGTCATTTCCTATTACTGAACGTATTAGTTCCATGACTTATCACCTCTTATTACCGGCTCAATTTTCTGTTATTTATGACGCCTTCACACGTCTTCCTTCTACGGAAATGCCTTAGGGATTCCGAATTTTTATTCTTGAGCCCGGTATTGTTGAAGAAATTGAAGCTTCACCAGTTTTGACTTTGAGAAACATTCTATTCACATCATTGCTTCGGGGGTTGAGCGCCTTCGAAATAAAGATGTTTCTCTTGTGAAGTTCTGTGACTCTCAAATCCTAAGGATTTCACTTAGGAATCCGGAGAATCCATCGAGCAAACACGTTCAGCCTTACTTTTTCCTGCTCTACAGGGTGAACTTCCTATTTCAAAATTCTCCATCTTGTGTCGTTGTGTTTTGGGGTTGTTACCTTTTGCCCATTTATTCCTTAAGATTGCGAGGACGCAATTTCTTTAAGGAGGGGAGTCTGTAACAACCCGATATTCGCGTCAATTCATAATCGACGTTAAAACGATTTATATTTTCGTCAATTGCCATTTTGAAGTTTTTAAAATTTAAATTTAAATTTAAATTACAAATTGTTATAAAGTTTGAGGGCCTTTGATTTTTAAATAGTGGTCCACCTTTCTTTTATTTTGGGCCGAGACAATTGTTTAAGCAATAAACCCGTTCTCTCCCCTTACCCATTTCCATTTTAAACCCTAACCTAAAATAATCGAGAGGAGCAAATAATGGCGGCATCTCCCTGCTCGTCTTCGTTCGATTAGTCTTCGATCGAAAATTGGGGTTTCTTCGGGGGTTCGCTTCTGGAACTCGAAGGCGTCAACTTCAATGGCTCCTTCAAGTTGCTCGCGACTACTTCAATTTGGTCGAGCCGCCTTCTCCTTCAAAGCAAAGGTGAGTTTGCTTACATCTAATTCATGTCTCGAGTTATCTGTGTATTTTGTTGCTTGAATTTCTGCCGTTCCATGTTGTAGATGTTGATGTTGTACTTCACTATATATGTGAGTCTTGTGTCCACTTGATGTCTGTCTCCTTGGTTGAACTCGAACCTGATACACTGTATTGATGTAGTGTATTCATTTGTATTTGATCATTATATTTCATTTGTGACAGTATTCATATTTAAAACTGTCCTGAGCCTTTTACTGTCAAGTTGTATTTGAGAAAATTGAGGTTGAGAGTGTAGTTGCAGTATATTTGGACTTCTTTTGATTTAGTTATAGTTGCCATCTTGTTTGCCTTCACCTCCATTCTGCAGTGTCTTCATGCTGGACCACTGACATATGTATTTGGTCATTCGAGTTCTGTGCTCTATTCTTCGAGGCATGTAGTTTACATGTGTTTGTACTTGCTATTTCGTGCAGCTGTGTACATGTCGTGACAGTGCGTTTGTAGTTGAATTGTTCTTCACCACTGCACTTCCATCACCATATCTCCATCATCTATGTATCTGGCCTGGTTTGTATTTGCATTTGGTCACTTGTTTCATTTGGTCACCATTGCATACATGTTTATGCACTTTCTTCCTGTAGCTTGTGTTAGCTGCAGCTTCGACTTTGCTCCGACTACAGTTGAATTGAGTCATTGACTTGATCCTTTTTGCATTTGGTTTATGACTTGGTGACTTTTATTATGTTGTCACTGCCTTGTATATCTGTTGTTCGCTGGGCCTTGCTCTGTTTTACCCTTGCTGCACTGCCTAGTTCATGTTGTTGGCATTAATTTGTGGCAATTAATTCACTTGCATTTCTTGAGCTTGGTGTCATATTTTCCACTGTCCATATCATATTGGACTGTGATGTATGTGTACATATATATGTACGTTGCTTCATTTGCTTAGTGCATTGCTCACTTTTCTGATCTTTGCATTTGTGAAACTGTTTTGTCAAAATTGTCGTTTCATATCTGGTTCATGTGTACCTAGTTGGGCTTCTTTCTGGTCAGTCTGCATTCATTGTTGTTGTAGATGTATTCCTAAGTGTTGACCATCTTCTTTGTTTTGTGCTGTTACACTGCCTCCATTCAAAAGTATTGTTGCATGGAGCTCTGTTGTATATTTGATTATTTGACCTTGTACACTTATGTTGCCCCTGAGTTGAACCGTAATTTATTTGGGTTTGACCTTGTGCCCGGTCGTGTACATTATCACTGTAGTGGCAAGGCAGTGCACGCAAGCGTGAACTGCAGCCACACGGTATTCAATGGGTACATCATCACTATAGTGGCAAGGCAGTGCACGCAAGCGTGAACTGCAGCCACACGGTATTGGTTTTGGTGTTATTTCTTTTGCTTTTGATTTATGGATCTATTTCGTATTTAATATGTTGTAGTGGCGTGGCAGTACACGCTTGCGTATACTGCAGCCCTACTCGAGTTGTCGTTTTAATTGATGTTCCCAATTACTTGATTGTTTCCTTTGTCCAATTCATCCTTATTAGTGATTGGATAGACGAGATTTATTGTGATTGTCATCTATTCGTTATTTGATTATTATTGCTTCTGTGCATTAATAAATGAGTTTGAATTAGACTGACCCGGGTATTATTATCTTTTGATTGTAATACTCGGGTCAGACCCGAGTTATTTCAGGTTGTAGATATTCTGCTTTGGGATGCTGCTCGAGCTATGAAGTTCTTTCATATCTTTTGGAGTTGTCGTGTCATAGTATAGGTTGATATGTCTTCATGTATATTAATCGTTAATGTACTTGTATATGTAACTTCCTGAGTCAACTGTTGTAGTTGTATCACATGTACCGTGTCAAATGTATTGTAACTGACATCAGTTATTATATATATATATATATATGAGACTTTTTGTTTCATCTGTGTTCCGCATTTATATTATCTGTGTTATTATTTTATATTTTTGTCCTAGACTATTATAGCCACTGTGTAGTAGCTTTGAGTTTGCATCGGCATGTCGGATTTCCTCCTGAAATGAAATGCACGCTTTTACTATCTGGCATATCGGTGCTCGCACAAAGCAATTACACGGATGGTCGCTCCTCAACAGCCTTATTCTCCGTGCTAGTTGACAGCACTACACCGTAGTGTTCTTGGCTAGCGTGGGTATAGAGGTGGGGCGTCACAGATCATATCCTTTTGGGTACAACTACCAAAATATATATTATCAATGTACTTGTAATCCATTTTGGATTTACTACCACATGTCATATGGTGGAGTCTATACTTTATGGCTTGTTAAGAACTAAGGATATTATGATTGATAATAATTTATTTTCTCAATATTGAAAGGAAACTCATAGTTTCTTGTCAATATGTGAGAATATTTAGTATGCATGCTATATAACTATGCTCATATTATGATTGGCCAAATTTAGTTCATCGATATAATGTTACTATGTTAGACTCAAGATCGTATCAAAGTTCCTTACACTACCACTAATTTTTGTAGAAATAAATTCCTTTGGCAAGAAGGTGGCATGTCCTAAAGGAAAATTTTGTTTCTTAGTGCGTTGAAGTAGGCACTCAAAACATTTTTATAAATGGCCTACACTCATATGAAAATGATCTAGTTACAAGTTTACAATACTTATATTCATAGCATAAATTGGATAACTGTATATCGTAAAATAGTTAAGATTTAAGTTCATTCTTGATTCATATCTTATATGAAATCACATGCTATACTTTTAAGTATATATCCTTACAGAAAGAAGTAACACAACTTCACACATTTTAAATTGTACTTTGTCCAACAAAATCAGTTACTCATTATTGATACTTCCTTATGTATCATAGGGAGTAGCAACTTTGAGATTGAATCCTATTAACTTTTAGTTACCATTGGAATTCTTATATAGTATAATCACTTACTCAATCCAATCGAATTATTTTAATTCCTTTCCACATTTTGTTTTCTACTTCAATTTTGTATTCTAAGAAATTGCCATAAATATATAATTTGGTAATCAGGTATGCATGTTGATATCCTAGATAATTCATCGGTGAATTTAACGAAATAAGTGGATATGATTTTGGTATTATTAGACCTTAGACCACATATGTCTATTTGTATCAATCCAATGAGTTCGTTAACTCTTTTGCGCTGTAACTAAATGAGTGAATTTCCCTTAGTAATTTGAATTACAATCACTTTATGATATGATTCACAAACATATGATTAATGAATCATTTCTCAAGTATACGGCTTGGTCTATAATACCAAAATTTATTATTAAATATTTTAGATGCTTTTGTATTTCCCACAGCTAACACATCACTATTTTTATTAAAAAAAATACCACATTCAAAATGCCAAAGCATAGATTTATTTTATAATGAATATTCATAATACTCATGTTAAAACAAAAATGCTTTTATTTTGATCAATACTGGAAGAAGGGTTTATTTTATAAATAATAATCAACACACATGAAAGTAATTGTTCAAAGCTTGTTGGGTCCACTAGTAAGTGTTATATATGTGCTCCTACTATTTCTGTTGTTAAAATAACAATGTTTGAAAAATGGAGATCCATTCAATCACTTACTACGGGAATATTATATTCTTTGCTATAAAATTTTTATAGTTGATAGTTTTGGATCAAACATCTTAGACTTAAAAAAATTAATGTTGTAGAAATATATTGGAAAAATACGTCTGGAATAGAAATCATATTTCTTATTCTATTACTAGACATCTAGAACTATTACAACCAATTTGTGTTTTCAATGTCTCTTCATGAAGTAGAAGTGACCATTCACTCCCTTTATCCTAATTATGTCAACATAATTCCCATTCTCAAAATTTCTCCTTCTTTTTCAAATGGTCAAACCATTCAAAAAAGAAAACCTTGTTATTACAAGATGACACTGAATTCTTTACAAAATTGCATTCAATTATCCTTAACATTTTAGGGATATCGAATCTGTTGCACTCTAGTAAACAGATCAAACTAACATTTCATTGATCGAATTCCTAGCTCTATTTGTAATCCTTTGGTCTGATGTTTGTCTTTAACAAAACAAGATCCATATTGCATGCAATCGTACTAAATACACGATCACACATTATGGTTGACTTGGACACTTCATTTGAAACATTTTCGTCAAGATTTCATGAATTACAAACGAGAATGTGCACTAGACAACTTTTATATATGATCAAATATGGACAAAATATCCATATTCTTGTGTTACATTAGAGTTCAAAACTCATATAAGACAATACACAGTCTCAGACAAGTTAATACTTAACTGGCCAAGGCACAAATGTTTTTAATCGTTATATAATTATGACTCTTGCATGGGTCTTGTAGAAAGAACATGACAAAATATTTATTGGTGACTATATTTTACATTTCTTTATCAATCTTTAATTTAGTTTACTTAGTATATTTTAATGGATAAAAATTTTGTCAATTATATTAACTATGAAAATTTATTCTAGTCGATTATTTAAATATCACATATGTTCATATACTTATTAGATTGATTTATTATATTTATCTAATAAGGCTCTCATTGAATTTTCATCTCTTAAAAATCTCAAAAGAAATACGAGAATATCATAAATTACTTCAGTATGAGTCAAGATCTATTTATCATGTTACTAAAACTTTGAGTTTAGTTAAAAATTGTAGTCTCCATAAATCGTAAGTAACTCTTTAGTGTTATATTTCATATATAACTTCTAACCAAACTTTTATTATAATCCTAATCGCCTTCATAACCTTGATATTTCAAGCTTAGCAATCGATTGGTTTGTGTTTTGCATATATGAGGTCAATAAATTTTGCAAATTGCTGTTTGATTGAGGGCTTTGAGTAGTTGCTTTAGCCAACGTTTCAAGAGTTTTCTCATGTGAACGTAAACATTTACCGTCTTGGAGAGGATGAGTAGAATTTGGTTGAAAATTTGATTATTGCGGTTGATTATGAGATGGACCCGTAAAATTTGGTTGAAAATGATTGGGTTGAAAGGGAGGATTCAAAGCATTGCTTGGGAATGCTTGAAAATTGGGACGAACCGTATTCGCATTGGGATTGTTTTGGTTCTAAGCAAAATTTGGATGATATCTCCAACCATGATTGTATGTTGGAGAAAATGGATCATTTTTGGCTTTATTGAAAACATTGATTTGTTCGACAGAACTAGGGCACTGATCGGCTATACGATTAAGATCGTTGCATTTATAACACATCGTTGGGAAGCTTGATTCATTTGATTCAATGAGAAAACGTTATCGAATTTTTTAATCATTGCGTCAAGCTTAACTTCCAAAGCAAAAGAAGATCCTATCGAGTGTGCACTCGACCGTGAGTAAATTGATTTTCCGTTCGAACATTCCCATTGGGATGACTTTTGGGTGAGTTTTCAAGAAATTTCCACGCATCATCGTGATGTTGGGCAAGAAAGTTGCCTTAGCACATTGATTTGAGCATCGTCGTGAGTTGTTTTCGAGTCCATTGTATAAGATTTGGCAAATCGTCCATTTTTCGAAGTTATGGTATGTTCATTTTATTCAAAGCTCTTTGAATCTTTCAAATTATTTTTCGAATGGTTCTTCCTTGAATTAATGAGAGTTTACAATTTCGTTTCGGACTCTACTCGTTTTTTCCGAAGGGTAGAATTTTTTTAAGAAAGCTTTTACGAATTCATCCCATGTTTTAATCGAGTTCGATGACAAGCTATACAACCATTTTTCAGCGTAATCCGTAAGAGCGAATGAGATTAATCGAAGTTTGATTCCGTCATCGGAAAGTAGTTGGAGTTTAATAGTTCCACAAACTTGTTTGAATATCGTCAAAAAGATGTATGGATCATCGTGTTCAAAATTGACAAATTTTGGAATCGTTGCAATATGGTTCGAATGAATTTCGAAATGGTTACCCGTATGGGCGGGTAACGTGATGCACGAAGGAATAGAAACTCTATCAGAAAAGATTCTATCCATAAAAGTTCTAGTGGCGTTCTCGTTCGCCATTTCGGGAGGATCATTGTTCGAGTTAAACTATTAGTTGTTGAGTCGCGAGTCCAACGATTTGCTGTTGTACTCATGAGTCCAAGTACCCATGCATAAGTGAAACTCAAGAAGAGAAAGAAGTTAGAATCGAGTTTAGAGAATGAAATAAAATTTGAAAAATGAAGTGAAAAGTTGTTTTTTTTGCTTTTCAAATTTTTATATGTTTTATTTTTGTAAAAAAATTTGTTTTTTTGTTTTTTTTTTAAGTTTTCATATTTTCATATATTTACCAAAAGGAAATTTTTTTTTGTGTTCATGTTTACAAAATGAGAATTTGATTTTTTTTTTTTTTTTTGAATTTTAATTTTTTTTTGAAAAGATTTTATATTTTTTTTAGATTTTTGGTTTTGATTGAAAATTTTCATAGGAAAGGAAAATGGATTTTTTTTCTTTTTATTTTGGGAAGAAACTAAGTCGAGTAAAATTTACTATTTTTTTTTGATTTTTTTATATGTATGAACTAATGTAACTAAATGAATGAAATAGAATTAATTATAGTTTTCTGTCCTTAGTAGCTCCTAATCCAAAATTGTATAATCACACTTTGTCTCAAATCAACAAAAATATTTCTCAACCAGATAAAGGGCAGGGGTTATCGGTGCACCAGGAATCATCGTAGCAATGTAAATGAAGGCTTAAGTACATTCAGAGGAACAACCACTATAATATTTATGAATTACGATAATATTTATAAATGGTTATTACTCTCCATAGCCTTGACATCAAGAAATAAAATTGTTCAAAGAAAACAATTGTGAAGATACAATTAAGCCTAGATGAGCTCGCAACACCCTAAAGTCGAATGCCTAACCTTTATTATTAGTCAAGTTCTATAATGAAATGTTGTTTGTGGGCTAAGGAAAGGATGGTGAAATCCCTCACCTTATGTGAACTGGAGTATTGCCCTTATAAAAATAAAACAAGATGAAATGAATGCAAAAAAAAATTAAACATGAATTTACAATGCAACTAAAATGAATATTTTTTTTTGGATTTTGTAGTTTTTTTATGTATAAAACGTAAATGCAAGCAATCAATAATGCAATTCAAATAAAAACGAGGGAAAATGGCACGATAGCAGAGCATGCATAATTATTAGCAAAACTTTTTTTTAAGCGACGATTTTTTTAAGCAAGCAGGCAGGCAATTATTTCTGGCAAGCACTTCTTCCAATCTGCTTTGGTAACCTAAAAATTAAAAACAAGATATGTATAAAAGTCTTTTTTATTAAAAGAAGAAATTAAAGTATATAAAAAACAAAGCAAATTAACTTTAAAAAACAATTGAAAACACTGCATAAAAGAACTTTCTTGCCAAAAATTTTTTTAGAAAAAAGAATAGATGTAACTAAAAACAAATGGACTTGAAAAAATTAAACGAACCAAAACAAATTCAAAGAAAAAAAAATTCTTTAGGCAAATGATTTGTTATTTTTTAACTAAAAGAAAACTCAAAAACAATTGAACTCAACAGAAATTACAAAAACATTTTTTTTAAGATGGAAAAACATAAAGCTTAAACAAATTAAAACAAAGAAAAAAAGGAAAAAAAATGAAAAAAAATAAAATAAAACAAAACCCGGCCCGTCCCAAGGCCGAACAAATACCTACCTGAAATCAATTTATAAAAGAACGCACTTATTTGAACAACTACTTAATTCACGAAATCAAATTAAATAGCAAACGAGCGCACTAATTCACGAAATAAATTCTTGATTCAAGATGCCAACAGTGAATTCAATGAAATGGATTATGGGTAAGGAGTGAGATGGTCGTGGTTCTCGATTCAAGATGCGATTGCTGAGGAGTTCGATTGTAGGTAGTGTGTGGTTGCAAATTCAGGTATTGGGAGATGATTGATGTCAGAGTGGAGTTAATGGCATTGCTGTTTATAAGGAGAATCTCTGGATTCGTGGGGAGGCTATTGTTTTTTCTTTGTTCAAAGAATTGGGGACGGAGGTGAATTCGATTGTAGGGTTCTGCGACTTGGGATGTGATGGAACTGGAGCGTCGAAGTCGTGGCTGCAGGTAGATGAATTTTTATTTGTAAGTAATAATTATGGGCTGTGGTCTGCTATGTGCTGTCACGAAACTGCAGTGGCTTGGTGGTATTGTTAATTATAATGGAGATGGAAATTCGGGTGTTGCGCGATGGAGTGGTCGCAGGCAAGTAGAAGGTCAGAGATAAGTGATAGAAGGTTCTGATTGAATGTTATGTTTTTAACAATTTTCGCAGGGAGTTTTTTAAGATTTTAACAATTTTCTACTCAACCAATTTAGACCAAAATAAGAGAAGATTGTTAACTACAAATTATAAACTAAATGAAGCTAAAATTAGGATAAAAGTGAGATTAAAAACCATGAGATTAGAGAACAATTTAGAGGCAAATCTACTTTCATATTTTTGTAAATCAACAGTCAAACAATTTATGATCTTTATTTTTTGATATTAAGTGAAATAATTGTTGTATTTATCATAAATATGGTTTATTTATGTTATTAATTAATATAATTTAAACCATCATACAACAAATAAACCACTTATCAATTCTCATGAAAATGAAGCCAAAGCAAAAGCTATTTTAAGTATGATATATTTACTATTGTAATTAGTACTATAAGTCATCAAATTTTGTTTTTACTTTCATTTCAAAATCAAAAATCAATTAGCAAATGATGATGTAAATTGTGCTTATACTGAATAAGAATAGCTCATTTGCATATGCAACATAAGCTATCAAACTCACTTGTATAAACTGACATCAACATCCACTTTCATGAAGCAAAATAAGAGAGACCATAAATCATAGATATGCTGGATTCACATAAAGTTAGAGAGCTTCATTACCTCTAAATCAAAGGGTATTAGCTACTCTATCAAATCAACATCTGCAAATTTCAACATTAAAAATCAAAGAAATGGAAACTAAGCAAAGGAAGAAAAAAAAGATTAACTACTAACTACTTGCATAAAAATTAAAGCTATACTACTTGCATGAATGTAAATCGAAGCTATAAACATGAAATGAGAGAAAATATAGAAATAAACATCAACATAAAAGTAAATAAAAGCATGTAGAAAAGAAAAGAGAAAGAGGCTTGGAAGCCATTTTTATTCATGTAACCTTGAGCTTACAACTGGCTTGCTAATTTTCCTAAGTAAACATGAGAGTAAGAATATATTTATGTAACATCCCGCCTTTTCGCATGCTTTAAATCGACACACATGTCGATTCAAACCATACGGAAGGGAGATTGTTATGGTGTAAATAAGAAAAAGAATGAAGAAATAAAACAAAATAGAATCTTGCTGCGGAATGATAAATATAATAATCAAATATACAGTTCATGAAGCTGTTTTATAAACATTTGATTATATTTATACAATACATATCAAAGTTGCACATACCATTGAATAATAATCAATGCAGCGGAATACAATGTGTAGTGGAACAATATAATATATATTATAATAATAATGAAATCTTCGTCTTCGTCCTCCAGAAATAAGTCCTTCATAACCTGAAATGCTCAGGCTGACCCGAGCGAATTGAAAAGACAAACCACTCGAGTCAGAACTAAAAGATCTTATGTAATTTAAATTAACTGAAATAAATATGAGTGTAACGACATCAGAGACGTTTATGGGGTTTGACATCTCCTATCCAGTGTCTAACGTGAGTGCAGTAACTTAAGAGATGTTCGGGATTCACATCTCCTAAGGATCCGTTAAACTATCTACTATGTAGTAATATATGCTATTATAATAATGTCTACAGTAAAGTATAACATACTGAAAATAGTGTTAAGGGGTTACCCATATAGCTCTTAACACATTTTTATATTCCCATAGTCTATACAGTACCGTAATCTCCTCCGTACTGGGCGTCGTCAGAGAGAACTTCATAGGTTTGGTACAAAACAAAATCGTATAAGGCACGTTAGGGTAGGTAACACGGCACAACTAGGCAATACCAGGGTAGATATACCAATTACGCATTCGGGCTGGTGGTAACGCATAGCCGCAGCTACCGCCCACCTCGAACAAGCACCCTAAAATCAAAAAAATAAAGGTGGCCACCGAATCAATCCAAAGTCGGAGTATAGTATCGAAGAGATGTGTCCGCTAAAGGGTGCTACCCCCTTGGCTCGAGAATCGCTCCTATTTTAGCCACCTTATGCCAACTCACGAGAGTCGAGTCCACGTGTTTACCTCAAAGGAAACGTCGCCACCATCCTACTTCATTCTGGAATCTCCACCGCGTACACGGTTGTTAAAGTGGTTTTTGGAGTTGACAAAGAGTATGACAACTTCCGATCCCGGTCTCTTCAACAACCAAACGTTGTTATAACACCACGGTCTTATCAAAATAGTTTATACTTTTAAAACTAGAATATAATATTCATTTCAAATCCATATAAATACGATAGCATTTCCTCTTTTTAAAACCCAAATCAAATTTGATATCATTTCAAATATATCCTTTCTAAAACTATAACATTTCAAAGTTATAATATTTCGAAACCAAAACTTGAAGTATAGCCTTTCAAAACATAAAACTTTGAAACATACTGCACCACTTAAATGGTTTAAATATTAAATTACTTTATATAGTAAAATAGCTTCTTCACCTTCACAAATCAATTCCAATATGGATTTTAAATTCCCAAATAAACCAATATAATTTTCATATATTTCGAAGCTTTAATTATTCCACCATTTCAAAACTTATTCTTTGATAATTTCATATATATCAATTTCAACTACTATTATTTAGATTTGAAATGTTACTTAATAAATCAAATATTATTTTAGTAAAACCTATAGACTTCAAATAATTGGATATTCTTTCAATTACATTAACTTGATAATATTCATTTAAATCAATTTGATATTCATTTAAACCCTTTAAACCAAATTAAGTTATAAAATCATACCTTTTAAATCTCAATTTATTTATATTTCAAATCAAAATTTTCCGAAGATAATTCTTAAATATTTTAATTCAAATCAAATTCCCATTTATCTTCCAACCTTCAAATTTTTCTGAGTCAATATAAACTCTATATACAATAGAATTTAAATAGATACTTAACCATATTATATAAAAGAAAATCAAACTTTATTATTAAACTCATTTTTATTTATCAATTTTATACATAGCTTAAATTCAAGAATTTAACTATATATATATATATATATAATAATAATATTTATATAACATCAATATTTAATATTTATTAAACCGTATATTTCTTTCCAAAACCATAGAAAATTATTTCAAAAAATTATATATATATGTACCGCGGTGCCTGTATATAATTTTCTATCCTATGGTCAAGTGATACGGATATTTATCATTTCAATCCGCAATTTAAAATAAAAATGCGGTTGTATGTCATTTCAAACCGCAATCCTGAATCAAAATAAATGCATAACAACTTGCAGATTTATGATGATATAAATAAAACATCCATTCATCTATCATAAAATCATACATCCATCACAATCATCATACACAACAATCAATCGATCTCAATTATAACTGATAATATATAACAAGTAATTAACTGGCAGTTATATTCAATAATAAATTAAACAACGATTAAATTTAAATAAATGAAATTAACTGAGATGGTGATTAAAAATATGTCAAACGGTCATAAATAAATTTCAAATCATAACATCAAGCAATTTAACAAATATAAGAGATTTTAGAAGTTGTGAGTGGGTTAAAACACTCACCTTTTGAATTTAAATTGAATTTAAATTCAATTTAAACCCAGAAATTGCACAGTCTTCAAATTCGTCTAAACCAGCGTCAAAGTGACCGGAATTCATACGAACGTAGCGGAGAAAACCGCGCATGAAACAGATATCGCATGAGAATGTTATATAAATTAGAACGCTCAAATTGAAATTAAAACAAAATAAAATATATAAAAAAGTATAAACACTCACTCAAAGGCCATGCTAGCATTTCTTCCTCCAGCACAAAAAAAACGCGCACGCAACAGCACAACATGTTCAAAGCTTATAATTCACGCGCCACCATCACGTACGCACATCGCCTCTTCCATAGGCGTTCGCCGCGACCTAGTGCTCGCTAATCAAACTCCACGGCCTCCGACCCCCCCCTCCCGGCGCCACGCGACCCAGTCGCGTTCACTAGCAGCAGCCAAAAGAAATGATGCCCTAACCAAATTTTGTCGTAGATCTAACCGTCGAATGCCATACTAACCACATAGATCGACTCCCTCAGTCCCCTCTGCAAAACTCAGAAAGGGTTTCCCGTTCCATCAACATTGATTACAACCCCATTAAACGGCCGAGAATTCACCTTAAATTTTTGGACAAATGGTGATTCGAATCGAAAAACGAATTGCGGTTTTGAGATGCGTATATCGAGAGCTTCGATATATATTTTTTCTGAATTTTTTTGAGGAGTTTGAAATTTTAGCTTTAGATTGAAATTTGAATTGGATAGATTAGGATTTACAGCCATTGAGGAAGAGGAGCACAGAAGTTTCTGTACGTATAGAAATGAGGAATAGAGGCTGCTAGGGTTTATAACAGGGTATTTATAGAGAAAGTTGAAATAGAATGGATCGGATCTATTAGATATACGCGCTAACGACAAAGTGGCCTAAAAAGCCCGTTCTGACTCTGAAACGTAATTGGGTCAACCCATATACCAAAATAGATGTTTTAAAATATTTTAAACGCATTGGAAAAGGTTTCAAGTCCAAATTTCATCGTATGAAGAAGTTATGCTAAAATCAATATTTTCCAATTTATTTCAATTTAATAGATTTGAAGGCGTTTCTCATTCGTACGATCAAACAACAAGTCCGATCGCTACGAAACTTGAAATCCCACAATAATTCACTGTTACGGATCCGATAAATCCAGTTTCGTCGAAATCCGAGTTCGTGGCCAAAATGGCTATTTTCTAGTTAATTAAATAAATTAAAAATAAATTAATTGAATCCAATTTTTAAATTTCAATTCTATAATTAACAATTTTTATCACTTTTATATTTATTAATCATTTATACAAAATTTAAACAAATTTAGATGTCTCCTGAATGCTGATTCAATTATCAATTTCAGCGTCAAATTACAATTTCGTTAAATTTAGAGATTATAAAATAATTTTCAATAATTCCATTGAATTAAATTTTCATTCTATTATTCTACCTATTAGTATGTAACAACCCAAAAATTCTAACAAGTATTTTATTCTTTTATTTATAAACTTTGGGGTTTTAATTTACAAAAAAGTTGAATTTTTTTAAATTTAATTATAAATAGTCACCAAAATTTTATTAATATAAGCCAATTCTATAATTCTTATTTTTGGTTAAAGTTTAACATTTATTGGAATTTAAATCTTTTAAATTCTAACTTCCAATTTTTTTTACTTAACTGAATATATTGGTAACAACATTTTATTTCCAGTTTTGTTCTTTTAAAAATTGGTTATACACCTTTAAATAAAGTAATTAATATTCTGTAAAAGAAATAAACTTTATACGTATACACATTTGTTTCTCAGTTAATTGATTAATAAATAAAATTTTAAATTGAATAATATATAGGAAACAAATTTTGCGTTTTTTTTTTACGTATATACATCAGTTATGTGTTAAATGTTAAGTAAATCAAACCAATGTAAACAAATCAAAAGTTAATTAAGTAATAAATTTTAAAGTTAATAGAGTATAAATAGGCTATTTAAGTTACACGTTCTAATTTGTACGTTATATCCATTTTGATTTATTTAGTTAGCATATAAATGGTATGTAGCTAATGAATATTCTTTAAAACGTATATTTTACTAAAAATAGGTAGAGAATAATAAGTAACGTATAAATTTAGATACGTTACTTTTGTTATAAATTTAGTGTATATTGTACTAACTGTATATGAAATAAATAAATAGGAAACGAATAGTTTCTAATTACGTTACTTTTTTAATTATTTGAGCATACGTTTCAATTCTGCATCTATTACACGCTCATAAATTTCATACCTTATCTACTGAAAACAAATCAGTAGCCACGATTTTTGGAAGAAAATTTTTGACCGTTGCTTGTAAAACTGCTCATATTTAATTTGATACGTTTCATTTCTATTTGTTCCGTTCTTTTCCTTGTTGTCTTTTTCATTCCTTGATTTTTGGTGCTATTGGCTTCAACAAACGTATCATATTCAGTACGAAATATATATATATATATTCCTTACCTTATCTATGTCAGTTTAAATTGTGAACAATCATTTCCTTTATTATCCCCTGAAATTTGCGCTTTAATTTTTCCATATTCGTTACTTTACATTTATATCGGTACGTTATTTTTGCATTCATAAAACTTTATATGTTTATTATAATTGACTGTTGCTCATCTTGGCCTACATAATTCCATCCTTATATTCTTCTTCCTCTCCTCTTTTATTCCTCTGCTTTGAGAAATACAGTTCATATGCTTGCTCATCAAACTTTTCCACCTGCTCCTATTTGTCGCAGTCTCCTCACCACCAAAATTCCCCTCCTCCACTTCGTGCCTCATCCTCATCTCCTCTCTTTTATATAATAAGGTAAAATATATTATTTATTTATACTATTTTTTTTATATAAGATACTGGTTCATATATTAGTTGTATGCGGTTGGTCTCATTGATTTTACTCTATAAGTTATGTACATATGAAGAAAACATATGTGTTTACTATATATATAAACACGTTTACAGTCCTAAGTTATAGGATCTTGCAAAAGTAATTTTTATGTTAAGTTAATATTAAGCTAGTGTATATTGTATATATAGTATATAGTGTTAGTTATATATTATATATACAAGTAGGTTTTAAAGTATATGCACATTTCTTATTTTGGGATTCAGGCTATGCAAATATCTGTACAATTCCTTTTGTCTGCTATACATATGACTATCCCCTTCAGTTAAATTATTTGGGTTTGAACCGTGTTACAATTAACATCTATTTTTTTATGTAATGATACCAAAAATCATATAATTTTGTAATTAAATTCATACTTAGTACATTTTATGGTAAAATTTATTACACGATGAAAAGACATGTAGGAAGAATTAAAAAGGGTTAGTTTTTAATCTCGACATTAAGATTTAACTCGCGTATGAATATGCATATCAATTGTGGCAAGATCATTTCTGGTCCGCTTTGTTTTTTTGCTTAAATTTTATGCTTGTTATATAAAAGATATGAATTTTAATTAAAACAAGGATTCAAATTTTGGTTGCACTTTCTAATCATCAACACAAATTAGGAAGGAAGAATGAAAATGTTAAAACGTTGGTGTCAGACACCGTGCATTTTTAGGTAAGCTAATAAAGCAAGGCTGCATATAAATGTTGATTATAAATATAAGTTCATTCAAGCCCATGCTACAACTTCCTCTAACAGCGTGGAAATATGATATATCTACGCAGTTCAAAATGAGCTAAAACTTTGTATATATTTCCAATTATTATTTATATCTGTCTCCACAAAATTGGAAATAAATAAATAAATAAATAAATTCCATAAAAGCAATATAATTACAAATTTTTTCCTTTCTTCGAGTTGTGTAGATACCATATTTCTAGGTTGAAGGAGAATATTTCACTCTGGGCTTGGAATATCTATCGGCATTCGAAAAATACTATTGCATAATGTACTAGTAGGAGTATTTTGTAATCAAAGGATTTGCGTAGTGTCAATGTTTTGTAGGATTATTGAATGTTTAAATTCCAAAATCTGTTACAATTTCAAATAACTACTTCACATATATCATTATAATGATCAGTTACCTATGATAAATTTCTAAAAGGACACGCATAACACATCTAGTTAATATGGTAACATTATTTATCATGGTTTCCCTGTTGCTTTTGACCGTAAGTAATATGAGTCTTTATCAGAAGAACTCACAAACGATTTTATTTCTAATATCTAAAGTTCAATTTTTTTTGTAGAAGTTAAGATCCCTGTTGAAAGGTATAAAAACTTAGATTAAAGTATGCAGGAAGTATGTTTGATGTTTAGATATATAATATATATAAAATTATAGTTTGCTTGACTAATTATGACATGTTCAATTATTGGTATGGTACGTATAAAGGGTGTGCCCGTTAAATTTAAGTTGTATAAATGTATATATTTTATTTGATAAGTATGGGATTAAATGTAAATTTGAAAATAAATACATGTTTTGAATTGAAAAATATATATTAAATTTATATATACATTTAGTTCAAATTATATCAACCGATTCAATCGTTCTCATCGATCTCACATTATTAGCCTTGTCCGTCGTGCCTATTTTCTACATCAAATCATGTACATCTAGCGTTGCTTTGGATTTCGTAGCTCATTTCTTTGTCAAATCTATCTAGCATCGAAAGGTGAGCAATCATTCACGATTTACGTTCTTTTATTTATTAAATTGATTTCAATTGGAACGACAATTGAAATATGTTGCTAAAATTTAACTGTTAATTGTTTAAATCGCTATATGTATGATATGCATTTATATGTAATTGTTCACCTATGGGATATGACACCATATCCTATTGTTTATATTATATTGTTATTGATGATATATGCCTATTATTATTATTGTCATATCTGTTATCACTCTGCAAGTTCCCTGTTAGTATGAAATTCACTATGGGTTGAAATGATACATACCCGAACGGACTTTAGAATAGAAGAATTTCGTTATGGGTTAAAATGATAGACCCAAGCGATTTCCATTGAATTGAAATTGGGATTACGGGTAGAAAGGATATCTACCCGTATATATATATATATATTACGGATTGAAATGATAAATATCCGTATCACTTGACCATGGGATAAGAAATTATATACAGACACCGTTGGTCCATATATAAATATTTTGAAAATAATTTCTATGGTTTTGGAAAGAAATATAAGGTTTTAATACATATTGATTCTTAAATATTATATATAAATGGAAATATAATGTATAGATTTAATAATAATATTTAATTAAATGGAGATTGATTTAATACATATAATATGCTCAAGTACTTGTTTAAATTTATAGATTTTGGTAATAATCTAAATAAGTTAATGCTGGGAAGACAAATTTAAATGTATTTGAAACTGTATGCAATTAAGAATTTTAGTAAATAAACATCGATTTGGAATTATGGAAATTGAAATTTAAAGATATGATTTTAACTGGATTTTTGGATTTAAGTGACTTAATGAATATTCCATGTTAAACTAAATTAAAGGAGATACTTAGTAAGATGTAATTTAAGGTTACTAAAATGATGCTGAATTTTAACGAGGGAATATTTCAAGATTAAATAATAATAAAGTTAAATCAGGACATATGAAACTATGAAATTTAGCTTTAAAAATGTGAATATTAAAGATTTGAAATATATTGAAATTTAAATGGTTTATTTTGAGATTTATTTCTGCATTGGAAATCGATATAATTTGCAATTGTTTATTTGGAACTGAATTGAATTGAAATTTGTTGAATTGAGATTTAGTTAAATTTGAATTTGGAAATTGAGTTGATTTGAATCGTAACTTTGAAAATGATAAAATTTGGAAATATATATAAAAATGGAAATGATACTCTGGTTTTGAAGTTTTAAATTAATTTGAAATGACCATGGTGTATAGTGTATATTCTACATTGTCGTTAGTTCCACGGATCCTTAGAGGATGGTTATCCTAAACATCCTTTGAGTTACATGTATTTCAGTTGTTATTTCACTTGAGTTGGATTTATTGATATAAGAATGTAAATCCTGACTCGAGTGTTTTGTGTTTTGCTTTACGCTCGGTTCAGACCGAGTGATACAGCATTTGAGACTCGCGTTTGGAATATGGAGCTTCGCTTGGAGACCCAACTACCGTTTTAGCTTTCGGCTCTTCCAGTTGATTTGTTCAGAGGAGTCATCTGTTGCATTGGAGACTTCACTGTATTTGAGACATTCTGCCGTATTTTATTTCTAACTCTGATGATTATATAGTAGCTTCATGAACTACTATTTATTGATTCCGCGGCGTATTATTGTATTACTCCGTGTCTGTGATTCTGTGATTGATTTATTTACTGTATATGTTAAGTTTTGCCAAATTTAAATTAACAATTTGATATTTTGAGCAATTCAAGTCCGACATGTGCGGATGCTAATGGTTGAAAATATCAAGTCGTTACAGTTGGTATCAGAGCTTTGGCTCTAGGAAAATTTAGCATGTATGGTAAAATTTAATTACGGAATCACTTTCGTTCGAGCTTGAACTCCTTTCTCTTGATTAGAAGTTCCTTTGAATTTTAGAATGTCCCTCGATTTCGAAATCCATTCTTGTCTTTCCCTATTCGTGTTTTCTAAATTCTGGAGTATTCCATAGCTCCACTGAATGATTTGTAAAGGGGTGAAACTCCTTTACAATAGCATCGATTCACCGAAGATTTATATATCCTCGGTTTAGATGCTGCTATCTCTGGTTATGCCGAATTCTATATCTGGCGATCGAATGTCGATTTGCCTTAGAATTCCGCATCGATCATATTCCTGAAGTCACGGTTGACCCGGTTAAGGTCGCCCGCGATTTATATAAGTATATCCATCTTTTATTTCTGTAATTTAATTACCTAATCGTTGATCGAGCCTACCTTCGAATCAGAATTCTATTTGATTAAAGTCCCTCTAATTTGTATCTCTATCTTTGTTTGGAAATCCATTCTTAAATGATCCTTTGAAAATCGGGGTTTGTTTGTTTTTTAGAAATTTTTTTATACCGAAATTATTATTTTGATAACTATGATTTTATTCTATATATAAAAGTGAAATATTTTTCGATAAGGATTATATATCTTTAAAAAATGAAAGTCTGAAAATTTTGAAAGGATGTGAAATTCTGAAAATTTATAAGGAATTTGATTACATAAAAGGATTTATAACTGAAGGGTTTTGAATTTGAATTTCGAGGAATTGAACTCCGGTATTTTGAAATTTGGTTTTGATATTTCAAAAATATATAATAATAATACGATTTAAAAGTATTTTCCGGATAAGAAATATTTCAAAAGAGTTCAAATGAATTCCAACGATTTAGAAGAAATTTCAATGAAGTTTTCAAGAAAATAGAAGTCCAGAACTCACTTTTGTCATTGGAAAATAATTTCGGTGATGAATGCATGCATCATCGACATTGATTTTCGAGTTTCAGAGTGGGGGAGAGGCCATTCTGGTAGTTTTGCTATGCGAGTCATTTTTTGAAACCAATTTTGATTTCAGATTTCCAAGTATGATTTGATTTTCGAAAGATGTATGTATTTATATTTGAAATGATTTGAAGTGAGCCGGTGTTCAATCCTGAGTTTCCGATTTGATTTAGTATAATTTTATTTATAAAAATTGATTTACTAATTTGTTGCTGATTTCCAACTCTTGGATTGAAAATACGATTTCTTTGACTATAGTTGAATGTTCGAACACTTCCGAATCAAGGTTAATTTTTCCAAGCTAAATAATTTTGAAATAAAGTATGTAAGTTTAGTTTTGTATGTTTTAATATGATTTAAATACTTTTGAAATTGTTTTGTTAAGTAAATGAATAAGACTATTTTGAATTGTATTAATTTGAAATTTTGTTTCAAGATGTTTCGAATAAAATTTAGTTCTAAAAGTTTGACTTTGGAACATCTTTTATATAACTATATATATGTAGGATAATAATTTGCAAAAGGAAAAGTGGATCTTTTGAATAGAAATAAATAGTTTAAGGTTTTAAAGGGATAGTTAAAATTTTGGAAACCATTTTGGGGTATAATTGATATTGAAAAATATTTGGTTTTTGAAAATAGATTGGAATTTAAAACCCAGTATTTATATGATGATTTTGGAAATGAATTTGATTGACCTAAATTATGTTGATTTGAAAACTAGGATTATTTTCTAGACCTATTATTTTGGAAATTTTGAGACTGAAGATATAAATTTGAAAGAAAATTTGGTGAAATCGTATATGATTTTGAAACTGAACTGATATTGAAACGAATTAAAATCGAGAACCTTATTTTACTAAATACTTGATTTGAGAGTTATCGAACTTATATAAAATTGATTTGTATAAGTATGAAGTTGATTTGAAAACTATTGATTTGGAAAGGTACTCAATTTGAAAAGTGAAATCTTATACTATCGAAGTGTATATCAGTGTGATTTGATATACTATTGATTGGAAAGTATTCAATTTCGAAATGAAATCTTATATATAATGGACTTTATATACGTACGATATTGAAATGGATTTGAAGTGTACTATATGATATATATTTTCGAAGTAATGATATGGAAAGTGCCTTCTGCTTGATATTCGCTTTGTGGCCACATTGTGGATTCATTCTATCGATATTATTCTCTTTGATTTTTGGTTTTTCGAATGTGATACTCGAGTGTCCTACCGTGGCGTTACCCACGGTTATTTTTTTTGGTGTAGCGTAATCCGCAAGGCAGAGATTGCTTAAAGGATATGGAAATTCCTGGGGGATCCAGGCGTAACCATTTTTATGTATCCTACGGTCTACCGATTTTGTTATCGTGGCATAATCCGCAAGGCAGAGATTGCTTAAAGGATATGAATGTTTCTTGGGGATCCAGACGTAACCATTGTTATGTATCCTACGGTCCACGGGTTTTGGTTATCATCGTGTAATTCACAAGGCAGTGAATGCTTAAAGGATTGGATGTTTCCTGGTGGATCCAGGCATAACCATTGTTATGTATCCTACGATCCAGGTGATTTATTTGGATTGTACTTTCCATATCGATTTTAAAGGTTTTTCAAGTATTTTCACTAGGTGTTGAAACGGGTCTACTAAGTACTTGAAGAATTCTAGCTTTGCGCCTGATCAACGCATGGCCAGAGTCTGCAAGAACGAGGATAAACTTGTTGGAACATCGAGTTATAGAAGTATTTTCGAAAGGAAAATTGGTTTCGATATAAAAGTGTTTTATTATAAAGGTATTTTATTATAAAGGTATTTCCAACAAAGAAATTTTGTATTAATATTTGGGATTAAAAATTTTATGGTTTGATTTAACTATTCGAGCCCGATACTATTCTTTTGAATCTACCTTATTTGCCCAGCTTTATTTATTAACATATATTCTGTTTTTCAAATCTATCTTCTTTCCTTCTTTCCTTCGTTTGAATTTATCCTTTAAACTGTTGTTTATTTATATACTACATAGTTTAATATATTTTTTTAGTTTTTTATATAAATAATTGATCTCATAAATAATTGAATGGATTTAATAAAATGAGTTTAACCAAACTATTAAATATTAATTAATTTAAAAAAATTATATGGTTTTAAATAAATTGTTTAATTTGTTTTCAAAGTCTAATTTTTCATCTGGTTGTTTCTATTCTCCTACTTTGTTCCTTTTCGAGGACGAAAAGTTCTGAGTGGAGTAGAGTGTAACAACCCAAAAATTCTAACAAGTATTTTATTCTTTTATTTATAAACTTTGGGGTTTTAATTTACAAAAAAGTTGATTTTTTTTAAATTTAATTATAAATAGTCACCAAAATTTTATTAATATAAGCCAATTCTATAATTCTTATTTTTGGTTAAAGTTTAACATTTATTGGAATTTAAATCTTTTAAATTCTAACTTCCAAATCTTTTTACTTAACTGAATATATTGGTAACAACATTTTATTTCCACTTTTGTTCATTTAAAAATTGGTTATACACCTTTAAATCAAGTAATTAATACTCTGTAAAAGAAATAAACTTTATACGTATACACATTTGTTTCTTAGTTAATTCTTATTTTTGGTCCGCTTTGTTTTTTTGTTTAAATTTTATGCATGTGATATAAAAGATATGAATTTTAATTAAAACAAGGATTCAAATTTTGGTTTCACTTTCTAATCATCAACACAAATTAGGAAGGAAGAATGAAAATGTTAAAACGTTGGTGTCAGACACTATGTATTTTTAGGTAAGCTGATAAAGCAAGGCTGCATATAAATGTTGATTATAAATATAAGTTCATACAAGCCCATGCTCCAACTTCCTCTAACAGCATGGAAATATGATATATCTACGCAGTTCAAAATGAGCTAAAACTTTGTAGATATTTCCAATTATTATTTATATCTGTCTCCACAAAATTGGAAAAATAAATAATAAATAAATAAATTCCAAAAAAGCAATATACCTTTCTTCGAGTTATGTAGATACCATATTTCTAGGTTGAAGGAGAATATTCACTCTGGGCTTGGAACATCTATCGACATTCAAAAAATACTATTGCATAATGTACTAGTAGGAGTATTTCGTAATCAAAGGATTTGCGTAGTGTCAATGTTTTGTGGGATTATTGAATGTTTAAATTCCAAAATCTGTTACAATTTCAAATAACTACTTCACATATATCATTATAATGATCAGTTACCTATGATAAATTTTTAAACGGACACGCATAGCACATTTAGTTAATATGGTAACATTATTTATCATGGTTTCCCTGTTGCTTTTAACCGTAAGTAATATGAGTCTCTATCAGAAGAACTAGTGCACAAACGATTTTATTTCTAATATCTAAAGTTCAATTTTTTTTGTAGAAGTTAAGATCCCTGTTGAAAGGTATAAATACTTAGATTAAAGTATGCAGGAAGTATGTTTGATGTTTAGATATATAATATATATAAAATTATAGTTTGCTTGACTAATTATGATATGTTCAATTGTTGGTATGGTACGTATGAAGGGTGTGCCTGTTAAATTTAAGTTGTATAAATGTATATATTTTATTTGATAAGTATGGGATTAAATATAAATTTGAAAATAAATACATGTTCTGAATTGAAAAAATATATTATATTTATATATACATTTAGTTCAATTTATATCAACCGATTCAATCGTTCTCATCGATCTCACATTATCAGCCTTGTCCGTTGTGCCTATTTTCTACATCAAATCATGTACATCTAGCGTTGCTTTAGATTTCGTAGCTCATTTCTTTGTCAAATCTATCTAGCCTTGAAAGTTGAGCAATCACTCACGATTTACGTTCTTTTATTTATTAAATTGATTTCAATTGGAACGACAATTGAAATACGTTGCTAAAATTTAACTGTTAATTGTTTAAATCGTTATATGTATGATATGCATTTATATGTAATTGTTCACCTATGGGATATGACACCATATCATGTTGTTTATATTATATTGTTATTGATGATATATGCCTGTTATTATTATTGTCATATCTGTTATCACTCTGCAAGTTCCCTGTTAGTATAAAATTCACTATGGGTTGAAATGATACATACCCGAACAGACTTTAGAATAGGAGAATTTCGTTATGGGTCGAAATGATAGACCCAAGCGATTTCCATTGAATTGAAGTTGGGATTACGGGTAGAAAGGATATCTACCCGTGTATATATATATATATGTATTTATTACGGATAAATATCTGTATCATGACCATGGGATAAGAAATTATATACAGACACCATTGGTCCATATATAAATATTTTGAAAATAATTTCTGTGGTTTTGGAAAGAAATGTAAGGTTTGAATAAATATTGATTCTTAAATATTATATATAAATGGAAATATAATATATAGATTTAATAATAATATTTAATTAAATGGAGATTGATTTAATACATATAATATGCTCAAGTACTTATTTAAATTTATAGATTTTGGTAATAATATGAATAAGTTAATGCTGGGAAGTTAAATTTAAATGTATTTGAAATTGTATGTAATTAAGAATTTTAGTACATAAACATCGATTTGGAATTATGGAAATTGAAATTTAAAGATATGATTTTAACTTGATTTTTGGATTTAAGTGACTTAATGAATATTCCATGTTAAAATAAATTAAAGGAGATACTTAGTAAGATGTAATTTATGGTTACTTAAATGATATTGAATTTTAAAGAGGGAATATTTCAAGTTAGATAATAATAAAGTTAAATCAGGACATATGAAACTATGAAATTTAACTTTGAAAATGTGAATATTAAAGCTTTGAAATATATTGGAATTTAAATGGTTTATTTTGAGATTTATTTCTGCATTGGAAATCGATATAATTTCCAATTGTTTATTTGGAACTGAATTGAATTGAAATTTGTTGAATTGAGATTTAGTTAAATTTGAATTTGGAAATTGAGTTGATTTGAATCATAACTTTGAAAATGATAAAATTTGGAAATATATATAAAAAATGGAAATGATACTCTGTTATGAGGTTTTAAATTAATTTGAAATGACCATGGTGTATAGTGTATATTTCTACATTGTCGTTAGTTCCACGGATCCTTAGAGGATGGGTATCCCAAACATCCTTTGAGTTACCTGTATTTCAGTTGTTATTTCACTTGAGTTGGATTTATTGATATAAGAACGTAAATCCTGACTCGAGTGTTTTGTGTTTTGCTTTACGCTCGGGTCAGACCGAGTGATACAACATTTGAGACTCACCTTTGGAGTTTGGAGCTTCGCTTGGAGACCCAACTATCATTTTAGCTTTCAGCTCTTCCAGTTGATTTGTTCAGAGGAGTCATCTGTTGCATTGGAGACTTCACTGTATTTGAGACATTCTGCTGTATTTTATTTCTAACTCTGATGATTATATAGTAGCTTCATGAACTACTATTTATTGATTCCGCTGCGTATTATTGTATTACTCTGTGTCTGTGATTCTGTGATTGATTTATTTACTGTATATGTTAAGTTTTGCCAAATTTAAATTAACAATCTGATATTTTGAGCAATTCAAGTTCGACATGTGCAGATGCTAATGGTTGAAAATATCAGGTCGTTACATAGTATCAAATAGGTGAAACTAACATTGGATTCCTACTTTATTATATAACTATCTCCAAATTTCATCTAAATTTCTATCAACGTAAAATTTAAATGTTAAATTTCATTTATTCGCAATAAATTCAATTATTGAAATTTTTTCTTCAATTAAATAAATAAATCTTGCTTTCTATTCTTTAAATCATCCAATTGTCATATTCAAAATAGAATTAACATTAATTATATCTTATACAATTAACCATTTTCAGTGACAAATCGCACCTACCCTATCTGCACAAATTAAGTCAATTAATTGTAATTGATTTCACATTAAATGTTATTAATTAAAAATTGAAATCTCAATAAATTTGTTTATTGATTTAAATCTTGCTATTCAATAATTGACATTTTTTTTTGTTTTTTTCGGGTATAATTAAAAGTGAATTATATTACATTTCCTTAATGTATTTATTAAATTTATTTTCAATTAACGTACTACCTAATTTCCTTTAATTGCAATTTGATTTTCAAATTTTATGCAACATACTAAAGAAATAAAACATATATTCATTGATTCGTTTTAATTCACATCTTTTTATTAAGTTCAATACTACTATTTAAACTTAGTTACCTTGTTTTTCCCATTCGTTACTTTAATATACCCATTCTAACAACTCCTTGCCATTGTATTACATTTCACATTAAGGTAACATTTATTTACATTTATTACGAACTTATTTCCCATTTCAACTAACAATCTAAATAAATAAAAAGGCAACCTAACATAAACATTACCGTTACCTTTTTGTCACATAAATAAGCTTTTATTACTTAAAATCAAATTTTGGCATTTATTTTCATACTACTAATTCATTTACTTATGTTTAAATTATGGCCAAACATAACATTTAAATTAATTTATATAAAATTGGAATTTAGTTCAAGTTCATTAATTATTAACCCTAATTAGCATTGATTACCTTGCATTCTCATTATTATTTCATAGATATGATTCCCAATTATTACTTTAATCTATACGAACATTGATTATATCTAATTTGCACTTTATTACTTATCATTCCAACAATTTATATAACTTTGAATCTATTTCTCTACTTACAAATTACAATCAAATAAAGCTTTACAAACCTGTTTCAATTAATTGGGATGGCATTGAATTAATATACTTATTATCTTACATCAACATTTTTATATTTTATTCCCGTTATAAATTCGTTAACAAGTTTCAAATTTCTTTTATTTATACAACACTTACCTTAATCTACTTATTTCAAATTTTATACCCAGGGGCAACAATTTTCCCTATTTCATTTAAAATGTGATTTCACTTCAATAATCAAATTTTAGTTTTTTAATAACTATTGCTACATTCCATTCTTAACATTTACTTCGATATAATTTAAAATTTTTATTTCTTCTAAATTTAGTCACACAATTTTTATTAAATAACCAAATTAATTATTAAAAATTTACGGGTCCTTACATACATGTACATAAGAGGGCTATTTAAACATGCATAAAACCCTAATTTAACATTTAGGGTGCTTCCTAAAATTCTCTTGTAGGAAGTGTGACCACCAAGTAACCACTATCCTCTAATTAATCCATCATCAAATCTGCATGAAGCTTTAACCTCCACTTAGTTGTCCATAAGCTTCTCATTGAAGATTTAGATAAAGGGTCCTCCATGATAATGTATTTGAATTATTTTTGTCTTCCTTTCTTTATATTCTCTTATGCATGCATATATCTTCATGAAACCCTCTTCCATATGCAATCAAATTCCTACAAAAATTATGAAAAGTGTCCAAGTAAAAAGTTCCAAACAACACATGCACAAAAATGACTATTTTGCCCCTGTACATAGATGAATATACGATGATTTGAAAATAATTGAATTTTGGTTTTAAACATGTTAAGATACCCAAATATGACAATAATTTAAATAAAAATAGATAAGATATGGATGTAAATATATGCACATTTATGTGCGCATCACATAACATTCTTACTAAGAGATAATATAAACATTGTCTTCAATATTCTATGGCTCAAGTTTGCTCAACAACCAGAGTATGTAAGGTACTCTATTTATATTATAAATAAATAATGGACAATAGTATTATTTTGAATTCTCCAATTCAAAATAATTTGTTAGAGTATTATCAACAATTTAAGGAAAATGAATATATTAATTATAATCGATGATATTAAATATCTTTTATGTACGTCCAATGTATACTCCCTTAAGTCTCATAGGCTTTATTTATTTTAATCTTTTGTTTTATTCATACATATAACATATATACATTTAACTATAACATATATAGTTTATTTAGTTATATCATATATCTATATATATACACACACAAACACACATATATATTCATATGAATTTAACAATTTAATTAATTTATAAACATAAGATTTTTATTTATTTATTTTAGTTTAAACCAATTTTAAACTTATATTTTCTTACCCTTTATAAAATTATGTAATTAATTACTTAATTTAGAATAATTGTAAATTTGCATTTTGTAGGTCCTTATAAAATTATATAATTAGTTATTTAATCAATTTAAAGCAATTTCAAATTGCTTTTGTAACATTCAAATATGCTTGTTTGAATTAAACAAAGACCCGAAAAGATTTTAAGTCTTCAACAATGGCATACTCTGTAAATAAACCATTTCGATGAGCTAGGTAAGGCTAGGAGATCGGGAGCTTTTCCACATATAGCAGTCCTTAATTAGAGTAACTTTCTCTTTAGTTTATGCATACTTTCCTAGAGTAACACCCTACGGATCAATAAATGGTTAATTGCATAATTAATTATGTGGGTTTTAAATGATTAAATCATGTATTTGGGTGTACATTTACTTTTTTTATGAAAGAGTGGTCCTCTTATGAGGAGAGCACTCATGCTTTTATTAGCTACATACCAAAAACCATACAAGAGTCTGATGGATTTTTCTAGTACAAAATATAGGATCACCACTATGATGATCAACAAAAGGAACATATTTACAAGCATTTGAATTAAAAATTAGATATAGTAAATGTTGAAAAAGTACCGAAGTTGCAACTTGCTATTGCATGGTATTGGAACTCTTGCAAGGAATTGTATATGTTGTATGGAGTTGGGCACTGCTATATGGGATTGGATTTAAGCTCGGATACCTTGCTAAAAATTGGATATGCTGAGATTGAACATGCATTTGATTACGTGAACTGATGCAGCATATAGAACTGCTCGCACATACATAAAAGAGAAGGATAACTAAAAATGCATTTGATTGGGTGAAGTGGCATAGCTTATAGGAATGCTCACGTGTACTTAAGTTGTTGCAATGATTGAAGTGAACATAGAGACATCAAACTGAATGATTTCAAGAGGAGAACTCATGGCTTAGGATGTAGGGACTATTGCACATGAAACCATGCTCTATGAAGTAGGATGTCTGAAAATGAAGCTCTGGTCATTAATGCAAATAGTGGAGATAAGTGGTTAAAGCAATCTTGTACTACTTAAAGAGCTGAACCGAATGTGTACTAGAAGTGTAATGCTTGTGTTGCATTAAGAGAACTTGAAGTGGACAAGAAGTGTAATTCTTATAGAGATGACTTGGAGGTAATCTTGTACTGGTTGAAGAAGTGAACTAGAAGTGTATTGCAGCTCCTAAGCCAGCACCTGAAATGAATAAAAAAACTTACTGTATTATATATAGTTATCCAATTTTAGGTATTGCTAGCGCCAAAATTGGTCACTAACACCCAAATCCAGATGAAAGCACCAAATCATAGTCACATATCACAAATAGAATGTATGTAGAGGGTATGAATGTGAAGAACGGTGAAAATAAAAAAGAAAGCAGTAATAACACAGGATTTATAGTGGTTCTGTTAACTCTGACCTACGTCCACTCCAGAAATTTCATTTGTATTGATATGAGAATCAATTACAGCTAGAGTTTTTGAAAACAACAATGGCAGAGTAGCCTTAGTGGAGAAATGGAAGGGGAACAAAATCAGTTCCATTTTCTGAAGCCCCGCATGCTTTATTTATAGGCAAAACCTGAGTTATGGGCTTCTTGAACGATCCGGGCCCATCAACACCAATGCCGATCCAGAAATGACGAACCAGAAAATGAAGATCCAGAAATGATGAATCAGAAATGAAGAACCAGAAATGACGATCCAAAAATGACGATCCAGAAATGACGAACCAGAAATGACGAACTAGAAATGATGAACCAGAAATGACGATCTAGAAAATGACGACCCAGAAATGACGATCCAGAAATGATGATCCAGAAATGACGAACCAGAAATGATGAACCAAATCACCACTGCGCCACACCGGCCCACTCAGGCAGAGCTACTCGTGACTTTCCACCATAGACCGAGCCATACTAGCCTTCATACGTCCAATCCTTCCCTAACTCGATACTCGTTCAAGTCCGATCATATCTTCTACAGCTATTATCTTGTAGCCGGGTAACATTGTTGATTTTAGTTAAATCCGCCTGTCCACGGCCTTGCCAAAATGCGGGTTAACATTTTTCCCCCAAAACACGCCTTGCGGTAGGAAGGCGCGTTTTGAATAGCTTTTGATCCGTCATCCAAAGTCCATATGTCATTCATAGCCATTCAAAGCCAAAAGCTGAATCCGTAACCTCTTTGGGTTCTTGCCACGTGCACTCCACACTCGATGATCTATGTTATGTAATGCCATGGTATTCATGGTTCGGTGTCCCCGAACGCTGAGTAATGCCGAGGATTAATTCCTAAGCCGAATCCTGGTCGCTTCGGGCCTTTGCCGAGCTTAGTCCACACTTGACGACCTGAAATTGTAGCCGATAGATAATATGAGGCCTAAGTCTTAGGCCGAATCCTGGTCGCTTCGGACCCTTTCCGAGCATAGTCCATGCTCACCGACCTTTTAGCCAAAAATCAGACAAAAGTTCAATCGAAATCTAATCCAAAATCTAGAATCAAACCAGAAAACCACAAACCCATACCAAAAGCCCAAACCAAAAAGAAAATGTACAAACCAGAATCCAAATTAGAAAACAAATAAAACTAGGAGTTCAAACGAAACTCTAGAAAAAGCATGTGTCCTAGCCAAAAGGAAAAAAAAAGATTTTACAAACCTAAGCGTCATGGTTTATCATCATCTCAGAGCATGCTTAGTGGTTGTCTCCATCCCCATACATGAGTAAGACTTAGCCGTCTGCCTAGAGTTTGCTACTGGTACCAAATCATCACGATTAGTTGATGACCAACCGACCAACATTCCTAGGCCTCGCACTATTGTCGTTCAAGGTAGGCGGTGGCTGCTCCTATTCCACCTCCCCATTCCGAGTTTCGACATATTACCGCAACTGACCATTCCTTACATGCTCCTCGATTATATCCTTTAGATGCCTGCATTTGTTAGTATCATGCTCGTCTAAGCCATGAAAAAGACAGTGCCTTCCCGATACCCTTTCGCGTTCTGAGGATTCCCTCCTTGCCGGCCTTCGATGAGGAACGTGATCCTGAATATCCAAGTATATCTGTTCCAATGTCTCATTCAGTCCTGTGTAAGTGGAGAATTTTGGTTCTCTCCAATGCTTCCTCTTCCCTTTATCATTATCTTTACCCGAGCATTCACCGGACAGTTCTCCATCCTTAACCATGTTTACTTCCTTTGACTTCATATCCAAACATGCATCCTCTTGTCCAATAAATCTTTAAGCTTCTTGAAAGAATTCCCCGAGATCCATTGGTTGATCCTGTATCAACGATACTTTGAAATCTGAATTATCCCTGACTCTTGATACCGCCTCCATTAGAACCATTGATGGATCCGGCTGATCCATCGATGCAACTGCTGCAATAAACCGAGTTAAAAAAGTCCTAAGCGATTCTCTCATCTTCTGGTTCACCAATGTCAGCGTCATCACATTATTCAGCTTTTTTATGTGAATTCGAAACTGTTTCAAAAACCTATCTACCAATTTTGTCCATGTTCCGATTGATCCATCTTCCAGCAATCTGAACCACATAGCAGCTATATCAGCCAAGTATAGGGGGAAACATCGGGCCATAACCTCCTTTGATGCCCTTAGCACTTCCATATGTCTTGTGTACCTCGCCAAGTGGTCAGTGGGATCCATTTTACCGTTGTATACTTCCAGAGTGGGAAGCTTGAAATCAGGTGGATTCCTAGCCATCCTGATGCTATGGTTAAATGGACTTTTGTTTACTCCCTCCAAATCCCTGTTTGTCAGACCTTCACGAATAGTTTGCCCGATAATGTTGGCTAATCCAGTGTTACCTATCATGGTTTGCCCCTCATCTACATTTCCTAACTGCCCTCCAAGTTCTCGAGGGAATTCCGGTACATATTCCTTATCACGCACTCATGTATCCCTGTTGGCGCTAGGCTACGCCGTGCCATCTGGTATCCCTCCATGGATTGGTCCTGCATTACCTGGTGGTATGCCCCCAAGTTTAGATTCATCCGGGTTGACAGCTGTTTGCTGATCAGGGGCTGCCCCTGCTGAACCACTCCACCTGCTTGCTAGTTGTGTCCTACTAATCCAGCTCCATAGATTTGAGCTCCTGTAGCTCCTACTTATTCGAATTGTCTAAGAAGGGTGTGCATTATTTACTCTTGCCTTTTCATCAGCTGCTCCTGCAAGGAATTCATCATGACCTGCATCTCATCCCTAGTTTCATAGATCGATGCTTGATTAGCTCCAGAGGATTCCTCCTGACTTCCCTCTCGCCGACTCCTTTTCGTCCTTTGTTTCCTGGTTGGTTGCCTTGTCATAGTCTCCAGAATCCAAGTTCCTAGGCTTTTAAATCCAAAATCCAAGCTTCTGAATCCCTAAGTGCTAGCTTTCTCAGTGAAAGCACCAAAATGTTAGCGCCAAAATTGGCCACTAACACCCAAATCCAGATGAAAGCATCATATCACAGTCACAGATCACAGATAGAATGTTAGTAGAGGGTATGAATGTGAAGAACATTGAAAATTAAAAAGAAAGCAATAATAACACAGGATTTATAGCGGTTCGGCTAACTCCGCCTACGTTCAATCCAGAAATTTCCTTTCTATTGATATGAGAATCAATTATAATTACAACCTGGAGTTTATAAAACAACAATGGCAGAGTAGCCTTAGTAGAGAAGAGGAAGGGAAACAGAATCAGATCTATTTTCTGAAGCTCCACATGCTATATTTATAGGAAAAACGTGAGTTACTGGGCTTCCTGAATGATCCAGGCCCATCAACACCAATGCCGATCCAGAAATGACTAACCAGAAATGACGATCCAGAAATGAAAAACTAGAAATGACGAACCAGAAATGACGATCCAGAAATGACGATCTAGAAATGACGACCCAGAAATGACGAACAAGAAATGACGAACCAGACAAACCAGAAATGACAATCTAGAAATGATGATCCAGAAATGGCGATCCAGAAATGGCGATCCAAAAATGACGAATCAGAAATGATGATCCAGAAATAGCGATCCAAAAATGACGAATCAGAAATGATGATCCAGAAATGACGATCAAGAAATGATGATTCAGAAATGACGAACCAAAAATGATGGACCAGATCACTACCGAGCCATATCTACTGACCCACTCAGGCCGAGCCACTCGTGACTTTCCACCATTGACCGAGCCATACTAGCCTTCATACCTCCAATCCTTTCCTAACTCGATACTCGTTCGAGCCCGATCTCTTCTGCAACTATCATCTTGTAGCCGGGTAACATTGTTGATTTTAGTTGAATCGGCATGTCCACGGCCTTGCCAAAAGGCTGGTTAACAGGTATAGAATTCAATATTCATTTGTTATATGTATATAGTTATAGGTCTATGTAGAAGTTATTTGATGTGTGTGTATAGGTCATAGTTGTAGTTAATAATTAGAACTATGTATCAATTAGTTAATACATAGATAAGGAAATGCTAAATTTATCACGGGGATGGTAATAAAGCTATTTATTGTATCAAAATGTCTAAGAGTGTGTATGCTTACATGTGTGTATGTATATGTATATGTATATGCATATATATATATACACACACGTGTGTGTGTGTGTGTATATATATGTATGCACACAAGTGTATACATATATATATATATATATATATATATGGTAAAGCTACATGTATAGGTATAAAAAATTTATGGTGGATGTGTGTGTGAGAATATATATATATATATATATATATATATATATATATATAGTTGTGAGAGAGAGAATGTAAGCTTATTGATTTTACACCTAAAGATATCTACATTTAAAACTATATGTTTACATATATGAAAATCTGTATATATATATATATATATGTATATATGTATGTATGTGTGTATGTGTGTATTTATATCTTGATATAGATGACCTATTAATTCGAGATCTATTAGTTATGTGCACATACTTAGTTGTTAATTAGTTTATTACATAAAACAGGTAAGATGTAAATAAATTTGTACCACAAACAGGTTTAGCTAATAGATTATTAATCGAACTACCGAATGTACTTTACGTTGGTAATTTAAATTATAGAATGATTCTAAAATCATACAAGTTAGTTAACTATTATAAGAATATAAGTGATCATTAAATACCAGCTTAGGAGTTAATAATAGAAGTTGGAAGTTTATAGAACCCATGTACAACTTGAAATTATGTTTATCAATTTTACCTGTAATATGAGGGGTTTGGTGTGGTAGTTATGAGAATACAATCAATCATACAAGAAATTAGATTTCCATACAAGTGACAATGAAATGCAAAAATATTATGAAGATGTACTAAAGCTAGATTTATTAATGAAAAATTAATAATTTGGATGTGTTGATAAGGATTATTATTCTACTTTCACATATGTTATGAGCTCAGGGATGATGGGAGGATCATTCCAAAATCCATCCTTCCATATTATGAAGAAAAATGCTTTGAAAAATATATGAAATTTGCATTGACCTTATTTAAGCACTATCTTACACTGAAATTATTTAGTGTGTTCATTAAGAACATTAAGATCAGACATATATATATATATATATATATATATATATATATATATATATATCTGTGTGTATATATCATATTAAGCATATTTATGTATTTATGTTTATTTTTTTATATATATATTTATAATCTTATACCCATATGTATGACATTTAATATATACCTATGTCACATGAATATATATATATATATATATATATATAAAGAACATACAATTAATTTTGATTTTAAATAAATATAAATATGAGTCATAATTATCATTGAAAGGTTTTCAATTAATATATTAATTTAATGTTCCTAAGAAAGCAGTGGGAAAATTATAAAAATGAAAATCAATCAGTGATAGGGGGCATTAGAGATTGATTGTGGCATTAGCAGGATAGTCGATCCTATCGATATAAGGTCTTTAGTTTGCGTGCCTTCGATAAAGTTAGTCTAGAAAGATATGTACTAAGCAATGGAATAAATTATAGACGTGGAGTTGTTATATGTGTCATTGAAGATACGTTGATTATGTTCAACCGATAACTTCAGCATGTGATTTAATAGATTGAGTAGAAATTTTTCCTGGTCGAAGGTGAAAAGTTAAATCTATAATTGATCTTGCATATATTAAAAAGGGGACAGTGGAAGCAAAATTTATGTTAAAAGCCTGTAAAATCTTACCGACATTATATTGCGAAAGGTAACATTCAAAGAACAAATGGGATCAGGCATCAGGTCGCATAGGCAACAAGGGTGTGGGTTATAATTAGAGGTGATTATAGAATTGAGCTTAGTTATTGTGTTAAATTTGTCATGTAAAACAATCCACATGTGGATTTTTACATTGGGAGGAGCCCTGGTTCTCCAAAACGTCTGAAGTGACTATAACCTTTTGTTCCAATGAAGGTTAAGAATTTATACATCGAGTTAGACGTGTAAATTTCTTTTTTAACCCAGCACCACGCCAGATGATTAGGATTGTCTCTGGTATTATAGTTTTCAACCATATTTATTAATTTTAGGAATTATGTAAGAAGGTACCCAATCAAATTTTGATTAAAAGAGATGTCTCATCTAAAAGGCGTTTGATCATCTTTTATAAGAACATTTTTATTGTTATAGGCCGGAAATAAGACTGGAAGTTCATCTTTCAATGCGATTGAAGATATCCATAGCTCATTCCAAAGAGTGGTCTTGTCTCCAGAGTTAACAATGTATTTATCTCCAATTCTTAATATGTGAAATAAACTGGATGTGGTTTTCTAGAAGAACCAAATTTTTTTATTATTGTGTACGTTTAGGTTTTTTGAGCCTCTATAGCAGCAGTTACTAATCATTTCTTTCCAGGATCAAGTTTTATCTTCGAAAAACATCCATATCCATTTACAAAGCAAGGAGGAGTTTAAGGCCTTTAAGTTAATAAAACCCAAACCCCTTGAGTTTTGGGTCTGCGGACAAAGTTCCAATTAATGAGAAAGCTTAGGTCAGACCTATCCGCTTCTTCTTTCCATGACAAATTCCTTATGATGCTATCTATTTTATTAATTACTCAACTAGAAAATTTACAGTATACATCCAATAAACCGGTATAGCACACAGTACCGAGAAAATAGTACCGGTCTATCGACTCTAGATAGAAAATTAGCTTTCCGATAAGGTAATTTATTATTAATTTTATCAATGATGTAGTGCCAATCTTCTTTTTTCAGTTTCATGTATCTTCTTGTTATACCTAAATTATTAAAAGCAAAGCTCATAATTTTACAACCGAGTGTGTTGGCCATTGCAGATTTGACGTCTATAGTGTCGTTAAGGACAAAGGCCGAGCTTTTATGAAAATTGATTTTAAGGCTTAAAAGGAGTTGAAAATTATATAATATGAGTTTAAGCGAGGCAATATGACGTGCGAGGTGAGAGAAGAATAAAAGGGTGTCGTCCGCACACTGAAGAGGAGACACTCCTTCTATAGCAATATCGTTCCCATTCTAAGAAGAATGTTGTTTTCGATGGCAATGGATAGAACTCTATAGAAGACATCAGCCGCGACATTAAATAGAAGGGACAAGGGATTGCCCCATTGAAGACCTCTTTTCAGCTTAATTTTGTTTCTTTCGATGCTATTAACAAGAATAGCAGATGCACTAGACTTTAGGATAAGGCTAATCCATGAGATCCAAATTCTCTATCTTTAAGAACATCTAGAAGGAATCTCCTGTCAATGGAATCAAAAGCTTTGGCGAAGTCCAATTTTAGAAAAGAGCACGTGATTTTTTTCATTATGATAGTTGTTGATGAATTCTTGGGTCGTGGTGACCCCATCCACAATGTGTCTGCCTTAAATGAATGTTGTTTGGGAATTATCTATTAACTGACTCATTTTCGGTCTTAGTCTGTTGGTTAATGTGACGCCCCACCTCTATACTCACACTAGCCAAGGACACTACGGAGTAATGCCGTCGACTAGTACGAAGAATAAGGCTGTCGAGGAGCGACCATCTATGTAATTGCTTTGTGCGAGTACCGATATACCAAATAAAATATCGCTTTCATTTCAAGAGGAAATCCGACATACCGATACAAACTCAAAGCTACTACACAGTGGCTATGAGGTCTTCGGAAACAAATATAAGATAAGCATAACACAAAATCAGTCATAGATATTCATATAACTAAGGCGAAAACAGATATGAATATAACACATAAAAGTGTACATCAAAGTAGTGGTCATGTAAGATCCACTACATCACAAAAGAATAGATACAAGTGCTAGACAAAAGAATATTATACATTAAGGAGTCTCTATCTCGAATGTATACAACAAAAACTACTAAGCTAAGTAGTTAGCCAAAAGTCAGGTGACAGTCCCTGATAAGAAGTCAAGTAGAAGCACCTGAAATACCTCGGTCTAACCAGAGTGTTATTTAAGAAGGAAATGATAAACGGATCAGTCTAGTTATAAATATCATATAAAATGAGATAGGATAAGAGATATGACAAAAATGGATGATAACAATAATGCCATACTGTGACAAGTATACATTAATAACCACAAAATCACACTATATCTCAAGAATCTCAAAACACCAAAAAGAATGTCAAATTATTCAGATTATTCACCAAGCCACAAATATTGATCAAGCTCGTCAAAATTGGTGAAGCACAAATTCTAGAAATCATTAACTCGAAATCCAGAAATCACAAAGGGGAAGGCCTATCACAAACGGAAGCATGAAAACTCACCAACATGTGCATCACAAGCGGGTCGCTATCCGATGGTCGCGAACCATAGAGCCGGTGCAATGACGTAGTACAATAACGGTACGCCCGAGGAACCAGAAACTCGAATAATTTGAAACAATGACGTAGTACAATATCGGTATGCCCAATGAACCAGAAACTCAAATAATTCGATATAATGGCGTAGTACAATAACAGTACGTTTGATGATCCAGAAAATCAAATAATTCGGAACAACGACGAAGTACAATAACGGTACATCCGATGATCCAGAAACTCAAATAATTCGGAACAACGACGTAGTACAATAACGGATGCCCGATGAACCGAACTCCATAAAACCCACAGGTTGCGAGCATATAAAAAATGAGACGCAGCTCAACATAACGGGGTACCGTCCCCCACGCGGACAAAGAGACATCGCATATCGCTTGTCTAAACCATAAAATGATCATCATTGATTGATAGGTGTAAATTATATTAAGCTAGTAAATAAATGAGTTTATCTTCATGTCCCATAACCACTGGCTTAACTTAAATATTTACGAATAAATTATAGATTTCCACTCAAAAATTATCACAAGATTTCGATCGAAGAAGTTAAAGAATTAACCGATGAAGTAAACGCAAGCGTTTCATACCACTTGTTTTGCTAAGTCATTTAATTGGATTTCTTGAACGAATGAGGTAAAGGTTTGTATATACTAATAGATTGAAAAATGGATTTAAAAACGAGTTTTGCATTAAAAGTAACGTTTAAATCATTTTCGTGAATGAGTTTTAGTATTTACTACTAGTATGGAAACCTTTGTATTTTAAAGTACAAAATCACAGAAATGATTGTAAAAACAATCAATCACAAAAAATTCACATACGAAAACGTGAATCAAAATCATGGAAATCGATATCAAATCCATCAAATGGATACTCCAAAAATCTAGAAAAGAAGTCATCAAAGTCGATACGAGCGGTAACAACTAATCGGATCAACCAAAAATCAATAAAACGGAAATCCACATAGAAATAGGCAGTTTCCTTGAATTTAACAGTGTCAGACGTCTGGTGGTTTCTCCCGACATCTTCGCTGATGGTCTGGAATTTTCTTCCATATCGCCCAGACGTCTGGGAAGTAAGCTCCGACGTCTGAGCTGAAGGTCTGGAATTTTTATTCCATACCTCTAGACGTCTGAGCATATTACCAGACGTCTCAGCTGAAGCTCAGGGCAATATTTTGCCTAGGACATTAATGGCCAATTCATATCGAAAGCGATCGAATGAGCGACGATGGCTAAGGATTTACGCCAACCGACAACCCAGCCCTACAAACTCATCAATACACTCCAAACAACATGTCCAAACGTCCATATAAGGATTTTCATAGATTTTGACTACAATATACCTAAAAATTGGAAAATTCACCAATCCAATTTAATTCAAAGGAAGTGAACATGAAATAGGTGTTAGGAATTCATACATAACAACTATCAAAGGTATAGATATAGATGTGATTTCAAGAACTCGCTTTTAAACCCAAAAACAACGAATGAGGCGCCTAAACAAAGCAAAGATCCACCACTCTTTAACTTCAACTCTAGTAGCACCAATCTATGATCATAGACAAATATTTCCTAAATTAGACTATACGAACTTTTTGAAATTGGAGAGGAATTGAGATGGAGAAGCTGAAGAGAATGCTTACCTAAGCTTCTCTTTGATATATAACTTGAAGTTGAATTCCCTAAGAGAATTAGAGCTTAGGAATTTCTAATCTATTTTCTTTTCCCCCATTTTTCTAGGGTTTGAGAGTGTTAGGAAATAAGGAATGAAATGAATGAAAATGAGTGGAGTTACGGAATTTGATAGAGAAGTTGGTTTAGTGGGCTGAAACCCAAACCCAAAGCCCAATAGAAAAATAGCAAAATTCTACACAACCTCCAAACATATTGATGTTTATACTCAAAAAGTCGCAAACACCATTTTGAACTCAATGGAAGTAGTGTCGAGTCCTAATTCGATAGTTTACAAAAAGTAGCATTTCGAAATTTAATCTGACTAACAATGCTATATTTAAATAAATCATTTAAATATACAACTATAAAATATGCGGGTTGTTACAGACTCCCCTCCTTAAAGAAATTGCATCCTCGCAATACTTAAGAAGAAAATAAAGAGTAACAACCATAAAAGCATATCAACACAAAAGAAAATTTTGAAATGAGAAGTTCACCTTAAGGAGCACGAGAGAGTAAGTCTGGATATGTGCGCTCGATGAATTCTATGGATTCCCAAGAACAATCCTTAAGATTTAAGGACCATTGAACTTTAACAAGAGGAATATCTTTATATCGAAGGCATTTAACCTCCAAAGCAGTGACGCGGATAGGATGTTGCTCATAAGTCAAATTAGGTGAAACTTCAATTTGTTCGATAACACTGGGATCAAGAATAGAATCGGAATCCCTAAGGCATTTCCATAGTTGAGAGACGTGAAAAACATCATGAATAGCAAAAAATTAGGCTGGTAATAAAAGGCGATAAGCCACGGAACCAATACGTTCGGTGATAGGAAATGGGGCAATATATCGAGGCACTAATTTTCTCGGACTGAAACGCATAACACCCTTCATAAGTGAAACACGAATAAACACCAAATCTCCCATAGAAAATTACAAATTCCTTCTTTGGTTATCGACATAGAATATTTTTTCTACTTTGAACTTCTTTCATCCTATGACGAATGAGGTCAATCTTTTCTGTGGAATCACGAATAAAATCTAGACATAAAACCAGCTTCTTACCGGCCTCAAGCCAACAAGAAGGAGATCGACATGGCTTTCCGGAAAGTGCCTCGAAAGGTGCCATACCAATACTAGATTGGAAGCTATTATTTAACGAAATCTCAACAAGAGAAATATGATCTTTCCAACTTCCACCAAAATCAAGAACACATGCACCAAGAAGATCTTCAAGAGTTTGATTCACATGCTTCGTTTGTCCATCGGACTGAGGATGATAAGCGGTGCTAAAATTAAGCTTCGTTGCCAAAGCTTTTTGAAAACTCTTCCAAAATCCACTAGTAAATAATGGATCACGATCACTAATAATAGAAGGTAGGAACTCCATGAAATTTAACAATTTCCCTAATATAGAGTTTGGCCAAAAGAGGTACGGTCCGGTCAGACTGAACGGGAATAAAATGGGCGGATTTTGTAAGCCTATCTACTATCACCCACAAACTGTCATGACACGAAAGAGAATGAGAAAGACTGTCAATAAAGTCCATGGAGGCTTGATCCCACTTCCAAAGAGGAATATCCAAAGATTGCAGCAACCCACCGGGCCTTTGATGCTCGGCCTTTATGAGTTGGCAAGTTATGCAATGCTTAATGAAGTTAGCAATATCATGTTTCATTCCATCCCAATAATAAATTCGCTTCATATTCGCGTACATTTTACTACTACCGGGATGAATGGTAAATTTAGAACGATGAGAATCTTCTGAAATGTCTTTACGAAGATTACTAATATTTGGCACGATAAGTCTACCAAATTTTCAAATGCCTCTACGAGCATCGATTTCAAAGTCTTTCAAACCATCAATATTTCTATCCCTACAACTTTGGCTAAGATGAGCCAATTCGAGATCATGCTTTTAAGTAGCAAGAATATGGTCAAAAAGAGATAGATGAGCCTCAAGGCTACATAGAACAAGAGATGAACATGAATCATATTCACCATCTCAAATCTCACAAGTGGATATAGTCTCAAGATCATTCGATTCGGATATCATCATTGAAACAACTGCTTGTTGCTTACGACTAAGGCCATCGGCAAAACGATTTCCCTTTCCGAGACTATAAAGAATATCAAGATCATAAGATGCAAGAAACTCAAGCCAATGTTGTTGACGCAAATTAAGTTCCTTTTGAGAAAATAAACACTTCAAAGATTTATGATCGGTGTAGAGAACAAATTTCTCTCCCAAAAGGTAATGACGCTAAATTCTAAGGGCAAAAATAATAGTTGCGAGCTCTAAATCTTCAGTGGCACATTTAGTCTCGGCAGACTTTAATTTCCTAGAAGCATAAGAGATAACACGTTCCCTTTGCATGAGAACGGCTCCCAAACCAACACGACTAGCATCGATATAAACAATAAAGTCTTGGTTCCCCTCGGGAATCACAAGAAATGAGCATCGAAAAGGAGTTCTTTTAATTTGTAGAAAGCAGTTTCACATTTGTCTGACCAACTATACTTAACTCCTTTCTTTATCAAACTAGTAAGAGGTATGGAAATTTTAGAAAAGTCCTTTCTAAAACGACGGTAATAGCCCGCAATCCAAGAAAGCTATGAATTTCTGCCACACTCTCCGGTCTCTTCCAATTTTGAATCGCTTTAATCTTTGAAGGATCCACGAAAATTCCGGATTCAGAAATAATATATATTAAAAATTTCACACGAGATTGCCAAAAGTGGCACTTAGAAAATTTTGCTTTCAATTGATTGCTCCGAAGAGTTTCCAATACAATGCGAAGATGTTTTTCATGCTCTTCCTCGGTTTTAGAATAAACAAGAATAGCATCTATAAAGATAAGAACAAATCAATCAAGGAAGCCTTTGAAAACTAGATTCATAAGGTCAACAAAATATGCTTGAGCATTCGTTAAACCAAATGGCATAACGAACCATTCATAAGATCCATAACGAGTACGGAACCATGTCAAAGGAATGCTATCCTCTGTAATATGAATATGATAAAAACCGGTTGTTAAATATAATTGTGAAAAGATTCTAGCACCCCTAAGTTGATCGAATAGATCATCAATCCGAGATAAAGGATATTTATTCTTGATTGTGAGATCATTAAGCTTGCGGTAGTCAATGCAAAGCCTAAGTGTACCATTAGATTTCTTCACAAAGATAGCTAAAGCTCCCCAAGGAGAGCAACTAAAATGAATGAACTACTTTGCTTCCAATTCGAATAATTTCTTACGCATCTCCTCATTTTCCTTATTGGATATACGATAAGGAGGATGAGTGATAGGTAGAGATCTAGGGATTAGACTATTCTAAACTCAATTGCTCGCTTAGGGGTAATCCTAAAACGGGCTCAGATATGTCGGAAAATTCACGAACAACGTGAATGAGGGAAATGACATCTTCCTCATCATCACTATTGTCATCATGAGGATTTAGAGAATATAAGGATGCCGCCAAATTGGAATCTAAATCTTTAAGAACAACAGAAATCTGCTTGATAGATTGAATATGTCGAAGATATATAGTCCTCTCAGGACATTGGATGGGGGCTTCATAACGGTTAAGCCAATCCATTCCCAAAATCATCACGAAGCCTAAGTAAAGCATAACATGCACATCGGCTCGTAAAGCATAATCACATAAAATAATCTCGACATCTTTACAAAGTAAACTGAGTATTGCGGATCCACCAACCGGATTCGCAATTCTCAGTGAAGTCATCATGCATATAACATTTAAAGAAAAGGTATCAACAAGTTCCTTTGATATAAAAGAGTGAGATGCATCCATATCAAAAAGAACTCAAATAGGATAATCACGAAACACAATAATGCCATCATGGATAGAAGGAGAATTACCTTGACGAAGAGAAGTGTCACTAGGGATATGAGAAACATTAGCTTTCCCTCCTTCTTGCTTGGAAGTTAGGGACATGAATATAAAAGATGACCCTAACTTTTGCAATAACGGCAAAAGAGGGGTTTCAGACACCCATTAGCATAATGGTCTTTAGAACAACAATTGCAGCATTGCCCAAGACTAGAGGTAGGAGTCTTTGCTACCGAAGTTTCTTGCTTTCCTTTCTTGTTGGGATTAGGTTTGAACTTAATATGCCTTTTCTTATTGTTATTGAAGTTCTGTTTGGTACCCACAACTTCAACATCACTTTCTTTATTGGCCTCTTCAAGTCGAAGAGCGATATCAACAAGTTGATCGAAAGAAACTTCTAATTTTAGAAGTAATGGCTTTTTAAGGTTCTTATTTAACCCATAAATAAACCTCTGATTTTTCTTCAATGGGGTATTAATATACTCGACCCCATATTTAGAGAGAGATTCAAAAGATGCGACATAGTCTATCACGGAAGATTCACCTTGAACAAGGTCAATAAAGCATCGAGCTAAAGTTACTTTTCAGCTTCCGGCACAAATTTCAACTCGAACCTTTCCCAGAATTACTATCAAGTAAGATCGGCTTCGATAATTTCCAAAATAAAAGGCTAAACCAATCTAATGCTCTTTCTTGGAGCATGCTAGAAGCCACTTGAACTTGATGGAGATCAACAAGATTCATGCGAGAAAAGATGCGATCACATGTTTTAAGCCAAGCTTGGACTTCTATAATGCTTTGGAACACTTGAATGGCTTTCCACCCAAATTGATATAATCACTGCACAAGCGTGCAAACCCAGACTTATGGTGAGTAGGCTCTGGAATAGGTTCGACAGCTTGAGTATTCTATACAAGATCTAAAAGTTGTTGGGTAGACATAAATACTCCATCCTGAGGAGTAGCACTGGATTGACCGGCGCTGGGACGGCCTGATCTAACCATTTCTCTTCTTTAAGAAAGAAGGAAAGAAGAGGAAAAAGGTTATTCTCAAAATGAATATCAAACAAATTGATTGATAAAACAAGGCATCATAAAAGGAAATAAGATAGAACGGGTCCAATGACTCGAATTAAATCCTAAGGCACGATTCCTAAGAGATACTTAGGATAATGATCCTTGCATAATATTCTATATTATTCCGAAGTTTGGATTTGATACCAAGCTGTGACGCCCCACCTCTATACTCACATTAGCCAAGGACGCTATGGAGTAATGTCGTCGACTAGTACGAAGAATAAAGCTGTTGAAGAGCGACCATATGTGTAATTGCTTTGTGCGAGTACGAATATGCCAAATAAAATATCGCTTTCATTTCAAGAGGAAATCCGATATACCGATAAAAACTCAAAGCTACTACACAGTGGCTATGAGGTCTTCGGAAACAAATATAAAATAAGCATAACACAAAATCAATCACAGATATTCATATCATTAAGGCGGAAACATATATGAATATAACACATAAAAGTGTACATCAAAGCTATAGTCATGTAAGATCCACTACATCACAAAAGAATAGATACAAGTTCTAGACAAAAGAATATGTATACATCAAGGAGTCTCTATCTCAAATGTATAAAACAAAAACTACTAAGCTAAGTAGTTAGCCAAAAGTAAGGTGACAGTCCCTAATAAGAAGTCAAGTAGAAGCACCTGAAATACCTCAATCTAACCCGAGTATTATTTAAGAAGAAATAATAAACAGATCAGTCTAGCTATAAATATCGTATAAAATGAGATAGGTTAAGAGATATGAAAAAAATATATGATAACAATAATGCCATATTGTGATAAATATACATTAAACAACGACAAAAATCATACTACATCCCAAGAATCTCAAAACACCAAAAAGAATGTCAAATTCTTTAGCTTATTCACCAAGCCACAAATATTGATCAAGCTCATCAATATTTATCATCAAAATTGGTGAAACACAAATTCTAGAAATCATTAACTGGAAATCTAGAAATCACAAAGGGGGAGGCTATCACAAACTTGAGCATGAAAACTCACCAACACGTGCATCACAAACGGGTCGTTATCCCATAGTCGCTGGCCATAGAGCCGGTTCAATGACGTAGTACAGTAACGCTACGCCTGAGGAACCTTAAACTCGAATAATTCGAAACAATGACGTAGTACAATATCGGTATGCACGATAAACCAAAAACTCAAATAATTCGGAACAACGACGTAGTACAATAATGGTACGCCCGATGATCCAGAAACTCAAATAATTCGAACAACGACGTAGTACAATAACAGTACGCCCAATGATCTAGAAACTCAAATAATTTGAAACAACGACGTAGTACAATAACGGTATGCTCGATGAACCGAACATAATAAAACCCATAGGTCGCTAGCCTATAAAAAATGAGACGAAGCCCAACATAATGGGGTACTGTCCCCCACGCGGACAAAGAGACAACGCATATCGCTAGCCTAAACCCTAAAATGATCATCATTGATCGATAAGTGTAAACTACACTAAGCTAGTAAATAAATGAGTTTAGCTTCATGTCCCATAACCACTGGATTAACTTAAATTACGAATAAATTGTAGATTTCCATTCGAAAATGGTCACAAGATTTCAATCGAATAAGTCAAAGAATTAACCGATGAAGTAAACGCAAGTGTTCATACCACTCGTTTTGCTAAGTCGTTTAATTTGATTTCTCGAACGAATGAGGTAAAGGTTTGCATATACTAATAGATTGAAAAACGGATTTAAAAACGAGTTTTGTATTAAAAGTAACGTTGAAATCATTTTTTTAAAGAGTTTTAGTATTTACTATTAGTATAGAAACCTTTGTATTTTAAAGTGACAAATCACAGAAATGATTGTAAAAACAATCAATTGCCAATAATTCACATACGAAAACGTGAATCAAAATCATAGAAATCGATATCAAATCCATCAAATGGATACTCCAAAAACCTACAAAAGAAGTCATCAAAGTCGATAAGAATGCTAACAAATCCACATAGAAATAGGCAATTTCCCTGAATTTAACAGTGTCAGATGTCTGGTGGTTTTCCCAGACGTCTACGCTGAAGTTCTAGAATTTTCTTCCAGATCGCCCAAACGTATGGGAAGTAAGCTTCGACGTCTGAGCTGAAGGTTTGGAATTTTTATTCTCTGGCTTCAGACGTCTGAGCATACTACCAGACGTTTGAGCTAAAGCTCAAAGCAATATTTTACCTAAGCCATTAATGGCCAGTTCATATCGGAAGCGATCGAATGAGCGAGATAGCTAAGGATTTATACCAAGCGACAACTCAGCCCTATAAACTCATCAATACACTCCGAAAAACATGTCCAAACATCCATATAATGATTTTCATAGATTTTGACTTCAAAATACCCAAAAATTAGAAATTCACTAATCCAATTCAATTCAAAGCAAATGAACATGAAATAGGTGTTAGGAATTTATACCTAACAATTATCAAAGGTATAGACATAGATGTAAGTCCAAGAACTCACCTTTAAACCCAAAAACAACGAATGAGAAGCTCTAAAACAAAGCAAAGATTCACAACTCTTCAACTTCAACTTTAGAAGCTCCAATCTATGATCATAAACAAATATTTCCTACATTAGGTTATAGGAAATTTATGAAAATTAGAGAGGAATTGAGATGGAGAAGACGAAGAGGATACTTACCTAAGATTCTCTTTGATTTATAACTTGAAGTTGAATTTCCTAAGAGAAGTAGAGCTTAGGAATTTCTAATCTCTTTTCTTTTCCCCCATTTTTCTAGGGCTTGAGAGTGTTAGGAAATGAGGAATGAAATGAATGGAAATGAGTGGAGTTAGGGTATTTGATAGAGAAGTTGGGTTAGTGGGCTGAAATCCAAACCCAAAGCCCAATAGAAAAATAGAAAAATTCTACTCAAGTACAAACATATCGATGTTTATACTAAAAAGTTCGCAGATGCTGTTTCGAACTCAATGGAAGTAGTCTTGCGTCCTAATTCGTTAGTTTACAAAAAGTTGCATTTCAGACTTTAACCCGACCAACGATGCTATATTCAAATAAATCATTTAAATATACAATCGTAAAATATGCAGGTTGTTACAGTTAAGACCTTAGTGATTATTTTAATAGAGCAGTTAATCATAGAGAGTAGTCTGTAGTTTGAAGGAACTTCAGGGTTCTATTTTTAGGGCTAAAATGACATTTACCTTGTTAACTCTACCTAATTGAGGGGTACCATTGTGAATCTCATCAAAAGTTGCATTATATCTATTTTAATAAGGGTCCGGAATTTTTAATAAAAAATATGGGAAAGCAGTCACGTCCTAGAGCTTTGTCGCTCGTTAGACCCTTAATAACTGACTACACTTTGTCCTTAGAAACTGGAGAGTCTAGCCCAATTAGGAAGCTTTCCATGTTCGGCTAGAGGGCTGGCCAGTCCGCCCTAATTCTATGATTACATTTATTACCGTATATTCCCGTAATGAATATATTGTCTAAGTCACTTTGCTCTTTATATTCAATTTCATTAATCTTGATATATTTAATGGTACTTTAATGTCTTCTACCATTAGCAATGCGGTGAAATATTTTGTTGTTTTTGTCCCCCTCATTGATTCATTGAAAGCGAGGTCGTTGCTTCAACATAGTTCTTCTTGATCCATTAATCTATTTAATTCCATTTTGAAGGTGTGTAATCTTGAATTTTCTTCTTTGGTTAGCTTTCTTTATTCACCCAATTTTTCTAAGTCTAGAATTTCATAAAGTGTATTTTTTATGTTATATTTTTGAAGACATTTGTATTCCAGTTCTTTAGGTGTGATCTTAGCGTTGTCAATTTATAAACAAGATTTTTGGTAGCACTATTCATACATCTATTATTTAACGAGTTCTGTTTCAAATTTATAAGGTTTTCAAAGTTCTCTTCTTTTAGCTACATTTTTTTGAAACTAAAAGGCATATGCGAAAGAAGTTGATCTTTAGTGCCGAGGATGATAAAACAGTGGTAAAATAAGGTGCTAGCTAAACCTATTACCTTGGAGAGAGGGGAGGAGTCCTCCCAATCCTCACCAATGAAAAACCTATCTAGAAAAGCTATGAAAGGGGTTTCTCTAGCGGTAGTTTGGGTATATCTTCTTCCAATCAACGGAAGTTCAATAAGGCTATTTTGGTTGATAAAATTATTAAGATCTTCCATGTCTACAGGGATCCTTACTCTAGCTAGGCGCTCACCAATATACCTAGTCACATTATAGTCTCCCTAAATGAGCCAAAGGCCATAGATAAGACTGCAGAAGTTTGTACATTCATCCCGAAGCAGTTGTCTAAGAGATCTGTTGTTAGTAGCATAAGTAACAACCTAAAATTCATGCTATAATAATTAATTAATGAATTGATTAAATAATAAAATAACTTTGTGAAATTATCAAAACTGGGCCAGGGAGTAGCACCATTGTGTCCGTGGTAATTTTTTGGTCAATTGCCATATATAAATTGTCAAAATTCAAGCTAAAATGAAGAAGATACGAATTAAACAAAAAAAAAAGAATATATATATATATATATATATATATATATATATATATATATTAGGTAAGGTCGACCATAGGGTCGACCCTCCCTATAGCTAGGTCAACCTATACGTCGACCCTAGCATGTGTTGGTCGACACTAAGGTCGACCTGCCTATGTGCTTTGGATGTTAATTCGTCCAGATGCAAATATGACATGTTTTCAACTTGTTTTCAATCCTATGCGTTTATGCTTCCATCCGATCGTTCTCAGTGAGCTTATGTCGTGGTTGCACTAGATTTAATCTTCAAATTCAACGGTTTGAGATCCCCAAATAACCCTATAAATAGACCACTAGGCATACATTTTTTTCTCATTCAGAGAGTTCATTGCCATAGGCTGGACCCTAGAAATAATTTTTTTAAGGAGAGAATCATTTTGAAAAAAATATTTATGCTCTAGGAGAGGATCAAGGAAGACCAAGGACTAGAACTAAGGACCACAGATGAGTGTTCAAGTAATTAATTTATATTTTTAAGTAATTTAAAATAATAGAGTTCTCAATAGTTGTAGTTTTTCTGCAATTTTGAAATAGTTTTTATGTAAGTTGTTTACAACTAATTTTTATAGCTCTTTTCAGTCTGTATTATTCAGCTATTTTATTCGTTTATTTACAGTTATTTACTATTCTTTATTGTTATTTACATTTTATTTACATCTGTTTTATGTTAGAATTTAGCCTGTAAATGTTAGTTTGTTTTTATTCCTTTTTATGCGAATAAAATAATAAAAAGAAAATAATTCGCTAATATGGACTAAAGTAGAAGAACACTAAATTTACAAGTGGATGTAAAATAAGAAGAACTGAGAAAAAAGAAAAGAAACTAGACTGAAATAGGCAAATTGAGACATTTGCAAGCAAGTTTATAACTAATAGTTATAACCAGAAGGGCAGAATAGAAGACAATTATAACATAGTTATAATTAAATTGAAAGAATAGAAAAAGGCTTACTTTAAAACTTAGAGTTAAGTTAGTAAGCACATATAGCAAAGTAATAAAAGAGGTTTATTTTAAAATTTAGAATAAGCTAATAAGTAAATTGAGCAGAATTAACAGAAGAGGCTAATTTTAAAGACTTACACTAAGCTAATAAGAAAAGATAGTAGTAGGTCCCGAAACGGCAGCATTCCCCTTCAGTCAGGAACTGATTGTCTCACAGTAGATTAGGTGAGGCTAGGACACGCTTATGCTGATTAGGGTAGATAAGTGGTCAATAAATAGAAGCTCAAATCAGGGGATTTGTGCAAGGGGCGCAACTAGATTTTGTTTGTTAGGACCCATACCAGTAGCATTTCCTTTTCAGAATAGGACTGATGGTTTCTCAAAAACTTAGGTGAGGCTAGGCAGGACGCTGTTAGAATAGGACTGAAGTAGGTAGATAAGAGGTCATAAGAGGGAGCAACAGATAGTGTGAACCGACGGTGGCCAAGCGTGCGGTATCAAAGTAGGGAGATAAATCGCTATTAAGTTCCAAAGCGCTAAATAGATATATTTTTGCTATGGGACCCATAGGATGAGATTAGCTCATATTGGCACAACAGAGATAAAAGGCCAATCAAAGGGTAGAATTAGGACTTCAACCTAATTAAAATAGGATTAGGATTTCAACCTAATCAAAGCAGCTATTTAAGGCAATTGCAAACAATTATTATCAATGCAAACAGTTAAACAATATTTTATTGCAGCTTTATCTTTTCTTTTATTTCCTTTTATACAAGAACTGCTGTCAAATCTGTTACTTTTATCTTGCTTAAAAGTACTAGTAATTACTTTCATTCACCAGACTTTTTGTCTGACGCACTCCCCTATTTTCCCCTTTCCCTCCATAGGCCAGCTGAGGCAAGGACATTAGATTTCATCTTTCTTGGGGAGATCTTCTTAGAGATTCTTTATGATTCTTCTTCTTTTCAGTTTTCATTTCATTGGGATTTTGATGTACTGGTACTTCAGAGAGGGATGGTTATTTTTATGTAGTCTAAGGATGTAACTGAGATTATATTTTTCACGAGACATGTGTACTTGGTTTTGACATATTTGGTTTTTATGACTTATTTTCTGGCGTAATGAAGTTATCATTTAAATGTTTCTATTGTTATTATTTATATGTTTTGTGAATCTTGGAACTTTATACATATGACGCACCACATCTTTTAGTGTGTCCTTTTTGGATATACTAAGAGGTGCAGGGTTTTTCACTTGTTATCAAAGCCAGGCTACAGGATCCCTAAATAAATTATTTTAAAAGTAAATTATTTTTCAAAAAAATTAACCTATTTTTATAAGTAGCATATCTTCAAACTAGAAATATTTTTCAGAAAGAAACCCTTACTATAGAAATAACTTTTCAAGTATAGAAGAGAGTTTTTATAAAAATCCTCTCAAAGTCCAATTCAACCTTCTTTCGGTTCTTTCGAGCCTAAATTCACAATTTCTTTGCATAGCAAGGCGGATGCTCCTAATCTTCCAGAGGGTATCCAAGTCCCAGGCTAGTTTCGTAGATACCTCTAAGCTACGGCACCAAAGGTGTAAAGGCAAGTGCCCGACGCAACACCAACGGGTGGAAATTCTAGCAATCCACCTACGGCATACAATTTTTCTAAACTATGCAAGGACTTTGCAAATCTAGGAGGCAAGAAATTTTTTGGTATAGAGGATTTCATGGGGGAACGAGTTTGGTTGAGGAGTACAAAGAGGATATTTGGGTTATTGGGGTTGGAGGATCAGTAGAGAGTTCAGCTTGCATCTTGGAACTGAAAGGAGAGGTTCTTATTGGTGGGAGATTGTTGAGTTAGAAGGGAGAGACGTTTGTTGGAATGGATTCCATGAAAGGTTTGAGAGGAAGTTTTTGTCACAAGAAGAAGAATGTATGCAGTTGGAAAGGTTCATTAGTTTGAAGCAAAGAAGTTTTTCAGTAAAGAAGTATATCAACCTATTTAATGAGTTGTCATAGTTTGTGATGGAACTTGTTAATACATCGCACAAGAAGGCCATGAAGTTTGCTAAGGGATTGAACCAGCCCCTCCAAGGGTTGGCATTGATGCATGTACCGATGGGTGCTATATTAGAGTCACTGGTGGAGATGTCCCTCATGTCTGATGCAGCTAAGGAAACGGAGTCTAAGAAGGTCCCTAAGTCAGAGAACTCTAAGAAAAAGTAGTGGAAGAATAACAAGGATAGGAAGAACGGAGGAGAACCTCAAAAGCAGATCAAGAAAGGAGAGAAGTCAATTGCTATGGACTGGTTGGTCATTACGCAAAAGACTGCAAGAAGTATAAAATGAAGAGAAAGTGTTATAGTTGTGGGCATCCCGGTCACCTTGGTAGATTTTGTCCTCAGAAGATGGGGAAAGGAGAGAGCATACCTACAACGCAAGTACAGGCCTTGGATGCAGCACCTTCTAGCAGTGGACCAGACAGAGGTAGGAAAGTCACCGTGGAAGGTTTGATCTCTATTTCGGATTTTCCCATTCGGACTCTTTTCGATTCTGGAGCATCACACTCTTTCATTTCTAGTTCCTTGGTTGATTGTTTGCACTTAGATATCTCTTCAGTAGTAGACTCCATAGTTGTTTCAAACTCTATAGGAGGATCGGCACATTCATCCATGATTTGTAGGGGTTTGAAAATTTTCATATTAGGCATAGATTTTGAATGTGACGCCTATGTATTGAGATTTTCGGGGTATGGGATGATTTTGGGGATGGATTGGCTATCCACTTATGAAGTGATATTGGACTGCAAGAGGAGAATCTTCCAATTAAAGGCATGCAGCGATAGGACTCTCGAGGTTTCTTGCGACCCATAGGGTCAGTCATGTTGGGCTTCCTTTATTCCCTCGATTCATCACCAGCAGAGTTGGATTCTAGTCAGAGATTTCCCAGATGTCTTTGAGGAGGTTAGGGGGCTACCCCCTAAGAGAGAGATCGACTTTAAGATCTATCTTAGTGACAATGATAAGCCAGTGGCACTGCCTATGACACATATGCTCCTAGGGAGAGGAAGGATTTAAGCAAGTAGATTGGTGAGCAATTGGAGAAAGGCTTCATCAGATGGAGCATATTTGAGTGGGGAGCTCCAGTCGTCTTCGCTACAAAGGTGGATGGTTCCCTTCGACTTTGCATAGATCATAGAGAGTTGAACAAGCTGACTAAGAAGAACTGTTACTCACTTCCTAGGATAGATGATCTTTTCGATCAGTTGGTTGGATTTTCAGTATTTTTCTCAACTTAATTTAGCTACTGGATTTCATCTGCTTAGGGTCGTTGACGATAACATTGATAAGACAACATTAGGACACCTGATGGATTCCTCAAGTAGTTGGTTATGCCGTTTGCATTAACCAATGCCCCAGCCTATTTCATAGATTTGATGAGCTGTGCTTTTCGAGATGTCCTACATAAGTTCATAGTAGTACTCATGGATGATATTTTGGTGTTTTCCAAGAGTATGGAGGATCATGCTATCCATCTAGAGGAGGTTCTTCGTACACTTCGTGTTCATAAGTTGAAGGAAAAGTTCTCGAAGTGTCACTTTTGGCATGAGAAGGTACGTTCCTTGGGTCAAGTAGTCTCAAAAGAGGGTTTAGCTGTTGATCCCGCTAAGGTAATAGCAGTGCAAGATTGGAAGGCACCCAAGAAAGTTACCGAAGTTAGAAGCTTCCTAGGTTTGGCTGGTTATTATAGGAAGTTTATCTAAGATTTTGCTAAGATTTCAATGCCGCTTACTCGCCTCACTAAGAAGAATGTGGCATTCATGTGGGACTTGATTGTGAGGATTCCTTCACGATGGTAAAAAGAGCCCTTACTAGTGCACCAGTTTTAGTTTTACCCGATGGAGCTAACCTTGTATTATATACACTAATGCATGTAAGAAAGGTCTTGGAGCAGTATTGATGCAAGAAGGGAGGGTAGTATGCTATAGATGTATACAGTGGAGGACTCATGAGAAGAACTACCCCACCCATGATTTGGAGTTAGCTGCAATTATTTTCGCACTCAAGTCTTGGAGACATTACTTGCTAGGAAAGAGGTTCATACTTTTCACTGACCATAAATCATTGAAGTACCTGTTCTCACAGAAGGATTTAAACTTGAGGCAACAGCGTTGGATGGAGTTTTTAGCATCATATGACTTTGAGATAGCTTATACCATTGGCAAGGGAAACATGGTAGCGGATGCGTTAAGTAGGAAGAGAGCAACACTTAGCCCAATGTTCCTAGAGTGGAAAACCTAGATTTTATTTCCATTTTTGATTTTAAGCCCTCTACGAACATTACTTGGATTGTCAGCAGCACTTGAGGTAAAGCCTTCCCTCGTAGATCAGATTGGCTCGAGGCGGCGAGAGAATTCAGTGCTTATGGATATTATAGGGAGGATTAGTAGAGGAGAGGTCTCTAGACATATCCAACGCTATTCTATCGATATTAATGGGTGGCTAAGGAGGGATGGAAGACTTTGTGTTCCCTGTACTAGTGGTTTGGTGAGTGCAGTTCTAACAAAAGCTCACCATTCGTGAATTACTATTGATCCGGGTGGTGATAAGATGTATAGCAATAAGAAGATAGTGTTTTATTAGAGCGGCTTGAAGAAGGATGTGGCAAAGTTTGTAGCTAAGTTTCTTGTGTGCCAAAGGGTTAAGGCAGAACAGCAAAAGCCCGGAGATTACTTCAGCCATTGGATGTACCCGAATGGAAGTGGGATAGTGTTTCGATGGACTTCATAGATGGTTTACCTGATCTAGAAAGGGGAATTCCAATGTTTGGGTGATTGTAGATCGCTTCACTAACAGCGCCCACTTCATTCCAGTCAAGAGCAAGAGGGAAACACCTTATTTGGCATCTTTATACATTCGTAAGATAGTCCGACTTCATGTAGTTCCCTCTAGCATAGTGAGCGATAAAGACCCTATTTTTAGTAGCGAGTTTTAGAGAAGCTTGCAAGAGGCTTTAGGGACGCAGCTTAGATTGAGTACGTCCCATCATCCTCAGACAGATTTCCAAATGGAGTGAGTTAATAGAGTGTTTGAGGGTTTGTTGACGATGTGAATTCTTAATTTTGGAGGAACTTGGGAGGAGCATCTTCCTCTAGTGGAATTCGCTTATAGTAATAGTTTCCAGGCTAGCATTGGGATGGCACCTTTTGAGGCCCTTTATGGAAGATGATGCAAGTAACCTTCATATTGGTTAGAGGTTATGGAGAGATTGATACTTGAAGACAGCCCAAGATAGACAAAATTTTTATGCAGACAAGCGAAGAAGGAGCATTGATTTCGAGGTAGGAGATTTAGTTTTCATTAAAGTGTCCCTGCTAAGGAGGGTGGTGAGATTTGGATTGAGTGGGAAACTAGCTCCCAGATTCATAGCACCATTCCCCATCGTAGACAGAAGATTCATAGCACCATTCCCCATCGTAGACGGAGTAGGGAGATGGCGTATCGAGTAAAGCTACCGGAGAGGCTCATAGGATGCACGATGTTTTTCATGTTTTGCACTTGAGAAAGTGCTTATGTGATTTAGCAGATATTATGGAGCCGAGTTAACTTAATAAGGTTGAAGTGGAGAGAGATGCATCGGTTTTTCATATTCCTACCAAGGTCATTGGATGCGATATCAAGAAGTGTAGGAGTAAAGAAGTCCCCTTGGTAAAGGTGCGGCGGGAAGATGATGTTGAAGACGCTACATAGGAAGCTGAGGAGAAAATATTTATCTCCTATCCACATCTCTTTGACAGTAAGTTTTAGAATTTTCTATTTTCAGCTTTAGTTTTGAATAGGTTCTTTCCTTTATTATCCTTTGGGAGGGTGGATCTTAGGACTTAACCTATGGATGGTAGAACTGAATGTAAACATGCTACTAGAAGGTGTTATGTATGATGGACGCTAGTGATTGCAAGTGTTTGCTAATGATGCTAATAGATGCATATATATACACTATGCACTATTATCTCCTAGGGATCGGCCTAACTAGGTCACTAGAGCATATACATATAGATGTGTTCGCATTTGCATATTTTATTTTTGTTTTATTCCATGGTTGCTATAAATGGAGGATTATCAAATGATTGTTGCATTTTGATGATGACTGTAGCACGCATATAGAACTATCAGTTATCATTAGGAAATTATCATTCATTTGGATACATGGCACAGACATGATTGCATAAAAGGTGGTCGATTGAATTAGTAGACCGTCTAATCTTTTGCATTAGTTAGTGACATTGACACTACACTATTTGCATATATATTATAAAATGAATTAGAAAACTTAAGGACAATGGATGTAATGGGTGATGGTTAAGTAGATGGTTGTAGAATTTGGATGAAATTTTTTATCTCATTTTTCTATCCTTCGAGACTTCGGGGCCAGAATACTTTAAGGAGGGGAGAATGTAACAACTCAAAATTCAAGCTATAAAAATTTATTAATTAATTAATTAAATAATAAAATAACTTTGTGAAATTATCAAATTGAGCCACGGGAATTGCATCATTGTATCCGTGTTAATTTTCTGGTCAATTTATATATATAGATTGTCAAAATATGAGCTAAAACGAAAAAGATACGAATTAAACAAGAAAATAATATATATGTATGTATGTATGTATATGTATATATGTAAGGTCAGGTCGACCCTCCCTATAGCTAGGTCGACCCTAGCATGTGTTGGTCGACACTAAAGTCGACCCGCCTATGTGTTTTGGACGTTAATTAGTCTAGATGCAAATATGACGTGTTTTTCAACTTGTTTTCATCCTGTGCATTCGTGCTTCCATCCGACGGTTCCCAGCGAGCTCATGATGTGGTTACAATACATTTAATCTTCAAACCCAACGATTTGAGATCCCCAAGTAACCCTATAAATAGACCCCTAGGCATATATGTTTTTCTCATTCAGATTTTCTCCTATTCGGGTTCGTTGCCAGAGGCTGGACCCTAGAAATAAAAATTTTCTAAGGAGAGAATCTTTTTGAAAAATATATATGCTCTAGGAGAGAATCAAGTCAGGCCAAGGACTAGTGCTAAGGACCACATGTGAGTGTTTAAGTAATTATTTTATTTTTTTAAGTGATTTAAAATATTAAAGTTCTCAATAGTTGTAGTTTTTCTGCAATTTTTAGACAGTTTTTATATAAGCTGTTCATAGTTAATTTTTAATTTTCTTTTCAGTCTATTTCAGCTATTTTTATTTAGCTATTTTATTCGTTTATTTATAATTATTTACTATTGTTTATTGTTATTTACATTTTATTTACATCCATTTTACGTTAGAATTTAACATGTAAATGTTAGTTTCTTTTTATTCCATTTCATGAGAATAAAATAATAAAAAGAGAATAATTCGCGAATATGAACTAAAATATAAGAACATTAAATTTATAGAAATTGGATGCAAAATAAGAAGAACTGTATTAAAAAGAAAATAGACTGAAATATGCAAATTTAGAAATTTGCAAACAAGTTTATAACTAGTGGTTATAACTAAAAGGACAAAATAGAAGAACAATTATAAAATAGGTTATAATTAAATAGAAAGAACATAAAGAGGCTTATTTTAAAACTTAGAGTTAAGTTAATAAGAAAATATGGCGAAGATAATAGAAGATGCTTATTTTTAAGAATTAAAATAAGTTAATAAGAAAATAAGGCAGAATTAACAGAAGAGGTTTATTTTAAAGATTTGCACTAAGCTGATAAGAAAAGATAGAAGTAGGGCCTGTACCGGCAGCATTCCCCTTTAGTCAGAAACTTATGGTCTCATAGTAGATTAGGTGAGGCTGGAACACGCTTATGCTGATTAGGTAGATAAGTGGTCAATAAATAGAAGATCAAATCAGGGAATTTGGGCAATGGGCACAACTAAATTTTGTTTGTTAGGACCCGTACCGGCAGCATTCCATTTTCAGACTAGGACTAATGGTCTCACAAACACTTATGTGAGGCTGATAAGACCTTGTCAGACTAGGACTGATGGTTTCACAACATATCAAGTGAGGCTGGGCACGCTTATGCTGAAGTAGGTAGATAAGAGGTCAAAAAGGGGAGCAACAGATAGTGCAAACCGGTGGTGATCGAGCGTGCGGTCTCGAAGTAAGGAGATAAGTCGCTATTGAGTTCTAAAGTGCTAAACAAGTGCCTTTTTGCTATGGGACCCATACGATGGGATTAGCTCATAGTAGCACAACAGAGATCAAAGGTTGGTCAAAGGGTAGAATTAGGACTTCCGCCTAATTAAAATAGGATTAGGATTTTATCCTAATCAAAGCAGCTATCTAAGACAAGTTCAAACAATCACTATCAAAGATAACAGTCAAAACAATATTTTATTCCAGCTTTATCTTTTCTTTTATTTCCTTTTATACTAGAACTGTTGTCAAGTCTATTACTTTATCTTCCTTAAAAATACTAGTAGTTACTTTCATTTACCAGACTTTTAGTCCGACCCACTCCTCTATTTTCCCCTTTGCCCTATATGGACCAGTAGAGGCAAGGACAGTAGATTTCAGCTTTCTTGGGGAGATATTCTTGGAGATTCTTCATGTACTCTTCTTCCTTTCAGTTTTCATTTCATTTGGATTTTGATGTACTGGTACTTCTGAGAGGGTTGGTTATTTTTATGTACTATGATAAGGTGACTGATATTATACTTTTGACGAGACATGCGTACTTGGTTTTGACATATTTGGTTTTTATGACTTATTTTCTGGAGTAATGAAGTTACCATTTAAATGTTTCTGTTGTTATTATTTATTTGTTTTGTGAATCTTAGTCTCTGTAAAGTTTTAGCTATACCTACAACGCACTACATCTTTTAGTATGTCCTTTTTAAGTATACTAAGGGGTGTGGGGTGTTTCAGCATATACGTTGGTGATGTTAATTATCAAATTTTTTTGCAAGTCCTGCAAAATAATATGAAGCGAGTGACAGTTATTTCTTGTATATGGTTAAATTTTTCCCCATGCCAAATCGATATAATTTCCTCTGAACTATCGTGTGCAGGGATAAACTCCAATTTATTGAGGGAGTCGCCGCCAATCAATTGTAAGAAGCTTAAGTTAGGAGCTTCGATTTTAGATTCTTGAATTACTATGTCTACTTTATTATATACTAAGAAACTTCTAATTCTAGATCTTTTCCCTAGCAAACCTAGACCTCCACATTACAACTCAAAACTTTCATCTATAAGTGTTGATAGCTCTGTCAATTTCTAAATTTTTGATATAATCAACACCAATATAAATTTGGTAATATATAAATCTGGTTTATTTAGCTATGTGATAAGCCTGACTAGTATTATTGAGTTTAATACAGAAGTAAAATTGCTTCCTAAAAGAATGATCTCGCTTGATGTTGTCGAGTCTGAAGCTAAGAACGGACGAAGATATCCGACATTCCTACGAATGAATATGTCGGATCAGCTTCTACCTCTGTGTTTGGTTCATCTCAAAAATTCAATTGAAAACTCAAGTTCAGCAAAAGGGAACGGGCTACCTATTGTCAGAGCAAGTGGAGCAACTACTTCCTTAGCCGTAAGGCTATCTACAACAAGCTTCGAAAAAGGTTTCGCAGCTGCAGTAGTGAAATCTTCATGCATAGACTCTGAAGCAGGACTATGCTCGACCTGCTCACAAAATTGTGCTTGTCCGATTGAGTTGGTGTAGCAAAGAATGTCTGAATCAATCAGAAGAGGGTCAATCTTTATCTTCTTACTCTTAGCAGATGTGGAGATAATGCAATCGAAAACTATCCATTGGCTCTACTATTTCACAATGTCGAATTCAGTCAGCCTTTACATCAGAGTTTTTAGGAAATTCTAAGGATGAAATATTAGCAACTAAAGATTCAACAGCCACAAGAAGCTTATTTTTTTGATCGAATAGACCAATGTGATCTGCCTTTATAGTAAATCTATGAATTGGTTCATCGGCTCCAAGAATCTAACATTGAAGTCGAACAAATGGTCGAGGCCAACAGGAGTAGGCGAATCTGATATTCTGAAAGCAGTCCTATGGGAAGCTTGTTTACAGCGATTGGAGAGTGAAGATTGAGCCTGTTATGCACCAATGTTGCGACTGCTTTGTTTTTGGCCATACATCCTACAATAGAAGCATCAGATTGGGTCTTGGCAAGTTGATGCATGGCATCCCTTATCCCTACAATCAAAGCACAACAATCTAGGGTATTGATTTAAGCGCAAGACCCAAGGGTGGAAACGTTCTAGGTTGGTCGGAGGTGGGGTGTCGAATATGTAAGAGGGAAGACTAGGGTTGTGGGCGGTGTAGGTGGCCAGCGAGATAAGCAGTGCGTGGAGGAGGATCTAACAATATCCATGTAGGAAGGCTAAAGAGGAGAAAAAGGAAAAACTGGGAGTTCATTAATGGATAATGTTAGTGCCGGCCCAGACATATTGGTTGCCCCAGACCAAATTTTAGAAAAAAATAAACAGGGTGAAAATAAAAAAATAACACTTATCCTAGGAATTGAACCAGGTAACTTAAGGATGAAAGCAAGGGAATGAACCACTTGACTACAATTGATTTCTATTATATGATGCCCTGCTAACTTTCTAACTCAATTTTTCTTAAAAGCACCTAGAACATTCTGTTGCCCTTTCCGCCATCTGCGACGGTGTTGCCCTAGGCAAAGGTCTTGCTGGCCTTGCCTTTGGGTCGGGCCTAGATAATGTATATCTATAGGGCAATGAAGAGGCGGTGGAGGATTCCAGGTTAGGCAGTCTAATTTGGAAAGGGATCTGCTGAAAAAGGAGGCAGATAATGAAGGTGGGTCAAGTTTGCTAGGGTAGATATTTGTAACGACCAGGAAAGTTCGATTCCGAAATTTCCAGATAGTTAGGAAAAGAAGAAAAGAGAAAGAAGAAGAAACAGAAACAAGTCATAGAAAACTCAAATTCGCAGCAGATCAAAATATAGTATCACATAAATAACAGTTTTTTCAAAGAAGAACTATATCGGTACACTTATATTTTTATACATCAAAGTTACAACCATTACACAACAATGGACAGTTTAAAACAAATGACCTAGATATACAACAATATATCACAGCGGAAACAGTCCATATATTTCTGCCATCCAGCTCTCCTCCTGAGCTCCAGAACGTCCTTACCTGAAAATCTGTAATACTCGGGCTGAACCGAGCATTACATAAAAGTAACACCCGGGTCAGGCTGGAAACCAGCGTGAGTATACCCATCTAACATAGTATACAAAAGCATACAACTTATATAAACCCAAGGTAACTTGTATCAATTTACAACTTCACAAGTCGTTATATACATCACTTACATCACACATCAATTTCTAAGTACCAAAACTTAGATTAAATGGTCCAATTTACCTAAATCATTCCATTACAGCCTATTGATTCCACATATCAATTTATAAAGAATCGAAGTGGTTTCGGTCTCTTCGAATTCAATACCATCTCAACCCCAAGTTATTAAATTAAATACAATTCAACTTTGAATACAGGATGTCACTTTTTATACAGCAATTCATCATTGATAGATAACCACCTTCACTGTTCACCCAACATATCGTATCACAAAATATTTCATAACAGAGATATCAACTAATTCAAGGCATTTAACATCAATCAATCATTCCTAAAAGATTGATCACTTCCAAAATTAATTTAATTTACCTCTAATTAAATTAATCACTAACTTTAATCACTTGGATTATCTTCACTTAACATACATTAATTACAAACCAATTAATTAATCATCTATTAACTATCCATTCTAATGATCACCTTTGATTACTTATCCTTTAATTATAATAAGTAATTAACTCTTAATTAATTACACAAATTAATTAACCTTTACCTATCCATATTAATTACATTGATCCTTAATTAATTACTCAAATTAATTATCTTATAATCACTTACAATGATTAATTAACCCTTAATTAATCACACTCATCAATTAACTAATCTTTAATTAATTTCTTTAATTAATCAACCCTTTAATTAATTACACTGGGTAATTTATCCTTAATTACTTCCACTAAGTAATTATTTTTTAATTACTTCATCAAGTAACTTCCTTTTAATTACATCCAGTAATTATCCATTAATTACTTCACTAAGTAATTACACTTCATTATTTACGTTAAGCAATTATGCTTATCCCATCATCAAGTAATTCTCTTTAATAAATTAAACTTAATTAATTAACTAAAATTAACCACATTAACTTAATTAATTACATTAATTAATTACACTGAGCAATTAATTCCTTTTAGTTACTTCATTAAGTAATTTCCCTTAATGATTCTTTTAATATTAAGTAATTAACCTCTTGATTACTTATCACTTAATTATTTCTTAATTAATTAAACTTAACTAATCAATCCTTAATTAAGTAATTATCTACACTTAATTACACAAATTAATTTATCTTAATTAAATTACTTAAATTACATATCTTAGTTAATTAAGTAATTATGCTTTAATTACTTTATTTAATAAAACTTGGTTTAAGTTAAGATAACTCATTTACTATATTAACTCATACCTACATTTAAAATTAAATTAAATTTAAAAGCTTGAATTAGGTTTATACAAAATTATCATCTTTTAACTTATTAAAGTTAAATACCTTTTACCTTAATCATATTGAAGTTTCAATAATTATATTTGATTTGAAAACATTTATGAACTAATTTCAAAATTTTGTTTAATGTAATATTTTATAAATCAAAAATATTTTATAAATCAAAAATATTTTTTTTAGTTTTTTATTTTTAAACAAAATTTTAAACCTTAAAATCCATACTTTAAAACTTGAATTTATTTTAAACATCTTTTTCCAAAACTCAAACATTTATCTTCGAACTCATTGTTCCATAACTTTAAAACCTGACGTGACTTTTCTCTTTAAATTTTGAAGCCTAAATTCAAGCTTTGGTTTAAAATCCTGGAACACTTCCTTTAAAAAAATGAAGCTTGACACTTAATTAAAACAAAAAAACGAGCATGTCAAACCATTCTCGTGCCATAATGCCTAAAAACCCGAGACTACCCTCGCATAAAACTCGAAGCGACAAATCAAGACTTCCTCACTTCGTCGTTCCCAAGTAGAACACGATAACCCCACAAGAAAAACCCCGGGCCAAACATCTCCTTCCCCAAACCCAAGACCCAGATACACACGTCGATCACGGTGCACATGCACGACCAGAAAACTCGATGCCGTTCAACTCTCCGGCTCTCACCAATTCACAATCTACCTCAATAAACGCCACGATGAAGCAGAACAACGAAAATCAATGGCAATCCCAAAATCGAAATCTCGATCGAAACTGGAAAATGTACATGATCGGGAAATCTCCTCTGGCCGTCGACCTGGACCACGAGCACCCTCGCCGTCCCTACCAAAGAACCCTCTCGACCTCCAGCGCTGATCACCTCCATCGCACACCATTTTGATCCACCACAGTCACTGCACGAAACCTATATACATCGAAAACTCAACAGAGTTTTAAACCCTACTTCGACCATTCTCCACCGCCTCGGTGAACAAGAATTTTTCCCACCATTTTTGCCGACATCTCTGATTCCCAAACTTGCTTCAGCAAGAATTTCGACCACTCAAGAGCCGCCAATCACAAGAATTTGCATGAGACCCATATTTCGTTCAACATACAATATCTCATGATTCTAAAGCCTAAACATCTTGATTCGAATTTTAAAACTCCTAATTTTCGAAAACGAATTCAATCATATACTTGAAACAAACAATTATTTTGATTTAGATTTTGATATGGTTTCATATTTACTGTACTTCTTCCTTCCTGTTGAATCCTAACAACAAATTCAACTTGAAAGTATTTTTTTCTTGATGAAACAAATTTTGTTTACAAATTAAATCCTAAAGAAGATCAAGAAAGAAGAACTTGAATTTTTTTGATCAGAATAAAAGCCTGTAACAGAACAACCATACTGACATATTGACATGCACACAAAAAACAGTCATGCTGGCATAATTCCAATCACATAAACATTTTCCAACAATTATACTTCAAGTTTATCACCAGAAATCAAGATTTGTGCTAAATTAAGCGTTTAGGGGTTTGTTTACTCACCTATTTATGAAGAAACCGGGAATAGTTTGATTTGCTCTGTCAATCATGAATTGCCTTTGGAATTGAGATGATCTGATGTTGAACCTAGCTTAAATCTAAGCTTAAGGTTGAAGATTGAAAAATAAAATGATTATAGTTTTGACATTTATTTGCTTATTGATTTATTCCCTGGTGTAACGGCCCGCAAATTCGTACCCCTTGAGTTAACACTATTCTACCTAAATCAACTCAAGTTGTACAGAAATACGAACCCTTTGGGTTTAAGAAGAAGAGGTAGAAGAAGAAAATAGAAAACAACAACATAATCTAACCAACGCAGCGGAATTAAATATAGTAGATAATAAATAATCTATACTCAAAGATCAAATATCTCTGTTTATATATTACATCATCAGAGTACATCAATCACAGCTCAACATCAATAACATACAACTGGATACACAACTAAATAGCACAGCGGAATATATATATATAAAACAAGTACGAAAATACGCATCGTCATCCAGCTCGTCTCCTGAGCTCCACCGCACCAAATCATGTATCCTATAATACTCGGTCTGACCCGATCATTACAGTTAAATAACACCCGAGTCAGTCTGGAATACCAGCGTGAGAAAATCACAATCAATTGATTATTAAATTTTCAAAAATCCTTTGAAAACAAAAGCATCTCGTAAGGCCACGCCACAAATAAACATGTTGGGTTTTTACCTTACGATAGCTAAAACAATTTTTATAGAAATCCTCTGATATTATAATAGGTTCTATATACAAATACTTATAAAATAGAAAAAATTGTTACATCTATTAAATTCCAGCTACTAGCCACGGAGTGGGTAATACAAACAAAACTCGTACAAGGCTCGTAGGGAGAATGGATTTCCAACCAATGATTAGGCACTGGGGTACCACCTTTCACAGTACGTGGCCTAGATCACAGTACCGAGGAGTACGCCCGCTCCCCTGCAACACAAGACCGTTACTATCCCTTACTAGATAATCCCGAGTGAGATCACCCCGCGGTTGGGATCAGCAACCTCCCACTAAGCCGAAATAAAAGGGACATCTAGACAGAGATGACCTCACCCTGCTTGGGTGCTACCCACCTAGCCTTGCTGCATAACCCCTGATTTTCAATCATTCCTAGTTGATGAGGCTTGAGGCTAAGCGTTACCTTTTAGAACATATCCCTTAGAATGCCCATCGCCCACCTGATGATGTTTCGAAAACATTCATCCATACAAGTCCGTCCCGGGTTCGAACGGAACCGAAGGCACTATTCCTACTACATCCATTTTGGAAATATCCTCAGGATTAGTAGCGACTAGTCCTTGCACTTCACCGCTCCATCTTCGAATCCAAAATCGTTTCCCACGAAATGTACAAATCGGATCGAAGTGGTTTTCGAGAAATAAATCTCGATCCCAGTCTCTTTGAAACGATCAATGTATTTGTCCAATATTGATAGTCGGTGATTTAACTATCAATCAATATTCACAAACAACCATCAACCAATAAATAATTTCCCAAATTATTTATTAACCTCAAAATATCTTCACAGTACATATTTCTATTTTCAACCCTTTGAAAACAATCCAAATCATCTTTCTTTTCAGAATAAACTTTCCCAAATATTTTCTATCTCCACTGAAATCACCAAGCACAAACTAGATTTTTAAAATAATTTAAAACACTTTATTTTAAAAGATACTTTAAAGCATTTATGTTACAACTACTTCAACAATTTGTTAAAAATACATACTATATGAATATTTGAAAATAAAGTTACTTGATAAAATATAAAACTGGATTTTCACTTATAAAAACAAAATACTAAGTCACTCTTTAAATAATTACTGCTATAATAGATTAAAAGAAATACTTACTTTAGACTTTAAATATTCGAAATAATAAATTTTTCAAAACTTGCTTTTGAAAACAACTTTAAAATTTTTAACTTATATTTTTAAAAATTTACTTTGAAAACGTACTTGGTTATTCAGGGAGAATTTCCAATCTCAATTACTTAAATCAATTTCCCAAATTGATTTCCAATTTACTCCATTTGAAGTAAATGTCATTACTTACTCAATTCATTTCAATATTCATTAGTTATGGACTTTATTATTTTTGTTATTATTTTCCATTTGATTTTAAATCTCTTAACTGAAATATACAAATTTTAGGTTTTTCCCCAATTTTCATCTTTATTCCTTTCAATAATTTAAATCTTAAATTTTAAATAAATGTTTTGTTCTTTTAAATAATAACACTGCAGTTTAAAATTCATTGTCTTCCTGTTTATTCAAAATTTCCTTTCTATACTCTAGATTTATTTATTAGAATTTTAAATTCACTTTATTTCTTTTCCAATTCATTCTTAAATTTATTCAAATTTCTATAATTATTTTACTTACAATTTCACTTCTTTTATTATCTTTCCAAAATTCAATTTATATATTTTTGGTAATTCATCATACCCAATTATATCCAATCGAACCATAGCATTCAATATTCCAATATAATTCATCATAGAATATCAAACAATCGCAACAGAGGGTATTAAACAATTTAAATAAATGTTGAGGGATCCAGTTGGATCCCTCCAACCTGTTTTCCCTGCATCCACAGACGTTAGCACAATATAAAATGACAATTCAAAAATATACCATACTATAGCACATCAATCAATTCAACCATTCAAACAATTATTTTAAATTTTATCATTTAAATTTAAATTTAAATTCAACTGAGTGAGATTAACTCACCTTTGCATTTGTTTTGCAAACCAACCCTTCTTAACTTGTTTTTTTATGATTTTCAGACCTTGAAAAATCATTAGATGATTTATTAATATTTGAGTCGATTGAACAATTAATTTTCATTTAAAAATCTGGTTAACCAATGATTTTAATTTAGACTAATAATTTTAATCTAATTTTAAATGAAAATATCTTTAGTAGCCAAATCAATTAAATGAGTTGTTAAAATAACTAGATCTCTATAAATTTAAAATTCCTATATTTTCCCAAAATCTTTATCTAATATATATATTCTGCTTTGAACTTATGTACATCCACCTATATATATTTACAAAGTTTAATAAAATATACAGTTCCCTTTTAACATATATATTAAACCAAAACTATCTTGTTACTATGGACCTATGCCGATTTATTTATTACTATTATTATTTAAAATACATAAACTGTATATATATAATTTAAAACTTAAATAGATTTTATCTTATTATTATTTTCTATTTCAAATTGCATATACTATATAATTTATAAAATCGTCAAACGCTTAAAATCCTATTTCGTCCCAATCTTATTTGTAAGTAACAACCACTGATTTTTAAAAAGCTTCTGTTTTTAACCCTTACTGTTTTGAAATTAACAATGTAAACTTACTGTCAAATAAAAATATTCTTATTGGCATTTATACATAGATTTATCATTGAAGCAAAAGAAACGATACCTAACCGCTACTCGAGCCTCCCAATTTGCAGCCACCAACTCTCGATTTACACGTACAACCCGCGAGACCCCATCGACACCGCGAGCTCGATCCTCCCTCAGTCACCCAGACTTCTTGTCGATGCCTTACTCGAGCGCGTACGTGACAATTCGCACCTCGAAAACCCTAGTTACCAATGGAAACCCTAAATTGCGAGCGTCCTCAGATCTATATCGCGATGACACTGCCTCATATTCCCGCGAGTCGCCGCACTTGACCACTACCTTTACGCGACCCTAGCTTCGCCGACTCAAGACGCCGCCCCTTCAACTCTCGCGGTAACCGTTCGAACGAAGGCTGCGATTTGGAAATTATGAAGGAAACTTGAGATTGAAGGGCGAGGAGGAGAACGAAGTGAAATATTGGCTTTAGTTCGGCCATTATTGACTTCTTTAGAACGAAATTTTAAAGTGAAGAATGGAAAAAAAATCTCAGCAATATTTTCTCTTTCGGCTGAAAAGAAAAGAAGGGGGCAAAGTGATTTGAAAGAAAGAAAGGAGGCGTGCAGAAGAAGCTTGGCTACAGTGACCACGAAATGAAAGCTTTAAAAATTCTGATGTGAAATTATTTCGGCTGTGATTTGAATGGTATATTATTTAAATTCAAATCGTCTCAATAAAATTTTCAATGTGTTTATATATCGTACGCTCACTCAACAACTCCAATCACTATGAAATTTGAAATCCGATAATAATACAATATTTCGGATCCAATGAAACTGTTTTCGTCAAATTCCGAGATCGTGCCTCGGAAGGCTATTTTTAAATTCATTCTAAAACGATAAATTTCAAAACTGAACAAAACATTGTTAAAATTCAATTTTAACACTTCTATTATCCTCAGTATTATCAATATAAATTTCATAAGCCTTCAATTTATTTTCAACAGGCTTAAAATTCCAGATTCAACATTTTACTCAACTTCAAATTATTTAATTCAATAATTTAATTATCAAATAAATTGTGATATTCGTAATTCAAGTTAAAATTACTCTATTGAATACTTAAAATCAATTAAATATTCTGATTACAACTGCTTAAAAATTAAGGGTCGTCACATTCCTCCCCTCTTAAAAGAATTTCGTCCCCGAAAAGAATTTCGTCACATTCCAAAACCCAACAGTTTAATTAACTTGCCTTAACATATTCTGTAACAACCCAGGTTTCGCATTTATTTTATTATCGCCCTTAGACGATTATTATTGTTGGCAATTTTCTAAATAGAGTTTTATTTGGTTAAACCCTTTTTTAAAAAACTTGTTTAAAAATTCAATGGGCAAGGAAATAATATTGGCCATGTTTTATTTTGGTGGCAAGCTATCTCAGGCAAACCCGTTCCCTCCTCGACCCATTTCCATTTTTCGAAAAACATAAACCTAAACGATCGAAAGAAATAAAAATGGCGGCCAAGTTCGTTCGTTCCTTCTCGTTCATCCCTCAATAAATTAGGGTTTCGTGACTTTTCGAAGTGCCGACTTCTAGTAGAGATAGGGTTCGAGTGCGACTTCGCTCGTCTTCGCTTCGGTGAAAGGTGAGTAATTTCAATTACTCACATCTTCTTCATACGTAAGTTTGTTGGGTTTAAATTCTATGATTTTCGTTCGATTTTGTTTCGTTGATTGGTGATTTTTCTAACTTTGTCAGTTTCATGTAATTTGACACTTGATACTTGCGATTTTGACTGGTTCATGTATATAGTTTTGATGATTTTTGAAATGTTGAACTCCATGACTCTTCTGTTTCACTTTGTTGCTGTTTAAACATGACTTCAGTCACTTGATTTCTCGGCTGTTGAATTGTGGTTCGATGTTGTTCATGTCTCTGATGTTTTCTATTCACTCGGGTTTGAATACTTGATAGATTTATGGATTAGGTTTGAATCTGTTACCATCGAATTTATTTGACGATCTTGCTTTCCTTTGCGACTTCGGTCTCTGTTGATCGTGTCTTTGACTTTATTGCCATCGGGATTTTAGCATTGACTTTGATCCTGAGAAATTGACTTCGATTGGTTTAGATTGTTGCTGATGAACTGAGACCCTGTTTTGATTTGCTCATTTCATCATTTTTGTTGAACCATTGTTTTTCTCTGTACTACTGAGTATAGTGTTTCGTTCCCCTACCTTTTTCAATTTATTTGATTAGTACGGGTTTGATCTCTGACTCGGTTGTGACATCGTTGTTCAAGTTAATATAACTTGACTTGTTCAATTCTTTGTCTTTGAATCGACCACGATTTTGTTTATGTGATGTTGTTATCTGGTCAACCAAAATTTGAACTCCAGGCGACTTTTTCTTTGAACTGCATTTGTTGTATTCAAATAATTTGTTTTGAAAAAGCAGTACATTTTAATTGTTAAACTTGTTCGACCCATTTCAATGTTGCTGGCCTTTGCCTTTTCGGCACAGTGCCTTCTTCTTGATTGCGATACTTGTATTGCTCGGTTTTATAGTTGTATATATGTTGCATTTTTGAGTGCACTGCTTGGTCTGATGTTCAATGTTGCCACATCTGATAGGTTACATTTTTCATACTATAATTTGGTCTTTAGTGTACTGGGTCATGTGAGCCTCTGTGCTTGCTTACCCCTGTTCTTATGCATTTGTGCCATGCTGTACATACGTACATTTATAACCTTATGTATGATATCATCTCTGTTGGTCTATATGTCTGCAGTTCCATGTTATTCCTCTGTTCCATTTTCTCTGTAGCATAATTGACTTGAAGTTTGCCACGATTTGATATTTATCTCCGAGCCTGGTTCATGTAGTCAGGGTTCTTCACTGACCTGCACTTATTGTTTGGACTCTTTGACTTCACCTTTGTTTATTTTTGTTGCATTTGGACTGGAATATACTTGATTGCTGAACTAGTTTTGATGCCAGTCTCTACTTTGTTTCATTTATCTGGTTTGAATTGTTTAGGTTTCAATTGATTCCTGTACGATCTTTGTCTAGTTACATGTGATGTTCGATTCAATTGATCCTGCACTTGTATCATCCCGTCTCTAGTGCCATTTACTTGGTGCAGTCCCATGTTGCCACCTTTGTTTTATTCTTGTTCAAGTTGCATTTACTGTTTTGCAGCATCATGTTTGGGTAGTTTATGACTGTGCATGTTCGTTGAGTCACCCGACCATCTTATTGTTCAATTGTAGTTGAAATATTTCGCGAGCTTGATCATTCATTGTAGCTGTCTTGACCATTTGGGACAGTTACTTATCTGTTTAATGTAGTATTTGGATTTCTCTGATCACACATGCATATTTGTATCAACTGATACTTTGAGGCATGTTGAACCTCGTTTATGTCTGTTGCAGCCACTGTCTACAGTTGATTGATTTGAACTTGGGTCGAGACTTGATTTTTATGTCTTGACCATTTCATTTGAATTTGTACATTGAGTTGAATCCAGTTTAAACACTTAGGTTTGACCTTGTGCTTGCATCTGCGATTTTATTTGAATATCACTTGAGTTGAACCTGATTTATGGGTTTGACCTTGTGCTCGTTTGTGAGCTTTTATTGAGCTTTTGTGTATTTCATCACTATACTGGCGAGGCAGTGCACGCAAGCGTGAACTGCAGCCACACCGTATTAATTTTATTGGAATTTCTTTGGATTTTGGTTCGTTGATCTTTTGTGTACATCATCACTGTAGTGGCAAGGCAGTGCACGCAAGCGTGTACTGCAGCCACACAGTATTGCTTTTATTGATATTTTAATTGCTTTTGATTTATGGATCTTTTGCGTATTCCATATACTGTAGTGGCGAGGCAGTACACGCATGCGTATACTGTAGCCCTACCAGAGTTGTTGTTTTAAATTAGATTTTGTTGTTAATTGCCATTTAGGCAATTCTGCTGTTTTCTAAATTATCATCATTATTAATCCTTCCATCTATCTTCGTTGATAATTTGAGTTTGCTGAATTGTTGTTTAATACTATACGTGTTATATTTACCGTTATCCAATTTTATTGATAAAGGATCGTATATGTGAATTTATTTTGACTGTCGTCTAGTTGTTAATTAATTATTACTGCTTCTGTGCATTAATAACTGAGTTTGAATTAGACTGACCCGTGTATTATTTTCTTTTGAATGTAATACTCGGGTCAGACCGAGTATTTACAGGTTGTTGATATCTTACTTTGGGTTGCTGCTTGAGCTATGAAGTCACTTCATATCTTTTGGAGTAGTCGTCGTCATTTATAGTAGTCGGTTTATCTGTATAGGAAGATATGTATTCATGTATATTATATATGATAATGTACTTGTATATGTAACTTCCAGAGTCGACAGTTGTAGTTGTATCATATGTACTGTATCACATGTATTGTAACTGACATCAGTTATTATATATATGAGACTTTTGTTTTATCTGTGTTCCGCATTTATATTATCTGTGTTATTATTATATCTATTGTTCTAAACTATTATGAACCATCGTAGATCGTTTTATACTGGAATTGGGTATGTCGATGGGAGTAAATAAATAAGAGATGAAAAATAAAAATATATACCACTCCTATCGAAATAACAAATACTAGTGTAAGGCCTAACTACGGATGGCCGCTCCTATCCAGTCTTATTCTTCGTGATAACAGACAGTATTTCCTTTAATACTCTTTGTTATTGTGAGCATAGAGGTGGGGCGTCACAGTTGGTATCAGAGCTTGGGGTTTATGGACATAATATAAAACATAACTTAGATGGAACATGTGTTACAACTATTTGTCGATGTTTTATTTGTGCTTTGATTCAAAACTAAAGTTTTGAAACTTTGATGAAATTTTTAAATTTCTTTATTTAAAAATAAAAGTGAAACTGTGTTTTGATGATTTGATTGAATTGTGTTTTGTTTATCAGAGTGCGCAGCGGAAACGGTAAAACTGCTTCGATGAGTACAGCTAATAATTATTTTGATTTAAAAAATCAAAATATGAAATGAATTTAGTTTCATTATGTTGTTTAATCAGTGGTTTGATTTGTTGAAATTCTTGCTGGTTTTCTTTGATGCTAATCACATATCTGATTAGACTTTTGCTGTTTTAAAATATCTTCATTAAAGATATAATAGAATGATTTCTTTGTTTATATTGTAGAGTGCGTGCAATTATGAATTGCACGTTACTACATTAAGTTTACGTTGAACCGATGCTTGGTTATGAAACGTATTTTGTTGCCGTTATTTTTATAACGGGATTTTAACACTTGTGCTAAATTTTTGAAGCACAGTGTTCTGTTGACATTTTTAATGAATGGAAATTCACTGGTATTATATTTTGATGAGAATCATTTTGATGAGATTTTGATATATATTTTTTTAAAATTTTTTTTACTGTCGCATTGACTTCAGTAACCTTCAATTTTAAAGTGGATTTTCTAGCGGTTATTCCGCAATGCTGATTTTGAGATCCGTTTTTACGGTGCTTTGGGAAGTACAATTTCCTTATCGAAATTGTTACTGATGTTGCTATTTTAAGCACGTGGATTGAAAGTCGTTTTAAAAGTAAAAATTGTTTTCAAAATTTTTCAGTTTACGTTTTCAAAAGAATGAGAAAGAGATTTAAACGATTCAACAAAATCGAGGACTATGACCCCTTTCTTTTACTGATTCGCTTAATTCCGGACTTGTTCGTTTGAGAATGTAAATTATTACTTTTATGAAATAAATGAAATTTTTTTCAGAAGTTTTGCATTTTTGCGCTTTCAAAAGAATGAGGAAGCGATTTAAACGATTCAGCAAAATCGAGGACTATGACCCCTTTCATTTACTGATTCGCTTAATTTCGGACTTGTCCGTTTGAGAATGTGAAATGTTATTTATTTAAAATACACAATTTTTCACTTTTAAGGAAACGATGAAGAGATTTAAACGATTTAGCAAAATTGCGGAATATAGAACCACATTTTACTATTTCGGTTAATTCCGGACTCGTTAATTGAAACATTTGCTGTTTGATGATTTGATGATTTTACACGTTCAAGGAAACGATGAAGAGAATCAAATGATTTAATAAAACACATGGTATGGGACATGTGCGTTTGCTATTTAGGTTAATTCCAGACTCGTTAATTGAATATTTGATGATTTTCGTGTGCTTTCGAGCCACTATGAGGACCTTCGGTTCATATGAGGACCTTCGGGTCAAATACCAGTACTAGACCTTCGGGTCAATCTGATTGGCGCCAAAATTATGTTGAGTACTTGGTAGGCTTCGGCCATATAAGATACACGTGCGGCGTAGCTAAAACTCACCATCTGATAGGATCGATCCAACCTTTTATGTTGATTTTCTAGAGTATCTTTATTGATTTCTAGATATTTGTTCTTTCCAATTATCTACAGGTAATTGGATATTTGTTGATATGAGTTCTGATTATCGCTTGTGATAATTAGATATTTGAGATTTGATTATCGTTTTTGATAATCGGATATTTGTTGATTTTGATTATCGTTTTTGATAATCGAATATTTGTTGTTTCTAATTATCGCTTGTGATAATTAGATATTCGCTGATTTTGATTATCGTTTGTGATAATTGGATATTTGTTGATTCGGATTATCGTTTTTGATAATTAGATATTTGATGTTATGAGTTCTGATTATCATTTTTGATAATCGGATATTTGTTGATTCTGATTATCGCTTGTGATAATTAGATATTCGCTAATTTTGATTATCGTTTGTGATAATTGGATATTTGTTGATTCTGATTATCGTTTTTGATAATTAGATATTTGATGTTATGAGTTCTGATTATCGTTTTTGATAATCGGATATTTGTTGGTTCTAATTATCGCTTGTGATAATTAGATATTCGCTGATTTTGATTATCGTTTGTGATAATTGGATATTTGTTGATTCTGATTATCGTTTTTGATAATTAGATATTTGAAATTTGATTATCGTTTGAGATAATTAAATATTTGTCGATTTGAGATTTGATTATCTTTTGAGATAATTAAATATTTGTTGATTTGAGATTTGATTATCGTTTGAGATAATTAAATATTTGTTGATTTGAGATTTGATTATCGCTTTGATAATTTAATAATTGTTGAATTATCGTTTTCTGATTACCCTTTTGGTACTAGATATTTGCTGTTTTGCGATGTGTGATTTGGGTTTTCTAATTATCTTTGTTGATAATTAGAATTTTGTTGTCTTCTAATTATCGTATCGATAATTAGATATTGCTGTTTTGTGATTTCTGTATTCTGATTATCTATTTGATGATTAGATTTTTGTTGAGAATTTGAATTTCTTTTATGAAGTTAAAAGATTACTTTGACGTTTGTATTCCCGACCTTTATTTTCTAGCTTAAACCAGTTTATGTTAGAAAAATAATTGTTATTGAAGACTTTTGTTATGAAAATTGCGGGGACGCAATTTTTACAAGGAGGGGAGTCTGTAACAACCCAGGTTTCGCATTTATTTTATTATCGCCCTTAGACGATTATTATTGTTGGCAATTTTCTAAATAGAGTTTTATTTGGTTAAACTCTTTTTAAAAAAAAACTTGTTTTAAAATTCAATGGGCAATGAAATAATATTGTCCATGTTTTATTTTGGTGGCAAGCTATCTTAGGAAAACCCGTTCCCTCCTCGACCCATTTCCATTTTTCGAAAAACCTAAACCTAAACGATCGAAAGAAATAAAAATGGCGGCCACGTTCGTTCATTCCTTCTCGTTCATCCCTCAATAAATTAGGGTTTCGTGACTTTTCGAAGTGCCAACTTCTAGTAGAGATAGGGTTCGAGTGCGACTTCGCTCGTCTTTGCTTCGGTGAAAGGTGAGTAATTTCAATTACTCACATCTTCTTCATACGTAAGTTTGTTGGGTTTAAATTCTATGATTTTCGTTCGATTTTGTTTCGTTGATTGGTGATTTTTCTAACTTTGTCAGTTTCATGTAATCTGACACTTGATACTTGCGATTTTGACTGGTTCATGTATATAGTTTTGATGATTTTTGAAATGTTGAACTCCATGATTCTTCTGTTTCATTTTCTTGCTGTTTAAACATGACTTCAGTCACTTGATTTCTCGGTTGTTGAATTGTGGTTCGATGTTGTTCATGTCTCTGATGTTTTCTATTCCCTCGGGTTTGAATACTTGATTGATTTATGGATTAGGTTTGAATCTGTTACCATCGAATTTATTTGACGATCTTGCTTTCTTTTGCGACTTCGATCTCTGTTGATCGTGTCTTCGACTTTATTGCCATCGGGATTGTAGCATTGACTTTGATCCTGAGAAATTGACTTCGATTGGTTTAGATTGTTGCTGATGAACTGAGACCCTGTTTTGATTTGCTCATTTCATCATTTTTGTTGAACCGTTGTTTTTCTCTGTACTACTGAGTATAGTGTTTCGTTCCCCTACCGTTTTCAATTTATTTGATTAGTACGGGTTTGATCTCTGACTCGGTTGTGACATCGTTGTTCAAGTTAATATAACTTGACTTGTTCGATTCTTTGTCTTTGAATCGACCACGATTTTGTTTATGTGATGTTGTTATCTGGTCATCCAAAATTTGAACCGCAGGCGACTTTTTCTTTGAACTGCATTTGTTGTATTCAAATAATTTGTTTTGAAAAAGCAGTACATTTTAATTGTTAAACTTGTTCGACCCATTTCAATGTTGCTGGCCTTTGCCTTTTTCGGCACATTGCCTTCTTCTTGATTGCGATACTTGTATTGCTCGGTTTAATAGTTGTATATATGTTGCATTTTTGAGTTCACTGCTTGGTTTGATGTTCAATGTTTCCACATCTAATCGGTTACGTTTTTCATAATATAATTTGGTCTTTAGTGTACTGGGTCATGTGAGCCTCTGTGCTTGCTTATCCCCGTTCTTATGCATTTGTGCCATGCTATAAATACGTACATTTATAACCTTATGTATGATATCACCTATGTTGGTCTATATGTCTGCAGTTCCATGTTATTCCTCTGTTCCATTTTCTCTGTAGCATACTTGACTTGAAGTTTGCCACGATTTTGATATTTATCTCCGAGCCTGGTTCATGTAGTCAAGGTTCTTCACTAACCTGTACTTATTGTTTGGACTCTTTGACTTCACCTTTGTTTATTTTTGTTGCATTTAGACTGGAATATACTTGATTGCTGAACTGGTTTTGATGCCAGTCTCTACTTTGTTTCATTTATCTGGTTTGAATTGTTCAGGTTTCAATTGATTCCTGTATGATCTTTGTCTAGTTACATGTGATGTTCGATTCAATTGATCCTGCACTTGTATCATCCCGTCTCTTGTGCCATTTACTTGGTGCAGTCCCATGTTGCCACCTTTGTTTTATTCTTCTTCAAGTTGCATTTACTATTTTGCAGCATCATGTTTGGGTAGTTTATGACTGTGCATGTTCGTTGAGCCACCTGACCATCTTACTGTTCAATTGTAGTCGAAATATTTTGCGAGCTTGATCATTCATTGTAGCTGTCTTGACCATTTGGGACAGTTACTTATCTGTTTCATGTAGTATTTGGATTTCTCTGATCACACATGCATATTTGTATCAACTGATACTTTGAGGCATGTTGAACCTCGTTTATCTCTGTTGCAGCCACTGTCTATAGTTGATTGATTTGAACTTGGGTCGAGACTTGATTTTTATGTCTTGACCATTTCATTTGAATTTTTACATTGAGTTGAATCCAGTTTAAACACTTGGGTTTGACCTTGTGCTTGCATCTGCGATTTTATTTGAATATCACTTGAGTTGAACCTGATTTATAGGTTTGACCTTGTGCTCGTTTGTGAGCTTTTATTGAGCTTTTGTGTATTTCATCACTATACTGGCGAGGCAGTGCATGCAAGCGTGAACTGCAGCCACACCGTATTAATTTTATTGGTATTTCTTTGGATTTTGGTTCGTTGATCTTTTGTGTACATCATCACTGTAGTGGCAAGGCAGTGCACGCAAGCGTGTACTGCAGCCACACGGTATTGCTTTTATTGATATTTTAATTGCTTTTGATTTATGGATCTTTTGCGTATTCCATATACTGTAGTGGCGAGGCAGTACACACGTGCGTATACTGCAGCCCTACCAGAGTTGTTGTTTTAAATTAGATTTTGTTGTTAATTGCCATTTAGGCAATTCTGCTGTTTTCTAAATTATCTTCATTATTAATCCTTTCATCTATCTTCGTTGATAATTTGAGTTTGCTGAATTGTTGTTTAATACTATACGTGTTATATTTACCGTTATTCGATTTTCTTATTAAAGGATCGGATAGGTGAATTTATTTTGACTGTCGTCTAGTTGTTAATTAATTATTACTGCTTCTGTGCATTAATAACTGAGTTTGAATTAGACTGACCCATGTATTATTTTCTTTTGAATGTAATACTCAGGTCAGACCGAGTATTTACAGGTTTTTGATATCTTACTTTGGGTTGCTGCTTGAGCTATGAAGTCACTTCGTATCTTTTGGAGTAGTCGTCTTCATTTATAGTAGTCGGTTTATTTGTATAGGAAGATATGTATTCATGTATATTATATACGATAATGTACTTGTATATGTAACTTCCAAAGTCGACAGTTGTAGTTGAATCATATGTACTGTATCACATGTATTGTAACTGACATCAGTTATTATATATATGAGACTTTTGTTTTATCTGTGTTCCGCATTTATATTATCTGTGTTATTATTTTATCTATTGTCCTAAACTATTATGAACCATCGTAGATCGTTTTATAATGGAATTGGGTATGTCGATGGGAGTAAATAAATAAGAGATGAAAAATAAAAATGTATACCACTCCTATCGAAATAACCAATACTAGTGTAAGGCCTAACTACGGATGGCCGCTCCTATCCAGCCTTATTTTTCGTGATAACAGACAGTATTTCCTTTAATTAATACTCTTTGTTATTGTGAGCATAGAGGTGGGGCGTCACATATTCTTTTATTAAAGACCCACTACTTCAATCAACTTCCCAAAACCTTCCATAGTTTTCAAATAACTTTACTCATTCAACTATTTAAATTATAATTCAAAACCAAGTTTAAAATTTTCAAAATTTCTCAAAAATTTTCTAACTCTCTAAATTTACGAAATTTTTTGCCAGCGTCTCCTTTGCGCTGCTAGCTCGGTACAACTACAAAAGGCCTCTACGGGCTTCCGGATCCCAAAAGAAAACAAAAAGCCAAGTGGCTCGATCAAAACCCAATCAAATTTCACAGAAATTTAAACACATACCTTTTTGGTCGGGAAATTCTAATTTATTATTTGAAATCAGAACCAGCTCACTTTTCCTTTTATAATACTTGCATATTCCACTTAGTAACAATATCCAATCACAACATTCAAAACATTTTATTGACTTCCTTACGAGATGTCAATATTTATCCATCCCAAATATTAACTTAGAATATATTTGTAATATCAATTTCCAATTTAGAATTCACCATTCTTTCTTAAGTTTAGTATAAGCATTTAATATGCTTCCTTATTTATATTCACTTCCCCACTTTTAGTTTATATCTATTTCTGTTCAAATCGGTTCTCCCATTTCCATATAGATTTAATTTATTTTCTACTCTGAACACTTAATTTTATCTTCCATTTATACTGATTCATATTATTATTTTAAAATAGTTTCACTCACTAATTTATTTCAATTTCCAGTTTTGAAATCATTTTGTCGCTAACTAAAAAAAATTTCTCAAAAAATTTCTTACTCTCAAAATTTCTGAAATTTTTTGGCAGAGTCTCCTTTGTACGGAGGAGCTTTTGTGTGACAACCCGGAATTTTCTAGCAATATCAATTTAATAATCTGCATTAAATATTTAATTGATTTGGTATATTTTTGTTAATAAGATCTGAATTGATACTTTTCTTTTAATAAATATTTAATTGGTAAATTTTATCTGTTAAAATTTATTGTTTCTTTTCTATTTATATATGTATATATTTGTATACATTGTAAATAGATAAGATTTGTTTTAAAATTTAACTAATAAATTATGTTTCAAATACTAACATATATTTTAGTGAATTGGAAATTATGTTTTATTTAATATAAACTTTTCAAAGCTAAATAAATAAATAAATATAGGGTTTTGAATACATAGGAAAAATGCTTAAATAGGTTAAAACTTATTTTAACTTAAGTTTAAATTTAAATTTTATTAACAAAATGATTTGTTTTCTTTTCTTTTTAGGATAGCTTGATTAAATTATGGATTTAAAATTATATATGAGTTTTAATATAATTTTGTCAAACGATACTTTAACATTAATAAAATAAGCAGTATAATAGAAAGATAATTCATTTTATTTATCATTTCAAATTGATCATGTGTTTTATAATATAAATAAAATAAGAATGTACATATGGGGATACAAGATTTTAAGTAATAAGTTAAACATAGAAATAAAACAAAATATACATTAAGCTATAGATTATAAGTGATAATACTGTATATAATAAGTTAAAATAAGAAATAAACATATAGGATCAATTTATAGAACTTCACAAACATTTCAAATATAATAACAAGACAACAATTAAAACTAGTAATAAAGAATCTTCAAGTTGAAAACTGACTTAAGACATAGAGGAACAAATTAAATGTGTGCAGGTCGAAGTAGATAAAACAAAGAAAGACAGTAATAAAAACAATGCATATATGAAAGCTTGCTAAAGAAGACAGTAATGCATTCTTAAGCAAACAAACAAAAGTAATTAATGAAAAATCTTTCTAGCACAGTACACTGCATATTAGCCTCCAACTTAAGCAAATATCTCTGATTAAAATCTGTACAAACAAGATTTGTATGCTATATTGTCACAATTTCATGAAACATAATAATAATATACCCTGTATAAACCTGTCTGCATATACCCTGTACAATTCTTTGCTTAATCCCTGTCTTCTTTCTTTTATTTATACCTCAGTCTTACCCTTTCTAATTCGTTCATACAAACTAAGATATGAAATAAAACTATTGCAAACTTAAACAAAATTCAGTTTAAACTACCCCAAGATCAATCAATACTGAGAAGCAAAGAAAAAAAATGTTTCAGCAAACAAATCAAAGCCTGCTCCAACAGATGTCTCTGTTCTTTTGAACAAGTGAGTAACATAAATCAGTTAGATGTTTTAAGTATATATTAAATGGTGGTATGCTTATTCCCTGAATTTAAGAATGTTTGCAGTGATATTTCTGTGTGTATTTGAATATGTGTGTGTACATTTGCTCTGTGCCTGGATTGTTTCCAGACTTGGTTTCAGGTTCAAAACTAACTCAAATTTATTTGTTCCTGATTAAAGATTGATTTGAACCTAAGGTGGAATAAATATATTTGTTATATCCCTGGTTTTAGTTTAAAATTATTAAAGCTCAGAACAAATTGAATTTTTGCTCTGGAAATACTGCACCAATTAGGAAACTTTAAAACAATCAAAAACCAAACTTGATAGTTCATAAATTCAAACATGTAAATGAAACTAGTACATGAAAACTTGATTTTTAAAGCTCGAATTAGAAGTTTTAGATAGGGGTTGGAAGAGCAGTTCTCGGTTGATCGAGAAGTGGGTTTTTGTCAATCTTTGATGATCCCCGGGTTGGTGGTGGATGGGATCTTGAGCGCACGTGTAAGAGTGAAGTGTGGTTGCGGGAAAAATATTCGTATAGTGGTTCGATGAACGTGGTAGAGGCGGTGAGCAAATATTTGCACGTAAACCTAGTTTGGAGTGGCCGAAGTGTTTGGTTTCATTCGTCACCATCAGGCGATCGAGTGCAGCGGAGTTTTGTGAGGGGGTAGCTCGGTCATAGTCGCGTTCATGGCCGGAGGTGTTGGTCTCCAGGTGGTCAGGGTTGGAAGAGAGCGGCGATGACAGGTTTGGATGGAATGTGGGTCGTGTGTTTCAGGTTTGGAATGAAGGTCTCGAATTCGAATTCGAGAATTGGGAAGCGATCTGATGATCGTACTTGGATGTATGAGTGTTTGTCGACGTGGGAGGATCATCAGCGGCGGTCTGAGTTGGTCGGCGACCATGTGCATGTGCACGAAGGAGAGATTGGAGAACTGGGTTTGTTAGTGGCACTGGTGTTTTTGTGATGGTCTCGAGAAGGGCTCGGGTATTTGTTCGAAAACTTTGGGGTTGGTCTCGAAGTAACAGGGAAGAGTCGGGTTTTGAATTGGTTGTTGCGCGCCTGGGGGAGACTCGAAGTATTGCTGTTGTTTTCTCGGGAATTTCATGGGTTTACTCGAAGTAAACCAAAGGGGGGGTCGGGTTATTGGTATTCAGGTTTTATACCTGTAGCTGTTTTTTTACAGTTTTGAAAACTTGGTTTTAAAATGTAATCAAAGTTGAAACTAGCTCTAACTCAAGTTTAAACAGTGAATTTAAGTTAGTTTGAAAGAGAGTTGGAAATAATAAAGTTTCAAAATTTAAATTATTTTAATAATTTAAAAGTGGTCAATAATTAAAGTATTTTCAAAACAAGAATTGAGTTCAAATGAAATTTAAACTGTTAAGAAACGATTGAAACAGGTTAATTCAAAAATTGAGATCAGGACTTAGATTTGAATTCTAGATTTGAAACTAAATTAAAGTTTATAATTTAAATTGATTCAAATAAGTTTTAATGCTATTAAATATGTAAGTTTAGAGGGGTTTGAAAATTTAGTTGTAAACTTTATCCAGGATAAATTGGTTTTTATTTAGAAAGTAAATTGAAATAAATGTTTTAAACATATTGGAATTGGAAACATAATCAATAATAAGGATGGTTTACTTTAATTCATGAAGTTTTAGAATTTTATATGCATTAACTTTTAAGTTAATTAGGTAAGAATAATTAATGATAAATATTAATTAATTTAGTAATTATAAGTTTAAAAGTAGTAATTAAAGTTAATTAATGAATTAATTAACTAATATGTGATTAAGAACCGTAGATTAGATATTTATTTAAATTAATAAATTTTAAATGGTTAATCAAACTTATAATTAATAATGATTAAACTAAGTCAATTATTTTAGAAGAAAATAATTAAATAAGTGTAAATGAAGATCATTAACTAGATTATTTCATAATTAATTAATGTGATTGATCTCGTAATAAATTAATTAGATAAATTAATTCAACAGTTTGAATGCAATTATTTATTTGGAAAGTAATTAAGAAATTAATTACTTATTAATTGTGTAAATTGATTTGAGTTAATTAATTAGTTTAATTAACTAATATTTTGGAAGTAAATTACTTAGAGAAGTAATTGATGGAATATTACTGGAGGTAATTAACTAGAAGATGTTGTTAATGGAAGTAATTGGAGTATAATTACTTGTTTGAAATTAATCAAGGGATTAAGCTTGTTATTGGGATGTAATTAATTAAAAACGATTAATTACTGTAAGTTATTAATCAAGAGGGTTAATATTTGTGTTTTGAAGATTTGTATTCTTAATATAAATTAACAAATGAAAATGTAATTAGAAATCATTCATTAATATAATTAATGATGGGATTAGAGATTGGTTTATTTGGGAATAATAAATCAACAAGATAATTAAATGGTAAAAAATCGATATAAATGTAATTAATTAATGGATTTATTCAAGTTTAATTTCTGTAAATAAATTAAGAAAACTACTGGAATGCAGCAAAGGATATTTAAATCGAAGATGATTAATTTGAAAATATATATATAAGTAATGGATAATAAGATTTAAATTAAGTTAATTAATTAATTTTAGAAATCATTTGATGTTTTGGTATGTGTAATTACTTGGTGTAATTAATGGAGTATAATTACTTAGAATAGTGATTAGATGATAATTACTTGATGAAATTAATACAAGATAATTTGTAAGTGAAGTAACTAGAGTAATTTCTTTTGTAATTAATCAAGGGATTAATTTATGGAAATAATTAATCATGGAATGATTAATTTGTTAATAAGTAATTAAGGGTAGTTACTTACTGGGTTGTTATTAATCAAAAGTGATTAATAATTGTGTTTAAATAGAGATTCAATCACTTAATATAATTAATTTAAATAAAGTAATTTTATATAAATTGGAGATCATTAATTAATATAATTAATGATGTAATTAAGAATTGTTAATTAAGGAATAATTAATAGGGAAGTAATTAGACGTTAACTGCTATGAATGATTTAGAATAATTCATTTGGGAAATTAATTAAAGACTAAATTACTTCTTGTAATTAGAGAATGATTAATAAATTTGATTTATAATTAATTGATGGTTGTGAGAGCAGGATTTATGGAATAAGTAATTAATTTAATTTATTTTAAATTAATTAAAGATGAAGTAGTTAATTTAATTCATTTTAAATTAACTATAGATTGTGATTCATAAATCATTGCTGATGGATGATTGATTGATTGTGATCTTAGAAATGAGATGGATAATATCTATGTGATATGGATGTATGGTTTAAGTATGATAATATTTAATTATCTGATTGAATGATGATATTAATTATTTGTTTATGATGATAATGTGATTATCTATTATGAGATGATATTATCTATCTGTGTATATTAATGATATTTAATTCACTATTAAGACTAAATAGACAACTTGGCCTTAAAAGACACGTTTTGGATTTCGATGAGACCAGGATCGGTTTTTCTTATTTGGAATATCCGAAAACCACATCGATTCCAAATTAACGATAGGTCGTGAATCTGAAGTGAAGATGAAGATTCTGAATGCAAGGGTTATCGTCGTTAACTCTGAGGGTGATTCCAAAACGAGTGTAACGAGATAATGCCTTCGGTTTCGTTCGAACCCGGAACGAACTTGTATGGATTGAATGCTTTCAACACATCGTCAGGCGGGCGATGAGCATTCTAAGAGATATGTTCTATAAAGGTAATCGTAACCTCAAGCCTCATTAACCGGGAATGGCTAAAACAGGGGAGGTGCAGCAAGGTTAGGTGGGTCATGCCCAAGCAGGACAAGGATATTCCCCTGTTTAGATGTCCCTTTTTATTCGGTTGTGTGGGCAGTTGGTCTGCAGCCAACTGCGGGGTTTATCTTGTCCGGGACTGTTCAGTAAGGAATGGTTCCGGCCTTGTATTGCAGGGGGTCGGGAGTGATCCTTGGTACGTTGATCTAGGCCACGTACTGTGACGGGCGGTACCGCAGTAGCTCTGCCATTGTATGGAATCCACAATCCAATAAGTGCCAACGGCTTTGATTGTATTACCCACTTTTGTGGCTAGTAGCTGGAATTTAATAGATGTAACAATTTCGGCTATTTTCTATTTACTTGAAAACCCTAGACCTATTATAATATCACTGGATTTCCTGTCAAATGTTTTGGTTAGCGTAAGGTAAAAACTTTTCTATTTACAATCAATTATATTCACATTTTACTTTTAACTAGGGATTATATATATATATATATATATATATATATATATATTTTCCAACGCTTTTCAATTCTTTTATGAGCTTCCGAAGCTTATTTATTCTAATTCAATATTTTCTTAATTTACGTTTATTTGTTTGAGTAGAATTTTATTACATTCAATATTATCTATAATTCGACTGAATTCATTTAAATTCAGTTTTTATTCTAACTCAACTTCAGTTAAATCTAGTTACATATCATTCTTTTGAATTTTTGTTAAGCAAGGACTTAATTCCATTAATATCATTCGTGACACAACTGACCTTTGATTCAATTCAATCCAAATTTAACTAAATTTTATTTCTCAATGCATGTGTTATTAAAACTTATTTATTTACTTAAAATCTTATATTGCTCATTGCTCATTTGAGTCATTTCATCTTATAAACAAATTCCAGATTATATATATAACACTTACTAGCTTAAGGTATAAATTTTCATTTCACAATTATAATCATTACCTTTCAACTTTATATCCAATTTAATCCAATTTTTAATTTCAATTTTATTTAACTTATCTCAAGTTAAATTCAAATATATTTTCTTCACTTCCTTCACTTAAGTTAAATTTTAATTTCCGGATTAAAATTTTCAATTTATTCTTATTAATATCAACTTTACTTTATAAGTTCAATAGTTGATCCATTTATTCATTCACAATTTTATTTTCTACCAATAAATTTTATTTCCACACATAATTTAATACAATTTAAATTTTAACTTCCAGTATCCGGTTTCCACTTTACTTACTTACAAAGTTGAATTTTATTTCAACAAATTCCTAATTTACATGTCATCAAACTTATTATATGCCATAAGCTTTGCTAGTTAAGATTCCAGAGTTTAAACAGTCTTTAACATTTCAAGATTTCCCTTAAAATCTTCTATATCCACAATTCCCTGCATTTCAAAAAAATCAAATTCATCCTTTGCAAACAATTCCAATTCAAAACAATTTGGTAACAATTTCTCTCTTGGAAACTCGAATAAACATCGATGATGCTGCAGTCATCACCGAAATTATTTTCCAGCACTGAAAGAGTTCAATACTTTTATCTCTTTTAAAACCCTTCAAATATTTTTAAATTCCAAACCTCTCTAGATTTCAAATCTGATTCAAAAATATTTCTCAATATATATATATTATCTTCCCAACTTTTGAGAATCATTTTCAACTTCAAAGGAACTTAAATTCCTAGATTTTCAAATTCCAAACTCTTTAAATTTATATTCAAATATTAACTTGGAATTTTATTTTATTTTAATTATTATTAACCACATTATAATTTACATTTATAATTTTTATTTACAAATTTCATTTGTATATGAATTGGTTTCTTAGTTTTTAATTATGGTTTCAATATCTATTCAATTATGAATCACAATTACAAATTTCATTTATTTTATTAATTTATCCCTTAATCTTGGTTATTATTTCAATTCATATTCAATTATCATATAATGATAATAATTTAATATTACCACTTTCCAACAACCAAACATCCATATATAACTATAATAATTTATGAAAAATTATTCCTTTTATATACAAAATAATTTTGGGTAAAATTATTTCATTCACCCTATTTAAAACAATACTTTGTCGGTTTATCTTGTTTAAGAGTTTTATCGATGACATGGCATCCCATATATCGACCAGAATCCATAAACACTCAATAGATAAGTCAACACAATATAAAAACAATTTTATATTCACTAACAAATACGCACTCATATCTATTAATACGCTCAAACACATTCTAGAGTACTACGGACTCGATTTAATGAGTAATCCTCACCAGAGCCAATGTTATCACCAACCTAAGCTCTGATACCAAATGTAACGGCCCGCAAATCCGTACCCCTTGAGTTAACACTATTCTACCTAAATCAACTCAAGTTGTATAGAAATACGAACCATTTGAGTTTAAGAAGAAGAGGTAGAAGAAGAAAATAGAAAACAAGAGAATCTAACCATCGCAGCGGAATTAAATATAATAGATAATAAATAATCTTTGCTCAAAGATCAAATATCTCTGTTTATATATTACACCATCAGAGTACATCAATCACAGCTCAACATCAATAACATACAATTGGATACACAACTATACAGCACAGCGGAATATGTATATAAAACAAGTACGAAAATACGCATCGTCATCCAGCTCATCTCCTGAGCTCCATAGCACCAAATCCTGTATCCTATAATACTCGGTCTGAACCGAGCATTACAGTTAAAAAACACCCGAGTCAGTCTGGAATACCAGCGTGAGAAAATCATACTCAATTGATTATTAAAGTTTCAAAAATCCTTTGAAAACAAAAGCATCTCGTAAAACCACGCCACAAATAAACATGTCGGGTTTTTACCTTACGATAGCTAAAACAATTTTTATAGAAATCTTCTGGTATTATAATAGGGTCTATATACAAATACTTATAAAATAGCCGAAATTGTTACATCTATTAAATTCTAGCTACTAGCCACAGAGTGGGTAATACAAACAAAACTCGTACAAGGCTCGTAGGGAGAATGGATTTCCAACTAATGACTAGGCACTGGGGTACCACCTGTCACAGTACATGGCCTAGATCACAGTGCCGAGGAGTACGCCCGCTCCCCTGCAACACAAGACCGGGACCATCCCTTACTGGATAATCCCGAGTGAGATCACCCCGCGGTTGGGATCAACAACCGCCCACTAAGCCGAAATAAAAGGGACATCTAGACAGGGATGACCTCATCCTGCTTGGGTGCTACCCACCTAGCCTTGCTGCATAACCCCTGATTTTCAGTCATTCCCGATTGATAAGCCTTGAGGCTAAGCGTTACCTTTTAGAACATATCCCTTAGAATGCCCATTGCCCACCTGACGATGTTTCGAAAACATTCATCCATATAAGTCCGTCCCGGGTTCGAACGGAACCGAAGGCACTATTCCTACTACATCCATTTTGGAGATATCCTCAGGATTAGTAGCGACTAGCCCTTGCACTTCACTGCTCCATCTTCGAATCCAAAATCGTTTCCCACGAAACGTACAAACCGGATCGAAGTGGTTTTCGAGAAATAAATCTCGATCCCGGTCTCTTCGAAACGATCAACGTATTTGTCCAATATTGATAGTCGGTGATTAAACTATCAATTAATATTCACAAACAACCATCAACCAATAAATAATTTCCCAAATTATTTATTAACCTCAAAATATCTTCACAAGATATTTTTCTATTTTCAACCCTTTGAAAACAATTTCAAATCATCTTTCTTTTCAGAATAAACTTTCCCAAATACTTTCTATCTCCACTGAAATCACCAAGCACAAACTAGATTTTTAAAATAATTTAAAACACTTTATTTTAAAAGATACTTTAAAGCATTTATGTTACAATTACTTCAACAATTTGTTAAAAATACATACTATATGAATATTTGAAAATAAAGTTACTTGATAAAATATAAAACTGGATTTTCACTTTTAAAACCAAAATACTAGGTCACTCTTTAAATAATTACTGCTATAATAGATTAAAAGAAATACTTACTTTAGACTTTAAATATTCGAAATAATAAATTTTCCAAAACTTGCTTTTGAAAACAACTTTAAAACTTTTAACTTATATTTTTAAAAATTTACTTTGAAAACGTACTTGGTTATTCAGGGAGAATTTCCAATCCAATTACTTAAATCAATTTCCCAAAACAATTTCCAATTTACTCCATTTGAAATAAATGTCATTACTTACTCAATTCATTTCAATATTCATTAATTATGGACTTTATTATTATTGTTATTATTTTCCATTTGATTTTAAATCTCTTAACTGAAATATACAAATTTCATGTTTTTCCCCAATTTTCTTCTTTATTCCTTCCAATAATTTAAATCTTAAATTTTAAATAAATGTTTTGTTCTTTTAAATAATAACACTGCAGTTTAAAATTCATTATCTTCATGTTTATTCAAAATTTCCTTTCTATACTCTAGATTTATTTATTAGAATTTTAAAGTCACTTTATTTCTTTTCCAATTCATTATTAAATTTATTCAAATTTCTATAATTATTTTACTTACAATTTCACTTCTTTTATTATCTTTCCAAAATTCAATTTATATATTTTTGGTAATTCATCGTACCCAATTATATCCAATCGAACCATAGCATTCAATATTCCAATATAATTCATCATAGAATATCAAATAATCGCAACAGAGGGTATTAAACAATTTAAATAAATGTTGAGGGATCCAGTTGGATCCCTCCAACCTGTTTTTCCTACATCCACAGCGTTAGCACAATATAAAATGCCAATTCAAAAATATATCATACTATAGCACATCAATCAATTCACCCATTCAAACAATTATTTAAATTTTATCATTTAAATTTAAATTTAAGTTCAACTGAGTGAGATTAACTCACCTTTGCATTTGTTTTGCAATCCAACCCTTCTCAACATGTTTTTTTCCACAATTTTCAGACCTTGTAAAATCATTAGATGATTTATTAATATTTGAATCGATTGAACAATTAATTTTCATTTAAAAATCTGGTTAACCAATGATTTTAATTTAGACTAATAATTTTAATCTAATTTTAAATGAAAATATCTTTAGTAGCCAAAATAATTAAATGAGTTGTTAAATAACTAGATCTCCATAAATTTAAAATTCCTATATTTTCCCAAAATCTTTATCTATATATATATTCTGCCTTGAACTTATATACATCCACCTATATACATTTATAACGTTTAATAAAATATACAGTTCACTTTTAACATATATATTAAACCAAAACTATCTTGTTACTATGGACCTATGCAGATTTATTTATTACTATTATTATTTAAAATACATAAAATGTACATATATAATTTAAAACTTAAATAGATTTTATCTTATTATTATTTTCTGTTTCAAACTGCATGTACTATATAATTTATAAAATCTTCAAACGCTTAAAATCCTATTTCGTCCCAATCTTATTTGTAATTAACAACCACTTATTTTTTAAATAGCTTCTATTTTTAACCTTTACTGTTTTGAAATTAACAATGTAAACTTACTGTAAAATAAAAATATTCTTATTGGCAGATGTACATAGATTTATCGTCGAAGCAAAAGAAAAGATACCTAACCGCTACTCGAGCCTCCCAATTTGCAGCCACCAACTCTCGATTTACACGTACAACCCGCGAGACCCCATCGACACCGCGAGCTCGATCCTCCCTCAGTCACCCAGACTTCTTGTCGATGCCACACTCGAGCGCGTACGCGACAATTCGCCCCTCGAAAACCCTAGTTGCCAATGGAAACCCCAAATCGCGAGCGTGCTCAGATCGATATCGCGACGACACTGCCTCATATTCCTGCGAGTCGCTGCACTCGACCACTACCTTTACGCGACCCTAGCTTCGCCGACTTAAGACGCCACCCCTTCAACTCTCGCGATAATCGTTCGAACGAAGGCCGCGATTTGGAAGTTATGAAGGGAACTTGAGATTGAAGGGTGAGGAGGAGAACGAAGTGAAATACTGGCTTTAATTCGGCCATTATTGATTTCTTTAGAATGAAATTTTAAAGTGAAGAATGGAAAAAAAATCTCAGCAATATTTACTCTTTCGGGTGAAAAGAAAAGAAGGAGGGCGACGTGATTTGAAAGAAAGAAAGGAGGCGTGCAGAAGAAGCTTGGCTACAGTAACCACGAAATGAAAGCTTTAAAAGTTCTAATGTGAAATTATTTCGGCTGTGATTTGAATGGTATATTATTTAAATTCAAATCGTCTCAATAAAATTTTCAATGTGTTTATATATCGTACGCTCACTCAACAACTCCAATCACTACGAAATTTGAAACCCGATAATAATACACTATTTTGGATCCAATGGAACTATTTTCGTCAAATTCCGAGACTGTGCCTCGGAAGGCTATTTTTAAATTCAATCTAAAACGATAAAATTTCAAAACCGGACAAACCATTGTTAAATTCAATTTTAACACTTTTATTATCCTCAGTATTATCAATATAAATTTCATAAGCCTTCAATTTATTTTCAACGGGCTTAAAATTCCAGATTCAACATTTTATTCAACTTCAAATTATTTAATTCAATAATTTAATTATCAAATAAATTGTGATATTCGTAATTCAAGTTAAAATTACTCTATTGAATACTTAAAATCAATTAAATATTCCGATTACAAATGCTTAAAAATTCAGGGTCGTCACACCTAGTTTTTTACAGGCTTTGGTTTAAGTTTCAATTTTTTTTTCTAATTTACATTTTTAAGTTCAATCGGAAGATGAGATATGCCACTTGTTAAATATCATGTCATTATTTCAACAAATGTTAAATTTTGATGAGATAATTACATTTGTTATCTTATAATGTATTTGCCTCACATTTATTTAAATGCATTTTATCCTGTTTATAAATGTTGCACATACATACAAATTACTTTTTCTCACATGTTATTTATTATTTTTTCTAAAAATGTATTAAACCTTCCTTAAATCTTATTAAGGCCTGTATTTAACCTTGTCTTTTAATTATATTTTAGATAAATACATTTCTTTTTTTTCAATTTATGTTTAATTATTTATATTCATACCTTCCTTGATATTTACACATATATAACCTTTAAAAAAGAAGATTTTAAAATCTTAATCATACATTAATAATAATCATATGTTAAACAAACACAAATTTAATTTGTTTGAAGATAATAAGTTTGCCCATTTTAAATAATTATATTAGGATATTATCAAATGAATATTTATCCAGATATTTATAATTTAGCATTTATTAATTCTAATTTATCTATATACACATCCAAATATATTATATATATATTATCAGCTTTATTTGTTCAAATTAATAAATCAGTGTTTAATAAATTAAATCCTGTTAATTACAAATTAACATCTGTCCAAAAATCCAGGTTATAACATTCTTCCCCCTTTTGAATCTTTTCGTCCCCGAAAAGGAAAGAAGCCAGAATTTACTAAATTGCTTGTTCTCAGAAAATTATTCTTTGATTACTTTTAAAACACTTTTAAAATCCACATAATATTATAAAATATTTTATAAAAATATTTTTTATAACTCGATGTCTCAACAGTCCATCCTTATTCTCACAGAAATTTGGTCATACGTTGATCAGGCGTAGGACTGAAATCGATAAGTACTTGGTAAATCAGTTTCAACACCCAGTGAAAATACTTGGAAACATAATTTTATTAAAAATATAGAAAACATTTTTGAAATCGAGGAAACATCTTTGGTGAGAATGCTATGGAAATCATCACCTCCATCCATGGTCACGGTTACATCATGGGTTACATTGCCATCGCAGCAAAAGTCCATGTAACTGTAGACACTCCGCGTCCCTCGATTACGCCACGGAGCCTGCGATAGATCACAATTACATTCCACGGTTACGTTGCCATCACAACAAAAGTCCATGTAACTGTAGGCATCAGCGCCCTCGATTTTCGCTGCCAAATGAAACTTCACCACTCCCACATAGGTCGCAGTCTACCGATGTAAAATCAAACGTCGACTGTTGGCTCTCAGCGGCACACACGACTTTCGCTATGTCATCATATGTCGCAGCCTACCGATATAAAATCAAACGTAGTCTGTTGGCTCTCAGCGGCACACACGACTTTCGCTATGGTTTGTAGTACATAGCTATTTGGCATATATTTCATCATTATCTCAGTAAATTTGCATTCATATAATTTACTTGTTATTTAATTCATTTTTGCATATAAACTGCTAGTTAAATTTATTTATTATTGCGTATAAACTACATTTAAACAGTTATTTAATTCATTATTGAAAAATTATCTATCAGTAATTAATTATTATTTATTGATGTGTTTGTTTGAATTGGGTGATAAATTGATAAATGTTTGATGATTGATATGATGGATGAATGGATGCTGTAATTATATTGTAAAATCTACAAGTATTATTATGCATTTTCATTTCATTCGGGATTGCGGTTTGAAATGAATACAGCCGCATTTTTATTTTTAAATTGCGAATTGGAATGATAAATATCCGTATCACTTGACCATAGGATAGAAAATTATATACAGGCACCGCGGTATATATATATATAATTATTTTTGAAATGATTTTCTATGGTTTTGGAAAGAATACGGTTTAATAAATATTAAATTTTGATATATATAGTAAAATTCTTGAATTTAGCTATGTATAAATTTGTTTTGAATTTTAAAATAAGCTAAATAATGAAGTTGATTTCGTTTATATAATATGGTTAAGTATATATTTGAAATTCTATTGTATATAGATTTTATAATAACTCAAATAAAGAGTAAGGTTGAAGATAAATGTGAATATGATTTGAATTAAAGTATTTAAGAACTTTCCTCGAAAAATTTGTTTTGAAATGTAAATAAATTAAGATTTAAAGGATATGACCTTATAACTTGATTTTTGATTTGAGGATTTAAACGAATATCAAATTTATTTAAAGAATATTATCAAGTCAATTTAATTAAAAAAATATCCTGTTATTGAAGTTTAAGGGTTTTACCTGAATAATATTTGTTTAGTAAGTAAATATTTCAAATTTAAATAATAGGAATTGGATTTGATATATATTAAATTATCAAAGAATCCATTTTGAAATAGTGGAATATTTAAAGATTGAAATATAAGAACTATAAAGTTTTGAAATATTGAATATTTAGGCTTTGAAATATATGGGAATTAAAATGGTTTATTTGGAGGTTCAAATTGATATTGGGAATTTGTTATGAAATTTAAAGAATCTGTTTATTTTATAAAGTAATATAGTATTTGAACCATTAAGTATTAAAAGTTATGTTTCAAAGCTATGGTTTCAAGGTATATATATTTGAAAATATTATGATTTTTGGGAAATGGATATTTAGAAAATAAAATGATATCATATTTATTTGGGGTTTTAAAAAATATAAATGATATCGTATTTATATGGTTTGAAAGAGATTATATTCTAGTTTTAAAGTATAAATTATTTTGAAATAACCGCGGTGTTATAATAACGATTGGTTGTCGAAGAAACCGAGATCGGAAGTTGTCATACTCTATGCCAATCCCGAAACCACTTTAACAACCATGTACGCAGTGGAGATTCCAGAATGAAGTAGGATGATGGCGGCGTTTCCTTTGAGGTAAATACGTGGACCCGACTCCCGTGAGTTGGCATAAGGTGGCTAAAACAGGAGCAATTCTCAGGCCAAGGGGGTTAGCGCCCTTTATTGGATACTCCTCTTCGATATTATACTCTGACTTTGGATTGATACGGTGACCACTTTTGATTTCTTTGATTTTAGGGGGGAGTTTGTCTGAGGTGGGCGGTAGCTGTGGCTACGCGTTACCACCAGTCCGGATGCGTAATTGGTATATCTACCCTGGCATTGCCTAGTTGTGCCATGTCACCTACCCTATCGCGCCTTGTACAAGTTTGGTTTTCTCTCATAGCCCGTGTGGAATCCTCTGGTGGCTTCCCGATCAGGAGGGACTATGATATTGGATGGACTACTGGGTCTATTACGTGTTAAGGGGAATATTGGGTCACTACTTAACGCTATTTAAAAGTATGTTTATTTTACTATAGACACTATTATAATAGAGAAATATGCTACATAGTAAATAGTTTAACGGATCCTTAAGAGATGTGAATCCCGAGCATCTTTTGAGTTACTGCACTCATATTTATTCCTGTTGATTTAACTTACATAAGATCTTTTAGTTCTGACTCGAGTGTTTTGTCTTTTCAATTCGATCAGGTCAGTCCGAGCATTTCAGGATTTCGAAGATCTTAGCTCTGGAGGATGAAGATGGAGATTTATATTATTATTATTATTAGTCCACCATACTCATAATGTTCCGCTGCATTGTTGTTAGTATGTGTAACTCTGATAAATGTTGTAAGTATAATCGAATATTTTATAAAACAGCTTTATAAACTGTATATTTGATTATTATATTTTATTCTTCCGCTGTGAGATTCTATTTTGTTTTATTTCTTCTTGTTTTTTTTCTGATTTACCCCATAACAATCCGCCCTTTCGTATGGTTCGAATTGGCACGTGTGTCGATTTAAACCGTTTACAAAGGCGGGCTGTTACAATGTGGTATCAGAGCTTTGGTTTAGCGATAAACCTTAGCTTTGTAGGGTTTGACTCTTTATTAATGCGGTAGTAACACCCTATGGGAGTCGCCGAGTGTATATATATATATGAGAGAGCGTATTTGTTAGTGCTATAAAAAGATTTTAATACTGTGTTAATCTGTTCCGCTTCGTATTTATAAATTCTGGTTGGTGCATGGGACGCTATGACATCAATAGGGATTTCTAAACACTTAATAGGACAGACCGGCATAATATTTGTTTTTAATATAGGTGAATGAAATAATTTTGCCTATTATATTTTTTTATATATAAAATTAATTTTATAAATGATATATATATTTGGTTGCAATATGTTGGTTGTTAGGAAATAAAATTTATAAATAATAGTTGAAATAAGATTGAAAAAAATAGTCAAATTGGAAATTTAGAACTTAAGTTCCGGGGTTTTGAAATTTCTTTTGAATGATTTTGAAATATAATAATAATTTTATTAGAAGTATTTTCTGATATAAATATTTCAATATAAATTGAAAGAAATGTTTTAAAAAGGAATTTGGAAAAGAAATAAGTTTTGTACTCCCCTCTCCGTCGCTGGAAAATAATTTCGGTGATGAGTGCACGCATCATCGACATTCATTTTCGAGTTTCAAAGTGGGAAGGCTACTGTAGTAGTTTTACTACAGGTTTGTCTGAAAAAAAGTATAAACTTTAAATTGTTTAAATATAATTAAATATATAAGTTATAAGAACATACCTTTATCAATTATTTTAAATGATTTTTTTAAGAAAAAAACCCCGGTACTTAGTTCTTAAGTTTCCGTTAATTAATAATTTCAATTATTATAGTGAAATTGAATGTAACTAATTTATATTAGAACCTTTAATTAAAATAAGTAATTTAATGCTAGGTTATGAATGAAATTAAAGGTAAGTCGAAACTGTAATCTATGAAACAATGAATAATATTATTGAACAATAAATTAATTATAGAAAATGAAAAAATTTGTATAACTTTCAAATTACATCCTTAAAAACATATATATATAACTTACCGAATATTAAAAGTTGAAATGTGAATAAGAAAATGTAATAGATATTATACAAGTAAGAAATTTGAGGTAATGAAAATAATTAATGAAAATTCTTTAATAAATAGGAATTGATGTTGTAGTGTTATAAACCTAAGTATAATGGAAATGCTACTAATTTAATATAATAGGAAGGTAAGTAATATAAATAAATGATTGTAAACCTAAGTAAATGAATTAATGAAATTCTTTGTTTATAAGAATTGATGTTATAAAGTTATAAATTTAAGTGTAATTAAAATGTTACTACAATTAAATATAATAGAAATGTAAGCATTAAATAAATGAATGAAATTGAGAAATGCATAAATAGAATGCAATAAAAAGAAACTTACATAAGTGGAAATGAGTAATTGAAGGCAATAAATGAAAATGAATAGAATTAATAAGAATAAAACAATCGTTGTTTTGTTTATGATTGTTTGGGTAAGGATACTTTAAAATTGTTTGGATGAATGAATAATCTATTTAGTTTCACCTAAGACTGTTGAGTGAAGGGTACACTTAGTAGTTTATTTTCATTCCGCACAATTTAAAGTTTTGAATCCGAACAACTATTTGATATAAATGAATGTTTGATTTGTGTTGATTTTTATGTGATGGTTGTATGTTTTTTGTTGCAATTGGTTGTTGAATTGATTGTTTGTTTGTAGTTGAACAACTTAAATATTCATTTTATATAATTGTTAACCCTTTTAGATTATATAAGTAAAATGCAGGTTATGGAAGCAATTGCTACTGCTTTTAGTTTCATACATTAAGCGTTAATTACCCGACTAATAGGTACGTTTATGGATTTCGGTTTTATAGCGCTATATTATTTTATTTTCCCGAGTTGGGATATATATTATTTTGGAAAATATATGTTATATATTTTTATTTTACATATTATATTTTCTCTAGAGCCTCTCCGTACAAAGGAGACTCTGTCGAAAATTTTCCAAAAATTTTGGACTTAGAAAAGTTTTAAAAACGTTTTCCAAACTTTATTAATTTAAGTATAAAAAGATTTGATGGTTGTAGATTTGTATATTCTATTCAAAGTAACTAATATTGTAAATTTAATTGTTTATAAAAATTAATATTTTTAAATAAAATATATTGATTTCTTAATTCTTCTTTTCCCTTCTTTTTCTTTTCGGGGATGAAAAGTTTTGAGTGGGGGAGAGTGTAACGACCCATGAATTTTAATAATTAAGTTGGTTATTTTAATTAAAATTTAGTAATTAAATTTAGATGAAGAAAAAAAGAAAATAAAAAAACTTTATAAGTTAATATTAAAATGAACGCTGAAATAAAATATATTGAATAGTAGTTGAATGAAAATGTATGTGAAAAGGTTAATGCAAGTTGATAAGTAACGATATTTGTGCAATACCTATTAATTGGGAAAAATTTGTAAAGTTATATATGAGTGAAATTTTAAATTTGAAGTTAAGTAGTAATGGACATAGTGAAGATGACAATCAAATCAAATATTTTGAAATCAATTTTTATCTATTTTTGAAGGTAATCAATAATTTATGAATTAAATGGTAAGTAATTAGAATTAAACTCTATATTAATTGAAACTGAATGTAGATTTAATGTAATAACGTTAAGGCTAACTAAATTAGTGAATTCCAAATTATGAAAACCAATTACAATAAATGTTAGAAAAGTAATTTTAAATGGTCATTGTTGAATTATACGTTACCTCAATGATTATTAAAAGGGTAACAGAGGTGAATGAAAATTTAACAGAAACAATGCAAATTTAAGGTTAATGATTTATGAACTTGCATAAAATTCCAATTATATAAAAAATCCTAAATGTATGTTTGGCTATAAATTGTACACAAGAAAATAAATGGATTAAGAATATAAATAGTAAGTTGTGTACATACTTGGCAAACATAACTAAATAGTATAGAATGAAGCATGCATTGATGAAATAACTAAGAACCAATGAATGCATTTAAGTTGTAAAAGTCATAATTGATTGCATTAAATAAACTGGAAATTAAATTCAAAGGTTATGTTAATTGAGAAATAGTACGTAATAAATTGCAAAGTGATTGAATCAATGCTAGGTGGGTAATTTTAATAAATTGTAGTTGATATTTAAGTAAGAATGTGAGTAAATTTGGCATTTAGCGATAATTGTTAAAATTTACCCATTCATCTAATTTGCTTAATTAGAGCTAAGTCAGTGATAACATTTGTGTTAATAATCGCTTGTAAGTGGAAGTAAAAGTTAAATGGTAACAATTATTTAGGTTAACCATTTATTTAGTGTATTAAAGTATAAATGGTAATCGATTGCAATAAATATAAATAAATTATGATGTTAATGTTAATATAAAGTAATATTTGAAAATAATGTCAATTTCATTCATAATATGACCATTGGTTGATATAAATATTGTAAATCAAAATTTATTTGAATATAAATTTTAGTGATTGGGCTTATTTCAAATAAATGAAATTAGCTATCTAGATTTTACATTTTTGGAAATTAAGTTAAATGGGAGAATATTAAGAACCAAGATTTAAAAGCAAGGTTGATTATATTCTTGTGGCAATAAAGACTCGAATAACAAGGGTAAGGATTTTAATAAATTGAATTTATTAAAATTAGATGAAATTAAATTTTCTAGACATTGTGCTAATTAAAATGAAGATGTATTGTAAGGATATTTGTGTAATAGATCACGAACCAATTGTAAATTTCCTCCATTTTTTAATAATAATAGATTGGATAATAGGATGCAAGTTAAATTTAAGGAAATTATTGGAAATTTAATTTACAATATCTGAATTTACCGTAAATGAATTCAAACACTGAAATTTGTAAATTTATTAACTTGACATTGATATCTAGGTTGTTTAAATTATTGAAATTTTTTAAGGAATTAAAATTAATGAAATTGTGAATTTTTAAATGTGAAACGAAAGAGTGATGTAATTAATTAAATATTAAATTAATTTAATAATGTGAAAAAATAGCCATTTTGGCCACTGACTCGGATTTCGACGAAACAAGTTTCATCGGATCCGTAACGGTGAATTATAACAATGTTTCAAGTTTCATAGCAATCGGACCTATCGTTTGACCGTACGGACTAGAAACACCTTGAAATTTATGCAATTGAAATCAATTGAAATCAATTTAAAAATATTGATTTTAGCATAACTTTTTCATACGACACAATTTGAACCTGAAACCTTTTCCATTGCGTTTTTAAAACATCTATTTTGATATATGGATTTACCCAATTTCATTCTGGGATCAGAATGGGCTTTTTGGGCCACTTTGTCGTTAGCGCGTACATCTATCTTATCTGATCCGTTCTATTTTCAATCCTGCCTACAAATATCCCGCTATAAACCCTAGCCTTCCTAAATTCTCATTTGTCTGTACGTATATCTTCTTCTCAACTCCTCCTTTCCAATGGCTGCAAACCCTAGATCCAATTACAATTCAAAATCAAAGCCAAAATTCAAAGTTCTCAGAAAAATTTGAAAAAAAATTTATGCTGAAGCTCTCGACTAGCATAATTCACTGGTGGTGTTCGTTTTTCAATTCAGTTTGTCCTTTGACCGGTAAAAATCGAAGAAGTCTCGGCCGTCCATCGCGCGTCGGTAAAAGTTGTCGGATCGACAAACCCTTTTTGGGTTTTGTAGAGGAGACTGAGAGGACTGCATCGGCACCGTTCGTTTAGGATTTCAACGGCTAGATCGACAGTTTTAACTTGATTAGGGTTTCGAAACCCTAATGTTAAGCAGCGGCGGCGGCCACTTCAGGCCACGTGGAGGCGCGCACCGGGGGGATGGAGGCTACTCGGCAAGGGCTTCGAGTTGGTGGTGGTTAGAGGCGGCTAGGTGGTCGGAGTTGATAGGAATCGACGGTCAAAGTTTCAGTCAAAACTTGAGGATTGGGTTCGATTTTCACCTGGGCTCAGCTTCACTGGAGAAGACGCACGCATAGTAGATGTTGCTGACGTGGCAAATATGTATGTAAGGTGAATTGTGTTCTTTTTATTTATTTATTTATTTTTATTTGTTTTTCAATCGCATTAATCGTCATATCTTTCATATACGTTATCCGTTTTACGCGCGGTTTCTCTTGTTAGGATCGTATTGAAATTCCGGACTTGATGACGATGGTTTGGATGAATTCTGAGACGGTCAAAATTTTGGGTTTAAATTGGATTTAGATCCAATTTAAATTCAAAAGGTGAGTGTTTTATCCCACTCACAACTTCTAAAATTTCTTATGTTTATTAAATTGATTTATGATGTGTTTAGAAATTTATTTATAGCTGTTTGGCATATATTTCATCATTATCTCAGTAAATTTGCATTCATATAATTTACTTGTTATTTAATTTATTTTTGCATATAAACTGCTAGTTAAATTTATTTATTATTGCATATAAACTACAATTAAACAGTTATTTAATTCATTATTGAAAAATTATCTATCTGTAATTAATTATTATTTATTGGTGTGATTGTTTGAATTGGATGATAAATTGATAAATGTTTGATGATTGATATGATGGATGAATGGATGCTGTAATTATATTGTAAAATCTGCAAGTATTATTATGCATTTTCATTTCATTCGAGATTGCGGTTTGAAATGATATACAACCGCATTTTTATTTTTAAATTACGGATTGAAATGATAAATATCCGTATCACTTGACCATAGGATAGAAAATTATATACAGGCACCGTGGTGTATATATATATATAAAATTATTTTTGAAATGATTTTCTATGGTTTTGGAAAGAATACGGTTTAATAAATATTAAATTTTGATATATATATATAGTAAAATTCTTGAATTTAGCTATGTATAAATTTGTTTCGAATTTTAAAATAAGCTAAATAATGAAGTTGATTTCGTTTATATAATATAGTTAAGTATATATTTGAAATTCTATTGTATATAGAGTTTATAATAACTCAAATAAAAAGTAAGGTTGAAGATAAATGTGAATATGATTTGAATTAAAGTATTTAAGAACTTTCCTCGAAATATTTGTTTTGAAATGTAAATAAATTAAGATTTAAAGGGTATGATCTTATAACTTGATTTTTGATTTGAGGATTTAAACGAATATCAAATTTATTTAAAGAATATTATCAAGTTAATTTAATTAAAAGAATATATTGTTATTGAAGTTTAAGGGTTTTACCTGAATAATATTTGTTTAGTAAGTAAATATTTCAAATATAAATAATAGGAATTGGATTTGATATATATTAAATTATCAAAGAATCCATTTTGAAATAGTGGAATATTTAAAGATTGAAATATTAAATATTTAGGCTTTGAAATATATAGGAATTAAAATGATTTATTTGGAGTTTCAATTTGATATTGGGAATTTATTGTGAAATTTAAAGAAGCTGTTTATTTTATAAAGTAATATAGTATTTGAACCATTAAGTATTAAAAGTTATGTTTCAAAGCTATGGTTTCAAGGTATATATATTTGAAAATATTATGACTTTTGGGAAAGGGATATTTATAAAATAAAATGATATCACATTTATTTGGGGGTTTAAAAAATATAAATGATATCGTATTTATATGGTTTGAAAGAGATATTATATTCTGTTTTTAAAGTATAAATTATTTTGAAATAACCGCGGTGTTATAATAACGATTGGTCGTTGAAGATACCGGGATCGGAAGTTGTCATACTCTCTACCAACCCCGAAAACCACTTTAACGACCGTTTACGCGGTGGAGATTTCAGAATGAAGTAGGATGGCGGCGGCGTTTCATTTGAGGTAAATACGTGGACCCGACTCCCGTGAATTGGCATAAGGTGGCTAAAACAGGAGCGATTCTCGGGCCAAGGGGGTTAGCGCCCTTTATCGGATACTCCTCTTCGATATTATACTCTGATTTTGGATTGATTCGGTGGCCACTTTTGATTTCTTAGATTTTAGGGGGGAGTTTGTCCGAGGTGGGCGGTAGCTGCGGCTACGCGTTACCACCAGCCCGGATGCGTAATTGGTATATCTACCCTGGCATTGCCTAGTTGTGTCGTGTCACCTACCCTATCGCGCCTTGTACGAGTTTGGTTTTCTCCCGTAGCCCGTGTGGTATCCTCTGGTGGCTTCCCGATCAGGAGGGACTATGATATTGGATGGACTACTGGGACTATTACGTGTTAAGGGGAATATTGGGTCACTCCTTAACGCTATTTAGAAGTATGTTTATTTTACTATAGACACTATTATAATAGCGAAATATACTACATAGTAAATAGTTTAACGGATCCTTAAGAGATGTGAATCCCGAGCATCTTTTGAGTTACTGCACTCATATTTATTCCTGTTGATTTAACTTACATAAGATCTTTTAGTTCTGACTCGAGTGTTTTGTCTTTTCAATTCGCTCGGGTCAGTCCGAGCGTTTCAGGATTTCGATGACCTTAGCTCTGGAGGACGAAGACGGAGATTTATATTATTATTATTATTATTATTATTAGTCCACCATACTCATACTGTTCCACTTCATTGTTATTGGTATGTGTAACTCTGATAAATGTTGTAAGTATAATCGAATATTTTGTAAAACAGCTTTATAAACTGTATATTTGATTATTATATTTTATCCTTCCACTGTGAGATTCTATTTTATTTTATTTCTTCTTGTTTTTTTGCTGATTTACCCCATAACAATCCGCCCTTTCGTATGGTTTGAATTGGCACGTGTGTCGATTTAAACCGTATAAAAAGGCGGGCTGTTACACATTTCCAATCAATTCAATTTAAATTTCCACTTCTATTTAAATTGACTCAATTCCAATTTAAATATCTTCAATTTCCATTGAAATTGATTTAGTCCCAATTCATGTTGAATTAATCCTCAATTTCTTTCCTAAATTCAAATCAAATTCCATTTGAATTTACTTATTCAACTTTAATCACAATTTCAATTAATTCAAATCAAATTTCAAATTGAACCAATTCAATTCAAATTTCAAATTTAGACCATTTCGAATTATATAAATTCGAGTTAAATTTTTAAATGTTGATTTAATCCTCTAAGTAAAATCAACTTATATCTTTAAACCATTTAATTCTGAATTCAAATTCCATTTTTAACCTATTTCAAAGTTCCAATGATAATTCAAATCCTTTTTAAACAACCAAATCTTTAAAATTCAATATATCACCAAATTTTAATTTTGAAACCAAACCTTTGAAGCTTTATCATAAACATTTAAATCTTAAGTCTAAAATGATTCCATTTTATCTCAATAATGGATATATTACCACACCCCATTCAAATCAACCATTTAACTTCCCAAGTTAAATCCCAATTTCATCTTGAATTTCCAATTCAGGTTGTTTGTTCTAAACTTATTTAACTTTTCCAAAGTTAAATTCAAATTACTTAATCCAGCCAACCCTACTCAAATTTGAATTCCCGCTTAAAATTTTAAAATTCTAAACTTCACATTAATAATCTTCCCACTTATAAGTTCAAAAACTTATCACTTTGGGTTTCATATCACATTCCAAGGAAAATTCGAAACTCAACCTTAGAGTTTATTTCATATTTATTTCTTTTACACACTAGGTTACTTTTAAATTTTAAACCACCTTTGGTTTTAAATTCAAACAAATTCCTTTAAAATTTTCATACAACTCTTGTTTAAATTAAGCTCTTTCATTCAAATAATATTATTTATTATTTCTTTATCACTTTGAAACAATTTTCAAATTTATGGACCTAGATTTAAAACTTCACAATTTGGATCATCTTCAGTTCCAATTTATAAGTCATATTTACCCAAATGTTTTACTTCCTTAAAACATTTCATTTTGCTTACTTATTAACACACATTTTACTATTAAACGCAACAATCATTTATAATAATAAACAAGATTATCGTATCTGGAAACCATTTCATTATTATCTTATTCTAAAACTCCTTCCCAAATTCAAGATTTAAATTTCAGTTTGAATCCATTTCAAACTCATCTTTATTTAATTTCAATTTGGTTGTATTTCTATTGCCACTTAATTTAATTCCAATAATTTAACAACCAATTACCTTAGTATTATTAGAAAGAAATATTGCTTTATATATCAAAATATATTCTTATATAAAATCATTTATCTTTAAAATCATTTAAAATCTTCATATAAGAAAATAACAAGTACGCTCTCATAAATATATACACTCAACTCATAATAGGGTACCATTGACCCTATTCTTAATGAGTAATCCCACTAGAGCCAAGGTTCTCGCTAAACCTGGCTCTATACCAAATATAACGACCCAGAAATTTCGATCCGAAATTTCTAGATAGTTAGGAAAAGAAGAAAAGAGAAAGAAGAAGAAACAGAAGCAAGTTACAGAAACCTCACATTCGCAGCGGATCAGAATATAATATCACATAAATAATAGTTTTTACAAAGAAGAACTGTATCAGTACACTTATATTTTTATACATCGGAGTTACAACCATTACACAACACTGGACAATTTAAAACAACATGACTTAGATATACAACAATATATCATAGAGGAAACACTTCATACGTTCCTGCCATCCAGCTTGCCTCCTGAGCTACAGAACATCCTTACCTGAAAATCTGTAATACTCGGTTTGACCCGAGCATTACATGAAAGTAACACCCGGGTCAGGCTGGAAACCAGCGTGAGTAAACCATCTAACATAGAATACGAAAGCATGCAGCTTATATAAACCCGGGGTAACTTGTACCAATTTACCACTTCACAAGTCGTTATAGACATCACTTACATCACACATCAATTTCTAAGTACCAAACTTAGATTAAACGGTCCAATTTACCTAAATCATTCCATTACAACCTATTGATTCCACATATCAATTTATAAAGAATCGAAGTAATTTCAGGTATTTACTAATATCCGACTTCGATCTCTTCGAATTCAATACCATCTTAACCCCGAGTAATTAAATTAAATACAATTCAATTTTGAATACAGGATGTCATTTTTTATACAGTAATTCATCATTGATAGATAACCACCTTCACAGTTCACTCAATATATCATATCAGAAAATATTTCATAACAGATATATCAACTAATTCAAGGCATTTAACATCAATCAATCATTCCTAAGCAAGATTGATCACTTCCAAAATTAATTTAATTTATCTCTAATTGAATTGATCACTAACTTTAACCACTTGGATTATCTTCACTTAACATTAATTAATTATAAACTAATTAATTAATCATCTATTAATTATCCATTCTAATTAATCACCTTTGATTAGTTATCCTTTAATTACAATAAGTAATTAACTCTTAATTAATTACACAAATTAATTAACCTTTACCTACCGATAATAATTACATTGATCCTTAATTAATTACTCAAATTAATTATCTTATAATCACTTACATTGATTAATTAACCCTTAATTAATCAAACTCCTTAATTAACTAATCTTTAATTAATTTTTTTGATTAATCAACCCTTTAATTAATTACACTGGGTAATTTATTCTTAATTACTTCCACTAAGTAATTATTCTTTAATTACTTTCATCAAGTAACTTCCTTTTAATTACATCTAGTAATTATCCATTAATTACTTCACTACGTAATTACACTTCATTATTTACATTAAGTAATTATACTTATCCCATCATCAAGTAATTCTCTTTAATTAATTAAACTTAATTAGTTAACTAAAATTAACCACATTAACTTAATTAATTACACCGAGTAATTAATTCCTTTTAATTACTTCATTAAGTAATTTCCCCTAATAATTCTTTTAATATTAAGTAATTAACCTCTTTATTACTTATCACTTAATTATTTCTTAATTAATTAAACTTGATTAATCAATCCTTAATTAAGTAATTATCTACGCTTAATTAATTACACAAATTAATTTATCTTAATTAAATTACTTAAATTACTTAACTTAGTTAATTAAGTAATTATGCTTTAATTACCTTATTTATAAAACTTGGTTTAATTTAAGATAACTCATTTACTGTATTAACTCATACCTACCTTTTAAATTAAATTAAATTTAAAAGCTTGAATTAGGTTTATACAAAATTATCATCTTTTAACTTATTAAGTTAAATGCCTTTTACCTTAATCATATTGCAGTTTCAACAATTATATTTGATTTGAAAACATTTATGGACTAATTTCAAAAAAAAAATTAATGTAATATTTTATAAATCCAAACTATTTTTTTATTTTTAAACAAAATTTTAAACCTTAAAATCCATACTTTAAAACTTGAGTTTATTTTAAACATCTTTTTCCAAAACTCAAACATTTATCTTCGAACTCATTGTTCCATAACTTTAAAACCTGACTTTGCTTTTCTTTTTAAATTTTGAAACCTAAACTCAAGCTTATGTTTTAAAATCCTGGAACACTTCCTTTAAAGAAATGAAGCCTGACACTTAATTAAAACAAAAAAACGAGCATGTCAAACCATTCTCGTGCCAAAATGCCTGAAAACCTAAGACTACCCTCGCATAAAACTCGAAGCAACAAATCAAGACTTCCTCACTTCGTCATTCCCGAGTCGAACACGAGAACCCCATGAGAAAAACCCCGGGACAAACATCTCTTTCCCCAAACCCAAGACCCAGATACACGCGTCGATGACGGTGCACGTGCACGACTAGAAAACTCGACGCCATTCAACTCTCTGACTCTCACCAATTCACAATCTACCTTAACAAACGCCACGATGAAGCAGAACAACGAAAATCGATGGCAATCCCTTGATCGAAACTAGAAAATGTACATGATCGGAAAATCTCCTCTGGCCGTCGACCTGGACCACGAGCACCCTCGCTGTCCCTACCAGAGAACCCTCTCAACCTCTAGCACCGATCCCCTCCATCGCACACCATTCCGATCCACCCCAGTCACTGCATGAAACCCATATACATCAACGACTCAACAGAGTTTTAAACCCTACTTCGACCATCTTCCACTGCCTCGGTGAATAAGAATTTTTCCAACCATTTTTGCCGACATCTCCAATTCCCAAACTTGTTTCAATAAGAATTTCGACCACTCAAGAGCCGCCAATCACCAGAATTTGCATGAGACTCATGTTTCATTCAACATACAATATCTCATGATTCTAAAGACTAAAAATCTTGATTCGAATTTTAAAAATCCTAATTTTCGAAAACGAATTCAATCATATACTTCAAACAAACAATTATTTTGATTTAGATTTTGATATGGTTTCATATTTACTGTACTTCTTCCTTTCTGTTGAATCCTAACAACAAATTCAACTTGAAAGTATTATATATTTTATTCTTGATGAAACAAATTTTGTTTACAAATTAAATCCTAAAGAAGATCAAGAAAGAAGAACTTTATTTTTTTGATCAGATTAAAAGCCTGTAACAGAATAAACATATTAACATATTGACATGCACACAAAAAAACAGTCATGCAAGCATAATTCCAATCACACAAACATCTTCCCACAATTATACTTCAAGTTTTATCACCTGAACTCAAGATTTGAACTAAATTAAGCCTTTAGGGGTTTGTTTACTCACCTATTTATGAAGAAACTGGGAACGGTTTGATTTGCTCTGTCAATCTGGAATTGCCTTTGGAATTAAGATGATCTGATGTTGAACCTAGCTTAAATCTAAGCTTCAGGTTGAAGATTGAAAAAGAAAATGATTGTAGTTTTGAAATTTACTTGCTTCTTGATTTGTTCCCTAGTTTCTTACAGGCTTTGGTTTAAGTTTTAGATTTTTTTTTGAATTTACAATTTTAAGTTAATAGGAAGATGAGATATGCCACTTGTTAAATATCATGTCATTATTTCAACAAATGTTAAATTTTGATGAGATGATTACATTTGTTAATCTGATAATGTATTTGCCTCACATTTATTTAAATGCATTTTATCTTGTTTATAAATGTTGCACATACGTACAAATTACCTTTTATCACATGTTATTTATTGTTTTTTCTAAAAATGTATTAAACCTTCCTTAAATCTTATTAAGGCCTATATTTACCCTTGTATTTTAATTATATTTTAGATAAATACATTCCTTTTCTCTCAATTTATGTTTAATTATTTATATTCATAACTTCCTTGATATTTACACATATATAACCTTTAAAAGAGAAGATTTTAAAATCTTAATCATACATTAGTAATAATCATATATTAAACAAACACATATTTAATCAATGTAAAGATAATAAGTTTTCCCATTTTAAATAATTATATTAGAAGATTATCAAATGAATATTTATCCAGATATTTATAATTTAGCATTTATTAATTCTAATTTATCTATATACACATCCATATATATATATATATATATATATATATATTATCAGGTTTGTTTGTTCAACTAATAAATCAGTGTTTAATAAATTAAATCCTGTTAATTACAAATTAACAGCTGTCCAAAAATCCGGGTTATCACAATATTGTAGTGGAATGTGGGGTTGACAGAGCTTGACGATGTGGGAGAAGTGCGATGGCGATTTTGAAGGCTTTCGCGGCAATATACAGAGTTAAGGTTTAATGATCTAAATACAGAGGAAGCCATTAAAGATAAATATTGATCATTGTATATTTTGTGATTTGCTGGGTGTACATTTACTTTCGAGATTGTTGTTTAGTAAGGCTTAGCTAAACAGTATTAAATGAAGGAGAAGGGAATGGGCCGACATCCTAATTATTCATTGAAATAATGATAACCACTTTCCCCTTTTCATTTCATGATATCCTCAAAACTAAAATAGAAGCTTTAAATCTCTTCAATGGTGATTACAGCCTAAGCAAGAAAGAAGAGGATAGGAAGAAAACCATCTAAAAATATCAATCGACTATGAAATATAAGCGAGTAATATATTCTCTAATCTTTTTTCTCCCTAAATTCTCACGACCGTATTCATTATGATGGATTCTCATGCTCATTATAATCAGTTTTACCCGAAAATCTAATATGATGAAAAGAATATATTATTTGTGATGAGTTTTGATTATAGAATCTTCCCATAAGAAAATAAATTGATATGAATTAAACCGAGTGTTGTATAATATAGGAAATGGTTAGAAATAACGGGTTTGGGAAATTTTAAAAGTGAAAACGCATGAAAATATTATCTATGCTTCTCTAGAAATAAAATAAATAATTTTTGAAAGTAAGTAGGCACGGCTGAAGGGATAAATGGGATAGCAAAAGACAAATGCATAGGGTCCGAGAGGTAACTTTATTAAATTAAGTGTTTAATAATAGGTCAAGGACCAGATCCATATCTTATGTTGAACATGTCAATAAAATACTAAATAACAGTAATGAAGGACTAAGTCAAGCAATTCAGAAGTTGACACATGTAAAGCTAGTGCAAGATGTGCAGAGAATAGTTCCCAACATATATCGAGAGTTAGCGCCAAAAGATGCAGTATCCGACCAAAAGTAAGATGATCTGAATCATAAGTATAAAGATTTAAGTAAGAAGTTAAGAAATGTTAGCTAAAATTTTAGGATTAATGATCCGAAGTTGTTGGCAAGGGCCGAGGTTGAATTTTGAGTGGAGGAGGTGGTTTTAGAAATTTAAATATTTAAATGTCATAGGTCACCAAGGCTAAATAAAAATAGGCTTCCCTTGACGAGACCGAGAATAGTGATTATTGAAGGTAGTGTAGCATTCGACAAATAATAAACTAGAACAAATTAGCTTCTAGAAGAGAATTTATGACAAGGCTTAAGATGGTTGAAATTAGTGCTTAGAATATTGATGATAATGTGAGAAGCAACATTTTTAGCCAAAAGGAAATTAGACCAACTGTTAGGTTAATGAATAGCTAAGTGTAGTGAATAGTTAGGTAGTGTATTATGTAGTTGATGTAAGGCTTGACGTGGCGTTCAAGGGAACAAAGAGCGAAGGAATAAGGTCATAGTTGCATCCGCAAATGAAAATGAAGGAGTAAGAACTAAGTGTAATCCACAAATGAAAACGTTGGCATAGGGCCAGAAGTGGCGGTCAAAAACGTGAACGTAGGTGTAAGGCCTAAAGTGGAAACCGAAAATGAATGTTGAAGTAAGGCCAAAGGTGCTATCCAAGCACAACTAGTGTAAGGCCTGGGCATGTAACCAAAGGTTTGGTATAAGAAGTTAGGCCTAATGTAGTAGTCGAACTATGAAAGCGTGGTCAGTATTAATTGCGTAGTTCACTTTAAAAGTCCTTGGTTCAATCCAATAACATTTATCGGCTAACCGATTTACTCCGGCTATATATTTTAATTTTAAGTTGACTTACCAATTATGATGATACTGACCATCTACAACGAATAAGATGAATTATATCTTGAGTAGTGTTTCACTTCAAATAGTTCGGCATGTACCAAATTATGGCCATGGTATGGTTGCCATGCCATGTGCTAGACCAATGTCAAAGTAACGTCTAGTATTTAAAATCGACAGTACTTTCAAGTTAGAAGACTGCTACACATCATTATCTGGAGATCTTCTATTTTGACCAAGTTATATTATCCTATAGAAGTCTCTCATTGAGTCATTCTGTGGTTGTTCTAAACAACCACAAATTTGTAACACCTTGATACCCCCCAATGGTCATGAGTAAATTATCATCCATCGTATGGAGAGAGTAACATACAGTAGTCTTAATAGATTTATCAATATCCTTTTCTCCATCCATCTTGTCTAGGAATATTTAAGAAGTAATGTGTGCGTGTGTTATTATTTATTTATTTAATGTTCATGGTTATGGATATGTTTGTAACCGCAATCGATGAACACTTTTTTAGGGATTTTCTACTTATATATGTTTATTGTGTTTAATTCATTATTTTTATCTGTAACAACATATATAAAAGAAAATTAAACCATATGCTTACATCATTCCGAACGAGATTCTCTGTTAGGAGTTAAGCTATATAATAAATTACATAATTGCCCTTAGGACATGGCCTTAACTCTACTGAGAATAATTTATACATGGCATGGAGTACTTTAGTGATGCATATGTACTGAGTTTCTTGGTGTATCATTATAATAGAATAGACCTTCGAAGCCATTAAATATACGCTGTCTTAAGTATTATTAACGTTTCAAAGAACATTATATAACGACGTGTCATAATAGATCTAGTACCTATAATAGCACTTTTAAAACCCTATTGTATGTTAGTGTATGATAGCTTTTATGAAACGCTATCATATGGTAACACGTTATAACATTTTTTAAATGATATTATATATTGACGTATTATAGTGTTTTTAAAATATTTTATATTATTACATATGGCAACGTTTGTGATAATGCTATGTTAAAATTTTCATAGCATTTGTAGTTTATACCATTTAGAAAAATTATGGTATATCCTTTATAACACTTAAATCAATCCAACTAATATCTTTCACTACATATACATAGTTAAACAAACAAAAATACACTTGATAACCACTACAACTTAGCTCATAATATATATTAAACATATTTGATACAATAAACACATATTTCTCATAATTTTTCAAAATTGCATCATTCTACGAGTACAATAACCAAACTGAACTCAAATCTCTTATTTTTGAATACAATCTGAACATCATTATCATAATTAGACTTATCTCTAAAAAGAGAACTCATGCCTCAAGATGTACATTCTTGACTATGTTAAACACAAATCCATCCAACTTTCATGCGATGGTGTAAGAATTCGTCAACATCCTGCATCACTTCTAATTTTGATTAACATTATTTAGGACATTACTTAGATAAATTAAATAAAACAATGTGTTGTGATAAGGAGAATAAGATTTAATTCTTTATTCTCATATCCTAAACCCCACCTCTCTCGTTATCATTTCATTCTCATACAGTCAAATACAAAGATAGAGGCTAACCATTAACAAAAGGAATAGAAGAGGAAATCTAAAGCATTCAAGGGAAAAGACTAGGGGGAATCATCTAACTACAAATCAATCTCTTTATCCAATCTAAGGTGAATAATAGTTAACCATCCCACTTTCCATGCTTGAATTCGAACTTATAACTTTCCAAAATATTTCATGATGTTATGTCATGTTATTATTGATTGCTTTATTATATGATTAAATGAAGATTTATTGGATTTACAAGAAATTAATTTGATAGGTTCTAAGGGTGGAAACCTAATTTATGATCTCCAAATGACTTGAACATTTGATATGATGTACGAAACATTATTTGGAGATAGGTTTTTAATTTCATAATTTTCCAAGTTTATATGAATATTTTGTGAATTATCTAAAGGGAATTAAAAGGTTTACTTCAAGTTTTAATTATTGAAAATAATTAAATAATGAATTTGGCTCCAAAACTTTTATATAGAAAAGAATATGTTAATTCTAATTTTCGTTCATTTTTGGGGATTTTTCCCAAGCAGTTATGATTTTCTATAAATTTATTTATCTAGAAAATTACTAATTAATATTAATTGATAATATTATATAATGGATTTTGAAATGGTTTTTGGGAAGGTAAATTGACTTTACAGCTGTTTTAAGAAAATAAAATAAAATGCATCTTGTTATCCAATAGAAAGTTAACAAGGAAAGAGTTGGTGTAAAGAATTGTCTTTTTAAAGAAATAAATCAGTTTTAAGTTTATTTACGGAAATGCCATTTCGTCAACATAGATGTCCGACACCCTATTAAAAGCTAATACCTTGTATCATGCCTATAAGTTTGGCATTTATATGAAATGATACATGCGATATCTACCTTGTAGATATGTGATGTATCGGTTTATATAGAAGTACACACCAAGTTTGTAGGGGTATAGTGTCTCTAGTTGTAGAGATTCGACACCCAAGGGTTTCGTAACTCCACATGGTTCTTTTGAAAACCCAATATAATTCTGTTGTAAATATGTTCAAAGATAGACATCCTCAATGTCACGACCCGTCTTCCACTAACCAGAAAGACGTATCATGAATTAACAAAGAAAGGGATAGAAAGAGAAAGAAAGAGAAGAAAGAAGAAACAACAACAGAATATCAACAGCGGAACGAATAAATTATATTAATATCAAAGGTATTATATAGATATACAACAACTATCAGAGTTATACAAATTATATATCACATACTAGACAGTTATAAACACATGTCTAGTTATTACAACACAGTACAAAACAACTCAAACAAACGATTTAGAGATACCAACACAGCGGAATACTATATAACTATAACGCAGAAGCCTCCTGCTCCATTTGATCCTCCATAATTCGTCAAAGCTAACCTAAATCTCTTGGCTACTCGTAAAAATTTGAGTACCCAAGAGTTAAAAAAACAGAAATAAACTCCGGGTCACACAAGGTTCTGGTGTGAGTAACAAGTTAAAGTAGCTTAACTTTTAAAAACCTTTGAAAAGAATGGTATCACGTAAGACTTCCCACACATAAACATGGGAAAGTTTTTACTCTACGCTAGCCAAAACATTTGATAGGAAATCCGGTGATATTATAATAGTGTCTAGGGTTTTCAAGTAAAATACAGAAATAGCTGGAATGCTTACATCTCACGTTCCAACATAGTTGGGCACAACTAATACGTACGACACTTATTGGATTTTTAGATTCCATACAATGGCAGGGCTACTGGGGTACCGCCCGTCACAGTACGTGGCCTAGATCACCGTACCGAGGAGCCACCCTAACTCCCCTGCAACTCAAGGCCGGAACTATCCCTTACTGGACAGTCCCGAACAAGACAACCCCGACTGTTGTCGCGAATCAATCGCCCCACACAGCCGAATAAAAAGGGACTTCTAGACAGGGGTAAATCTCGCTCTCCAGTGGGGGCTACCCACGAAGCCTTGCTGCACCTCCCCTGTTTTAGCCATTCCCGGTTGATGAGGCTTGAGGATACGATTACATTTATAGAACACATCTATCTTAGAATGCTCATCGTTCACCTGACGATGTTCTGAAAGTATTCAATCCATACAAGTTCGTTCCGGGTTCGAACGAAACCGAAGGCATTATCTCGTTACACTCATTTTGGAATCACCTTCAGAGTTAACAACGATAACCCTTGCACTTTGAATCTTCATCTTCACTTGAGATTCACGACCTATCGTTAATTTGGATCGATGTGGTTTTTGGATATCCAAATATGGAAACCCGATCCCGGTCTCATCGAAATCCAAAGCGCCATCTTTTAGGTCCAATTTGTTTTAAGTTTAAAACAATTCAATTTAATTATTTATATACACACTGATAGATAATCCACGTCATCACAATAGATAATCATCACCACAGATAATCCATATTATCATTATCAGAAGATAATCCAAATCATCATCACAATGCAATCAATGCATCCATATCACACAACATTACTAAATCTTATATCTGAGATTCAGACCATTCAAGGAAATCTATATCATCCATATATAAACAAGGATTAATAATCACGCTATATATAATTAATTTAAAATGAATTAAATTAATTACATCATCTCTAATTAATTTAAAGTAAATTAAATTAATTACCTCAACCTATAAATCCTGCTTATACAACCATTGATTACAAATCAATCAACTAATTTATTAACGACTAGTTAATCATTCTTGATTAATCACCCTTGATTAATCATCCTTTAATTACATTCAAGTAATTAATTTCACAAATTCATTATCCTTAACCAAATATAGTAATTAACCTTTAATTACTCAATTAATTAATTAATTATAATTAATTACATTAATCCTTAATTAATTATATTAATTGATTACTTTAATCATTTATCATTAATTAATTGATCTTAATCACATCATTAATTATATTAATTAATGATTCCTAATTAAGTTTAAATTAATTACTTTATTAAGTAAATAACCCTAAATTATTAATCACTTTGATTAATTAAATTCAGTAATTAACCATTCTTAATTACTGCATTAAGTAAATTGGTTACCCCTAAATTAATTATATTTAATAATTAATTATATCATTTTATTAGTAATTAATTATCCTTAATTAATTACATTACTTAATTATTTTTCCAAATGACTTAATCAATAATTGCTTTAAATTAATTTCACCAAATAATTAATTATTAATTTCTTTCACAAAGAAATTATCCTCCATAATAATTACACAACAATTAACCTCAATTCTTTCATACTTCAATACATTCAGTAATTACTCATCTTAATTACTTCTTTAAGTAATTATCCTCCATTAATCACTATCAACCCATCAAATGATTATTCTAAATTAATTAAACTTAATTAATCAATTTAAACTAATCAAATAAATTAATTAATTACCATGAGTAATTAATAACTTTAATTACTTCACAAATTGATCATAATTAGCCAAATTCTATAATAATTATCAAATTTAATTAATCTAATTAATTATCAAAATTAATTATCAAAATTAATCTCTTAAATTAATTAATAAATAATCCCATGTTAATGACCTTCATTAATTTACCAAAAATTCCCTTAATTACCTTACTTAAGCAATTAACTTAAATTAATAAATATTAATCATAAATTTATTAATATTTAATAATCATTTAATTAATCACTATTTATTTAATTAATTAAGTTTTTAACTTAATTAATCATAGCCTCTTGATAAATTAATTTCCAATCGTTAATTAAAATCTTAACTTATTTAATTAATGATCTTATTCCCAAATTAATTAATCTTAATTAATTAACTTCAACCTTAATTAATTAATTTCAAAATCCTTATTTAATTAATTAAATTAATTAATTAACCATCTAACTACCTTACTAATTTAATAAACCAAAATCCTTTAAATCTTTGATTTATTATAAGTAAAACATTTCTTATTAATAATTTCATTATCATTAACAAAGTAATATTTAAAACAACTTACTTTAAAATTTGTTTCCAAATTTCATTTTAAAATGTAAATTTAAAATGAAAGCCAAACTAAACTTTATCAAAGTTTTAAAAACATTCTAAAACCTTTTTAAAACTTATGCTAAATAATTTATCATTTTATAATAGGAATTTAAACCCATATTTAATTAAGATACAAATCATGTTTAAAATATGAATCAACATCAAAAGCTGTTTAAACATTTCAAAATTTTAAAAACTTCTTTTATTTTCCAAACACGATTCAAATTTTGAATCTTGTTTCCAGATTTAAAGTTATGTTTAAATCTTCTATTTTAAATTAATTCTTTATCTTTACTTTCAGATTATTTTAAAACCATTTTAAGTTGTTTAAAAAATTTAATTTGAAAAGTTTAAATTAAATTTAAAACTTGAATTCAAATCTAATTTTGAATTCATAATTTAATTTTAAGTTTAAATTCTGTTTTAAAAACCCAGCTCCAAATTTTAAAACTTAATTTCCTTTTGAACCGGAAATATACAGGTTTCCCAAAGAAACCTGTAAACATTTTAATTTAAAAAAAATTGAATTAAATTTAAAAACTGGAATTCAACTCAGATTGAAAACCATACTTTTTAAATTTAAGTTTTAAATTCTTGTTTAAAACTGCTTCAGATTTTTAAATCAAATCTTGAATTGGAAAAATACAGGTTTCCAAAACCTGTAGCCACAGAGAAAAAAACCCAGAGTATCCCCCTATTTTACTTCGAGTAAAACCAAGATTATTTTCGAGCAAAAGCTCGAATTGCCCGAGTATGACTCGAGCCAAAAATACACTGCAAAACCCAACCTTCCGTGTCACCATTTCTTCTCCGTGCACATGCACGGTGGTCTTGGCCACCTCCGGCCACCACTTAGATAGAAAACAAGTCGACACTTTCCCAAAGATCATCAACGATCATCCAAAACTCCACAAACATCAAGAGATCAAATTTGAGTCCAAAACCTGAACATACTGGAACACTATCCCCATCTAATTTTCAAACCTGTAAAAAACTCACATCCTCTCTCCTCCGGCCATCGGAGGCTCTGGGACTCCGGCCATCTCCTCTTCACTACCTCGGCATCCATCTCTCGAAAAATAAAGGCACTCGGTCAACTGTAGCCTCCCCACCGATCAAATCATTGCATTGCCTAAACTAGGTTTACAACTTCCCCTTTTCACTTCCCAGAAGAAAAAAAGCAATGCACATAAATCTCAACACTAAAAATTATAATTTTGGTTAATCACATTTTAGTTTTAGCTTTTGATTCAAGCACCTGAAACTAAGAAACAATCAACTTGGATTTGTCTGATTTCAGTTTACTTGTTATTACCTTGTTTCCAGTAAAACTACAGGTATATTTTTTTTTATCTTGAACAAAATCTTAAACTTATAATTTATGATATATTAAACATACATTGTTCAAATCTCTTGTATTATTAAAGATTAATTTAAGAACACTTAAGTTTTTCTTTTAAAATTTTGGACCTGGAACTTAGAAGAATACTGTAATAATCATAGAACAGTAAACTTATACTCATATACTCGATACAGTTCATATTACAGGAACAAACATACATCATCATAACTATACCTGAGTTTTTAAACTAATGAGGTTAATCATACAAATCAACATGAAATCCCGGTAAACATACACAATTCATAAATCAAGCAACAGTTTAATACTTAAATTTTTTAAAAGAAAAATGTTACTCACCAGGGAAAATGAGGACAAAGCCTTTATTTTTGAAATTTTTTTGATAAAACATGAGTGCCACTTTGTTTTGAAACTGCAATTTGCATGCTAATGAAACTTGAACTTCTGATCTAAATTTGCAGTTGCATGCTTATGGAATTTTGAAAACTGAGTTGCAGACTTGATTTGTTTGTAGGGTCAGATGCAGATTTGCATGAAGGTTTTCTGTTGCTTCATATTTCACTTATTCCCAGGTTAAAAGAATGCAGAGTCATATGCTTGATTTAAAACTTGCATGCAAGCTATTTCTCTTGCATTTGAAAAGGTTTAACAGAGGATTGCAGGCTAGCTTCCATATGCATTTAAATCTCTTGAATTTGAATGCTTTAAATTAGAAAATTTTGCAGTTGTATGCAAATGAAATTTGTTGAAGACAAACACAGATTGAAAGATGCATGCAGATTTTCATTTTTGCTTTTGAAAATGATTACAGGGGATTTGCTTTAGAAAGGAATTACATATTGAATTGAAGAGGGATTTGAAATGGATTCAAGATATTGATTTGGGTTTTGAGAATTTGTTATTGATTTGTTTTCAGCTGAAAACAAATCTTCTTTCTTTGAAAAAAATGAAGATTAGAAAGAAGGAGATTGAAAAAAACATGCTTTTATATAAGTGTAATTGATTTATTAAAAATTTAAAAGAAAAAATAAAAATAAAAGACACTTGTTAAAAAAAACACTTGTTACACTAGTCATTTAATTCAATTACACTTGTCATTCAACCCTTAGTTTAATAACATGTGTCTTTAAATTAATATTATTTGTTTTATTTATTTTAAAGGTAATTGAAATCCTCTTTATTTATTAAATACATATATATAAAGTAATGTCATAAATAAATGTATATGCATCGCTTTTTAAAGAAAAAGACATAATTTATATAAAGATGAAAGCTTATTTATATAATTAAGATATGTTTATTCATTTGAATTCAAAATTAATTCAAATTCAAATGCTATTCATATATTTAAAAATTCCATTTAAAACTAATTTATATTAACATACTTAATTTTAAAATAATAACATTGTCTTTTAAAATCTATCTATATTTATAATTTTATTATTATTTTAAAAAGTAACATATTTATCAATTTAAATCATTTATAAAAGAAATCATAAATTACTTATCTTATTTATCTTAATTAAAAGAATTAATGTTTAATATATAAATGGTATTTTGAATTTCCATATATAATTCCAAACTATAATTATTAAGCTATATTCAAAAAGAAATAAAATAAACTTTTGTTTATCTTATTAAAATTTAACTACGCTTTAAAATATATTTAAACAAATTAAAACAATTTCTTTAAATATCTTAAAACCAAATAGTTATTTATTTAATAGTAGAATAGTTATTTATTAAATAAAATAATAATTTCCAAATTATCTAAATGAATATCAGAATTTAAAAACAAGATTTTATTTGTTTATTAATCTACAAATCAAAACTTATCTATCTACAGTATATATATAAATATATATATATATATATATACATACATTATAAATAGAAAGCAATCTATTAGCTTTTAAAAGATAAAATTCACCAATTAAACATTTATTTAATTGAATCATTAAATCAAATCAAATTTTATTAACAGAATTTATCAAATCAATTTAATTTTAAATACAGATTATTAAATTGATATTGCCAAAATTTCCGGTATATCACATTCCTCCCCCCTTAAAAGAATTTCGTCCCCGAAATTTAAAAGCAAAAGTAATTTAATAATCTCATTTAAGATTTTAAATTTAAACATAAGCATATATCAATCATATGCTAACAACCAAAGCAATCAATTTATCATCCAATCAAACAAACTTAATTATCCAGACAAAGTTCTAGATAAAAATCTTCTCGAGTTTCCCCAATTATACCTATATATACCGGGATACTCGCTCTACAGAATCCAAACAATCTAAACTACGAAGCTACAGAGCTCCTTCTCATCTAGATTTATAAAACTAGACAAGATATCAGACTACAGACGAGTCTGACTCAACCACCAAACTTCCTGAACAGCTGGTTCCACAACCAGAAATAACTCATACACGTACTCCCTCAGAGATACGTGAATCTCACTAAATCCAACCAAAACACAGAAGAGATCCAAAACAAATCTCCGACTCCAGCATCCAAATTCCTTCGTCTCTAATCCACAAATCTCTTCGGATGATCCTAGGCTGTCTATAACCTTTCTGATCAGCTCAACCTTTGCTGATGCCCCAAAAAGAAACAAGCTGGACCAAAAATAATCTAACACAACGATCTCCTCAAGATCAACCAAAACCAAATACACAACTCTACTCTTCAAATCTCAGAAGAACAAACTCACTTCTTCTTCCCAGAAAAGACAACACAGAAACACTCCCAAACTGCTTCCGCTGCTCAACTCTGATCTGGAAAAGAAGAAAAATGCTGATGATCATGAACACAATCTGGACAACATATCCCAGAATATGGTTCAACAGATCCATAAAAGAAAACTCAGAAGTTCCACCAAAACCTGAGCTGCTTCACCACACCTTATCTCGAGAAATCATCCTTCTACTAGCTGATACACCGGTAGCACTCTTGGAATCCAAACGATAAGAAAACTCAATCTCCCGATACAAACAAACATCTGATTTCTCATAAGACATCCAGAAAGTCTCTGATAACACAAGAGATCACTCAAACAATCGCAAGTCACTTTTGGGATCAATCCCGACCAATTCCAAAAGAAAACTGTTCTCTCTTTACCAAACAGAACAGCTTTCACTTAATTAGCCAATCCACCGAAGAAACGGATATACTCTGCTGCTTCTGAACTCCATCTTCAGAAAAAAACTGCTAAGCCAGAAAAACTTCCTGCTGGCACACAGAACACTCCAAGCTGAACTGCTGACTCCATTGCCAAAGACTACATATTCCAAAGCTCTTCGAGTAACTCAGGCCTCAAAGCCAAACACAACAACCAGCTGAACTCAGCCACATAACCGAAGCAGACACACTTCCCAAAACTTGTTCCAAAGAAAACATCTTCGGAAACATCCATATTCACCGCATCTCATCACGCAGTTACTACTTCCTGAGGTATCAAAATACCATTACACACTTATGCCAAACCGACAGATCCAAACTCAACTCATCCAACTTCAAAGACGAACTCTGAACCTTTACAGGTTACCTGCAGAGATCAATGAAATCTCTACACCACTGCACAACTCACTCGAGACAGTATTAGGTCTACAGTCTCGATAAATAGTCTTCCAACCTCAACATTCAAATTTCAACCATTGGTAGTAGTCGTGTTACACACACCACTACCTTATCTACCTCTATAACTTATATTGGAAAACCCGAACAGGTAACCCAACAGATAGGTAGAATAAAAATATTTATATATTAAAATTACAAATACGCACTCTCAAGAAAGACATGACTCCAGAGCCTAGGTATTCACTCAATCTAATGCTCTGATACCAACTGTCACGACCCGTCTTCCACTAACCAGAAAGACGTACCATGAATTAAGAAAGAAAGGGATAGAAAGAGAAAGAAAGAGAAGAAAGAAGAAACAACAACAGAATCTCAACAGTGGAACGAATAAATTATATTAATATCGAAGGTATTACTTAGATATACAACAATTATTAGAGTTATACAAATTATACATCACATACTAGGCAGTTATAAACACCTGTCTAGTTATTACAACACAGTACAAAACAACTCAAACAAACGATTTAGAGATACCAACACAGCGGAATATTATATAACTATAACGCAGAAGCCTCCTGCTCTATTTGCTCCTCCATAATTCGTCAAAGCTAACCTGAATCTCTTGGCTACTCGTAAAAATTTGAGTACCCAAGAGTTTAAGAAAAACAAAAATAAACTCCGGGTCAGACATGGGTCTGGTGTGAGTAACAGGTTAAAGTTGCTTAATTTTAAAAACCTTGAAAAGAAAGGTATCACGTAAACTTCCCACACATAAACATGGAAAAGTTTTTACTTTACGCTAACCAAAACATTTGATAGGAAATCCGATGATATTATAATAGTGTCTAGGGTTTTCAAGTAAAATACAGAAATAGCTGGAATGCTTACATCTCACATTCCAACATAGTTGGGCACAACTAATACGTACGGCACTTATTGGATTTTTGGATTCCATACAATGGCAGGGCTATTGGGGTACCGCCCGTCACAGTACGTGGCCTAGATCACCGTACCGAGGAGCCACCTAACTCCCCTACAACACAAGGCCGGAACCATCCCTTACTGGACAGTCCCAAACAAGACAACCCCGGCAGTTGTCGCGAATCAACCGCCCCACACAGTAGAATAAAAAGGGACTTCTAGACAGGGGTAAATCTCGCTCTCCAATGGGGGCTACCCACGAAGCCTTGCTGCACCTCCCCTGTTTTAGCCATTCCCGGTTGATGAGGCTTGAGGCTACGATTACCTTTATAGAACACATCTATCTTAGAATGCTCATCGTCCACCTGACGATGTTCTGAAAGCAATCAATCCATACAAGTTCGTTCCGGGTTCGAACGAAACCGCAGTCATTATCTCGTTACACTCATTTTGGAATCACCCTCAAAGTTAACGACGATAACCCTTGCACTCTGAATCTTCATCTTCACTTGAGATTCACGACCTATCGTTAATTTGGACCGATGTGGTTTTCGGATATCCAAATATGGAAACCCGATCCCGGTCTCATCAAAATCCAAAACGCCATCTTTTAGGTCCAAGTTGTTTAAAGTTTAAAACAATTCAATTTAATTATCTATATACACACTGATAGATAATCCACATCATCACAATAGATAATCATCACCACAGATAATCCGTATTATCATTATCAGAAGATAATCCAAATCATCATCACAGTGCAATCAATGCATCCATATCACACAACATTACTAAATCTCATATCTTAGATTCAAACCATTCAAGGAAATCTATATCATCCATATATAAACAAGGATTAATAATCACGCCATATATAATTAATTTAAAATGAATTAAATTAATTAAATCATCTCTAATTAATTTAAAGTAAATTAAATTAATTACCTCAACCTATAAATCCTGCTTATACAACCATTGATTACAAATCAATCAACTAATTTATTAACCACTAGTTAATCATTCTTGATTACTCACCCTTGATTAATCATTATTTAATTACATTCAAGTAATTAATTTCACAAATTCATTATCCTTTACTAAATATAGTAATTAACCTTTGATTACACCATTAATTAATTAATTATAATTAATTACATTAATCCTTAATTAATTATATTAATTAATTACTTTAATCATTTATCATTAATTAATTAATCTTAATTAATTAATCTTAATCACATCATTAATTATATTAATTAATGATTCCTAATTAAGTTTAAATTAATTACTTTATTAAGTACCTAACCCTAAATTATTAATCACTTTGATTAATTAACTTCAGTAATTAACCATTCTTAATTACTGCATTGAGTAAATTGATTACCCCTAAATTAATTATATTTAATAATTAATTATATCATTTTATTAGTAATTAATTATCCTTAATTAATTACATTACTTAATTATTTTTCCAAATGACTTAATCAATAATTGCTTTAAATTAATTTCACCAAATAGTGAATCATTAATTTCTTTCACAAAGAAATTATCCTCCATAATAATTACACAACAATTAACCTCAATTCTTTCATACTTCAATACATTCAGTAATTACTCATCTTAATTACTTCTTTAAGTAATTATCCTTCATTAGTCACTATCAACCCATCAAATGATTATTCTAAATTAATTAAACTTAATTAATCAATTTAAACTAATCGAATAAATTAATTAATTACAATGAGTAATTAATAACTTTAATCACTTTACAAAGTGAACATACTTAACCAAATTCTATAATAATTATCAAATTTAATTAATCTAATTAATTATCAAAATTAATTATCAAAATTAATTATCAAAATTAATCTCTTAAATTAATTAATAAATAATCCCAAGTTAATGACCTTCATTTACTTATCAAAAATTCCCATAATTACTATACTTAAGTAATTAACTTAAATTAATAAATATTAATCATAAATTTATTAATCTTTAATAATCATTTAATTACTCACTATTTATTTAATTAATTAATTTTATAACTTAATTAATCTTAGCCTCTTGATAAGTTAATTTCCAACCATTAATTAAAATCTTAACTTATTTAATTAATGATCTTATTCCCAAATTAATTAATCTTAATTAATTAACTTCAACCTTAATTAATTAATTTCAAAATCCTTATTTAATTAATTTAATTAATTAATTAATTAACCATCTAATTACCTTACTAATTTAATAAACCAAAATCATTTAAATATTTGATTTATTATAAGTAAATAATTTCATTATCATTAACAAAGTAATATTTAAAACAACTTACTTTAAAATTTGTTTCCAAATTTCATTTTAAAATGTAAATTTAAAATGAAAGCCAAACTAAACTTTATCAAAGTTTTAAAAACATTCTAAAACCTTTTTAAAACTTATGCTAAATAATTTCTCATTTTATAAAAGGAAATTAAACCCATATTTATTTAAGATACAAATCATGTTTAAAATATGATTCAACATCAAAAGCTGTTTAAACATTTCAAAATTTGAAAAACTTCTTTTATTTTCAAAACATGATTCAAATTTGAATCTTGTTTCCAGATTTAAAGTTATGTTTAAATCTTCTATTTTAAATTAAAGCTTTATCTTTACTTTCAGTTTATTTTAAACCCTTTTTAAGTCGTTTAAACATTTTAATTTAAAAAGTTTAAATTAAATTTAAAACTTGAATTCAAATCTAGTTTGAAATTCATACTTTAATTTTAAGTTCAAATTATGTTTTAAAAACCCTGCTCCAAATTTTAAAATTTAATTTCCTTTTAAACTGGAAATATACAGGTTTCCCAAAGAAACCTGTAAACATTTTAATTTTAAAAAAAAATAAATTAAATTTAAAAACTGGAATTCAACTCAGATTGAAAACCATACTTTTTAAATTTAAGTTTTAAATTCTTGTTTAAAACTGCTTTAGATTTTTAAATCAAACCTTGAATTGGAAAAATACAGGTTTCCAAAACCTGCAGCTACAGAGAAAAAAAACCCTGAGTATCCCCCTGTTTTACTTCGAGTAAAACCAAGATTATCTTCGAGCAAAAGCTCGAATTGCCTGAGTATGACTCGAGCCAAAAATAAACTGCAAAACCCAACCTTCCGTGTCACCATTTCTTCTCCGTGCACATGCACGGTGGTCTTGGCCACCTCCGGCCACCACTCAAATAGCAAACAAGTCGACACTTGCCCAAAGATCATCAACGATCATCCAAAACTCCACAAACATCAAGAGATCAAATTTGAGTTCAAAACCTGAACATACTGGAACACTATCCCCATCTAATTTTCAAACCTGTAAAAAACTCACATCCTCTCTCCCCCGGCCATCGGAGGCTCTGGGACTCCGGCCATCTCCTCTTCACTACCCCGGCATCCATCTCTCGAAAAATAAAGGCACTCGGTCACCTGTAGCCTCCCCATCGATCAAATCATTGCATTGCCTAAAAACTAGGTTTACAACTTCCCCTTTTCACTTCCCAGAAGAAAAAAAGCAATGCACATAAATCTCAACACTAAAAATTGTAATTTTGGTTAATGACATTTTAGTTTTAGCTTTTGATTCAAACACCTGAAACTAAGAAACAATCAACTTGGATTTGTCTGATTTCAGTTTACTTGTTATTACCTTGTTTCCAGTAAAACTACAGGTATATTTTTTTATCTTGAACAAAATCTTAAACTTATAATTTATGATATATTAAACATGCATTGTTCAAATCTCTTGTATTATTAAAGATTAATTTAAGAACACTTAAGTTTTTCTTTTAAAATTTTGGACCTGGAACTTAGAAAAATACTGTAACAATCATAGAACAGTAAACTTATACTCATATACTCGATATAATTCATATTACAGGAACAAACATACATCATCATAACTATACTTGAGTTTTTAAACTAATGAGGTTAATCATACAAATCAACATGAAATCCCGGTAAACATACACAATTCATAAATCAAGCAACAGTTTAATACTTAAATTTTTGAAAAGAAAAATGTTACTCACCAGGGAAAATGAGGACAGAGCCTTTATTTTTGAAATTTTTTTGATAAAACATGAGTGCCACTTTGTTTTGAAACTGCAATTTGCATGCTAATGAAACTTGAACTTGCTGATCTAAACTTGCAGTTGCATGCTTATGGAATTTTGAAAACTGAGTTGCAGACGTGATTTGTTTGTAGGGTCAGATGCAGATTTGAATGAAGGTTTTCTGTTACTTCAGATTTCACTTATTCCCAGGTTAAAAGAATGCAGAGACATATGCTTGATTTAAAACTTGCATGCAGGCTATTTCTCTTGCATTTGAAAAGGTTTAACAGAGGACTGCAGGCTAGCTTCCATATGCATTTAAATCTCTTGAATTTGAATGCTTTAAATTTGAAAATTTTGCAGTTGTACGCATATCAAATTTTTTGAAGACAAACCCAGATTGAAAGATGCAGGCAGATTTTCATTTTTGCTTTTGAAAACGATTACAGGGGATTTGCTTTAGAAAGGAATTACAGATTGAATTGAAGAGGGATTTGAAATGGATTCACGATATTGATTTGGGTTTTGAGAATTAGTTATTGATTTTTTTTCAGCTGAAAACAAATCTTCTTACTTTGAAAAAAATGAAGATTAGAAAGAAGGAGATTGAAAAAAACATGCTTTTATATAAGTGTAATTGATTTATTAAAAATTTAAAAGAAAAAATAAAAGACACTTGTTAAAAAAAACAAACACTTGTTACACTAGTCATTTAATTCAATTACACTTGTCATTACACCCCTTAATTTAATAACATGTGTCTTTAAATTAATATTATTTGTTTTATTTATTTTAAAGGTAATTGAAATCCTCTTTATTTATTAAATACATGTATATAAAGTAATTTCATAAATAAATGTATATGCATCACTTTTTAAAGAAAATGACATAAAACAATTTATGTAAAGATGAAAGCTTTTTTATATAATTTAGATATGTTTATTCATTTGAATTCAAAATTAATTCAAATTCAAATGTTATTCATATATTTAAAAATTCCATTTAAAACTAATTTATATTAACATACTTAATTTAAAAATAACATTGTCTTTTAAAATCTATCTATATTTATACTTTTATTACTATTTTAAAAAGTAATATATTTATCAATTTAAATCATTTATAAAAGAAATTATAAATTACTTATCTTATTTATATTAATTAAAAGAATTAATGTTTAATATATAAATGGTATTTTAAGTTTCCATATATAATTCCAAACTATAACTATTAAGCTATATTCAAAAAGAAATAAAATAAACTTTTGTTTATCTTATTAAAATTTAACTATGCTTTAAAATATATTCAAACAAATTAAAACAATTTCTTTAAATATCTTAAAACCAAATAGTTATTTATTTAATAGTTTGAATAGTTATTTATTAAATAAAATAATAATTTCCAAATTATCAAAATGAATATCTGAATTTAAAAACAAGATTTTATTTGTTTATTAATCTACAAATCAAAACTTATGTATCTACAATATATATATATAAATATATATATACATTATAAATAGAAAGAAATTTATTAGCTTTTAAAAGATAAAATTCACCAATTAAACATTTATTTAATTGAATCATTAAATCAAATCAAATTTTATTAATAGAATTTATCAAATCAATTTAATTTTAAACACAGATTATTAAATTGATATTGCTAAAATTTCTGGGATATCACACTCAATGTTTTAAAATTCGACATTCCTTGTCGCTTATATTTTCAATATCTATTTTAGCACCATAGATGCCATATATTTACAAATCGGATCCTAGTTTTATAGGCCAGAAAGTCTTATGTTATGCAAACCTAAAGCCAAGTTTTTATAAGTAAAACAATCTATATAGTTTAAAATTTGACAATCACATATTTCTGCCTTATAGCATTATGTTTTACAAATCAGATTACTTGTTTAGTGACTCCAAATGTGATGGCTCGCCACTCTATTTCGATGGTATGGATGTTGCATGTTTTTAAACCAAATAGCTTTACTTAAAGGTTTGACAGCTAATTTTTTTAAAGGTGCAACAACCTCCCTTTTGACACCGAATGTATAGAAAGCTATTTCAATGAAGAATATATTTTGGCGTAAGATTTTGATTAAGCAAAGGGCTATGTTTTCCTTGTAATAAAATATGAATTTAAAGGATAAATCAATTATAAAATACAACTACTTTTAAGGAAATAAAAGGATATTTTAGACCAAGATTTTACTAGGAAATTATTATTCTTGTCGCCATTAGATAAATTGTGATAGGATATTTTGGCTCATGGATTTAGAAAACCAAGTAGTATAGGACTAGTGTAGGGACGCGGCCTATGCTTCCGCTATTAGCTCCCAGTTGATAAAGGTCCACGATTCTAGTGCGTTGGGCTTTGTCAAGGTTAAAAACTAAAAGTATATTACGCATAGAAGGGAACTTATAGCTCAGATAGGTTGTTGGTTGGCCTGCAAAAATAATATGTTCATGGTGACCCTAGGAAAAACTATATGTTAAACAGATAGTCAGAGTGAACCTAAGAAAATTTGGTTTGGACTGATAGTTCAGTTTCCTCATAACAGTATTTAGAGTTTTTGTATATTTGGTTGGCGCGAGTCAGCCATAGAGATTTGTAGTAAACCTGGAAAACTATGATGTAGGGATAGATAGTTCATTTATTGAAAAAGACTGGTCAGATTCACCCATGTTGCACGCATGCCTAGGATTATTTTATGTTATGTTTTAATCATTGTGGTTGCAGTCAGAAGATACTAGTGAGGGGAAAACTCGTTTCGCTCAACGGCGTGGTCTTACTAGACATCTATTTGACTCGAGATGCCATATTATTATTCATACTAAACTTTTTGTCTGATTCGAAGTTTTTGTTGTTCCCTTTAAATTCTCGGGTGCTCACTTTAGTCAACCGGGAGCAAGGTTTCCAGCTTTTCAGGTTTGACGGCTAAGCTTTCAGAAAGGTGCAGAATGCAAGCTAGGTATATTATGAGCTTATTTTCCATTGTGCTATTGTTTAATTTTGATTGAATAAATATAATGACAAATTGCGTAACTGTCAATTAGTAGATTTTGATCAACCAAGAAGGCATCTTCATATGTCACTCTTGGAAAATTTTGTAATAATTATATTTTCTATGAACCTGGACAACGAATGAGACTATGTAATGAGTATGAAAGTTGATTATGAAATATATTTTGAATTTTTTTATATTCTCATACTTTGATGTTAATGATACTATTCACTGATCTTATTTTATTACTGAGAAATAATACTATTGATGGTTGCAGCATCAGTAGCGTTTGTTGTCGAACCTCAAAAATGTTGGATGTTACGAATCCCTTCTGCTCTCTTCAACCGCACTACTTATATTGACCATCTAACCATAACAAAATATAGTGTACTTGTAACGACCTGGAAAATTTTAACAATTTTTAATCGATTCTATAACGTATTTAATTGAATATTTGTGAAATCTTATAATAATTGAATTTTTAAATAAAATGTTTATATATTTAGAATACGTATATTTAAATATAACAGATTGTAAATTTTCAAATAATTATATGGAAGTTTATTTAATTGAGAAAACATGTTGTCCAATTCAAGCTATTAATTGCTTTAATGGATTTTTGAATCAGTGCGTAACGGTTTCTTTTTACTACCGTTAAAGATTTCTATTGCTTAATACTTTTCCAATCCAGGTAGACTTTTCCATTCGTAACCATTAATAAATTTGAGATCATCGACCTTGCTTTTATTATTCCTTTTAGTTTCGTGCACTGACTTTGCCTTTCCCACTACCCATAATTTTCTCTATACGTTTCTTTTGCAATTGAAGCGTATATTTATATTTATGGTGGTGCGTTTATTCTGGTCTCTCTTTATTTTTGTTTTTAACGCTTGAAAGAATCTCAAATCATCAAGCTAGTAGCATCCGTTCCTTCCTCGCTTTCATAAGGCCTATAATATATGAACAACTTGCTTATAGATCTGAACACAACTTTGTCATCAAATTTAATGTGCCTTCCTCTCCCTATTATTTCGGTTCCAACCTTCCTAGTAAATGGCTTTAATAAATTTTGGCTAAATCATAGCTACGGACTTTTCAAATTTCTTTCATTTTATATTTATTTCCAATTCCTTCATTTGCTTCAAAATTTTTGAACGTGCCTAATCATCTCAGCATGTATATATAATGTAAGCCTACCTTTCCTTAGAAAGCTATTGCTCACAAAATTTCCTGATTTCTTTCCTTTTATCCATTTTTACATCCTTGACTTTCAAAACTCATTTTGTGTTGTACAAACAAACAAAAATTTATTGCTTTAAGTGTATAGCTAAATCAACTATTGACCATTACAATTACTTTTATTTTTATATTCATTTCAACTTATTACTTAATAACGTTTTGATGAATCAATGGACAGCTTTACGTTTCTTTTTCTTTTGAAAACTTTATATTTATAGTGTACGTTTCTCTTGCATTTCAAAATTTTGAAACATGCTACCCCATTTAAGCCATTAATTGTTTTAATTATTTTTCTTAATCGACATATAACTGTTGCTTTTTATTATTCCTGGATTTACGTCCATACTTTAATCTCTGCTGTTCCATTTATTTCATTTGAAATCTAAATTTATTTACCATTCATTTATACGCCTCTTTCTCTTCCTCTTTTTACGTTATTTCCCTGCTTGCAAGATCTGTTGCCATTCCCGTATTTATTTCTTTCCTTTTTGAAATTTAAACGTATACGTTTTACATTTATTTATTTCTAAACCATCCATTGCCTTTCCTTTAAATCAATCCATTCTCTTCTTATTTGTTTTAATTTATTTTCTCTTTTCACCAACACTCAATCTTTATACATATTTGTTTTAATTCATTTTCTCTATTCATGTGCATTCAATCTTTATACATATTTGTTTTAATTTATTTTCTCTTTTCACCAGCATTCAATGTTTATATACATATTTGTTTCATTTTATTTCCTCTGTTCACCAGCATTTAATCTTTATATATTTGTTTTAATTTATTTCCTCTTTTTTTTTCTACTTAAATTATAGGAATAAATTCCTAAATTTCCTCTAGCCATTACTATCTTTATTTCTTGCCACTTTAAAAAAAAATTCTTTCCACTCTATCAATGTGAGGCTTCTCTTATAAATACAAATCACTCGTACATACCCTACTCCATATCAATAGATCTTCATCTCCTCTCTTGCGTGTGAAGCTTCTTCTGTAGGTAAATGGCTGCACTAATTTTTTTTCTTCTTATTTCTTTTCTTTTTCTTCTTCTTTTTCCTCCTTTTCTATTGTTTTCTTATCGTTTATATTGCTTTTTCTTTTCCTTTATTTTAAGCATAACATGCTTCAAGTATATATTTTACATTATAAGTATGTTTATATAGTGCAGCGCAAGTATACATTAAATATAAAGTTATAAACATTTGCATTTGTTCTATGGTTAGTTTTATATGAGTATTTATTGAAATTTGTTTAGTATGACTTTTGAATATACATTGGGTCATTTCATACTGTTTATATATAATATAAGATGTTTAGCAGTCTGCATATATGTTACAGCATGTAAGATTTTTATAAAAAAAAGAATGGTGTTAATTTTATATTGTATTGTTTATAAAAAGGTGTTAATTTTATAATATATATATTGTGGGACAGTATACATTTATAAACATATTAATATACAGTAAGTTATAAAACATAAGTTTGATATATAGGTAGAGTTTGCATGGGTTTAAATTTCCTTCTGTTGTTTAAAATATAGTTGTAGAGTTATAAAATTTTGGGGAGAATATATAGTATAATATATTTTAAGTTAGTTGTGTGTCTGTCCAGAGATGAATTATTATACAAATACAGTTTTATAAGATCTAAGATTTGTTGTTTTAAAATGTAAGTTTATACTAGTGATTATATGGGTTAAAATTTGACATTGATATTTTTAAGATGATAAAGAAAGTTTAATGTAAGTGTTAACATGTAAGAAATGCCTGAAGCCTGTTTTAATATTAAAGGAAGTACTGGAATTTAAATTGTTAAATTAAGTTGGAGCTGTATTCTCGCCCTTCTCTTTCTTATAAATATTTTGCAAAAGGTAAATTTATATCAAGTATAAGGTGTGTAGTGTTTCAACAAATTAAGAAAATTCGATATTGGTCTTAACAATAATAATGTGGAATGTTGACTTAAATGTTGATTTAAATATGATTATAAAAAATTTATGTTAATATTGGTTTTAAACATAGTTTTGCAGTTTTCTATTATTTGCGTTTGTTTGAAAACGTATGTATGTATATGTAATTTTAATGCGTTTCAAAACTAATATTGGTTAAAGAGAGTGGTATAATAGTATAATATTTGTATTTCATTTCGGTCTACATAAAGCAGTTTCTGATTTATTTTCATCGATCTCTATTTATCAGTTGTCCATCGTATTCGTGCCAATCTTGCTTCGCTTTGAAAATTTTGTTTGGATTTGTTCGATGTCTAGATCGTGATCCAGCGTAGCTCAATTCTTTGTCTAATCTATCTAGCCTCGAAAAGTGAGAAATCACTCACGATTAATATTCTTTTATTTACTAAATTTGATTTCAATTGAGACGACAATTGAAATATGAGGCTGTAGTTATTTAAATTGTTATATATGCTATTATCTGTAACTATTCACTTATGGGATATGACACCATATCCTATTGTTTATATATTTATTTTGATGATATATGCCTGTTGTTATTATTATTTACATATCTATTATCACTCTGCAAGTTCCCTGTTAGTATAGAAATCACTATGGGTTGAAATGATACATACCCGAACAGACTTTAGAATATGAGAAATTCGTTATGATTTGAAATGATAAACCCAAGCGATTTTCATTTAATTGAATTGGGATTACGGGTTGAAATGCTATCCACCCGTATACATTTAGTGTACGGATTGAAATGATAAATATCCGTAACACTTGACCATATGATAAGAAATATATACAGACATCGTTGGTCCATATATATAAATATTTTGAAATTTAATTCATTGTTTTGGAAAGAAATATATGGTCTCATTAATTGTTAATCCTTAAATTTTTTTATATATAAAGGGTAATGATATATAGATTTAATAATATTTAATTTAGTCAAAATTTGATTTAATACATAAATTATGCTAAATATTTATGTAAATTTTATTCCAAAAGTATTCTGCAATTTACTAAGATTGGGAGATAAATGTGGGTTTATCTAAATGGTATTTAAATAAGGATTTATTCAATTAAATCAATTTGAAATTTTTGAATGGGAAATTTAAGGGTACGATTTTGTAACTGGATTTTTATTTAAGTGATTTAATGAATATTTCACGTTTAAATAAATTAAAGAAAATATTGAGTAAAATGTAATTTAAGGTTACTTAAATGATATTGTATCTCATGAGGGATTATTTTAAGACTAGATAATAATGAGGTTAAATCGAGATCTATATGAAACTATTAAATTGAACATTTAATTAAATATTAAAGCTTTGAACTATATTGGGATTTAAATGGTTTATTTTGAGATTCGGATATGTATTTGAAATCAGTATAGTTGAATTTATTATTTAGAAACTAAATTGATTAAAAAGTTAGTTTGAAACGTTGAATACTTAAAGTTTTGAAATATATTGAACATAAAGGGTATTTTGTGATTTCAAATCCGAATTTGAGATCGATAAAATTGAAGTGGTTATTTTAGAAATTGAGTTGAATTTAAATTAATAAATTGAGATTGAAATAGATTTAAATGGGGTGGTCGGGTTGATATTAAACGATTTGTTAAGTTGAGGGAATTGAAATTTCTTTACTGTACAAATTATTTAATATATAAAAATACTATTTGGGAAGTATAGAGATATTTGAAGTGAAAATGATATTTGGTTTTGAAATATAATTTAAGTTGAAAAGACTACGGTGTTATAGTGTATATTTCTATCTTTTAGATAGTTACATGGACCCTTAGAGGATGGTTATCCCAAACATCCTCTAAGTTAATTATATTTCAGTTGATATTTCACTTGAATTAGATTTATAGATATAAGAATATTAATCCTAACTCGAGTGTTTTGTGTTTTGCTTTACGCTCGGGTCAGACTGAGAGATACAACATTTGAGACTCATCTTCGAAGTTGGAGCTTTGCTTGAAGATCCAGCTATCTATCCCTTCAGTCATCCAGTTGATTGGTTCAGAGAAGCCATCTGTTGCATTGGAGACTTCATGGCATTTGAACTATTCGGTTGTATTTTATTTCTAACTCTGAGGTATATAGTAGCTTCATGAACTACTATTCTTTATCTATTCCGCTGCATTATATTACTCTGTGTAAGTGATCTATGATTGATTTATTTACTGTATATTTTAAGTTTTGCCAAATTTTATTAACAATTCGGTATTTTGAATTATTCAAGTCGGACATGTACGGTTTTATTGTCGATTTGAATGGTCCAAAATAGCGGGTCGTTACAGTATTATTTCGAATAGTTACTCATAAATCGACAACATTTGAAGACCACATAGCTAGAAACAACTAACTTTCAAAAAAATAAAACTCGATAAGATATATTTAAGTTGGACAGGCTATATATACTTACTTGGTAAGGCAAGGAATTATACACTATTTTCTTATGTTATTGCATACTTCTCTCTATGCTATTCGGATAGATGATCGTCTCCATTACTGGTTATATCGGATATGGAGAACCTAAAGGTGTATTTGGTTTAATAACGAATTTTGAGTTTTTTGTTTTCTAATATACATGTCAAATACGGGAGGAGTGAAATGACGACAAAAGGGATGGAAGGGAAATGGAGGGACGACGAAGGGAATGGAATGACGATGGAAGTAAGGATTGTTTCTCGTGCTTTTATTATATTTCAAAACACGAAAAATAGAAAGGAAAAAAGTTGTTTTCTATTTTGTATGTTAATTTCGTTTTCTAAATTTGTCATTTTCGATAATATACATGCGTCTTGCGTATTTTTGTATGGATGAAAATTCAAAACTAAAAATGGCTAGCCAAACAAAGCCTAAGATGTGAAATTGCTCTGTCAAGTTAAACAATAATAACTAAATATTTCTCATATAGGCAGAATGAACAGTTGTTACCAAAAAGGATGAAGGAAATCATAGTTAAATTGATATGATACACTCTACCTCTTATATATACTTGCACTACAAGCACATGATAAATTTTAACTAGGAGACGATACAATTTTGAGGAGCTGGCTACAAACAAAAGGGAATGAAATAGTAAATGTGGCAACAGGATTTTGTTTTTCAAATAAAAATTCATAGGAAAGTTCTGTAGAAAACAAAAGTAGTTTCCAAGAGATGATTTCAACTTGCAATGATGGTACCCACAAATCTGTTTAGTTTAAGTATATAAAAATCTTTCATTGCATTTATTAATGCAATAAACAAGAATGCCAGGTTTGATAGAAAACAACGGTCGTGAACTTAAATTATTAGTATCGTTCTTTTGAACATTCAATCCCATAACAATTCCATCATTAACAATTTCTAGGATTTGATATGTCATAACAAACCGGGATATGCATGCAGCAGAGAGATATGCAACAATAACTCACAATATAATAGTTGTTTAACACACTTAGCTAAAAGCACATCCAAATAAGAAATTAGAAAAGTAACAGAGAGAAGTGTACGTAAGGCATCCAAGAGCAATAGAAACATCCTCACTATCTTTAGGACTAAAAGGAGCTGCAATTTGTTCCCCTGAAATTTTCTTAATCGATTAACATATTACAGTGAAATATGATGTCATGTAATTCAACTCCTGTCAATAACTGTCAAAGTACCTTTTAAGACCCAGTATATTAACATTTGAATCAAAGCTAGACTAAATATGTGCAGTCTCTCTATAGCCAACGTAAGAATACAATGCTATGTATAAAATCATGAATTTAATTAACTTCCAAATTATTGCTACCATAGGCAAATCCATATCGTAGATAGAAATATATATTTTCGAGCAAAAGCACCAACGTAGACAAAAAATCATAATCCAAAAATAGAAGCTTACAGTTTTAACAAATCATATAACACTAACTTTGAATTAGAATACGATTGGAACATGCAGGAATTTAACTTGGTTGGTTTCATAAGCAATCACTGGCTTGCATTTAGCTTTCCTTCAGCGGATAAATCACTGATCCGCAGATTCTTTTTCGGAGCCTCTCCTTGGTTTCAATCCCAGCATTATCTTGAATATAGAATTAATAATAAAACTTAATTACATCTTCATATTAATTAAGTAATCCACTTGAGAGAAAAGATCGATGTAGAGGAACAATTGACTATGATCCTGAAGAATGATATTCAGTATACTATTATGATGAATTTCAATATACTGTTATAATATTAATACCAAAACATAAACAAAACTGGTTGGTTAAACCCAATCAGAAATTAAGCAACCTTAATCACCAAATAATGGATGTTGCCTTAGGAATGATTATAACACCATTTTCATTACCACTATTAAGAGCTAGTGATCTATCTATTTAATGGGCATGTCCTCTCTAAAGTAGATGGACTCCACAAGTACAGTAAAATAAAATGAAATAGATGTTAACTATGTGTAAAGTTTAGGCAACTACCGTATTTTCTATAAAAAATAAAATGGAAAAGTAGTTCTATCATATTAGTGTATTCTTGTTAGAGTTATTCTAAGAATTCCTAAAGTAAAATAATACAATAACTTTTTCTCTCAAACCTTACAATGACAGCTATACAAGCCTATCTATAGTAGTCTAATGTAATACCAGTCATTAGATTAAATATATGATAAGGCCTACGATTGGAACACTAAAACACCATAAAAGATAAAAATTATCCCTGGAAATTTGAGCTTTATTGCTCCGACAAAAGCCAATATTAGTCGATTGGAAATTTCACCAGATGATAGATATGGCTTTCTTATCGACTAGAAAATTAATACTCTTCTGTGATCCAAAAAAACACAAACGACAGTCGATTAATAGGCCTGCCAATCAATTGGAAGGAGTTCCAGTCGACCAGTAGATTCTACCAGTCGTTTGAAATACGAAGCCAGTGCTATAGACTATAGTACATTTTTTCTCCTTCGTCTCTTCTCTACTCTGTCTTCTCTGTATCTCCACTAAACGTCTTTTTACTTTGACTTGGAACTATAGTATCGCCAACTCCAAAAATCTTTACCTTGATACAAATTTACATAGAGTTCACAAACTCTACCTATAACCTCAAGCTCCAAGCAATCTACAATATCACATTGGAAACAAATATCTCTATCTCCAAAAGAAACTACGACCAACCTTCAAAACTACTTAAGTATGCATGCCTCCAATTGAATATGCATATCATCAATAAATTAAAATGTTACACCAATTTTTCAAGAATTTTGTATATGTTATCGCTTTCCTGTTTTGCATGTAGCATCTTCCAATCATCCTTCCAATCCCTTGTGACTCCATCTCGAGTTGAAAAGTAATTGCCATTTTCTTTCAACTATCACACTGAAGTAATTAAGATTCTTCTTAAATTTTAGGGTATGCCCGTCTCCCGAAGTTCTTCCTCCTTTCGTTATACAATTAGTTGATTAGCCGATTCCACCTTACTTTCTTGCTCCTTATAGTCAATGAATGCTCCCTTTTGGTTGCATATGGAAATGTGCACCTGAATCAAGCACTCATTCATTTCATTTTCTTCCGTGAATAGAGCACGTTATTGCTAGCACCAAAATTTATATCATCATTGCTGGCTTCCTCAAGCTTGTCTTTGCTTTCCTCTAATGCTTTCATTTTCTCTTCAATCATTTTATCTTGTTACAAAATATCAACTAATGACATAGTTTTTCACAATAATAGTAGATGAAATCATTTTCCATATTTCATCTAATTGATCGCCTTTCCATATTTAGATGGTTACCACTCCTTGCAAAGTGCATATCTTCAATCAGTTTTATTTTTTCTCTCTCTTAATCAACCAAAATGCCACTAAGTTACTCCTTCGCATTTACTCATTAAAAAATATACTAACTATCAATCTCATTGAAGTAATTCCATCAGAATTTGATTTTTCTAATGCAACCACAAGTGTTTATCAACTTTTCAATAATGAACTCGTCAAAATCAGCCATATAATTCTCAGTCATCTATTGATTCATAATTTATTCAAAGTCAATAAGATATTCCCCACTTGGCCTATATTCCTTAAGCTTTAGATTTAACAATATTCTCACAAGAAGAGACTTGTTTGATGTAAAGTTCTTATGTAAATTTCTTCTAATTTCTTTCAAATTGCATAAGAAAATGTTTCATTAGCAACAATATCGAATACCATATTCTCCAAAAAGCACCGAATAGCTACTGCAACATCCAGAATTCCCACTTTGCTTTAGTTAGATCATTAATTTCTTTCCTTTATTTTCCAATAGTCGGTGAAGATCATTGAGGTATAGAAATGGTTCTTCCTTGCCTTCCATAATCTCCAATTTCTTGCATTAAGTATTTCAATAATTATCTTCTTTATAATTAAACTCTCTTTAGAAAAAGTTATGTAGTCAACTATAATACCAATTGTTGGGGTTATTCCAAGGATTCTTATATAATTATATTTGGAAAGAGATAAGAAGTGAAGAAAAAAACAAACAGAAAATTTCCTATAAACAAACTATATTAATTCCTCCAAATGATTACAAGAGAAAACCTTAAAATCGAGAAGGAATCTCAATCCTCAAAACCCTAACACAATAACTTTTTTTCACACCTTATAATAACCCGTATACAAGGGTATTTATATTAGTCTAATGTAATCTCAGTCAATGGATCAAGATTTGCAGAGATATATGGTTGAAACTCCAAACACATTAAAAGAACAAAATTGCTTTACATTCCTTTCTTTGAAATATAGTATCGACTAATAGGTCTCGCAGTCAGTTGAAAGCCTATAACAAATGCTATAAACTTCAGTCCCTTTTTTCTCCTTCTTCTCTTCTCTACTCCATGTTCTCTACATCTCCAAACGATGTCTTTCTTAGAAATATATCATTGCTAACTCCAATAATTCTTACTCTTTTGGATGCGAGAATATTTGTATAAATATTATATTCATTATTCTTATACTATCATATTTTGGGTATATTCATTAAACCCATATATCCTTTTTATCATCCCATGGACTAATTCCCTTCTCAAAATTCTACTTCGTGATTTTTACCCATACTAAATCTTTAACTATTACTAATTGAACTTTTCTATAGTTCAGTGAAGGATTTTATGTCTTTAACTTTGTACGTAATACTTCCATACAAAATTAGTAGAAGAAAATAAAGTGTTGAAACAAAATATGGTCTAACACGCCAAATTGTAGAGATGAGAAGGTTATCAAGTAGTTTTAATGAAGCTTGGTAAAGCCGATATTTTATTATTCATAACCCTATCGCAAGTATTGAAGTCATTCGTGTTTGGAGAAGCAATCAATCTTATTTCTTATGCACTAAAACCTCTCCAAATTGATTTAGGGTTTAAGAGAATTTTATTATAAGAAGTGATTTGGGGGAAGAAAAGTTGGTCAAAATGTGGCCCCTAGAATCCTATTTATAGATGCGGGTCCAGCCCCTTCCACCTCCATGGTGTCGTCATGCTTGGTATCGACAGTGTCGAAAGGAGCATGGTATATGTGTTACTGTGGCATTATGCGTCTTATATAATGCTTTCGCTTGCTTGAATTGACCCTTTCGTCACTGTTGACAACAAAGTCCTTGTGGATGTTGACTTAATACCCTATCAGTACCGCTTGTTTGAATGCTTTCGATGTTGTCAGAAAGAAGTTGATGTGGTATTGTGCTGCTGGAAAGTATCCGATAGCATGCTGAATTCATTCGTGGTTGTTGAGCTTCAGTCTCACCATGGAATGGTACTTATTTGAATAGACGTGGAAGATTTTGAAGGAGCGATACTTGCGAAAGGCGGCAACACCGTGCATGTTGTTGGAGGAAAGCTCATATTGAAGCAATGCTTGTGACAGAGCAACACTTGCGACAAGAAGAAGATTGTGGCAAAAGAACACTTGTGGCATAAAGAACTTCGACGGAAGGAGGCAGTAGTTGCGGCAGATGATTTCCACGGAAGGAAAAGGCTTGTGGAGGAACGATACAGGAGATGACGTCATTGTTGCTTCTTTTTTGATAGTTTAACACTTCACTTTGCCACTCTTTGGCTTTGATGGGATTGAGTTGATTTTTGTAGTAACGTTTTCCCGCTCCCCCAACGAAGTGAAAAACTTGACTTTTCAAGTCAATCATTTCGACACCAATCCATTCTCCCTGTTAGTATCCCCACATTGATCTAAACCTTCCATTTGAATCTGATCTGATGGTTCTCCTTCCACCTGTTTTTCCTATAAATACTAACTCCTCTTCTTCTTCCTCTTCTACCTACAATTAAAAAATCAAACGTGAATCAATTTCTTTCTTTCAAATTCAAGCTGTTAGATAGAAAAACTTTGAATTTGAGGTAAGATTCCTATCAAAGCGAACCTTAAGTTAATTATCACAATTAATTTTTGAATTTGTGTTTCTAGGGTTTAGTATCGATATCACAGTTTTGAAATCTTGTTTTGATTTGAATTAGTTGGTTCTAAAATTCAATCTTACTTATGAGTCTTCGTTTGTTGATTTATGTTGATTTCATTAAGTTTGTAACAATAATCTTTTTAGAAAATGGGTTTGTTGATTTGGGGTTTTCTTATTCATACTGGATACGGGTTCAAACCCAAATATGTTCTATTCAATTGCAAACTAGTTAGAGATATTAAACTAGTTAATTAATGTATTAAGGCCTAATGGGGTTCAGAACTTGCTATAAATCTACTGTGTCGTTGATTCACTTTGGGGAAGATGATTTTCTCTGATACTGTTAGCACTATTAATTGTCACTCCGAATTAGTTGAAACAACTAGCAACTAAAATAAATGCGAAGCCATTCACGTTGTTTGTTTCAATAATAAACATTGTTGGCATTCTACTATGGCCCTCCAACAGTGTTAGAGCCAATTTAGTTTCATCCTTTCGGCTTAGTTGAAATGTAGTGTCCCTTCATTATTTACTTTACGTATTTGTAACGTGAATAGTTTCATTTTTTATTGAAAATGGGACTTAATGACTTCGACATTTTCGAAGGGAAACCAAAATACTGCGATGGGAACCATGAGCATTTATGAGCAGCTTCTACACTGTCGAAGGGCGGTACCAATTGGCTTCAACACAATCGAAGGGCGAGTTTAAAGGACTGTGGCATGAACCTTAAGCATTTTTAATTGGTTTCGATATCATCGAAAGATTATGATACTCAATAAATTTTTTATAAATTTATTTTGTCTTAACTTATTTGTTTAACCCTTAAGAATTATTTTTCCCAAGGATTTCCACTTTTTTAGCTATAGTGTGTTACTTGAACGATTCAAACTTCACTTTGCATGCCCTGCAAATTTTAGATGAAGACTTTGGTTGTTTTCTAAGTCTGGAATAATATCACTTGGTAGAATTATGGGTAATAAGCAAACTGGCAATAAACCTGCTAGGAAGGCCAACTAAGAGCCCCTGCCTTCTCTTTTTGACAGTAAAAAAGAAGTTGTTTCCAAATACTCATATATCTCTTCCCAAGCTGAAGTAGATTCCATTCTCAGGGACTTTGGAATTATTGGCATCAAACCCATTCCTTCTAATCCTACAAACACCATCTATAATCCACCAAATGGGTATTTTGCTTATACTGCAGTTCATATATGGCATACTAGCTTCCTACCCTTCTCGGACTTTATATCAAGGTTTCTGAGGCATCTCAATATTGCTCCTATCTAGCTCTCACCAAATGCGCATACATACTTGACCTGTCTAAATGTTGATGTTCTTCATCACCTGGCACATCTTGCTAAAGTCAGCGACTCACCAAATTATCAAATATTTCGGGTTAATCCACAATCAAAGCTAGTCGTAAAAGGTGTAAACAAGTTCAAAGTTTGAAAATTGTAATTTTTCTATGTCAAGTGTTTCCCTGGTATCAAGGGTCTCCGACTAAGTATTTTATTTCCCTCATTTGTTAGTTTGTTGTCTTTTACTAATGAATATTGCTTTCCCAGTTCCTGCCCCCAAGAATCTTAATGAATTAGATCGAAAAACCATAGCCTTGATGATTGTTGCTACTAAAGTTATAGAAATAGGCTTACATTGCTAATCCCGAGTAAGCTCTTGAAACATTCCATTATTTCGGCTGTCAAAAGACCCTTGGAAAACCTCTCTTAATCCAACTCAATTCTGAGAGCAATAACTCTTTAGCAGCGGGAGATTCCATGACCTTCGCATCTACATCCCTTGTCCAATCAGATATATTTGGTGAGATTTCATTGCATTTTATTGTAACTTACTACAGTGTTATCTCATAGGTCATTTTCTTGGTTTAGGTTCCTCTTCCCAATAGTTATTCTCGTAGGAGAAGAAACTATTGCCGTCGTTTCTGTGGGAAAATAAATTATTACCGCCGCTCCCTCCGTCAAGCTAGAAAAAGACAACCAAACCTCTCAATCCAGGATCTCTTCTCTTAAAGGTGCAAGTGCTATGTCTGAATCTCAGGCTAAGAGAAAACTTGAAGAAAAAGCCGTTATCACTGCTGCATCCAATAAGAAGCCCAGAACTGATGAAGACCTCCACATTTCTAGAGGAGGAGGAAGTCACCAATCTTGATCTAACCCTGAAAGATTCTAATGTTAACGTTGTGCTCATGAGTCACATCCTTGCTCTCTTGATCTTGAAGCTACATAGACAAACATGGTTGCCCGCCTAAGAGGTGATCCATTGGTTTGCATTACCATTCCAAGCACTCCTGAAATGCGTAATCGAATCTACAATGACCTTGGCTTCTTTTCGGTTTGATCCCTCCTAGGTCTTCGCCATCAGTTCCTCCCAATATGCTCGACGACCTTCTTCAATGGATTATTCGATCCCCATCCTATACTACTTTCTAACCACTATCACCTTCAACTTTTCCGGAGGTCATCCAATTGTTCTTATCAAGCAACAATTGTTGGTATGTCTCTTCCTTATTTTTTTTAACTTAGATCTTTGATATTACACATAGCCTTCTGACTTAAATTTATGCTACTCGTCTCAGGTTACCAAAAAAAATTCTTTACAAGAAAGCACTTCTAGTGCATCTAGTGAAGTGTCAAAGCTTAAAGATAACCATTTTCCCCTTTTCATTTTCATTCTATCATCAAAACTAAAATAGAAGCTTTGAATCTCTTCAATGGTGATTACATCCGAAGCAAGAAAGAAGAGGAAAGGAAGAAGATCAACTAAAAATATCAATCAACTATAAAATATAAGCAGGTAATATATTCTCTAATCCCTTTTTCTCCCTAAATTCCCATGACCATATTCATTATGATTGATTCTCGTGCTCATTATAATCTGTGCTACCTGAAAATCTAATATGATGAAAAGAATATATTATTTAAGATGAGTTTTGATTATAAAATTTTCCCATAAGAAAATAAATTGATATGAATTAAACCGAGTGTTGTATTACATACAAACTGGTTAGAAATAGCAAGTTAAGGAAATTTTATAAAAGAAAACACTTGAAAATAGTATCTATGCGTCTCTGGAAATAAAATAAGTAATTTTCGAAAGTAAATAGGCCTGGATGAAGGGATAAATGGGATACCAAAAGACAAATGCATGGGGTCTGGGAGGTAACTTAATTAAATTAAGTGTCTAATAATGGGTGAAGGGACCAGTTCCATATTTTATGTTTAACAAGTCAATAAAGTACTAAATAACAATAAAGAAGGACTAAGTCAAGCAAGTCAGAAGTTGACACATGTAAAGCTAGTGTGACATTTGCAAAGAACAATTCCCAACATATGTCGAGAGCTAGTGCTAAAGGATGTAGTGTCTAACCAAAAGTAAAATGATCTAAATCATAATTATAAAGACTTAAGTAAGAAGTTAAGAAATGTTAGCAAAACTTTAGGATTAATGGTCCAAAGTTGTTGATGGCCAAAGATGATCGAGGGTTAAGGTTGAATTTTGAGTGAAGGAGGTGATTTTAGAAATTTAAATAATTAAATGTCATAGGTCACCAAGGCTAAACTAAGACAGACTTCCCTTGACAAGACCGAGAGATAGTGATTGACGAAGGAAGTGTAGCATTTGAAAAATAATAAACTAGAACAAATTAGCTTCTGGAGGATAATTTACGATAAGGCTTAAGATGGTTGAAATTAATGCTTAGAATATTGATGATAATGTGAGAAGTAACATTTTAGCCAAAAGGAAATTAGACCAAATGTTAGGTAAATGAATAGCTAAGTATAAAGCTGATAGTGAATAGTTAGGTAGTGTATTATGTAGTTGATGTAAGGCCTGAGATGGCAGTCAAGGGAACAAAGAGCGAAGGAGTGAAGTCTTTGTCGCATCCGCAAATGAGAATGAAGGAGCAAGGACTTAGTGTAATCCACAAATGAAAACATTTGCATAGGGCCAGAAGTGGCAGCCGAAACTATGAACGTTAGTGTAAGGCCTAAAGTGGCAACTGAAAATGAATGTTGAAGTAAGGCCAAAGGTGGCATCCAAGCACCACTATTGTAACGCCTAGGTTGATAACCAAAGGTTTGGTATAAGACTTTAGGCCTAATGTAATATGCTACATATCGAATTACAAAAACATGGTTAGTATTAATTGCGTAGGTCATTTTCAAAGTCCTTGGTTCAATCCAATAACGTTTATCGGTTATTTGATTTACTCTGGCTAGATATTTTAATTTTAAGTTGACATACCAATTATGATGATACTGAACTTCTACAATGAATGAGATGAATTATATCTTGAGTAGTGTTTCACTTTGAGTAGTTCAGCATGTACCAAATTACGGCCATGGTATGGTTGTCATGCTATGTGCTAGACCATTGTCAACGTACCGTCTAGATATTTAAAATTGATAGTACTTTCAAGTTAGAAGACTGTTATGCATCGTTATCCGAAGATTTTCTATTTTTGACCAAGTTTTATTATCCTATGTAAGTCTCTTATTTAATCATTCTGTCGTTGTTCTAAAGAAACACAAGTTTGTAACCCCTTGATACCCCCCAATGGTCATGAGTAAATCATCATCCATCATATGGAGAGAGTAACATACAGTAGTCTTAATAGATGTATCGATATCCTTTCCTCCATCCATCTTATGTAGGAATATTTAAGAAGTGCGTGTGCATATGTGAGTGTGTATGTGTGTGAGTGTGTGTGTGTGAGTGTGAGTGTGTGTATGTGTTATTATTTATTTATATAATGTTCATGGTTATGGACATGTTTATAACTGCAAGCGATGAACAACGTTTTAAGAATTTTTGACTTATATATGTCTATTGTATTTATTTCGCTATTTTTATCTATAACAACATATATTAAAGAAAATTAAACCATATGCTTACATCATTCCGAACGAGATTCTCTGATAGGAGTTAAGCTATATAATAAATTACATAATTGCCTTTAGGACATGCTCTTAACTCTATCGGGAATAATTTATACATGGCATGGAGTAATTTAGTGATGCATATGTACTAAGTTTCTCATTGTATTTGTACAACAGAATAGATCTTGGGTGCTATTAAATAAACGCTATCTTAAGTATTAGTAATCTTTTAAAGAACGTCGTATATCGACATGTTATAATATTTCTAGAGCCTATAATAGCACTTTTAAACACCCTATTATATGTTAGTATATGATAGCTTTTATGAATTGCTCGTATGGCGACACATTATAGCATTTCTCAAACGATATTGCATATTGACTTATTATATTGTTTTTAAATGTTATAATATTATTCCATATGGCAACGTTTGTGATAATGCTATGTTTAAATTTTCATAAGTTTATACCATTTAGAAAAATTTTGTTATATTCTTTATAACACTTAAATCAATCCAACTAGTATCTTTCACTTCATATGCATAGTTAATCAGAAAAACAACAAAAATACATTTGATAACCACTATAAAATAGCTCATAATATATATTAAAAATATTTGATACAATAAACACATAGTAATTTCTCATAATTTTTCAAAATTGCATCATTCTACGAGTATAAACCAAAACCGAACTCAAATCTCTTGTTTTTCAATACAATCTGGGCATTATTATCATAATCGTACTTACCTCTAAAAAGAGAACCTATGCCTCAAGATGTACATTCTTGACTATGTTAAACACAAATCCATCCAACTTCCATGCGATGGTGCAAGAATTCATCAACATCTTGTATCACTTCTAATTTTGATTAACACCATTTAGGAGATTTAATTAGATAAATAAAATTAAATAATGTGTTGTGATAAGGAGAATAAAATTTAATTCTTTATTCTCATATCCTAAACCCTACCTTTCTCGTTATCATTTCATTCTCATACAATCAAATTGTAATGACCCGTAAATTTTGATAAATAAAATTGGTTAATTTAATTAGATTTTCAAAATTAAATTAGAAAGGAATAAAAAAATTATAATGTATATTGAAATAAATGTTAATAATGAATTGTAGAAATGGTTATTAAAAAACTAATTATTGACAACTGAAGTGGAATCACAAAAATAGCGAAATGGTGTAAATTTTTGCACTTGAATATAAAATGGAAATTTAGTAATTAAAAGTAAGCTTTGGACTAACCAATGAAATATTGTATTGATTAATATAGACTTAATGAAAAGTTTGAATTGAATCAAATCTATTTGAAACTAATTAATTAGTATGCAAATTTATAATAAATTGGAATATTGAAGTATGTTTGGTCAAATTGATTGCATTTGATAAATTGGGAATAAAATTCTTTAAAGGTAATTAATTAGTGCTATATATGAAATTATAACCTGGGTTGGTAAGTAATAAACTTATAAATGAAAGAAAAGTAAATAGGTGACCATTTATATATGTTATTTATTCATTTAGTATGTTAAATAAAAATTTGGAAATCAGATTTCAATTAAAGGAAATTAAGTAGTACGTTAATTTGAAATAAATTTTAATAAATATTGCATTAATGTGAAATGTAATACAAATGGTTAGGGGTTCTCAAATTTGGTAAACTAAGGTAATTATTTATAAATTGAATGAATTTCAATTCAATGGAAATAGTGTAAATATATACTTAGCTACAAATTAAATATATGAAAACAAATGTAAACATTGAATTAAATTCATGAATTTAAATTATAATAAATGGTTATTGAATAAAATCAATGTTCTGAAAGTAATTATAATATTTGTTTGAAGGAAATAAACTTAGTTATTGGTAATTTAAGTTTAATGGTTACATTTGTTATAAGTTACCTATTTGTTTAGTTCATAGAATTTAATTTGAAAGAAATTGTAGTGATTGACTTAATTAGTGCAATCCCAATTTATTAAAGCGATTAGTAGGATAAGAATAATGGAAATCAAAACTTTATTTATTTAAGTGAAATTGAAAATTCAATTATTGGATTTAATGGCAATTAAATGAAATTGAAATAGTTAAATAATACATTATTTGAAATAAAGATAATATGAGAAATTTGTGTAATAGTTTGAATCCAATGTTTAATCCATCCATAATACGACTTTTGGTTGATTTAAAGTATAGAAAGAAAGATTTATTAATTTAATTAAAGTATAAAATTCAACAATTGTATTTATTGCAAAATAAAATGGAATTAAACGTTTAAAATATTACGTTATTGAAATTAAAATGAAATTTGAGAATAATAATGAAATAAATCACGAACCAATGTTAGTGGCATCCTTATTTTGGTAAAAGATGTGAATAAAAAGGTTAAAAATTTAATAAATGGGTTTTGAGAATATAATTTATAATTTCTAAATATAATAAAGTGGAGAAATCAACACTGCAATTGATAGGTTTATCAACTTTTAATTTACATCTAAACTTGTTTAAACTTTTGTAAATAATTAAGAAATATAAAAGTGATAAAATTGTCAATTATGAAATTTAAAATTTAAACATTGAATTTAATTAATTGATTATTAATTTATTTTATTAATGTAAAAATAGCCATTTTGGCCACTGACTCGGATTTCGACGAAATAAGTCTCATCGGATCCGTAATAGTGAATTATTATAGGATTTCAAGTTTCGTAGCAATCGGACTTGTCGTTTCACCGTACGGACTCGAAACGCCTTGAAATCGATTAAATTAAAATCAATTGAAATCAACTTTAAAATTATTGATTTGAGCATAAGTTCTTCATACGATGCAATTTAAACTTGAAACTTGTTCCATCGCATTTAAAATATTTTAAAACACCTATTTTGATATATGGGTTGACCCAATTTTGTTCCGGAGTCGGAACGGGCTTCTTGGGCCACTTTATCGTTAATGCGTACATCTATCTTATCCGATCCATCCTATTTCAAATTTGCCTATAAATATCCAGTTATAAATCCTAGCAGCCTCCATTCCTCATTTCTATACGTAAATAAAATTCTATGCTCCTCTTCCTCAATGGCTGTAAACCCTAATTTATTCAATTCAAATTTCAAATCAAAAATCAAACTTCAAAATTCAAACTCTTCGAAAAAATTCGAAAAAAGTATAGAATCGAAGATTTCATCGATATGAATCTATGAGCAGCTACTGTTTTTGCAATTGATGCTCGAGTCAACCTGAAATCTCGGTCAAAGCTCGAAATTGTGAACCCTAAGCATCAAATTGGGGGTTTATGATTTCGTCGTCAATAGGCGAAATTGATATAAGGGTTTTGAAGAGATCGACATGAGGAATCGTTTGATGGTGGTTGGAGGTCGTATGGTGTGCCGTGGCTACTGGAATTGGCCGATTTGGGTTCGGCAAAACCCTAAGTGGAGGCGGCGTCCGGTGGGAGTTAGGCGACCGGACCTGGGTCATCATGTGCGGCCGGAGCAGTGGAAGCCGATGGTGGTAGCGGCGTGGTCGATGGCGCCCTGTAGGCGAGGCGGTGGACGGTCAAAGGTTGGAACTGGGCGGGTTTTCATGGGTGCGGCTCTGTGTGTTGCGTGCATATGAAGGAGGAAGGATGTCAACGTGCACGTGGTAGTTTTGTATAGGGTGGGTTTTTTTTGTTTTGTTTGTTTTAATATTAATCGTATAACTTCTAGTCTTAATAACTTATTCATACGATATCCGTTTTACGCACGATTTTTTTTTGTTAGGATCGTACTGAAATTCCGGATCTTTCGATGCTGGTTTGGACGAATTTAGAGACTGTCAAATTTGTGGGTTTAAATTGGATTTAAATTCAATTTAAATTCAAAAGGTGAGTGTTTTAACCCACTCACAACTTCTAAAATTTCTTATGTTTGTTAAATTAAATTTGGATGTGATTAAAAATTTATTTATGACTATTTGGCATATTTTTAATCATCATCTCAGCTAAATTGCATTTATTTAATTAAATTGTCATTTACTTATTAATTGCATATAAACTGCCTGTTAAATTGTTATTTATTTATTATTGCATATAAACTGCCAGTTAAACAGTTATTATTTTATCTTTGAATATAAACTGCTAGTTAATTCCTAATGATTATTATCCGTTCCATATTGATGCTATTGTTTGAATTGGATGATGATTGTGATAAATGGTTGGTGGTTGATATTGGATGAATGGATGATGTATTTTATATTGAATAAACTGCAAGTTATCATGCATTTTCATTTCATTCAGGATTGTGGTTTGAAATGATATACAACCGTAAATTTTATTTTTAAATTGCGGATTGAAATGATAAATATCTGTATCACTTGACCATAGGATAGAAATTTTATACAGACAGCGTGGTATATATATAAAAATATTTTAAAATGATTTTTCTATGTTTTGTAAAGAAATATATATATGGTTTTATGAGATAATGATTTCGGATATTTGATAAAGGTTATTTTATATATAGTTAAATTCTTGGTTTTAAGCTATGTATAAAATTGTTTAAAGTATGAAGTAAGTTCAATAATAAAGTTGATTTTATTAAAATATATTATGGATAAGTATTTATTTAAATTATATTCCAATATAGAGTTTATTTATTTTTATAAATCAAAGTTGAGAAGATAGTTTTGAAACTGATTTGAGATTTTATTTAATTAAGATCTTATTGGAATTTAGATTTAAAAAGAATATGGTGTTATAACTAAATTCGGGTTTAAGATAATTTAAGTGTATATATCTAGTCTAAATAAATTGAGGAATATTCAATTATTGAATTTGAAAGTTTTATTTAAAGGATACTGTATTTATTAATTAAGTATTTCAAAACTAAATAATAGTAAAGTGAATTTGGCGTATATATATGAATTAAAAATTTAGTTTTGAAATGGTGGAATATTTAAAACTTTGAAATATATGGAAATTTAAATGGTTTATTTTGGGAATTCAAATCTGTATTTGGATTTGATTTGAGAAATTTAAAAAGCTAATTTACTTTATAAAGTAATTTATTATTAAACCATTTAAGTATTGAAAATTTTGTTTCGAAGCTATGGGTTTAAGGTATATATATTCGAAAGTACTATGATTTTTGGAAAAAAGATATATTTGAAATAAAATGATATCATATGGATTTGGGTTTTAAAATAGAAATGATATCGTATTTATAAGGTTTTGAAATGGATATTCTATTCTGGATTTAAAGTATAAATTATTTTGAAAGACCACGGTGTTATAATAACGCTTGGTTGTTGAACAAACCGGGATCGGAAGTTGTCATACTCTCCGCCAACTCCGAAAGCCACTTTAATAATCGTGTACGCGGTGGAGATTCCAGAATGAAGTAGGATGGTGGCGGCGTTTCCTTTGAGGTAAATACGTTGACCCAACTCCCCTGAGTTGGCATAAGGTGGCTAAAACAGGAGCGATTCTCAGGCCAATTGAGGTAGCACCTTTGATCGAACACATCCCTTCGACGTTATACTTTGACTTTTGTATTGATTCGGTAGCCACTTTTCACTTTTGATTTTTTTTATTTTGGGGGTGTGGCTCGAGGTGGGCGGTAGCTGCGGCTATGCGTTACCATCAGCCCGGATAGAAATTGGTATATCTACCCTGGCATTGCCTAGTTGTGCCGTGTCACCTACCCTAGCGCGCCTTATACGATTTTGGTTTTGTACCATACCTATGGAGTGCCCTCTGACGACGCCCAGTACGGGGGAGATTACGGTACTGTATAGACTATGGGAATATATAAATGTGTTAAGGTGGAAAATGTAAAGCCTTAACGCTATTTAAAAGTAAGTTTATTTTACAATTAGACACTATTATAATAGCGAAATATACTAGATAGTAAATAGTTTAACGGATCCTTAAGAGATGTAAATCCCGAGCATCTCTTAAGTTACTTCACTCATATTTATTTCTGTTGATTTAACTTACATAAGATCTTTTAGTTCTGACTCGAGTGTTTTGTCTTTTCAATTCGCTCGGGTCAGTCCGAGCATTTCAGGATTGAAGACTTTATTTCTGGAGGACGAAGACGAAGTTTTCAGTATTATTATTATATTATATTGTTCCACTGCACACTGTATTCCGCTGCATCGATTTTTATTCGTTGGTATGTGCAACTCTGATATATATTGTATAAGAAAAAAAATATTTTGTAAACAGCTTCATGAACTGTATATTTGATTATTATATTTTATCCTTCCGCTGCGAGATTTTGTTATGTATTATTTCTTTCTCGTTTTTTTATTTACCCCATAACAATCTGCCCTTCCATATGGTTTGAATTGACATGTGTGTCGATTTAAAGCGTGCGAAAAGGTGGGATATTACATCTGGCATCAGAGCTTTGGTTTAGCGATAAACCTTAGCTTTGTGGGGTCTGACTCTTTACTAATAGGGTTGTAATACCCTATGGGAGTCGCTGAGTGTATATATATGAGAGAGCGTATTTGTTAGTGTTATAAAAAGGATTGATATTGTGTTCATCGGTTTCGTTTTGTATTTATAAATTCTGGTTGATGCATGGGACGCTATGACATCAATAGAGATTTCTAAACACTTAATAGGACAGACCGACACAATATTTGTTTTAATATAGGTGAATGAAATAATTTTGCCTATTATATTTTCTATATATATAAAGTAAATTTTTATAAATGATATATATATTTGGTTGTAATATATTGGTTGTTAGGTAATGAAATTTATAAATAATAATGAAATAAGATTGAAAATAAAATAAATCAAAATTGGAAATTTAGAACTTAAGTTTCGGGGTTTTGAAATTTCTTTAGAATGATTTTGGAATATAATAATATTATTATTTAGAAGTATTTTCTGATATAAATATTTTGATATAATTTGAAAGAATTGTTTTAAAATAAATTTTGAAAGAAATGTTTTTAAAAGAAATTTTGGAAAGATAAAATGTACTCCCCTCTCTGTCGCTGGAAAATAATTTCGGTGATGAGTGCACGCATCATCGACATTCATTTTCGAGTTTCGAAGTGGAAAGGCCACTGTAGTAGTTTACTACAATTTGTTTGATAAACCAAATATAAATTTTTAAATTGTTTTAAAATATAATTGGATATATAAAGTGTATGTATATACATTTATCTATTATTTTAAAATGATTTGAAATTAACCCGGTATTTAAATTCTTAAGTTTCCATTAATTAATAATTTCAGTTATTGTAGTGAATTTGAACGTAAGTAATTAATAATTGAAACCTATACAGGAAATAAGAAATTTAATGCTAAGTTATAAAAAAATTAATGGATGGATTATAAATGAAATAACAAGAAAGTTGAAATTGTAACTTATAAAACAAAAGATATAATTACTGAACATTAATTAATTAAAAGAATTGAGGAAACTTGTATAACTTTCAATTACATTTTCTTATTAACATCAACTTTTAATTGCATTCTTAAAAGCATATAGATATAACTTACCAAGTAATAAAAGTTACAAGGTTTAATAAGAAACTGTAATAGATATTATACAAGTAATAAATTTGAGGTAATGAAAGTAATTAATGAAATTCCTTAATAAATAAGAATTTGATGTTGTAATATTATAATCTTAAGTGTAATTGAAAAGCCTACTAATTGAAATACAAAGGTAAGTATTATAAATGAAATTTAGAAGAAATGAAAGTAAATAAATGAAATTAAGTAGTATAAATGAAAGATAATAAACGTAAGTAAATGATTGAAGCTAGTTATTAATAAAATAAGCAGAAAGATGAATACTGCAAATAAATGAAGGGAAAAAAGGATAAACCATTATATGTATAAAAAGTAAGTCAAACAACAATAGTATCAAATGAAATTGACAAGAATAAACTTAGTTTATTGTTTGGATTTTTTGTTTGTTTGGTTTATGGTTGTTTGGGTAAGGATACTTTCAAATTGTTTAGATGAATGAATAATCTATTTAGTTTCATCTAAGACTGCTGAATGAAGGTTACACTTAGTAGTTTATTTTTTTCATTCCGTACAATTTAAAGTTTGAACCCGAACAACTATTTGTTTGTTTGATATGAATAAATGTTTGATTTGTGTTGATTTTATATGATGGTTGCATGCCTTGTTGCAAGGGATTGCTGTTGTTGTATTGATTTGTTTGTCATTGATTGAAACAAGTTAAATATTTCATTTTATATAATTGTTAACCCTTTTATATTATATAAGTGAAATGCAGGTTATGAAAGCAATTGCTACTGCTTTTGGTTCCATAAAATAAGCATAAATTGGCCGACAAATAGGTACGTTTTCGGATTACGGTTTATAGCGTATTATATTATTTTTTCGGGTTGGAATATATATTATTTTGAAAAATATATGTTGTATATTGGTATATTTGATATTATATTTTTCTCCAGAGCCTCTCCGTACAAAGGAGATTCTGCCAAAAATTTCCATAAATTTTGGACTTAGAAAATATTTGAAAATGTTTTTCAAACCTTACTAATTTGAATATAAAAGATTTAGTTGTTATAAATATATATATTTTATTTAAATTATCATATTCTGTAAATTTATTGTTATGAATATAATGTTTTGAATAATTTATATTGATTTATAAGTTTCTCTTTTCCCTTCTTGTAACATCCCGCCTTTTTGCACGATTTAAACAGACACACGTGCCAATTCAAACCATACGTAAGGGCGGATTGTTATGGGATAAATAAGAAAACAGAGAAAGAAACAGAATCTCACAGTGGAAGGATAAAACATAATAATCAAATATACAGTTCATAAATCTGTTTACAAAAACCTTTGATTTATTTATACAATACATATCAGAGTACACATACCATATACAATGCAGCGGAACAATATGAGTGTAGTGAAACCATATTATCTACAGTAATAATAATAAAATCTTCGTCTTCTTCCTCCGGAAATAAAATCTTCAATCCTGAAACGCTCGGACTGACCCGAGCGAATTTGGAAAGACAAAAACAATCGAGTCAGAACTAAAAGATCTTATGTGAGTTAAATTAACAGAAATAAATATGAGTACAGTAACTCAAGAGATGCTCGGGATTTACATCTCCTAAGGATCCGCTAAACTATTTACTATGTAGTATATTGCGCTATTATAATAGTGTCTAATTGTAAAATAAACTTACTTTTAAATAGCGTTAAGGCTTTACATTTTCCACCTTAACACATTTATATATTCCCATAGTCTATACAGTACCGTAATCTTCCCCGTAATGGGCGTCGTCAGAGGGCACTCCATAGGTATGGTACAAAACAAAATCGTATAAGGCGCGCTAGGGTAGGTGACACGGCACAACTAGGCAATGCCAGGGTAGATATACCAATTGCTATCCGGGCTGGTGGAAACGCGCAGCGCGCAGCTACCGTCCACCTCGAACAAACACCCCCAAAATCAAAGAAATCAATAGTGGCCACCGAATCAATCCAAAGTAAGAGTATAGTATCGAAGGAGTGCGTTCGATCAGAGGAATGACCTCATTGGCCCGAGAATCGCTCCTGTTTTAGCCACCTTATACCAACTCACGGGAGTCGGCTCCACGCCTCCACCAACCTACTTCATTTTGGAATCTCCACCGCGTACACGGTTGTTAAAGTGGTTTTCGGAGTTGGCAGAGAGTATGACAACTTCCAATCCCGGTCTCTTCAACAACCAAACGTTATTATAACACCGCGGTCCTTTAAAATAATTTATACTTTTAAAACCAGAATATAATATCCATTTCAAAACCATAAAAATATGATATCATTTCCTTTTAAAACCCAAAACAATATGATATCATCTTTATTTTCCAATATATTCTTTCCAAAAATCATAGTGGTTTCAGAGTAAAATATTTAGAAATCAAAACTCTGGAATATAATATTTCCAAATTATACTACCTTGAAAATCATAACTTTGAAACAAATTTCCATCTCTCAAATGGTTAAATATTAAATTTCCTTTATAAAACAAAATAGCTTCTTTACATTTCACAAATCAATTCCAAATATCGATTTAAACTTCCAAATACCATTTTTAATTCTTATGTTACAAAGCTTTAAATATTTCACCATTTCAAAAACAAACTCATTTGACAAACCCATATATATCATATTCAATTACTTATTATTTAGACTTGAAATGTTTACTTAATGAATTCAATATAATTTAAGTAAAACCTTTAGCTTCACGTAATTGGAAAATCTTTCAATTTATTAAACTTGATATATTCATTAAAATCAACTTGATATTCATTTAAATCACTTTACAAAAAATCAAGTTATAAAAATCATATCCTTTAAAATTTTAATTTTTATTAAATTTCAATTTAACTTAATATTCATCTTCCAAATCTTATTCTCATTTAAGTCATAAAAACTCCAGAAATTAGATTTTAAATAAAGGCTTAATCGTATTTGATCTTAAAAAATCAAACTTTATTTTATGCTTCAAATCAAATTTATACAAAGCTTAAAAACCGAAAATTTACTATATATATATATATATATATATATATATATATATAACCAAATCAATATCCCATAAATCATATATATATATAGCTTTTACAAAATCATAGTAAAACATTTCAAAAATAATTTTATATATTTACCGCGGTGTCTGTATAAAATTTTCTACCCTATGGTCAAGTGATACGGATGTTTATCATTTCGATCCGCAATTTAAAATAAAAATGCGGTTGTATATGATTTCAAACCGCAATCCTGAATGAATGAAATGCATAGCAACTTGCAATTAATAAAATTAATCATCCATTCATCCATCAAATCATACATCCATTTATCACAGTCATCATCTAATTTCAAACAATCATCAATACATAACAGGTGATAAATAATGGTATCAATTATCAGTTTATACTCGAAATAAATTTAATAACTGTTAATTGGCAGTTTATATGCAAAAATAAACGTAAATTTAACTGGCAGTTAATATGAAATAAAAATTTAACATAACTATGATTGACAGTTAATATGCAATTAAATAAATTCTAACTGTCAAATTTATGCAATAAATAAAACTAATTAACAGTTATATTAAATGAATGTGATTTATCAGAGATAATGAATAAAACATGCCAAACAGTCATAAATAAATTTCTACTCATATCTAAAATTAATTTAACAAACACAAGAAATTTTAGAAATTGTGAGTGGGTTAAAACACTCACCTTTTGAATTTAAATCGAATTTAAATTCAATTTAAACTCAAAAATTCGACGGTCTCCGAATTGGTCCAAACCAGCGTTAACAGATCTGGAATTTAATTACGATCCTAACAAAAAAAATCTCGCGTGAATCGGACTACGTATGAGAATGTTATTCGAAAATTTCGATTGAAACAAAAATTAAATAAAATAAAATAAACAAATATACCCCATCACCATGCCACGTCACAGGCCACGTCCTTCTTCTCAAATTCGAGCACGCTACAGCACCAATAAAAAAAAACGGACAGTACCAACAGATTACGCTCTTCGAGAATTATGACATATAATTTTTTCTGGAATTTTTAGAGGAGTTTGAAATATTTTTTATTTTTTTACTTTTTTATTTTTATTTTGGACTGTAATTGGATCTAGAAATTTTACAGCCATTGGAAGAGAAGAAGTTGAAGAAAAGAACACACAGAGAGAAATGAAGATAGATGGAGGCTAGGGTTTACACAGCCTATAAATAGACAAAGTGAAATAGGATAGGTGGGCACGAATCATAAACGCGCAAAACGGTTGTTGGCCCGCCAGAATATTTTATATTAATTGGATACGTTACGGATTAGTAAATAAATTAATTTCTTCCTCAGACATTTACATTGAATTTTAAATGTATTTACAAATGTAAATTTAGATGCTTCATTTATAAGTTTCAATATAAATTCACAATTTCATTAAATTCCAAATTCATAGATAAATTTCCATTTTCAACTAAATTTCTAAATTACCGTAATAATTATCTTAGATTTTTATTCATTCTCAATAGATTTAACTATTGTAAATTGACTAAGTTTTCATACTATAAAAATCCACATTTCTATGTATATATACATTTGAATTCCCTACTAAAATATTTTATTTATATTTCGCAATTACTTCCAATCCATTTTTTCTGGCATCGCACTGTTACTTAAATAAATAGCCTATACCAACACTAATTATCATTAATTTGGAAACGGGTTACGAAATTTTGGATTTTATTAATAATTATTATTTATTACTTCATTGTTTATTCAAATTTAGACAATTTAAGATGTTTCTTAAATGCTGAGTACATTATTAACTTCAGCGTAAAACTTCAATTTTAGTTTATCTACAAATTATAAATTAACTTTGCAGAAATCCTTTAGTTGACCTTTCATTTAATTATCCTATCTATTGGTATCCCATAGATGGGAATTCCTAAAACATCTCTGAATTCCAACTTTAATTTCAATCACATAAATGTTCTATTTAGTTTCCAATAAATTCAGTAAATTCAAATTGTCATGTTCTAAATCCAAATGAATTCATATATCCTGCCTTCCATTCTTTTAATCTAACTAATTATCATTAATTTGAATAAAGTTTACGTTATTTCCACCTATAAGCTACAAATAACAACGAATGCTGCATTTGATTTAGATTCTAAATAAATTGATGGGTAATAATTAATAATTCTCACTATTGCTCGATTTATTCCCATTCATGCTTAAATTACCACTAAACAACCATTAAATTTACCTATCTTTTATTGATTCCATAAAATCTATTTGCCCTGAGTTAGTTACTGCATTTATCAAATTCCAATTTCGCAATCACCTTAAATACGTAAATTAGTATTGCATTAACATTTAAATTTATTAGCTTATGTCAACACTATTAACATTAATTGCAATGAATTACCAATTTTAGTCACTACCCTAACTACTAACTCATATTAACCTACATTATTCCCAAGAATTTCATTGGTTTTTCTTATATTAAATTTATCAACCATATTAATTAAGGTTTTTTAAAAACAATTAATAAAATTCCCTTTAATATATACAACTTAGCAATCTATTAAGCATGGTATTATATTTCACGTAAATGTACATTTAATTACATTTATTACAATGTTATCCAAATAAATTGAATGATCTAAGTATATAACTCCTAATATCCACCCATCTTGCCTTAATCCCAAATAACATACAAATTAAACTACCCTTAATTTCAATTAACCCTATCATTACTTTTTATATTCCAAACAAATAAATTAATAATAGGTTAATTGAATCATATTTACAATCCAACTTTAATTATTTGCAAATTTTGTCAGTTTGGACCACTTGGTAAATTCAGAATCCTTTAACAACTTCCTACATTAATTTATTTTTGAATAATCCCAAAATTTTCAATATTAAAGTACAAATCCAATTTATCAAAAATTAAAACTTAAATTTCAAGGAATTTATTTAGGTTTAGATCCCGTTATTCACTAAAATTGGTTGGTATTTATTTCATTCGCCTCTTTAATTGTACGTAAATTTCTCATAAATACACCTAAAATTTCATTTAATTCCAACTGCTTCCTAATTTCCATTTGTACGTCTTAACACACTCTATATTAGATTTCTAGACATTGTATTACTTATCATATTATTGTAACCTTTATTTAGTGTATTAACATTTATTTCAATTCAAATTCTATCAACCAATTAAACATGTAACCTATTACTATTTCTTACAAATCAAAATATTGCACCCATTGTCATCTTCTGAATGGAATTAGTCTTTATTTCAAAACTTATCTAAATTTACATTGAGACCATATTTAATCCTCTTCGATAATATTAATCCTCAATTTATTAAATGGAATCAATATATCTTACATAACATGTTTTACGCATAAATTTTTAATTAATATTATTTCAACTTATTCCCCATATTCTCAATAATTACCTAACATAAATCTACGCTTATTTTATTCTACATTCACACTTCCGTTACTCTCAAATCAATAAGTAACGTTCATATAAATAAATGTTATGTCAGTTTCCTATTTATTGCGATATTTTTATTTATTTATTACTGCATAACTTTACTTATTTTCTTCCTATCACTTTAAAATTAATCGTTAAAGTAACGCTTATCAATACGCATCAAATTATTTACCAAATTAAAAGGTTTTGATTTTTTTTAACAAATTAATTGATAGATTAATTAGGTAATGTATACGAATTGTTATTGTACCCATAAATTTACACTTAACTAATTAAATGCCTTACCTATATTCTCTATCTTCCCATTATATTCAGGTACAATACTTACACCAATTTTTATTGAAAAATTTATTCATATTACAAACAAAGGCTTAAATTACCATTGTTAAATTAGCGTTCAATATATATTTATCACCTTTTATTATTTCTACTAAATTTTTATTACAAAATTCTATTAAATAAATTAAATCGTCGAAATTTACGGGTCGTTACACTTCTTTTCCTTTTCGGGGACGAAAAGTTTTGAGTGGGGGAGAGTGTAACGACCCGTAAATTTTGATAAATAAAATTGGTTAATTTAATTATATTTTCGAAATTAAATTAGAAAGGAATAAAAAAATTATAATGTGTATTGAAATAAATGTTAAAAATGAATTGTAGAAATGGTTATTAAAAAATTAATTATTGACAACTGAAGTGGAATCACAAAAATAGTGAAATAGTGTAAATTTTTGCACTTGAATATAAAATGGAAATTTAGTAATTAAAAGTAAGCTTTGGATTAACTAATGAAATATTGTATTGATTAATATAGACTTAATGAAAAGGTTGAATTGAATCAAATCTATTGGAAACTAATTAATTGGTATGCAAATTTATAATAAATGGGAATATTGAAGTATGTTTTGTCAAATTGATTGCATATAATAAATTGGGAATAAATTCATTAAAGGTAATGAATTAGTGCTATATATGAAATTATAACCTGGGTTGGTAAGTAATAAACTTATAAATGAAAGAAAAGTAAATAGGTGACCATTTATATATGTTATTTATTCATTTAGTATGTTAAATAAAATTTGGAAATCAGATTTCAATTAAAGGAAATTAAGTAGTACGTTAATTTGAAATAAATTTTAATAAATAGTACATTAATGTGAAATGTAATACAAATGGTTAGGGGTTGTCAAATTTGGTAAACTAAGGTAATTATTTATAAATTGAATGAATTTCAATTCAATGGAAATAGTGTAAATATATACTTAGCTACAAATTGAATATATGAAAACAAATGTAAGCATTAAATTAAATACATGAATTTAAATTATAATAAATGGTCATTGAATAAAATCAATGTTCTGGAAGTAAATATAATATTTTTTTGAAGGAAATAAACTTAGTTATTGTTAATTTAAGTTTAATGGTTACAATTGTTATAAATTACCTATTTGTTTAGTTCATAGAATTTAATTTGAAAGAAATTGTAGTGATTGACTTAATTAGTGCAATCCCAATTTATTAAAGCAATTAGTAGGATAAGAATAATGGAAATCAAAACTTTATTTATTTAAGTGAAATGGAAAATTCAATAATTGGATTTAATGGCAATTAAATGAAATTGAAATAGTTAAATAATACGTTAAATTCTTGGTTTTAAGCTATGTATAAAATTGTTTAAAGTACGAAGTAAGTTCAATAATAAAGTTGATTTTATTAAAATATATTATGGATAAGTATTTACTTAAATTATATTCCAATATAGAGTTTATATTGATTTTTACAAGTCAAAGTTGAGAAGATAGTTTTGAAATTGATTTGAGATTTTATTTAATTAAGATCTTATTGAAATTTAGATTTAAAATGAATATGGTGTTATAACTAAATTCGGGTTTAAGATGATTTAAGTGAATATATCTAGTCTAAATAAATTGAGGAATATTCAATTATTGAATTTTAAAGTTTTATTTAAAGGATACTGTATTTGTTAAGTAAGTATTTCAAAACTAAATAATAGTAAAGTGAATTTGGCATACATATATGAATCAAAAATTTAGTTTTGAAATGGTGGAATATTTAAAACTTTGAAATATATGGAAATTTAAATGGTTTATTTGGGAATTCAAATCTGTATTTGGAATTAATTTGAGAAATTTAAAAAGCTAATTTACTTTATAAAGTAATTTATTATTAAACCATTTAAGTATTGAAAATTTTGTTTCGAAGCTATGGGTTTAAGGTATATATATTTGAAAGTACTATGATTTTTGGAAAAAACATATATTTGAAATAAAATGATATCATATGGATTTGGGTTTTAAAATAGAAATGATATCGTATTTATAAGGTTTTGAAATGGATATTTTATTCTGGTTTTAAATTATAAATTATTTTGAAGGACCGCGGTGTTATAATAACGTTTGGTTGTTGAAGAAACCGGGATCGGAAGTTGTCATACTCTCTGCTAACTCCAAAACCACTTTAACAACCGTGTACGCGGTGGAGATTCCAGAATGAAGTAGGATGGTAGGGGCATTTCCTTTGAGGTAAATACGTGGACCCAACTCCCATGAGTTGGCATAAGGTAGCTAAAACAGGAGCGATTCTCGGGCCAATTGAGGTAGCACCTTTGATCGGACACATCCCTTAGACATTATACTTTGACTTTTGGATTGATTCGGTGGCCACTTTTCACTTTTGATTTTTTTTATTTTGGGGGTGTAGCTCGAGGTGGGCGGTTGCTGGGGCTATGCGTTACCACCAGCCCGGATAGCAATTGGTATATCTACCCTGGCATTGCCTAGTTGTGCCGTGTCACCTACCCTAGCGCGCTTTATACGATTTTGGTTTTGTACCATACCTATGGAGTGCCCTCTGAAGACGCCTAGTACGGGGGAGATTACGGTATTGTATAGACTATGAGAATATATAAATGTATTAAGGTGGAAAATGAAAAGCCTTAACGCTATTTAAAAGTAAGTTTATTTTATAATTCGACACTATTATAATAGCGAAATGTACTACATAGTAAATAGTTTAACGGATCCTTAGGAGATGTAAATCCCGAGCATCTCTTGAGTTACTGCACTCATATTTATTTCTGTTGATTTAACCTACAGTTCTGACTCGAGTGTTTTGTCTTTTCAACTCGCTCGGATCAGTCCGAGCATTTCAGGATCGAAGACTTTATATCTGGAGGACGAAGACGAAGATTTCATTATTATTCTTATATTACTTTGTTCCACTACACACTGTATTCCGCTGCATCGATTTTTATTCGTTGGTATGTGCAACTCTAATATATATTGTATAAGAAAAAAAAATATTTTGTAAACACCTATATGAGCTGTATATTTGATTATTATATTTTATCCTTCCGCTGTGAGATTCTGTTATGTTTTATTTCTTTCTCGTCTTTCTTATTTACCCCATAACAATCCGCCCTTCTGTATGGTTTGAATTGGCATGTGTATCGATTTAAAGCGTGCGAAAAGGCGAGATATTGCACAAATACAAAGATATAGGTTGGCCATTAACAAAAGAAATAGAAGAGGAAACCTAAAGCATTCAAGGGAAAAGGTTAAGGGGAATTAACCAACTACAAATCTCAATCTCTTTATCCAATCTAAGGTGATTATCAATTAACCATCTCACTTTTTATGCTTGAATTCGAATTTATAACCTTCCAAAATATTTTTTAATGTTATGCCATGTTATTATTCATTGCTTCATTACATGATTAAATTATGATTTATTGGATTTACAAGAAATTAATTTGATAGCTTCTAAGGGTAGAAACATAATTTATGATCTCCAGACGACTTGAAATTTTGATATGATGTATAGAACATTATTTGGAGATAGGTTTTTAATTTCATAATTTTTCAAGTTCATATGAATATTTAAATTTTCTAAGAGGAATAAAAAGGTTTATTTTGGGTTTTAATTATTAAAAATAATTAAATAATAAATTTGGTCCCAAAATTTTATATGTGGAAGAATATGTTAGTTCTGATTTTTGGTTATTTTTCCCAAGTGGTTATGATTTTCTATAAATTTATTTAGCTAGAAAAACTACTAATTAATATTGATTAATAGTATTATTTACTGGGTTTGCAAATGGTTTTGGAAGGTAAATTGACGTTATAGCCGTTTTCAAAAAAGAAAATAAAACGTATCTTGCTATCTAATAGAAAGTTAACAAGGGAAAGAGTAGATGGAAAGAATTGTCTTTTTAAAGAAATAAATCAGTTTTACGTTTTCTTACGGAAATGCCATTTCATTGACATATAGATCTGACACCCCTGTTAAAAGCTGATACCTTGTATCGTGCCTATAAGTTTGGCATTAATATAAAATGGTACATGCGATATCTACCTTTTAGGTATGTGATGTACCAGTTTGTATAGAAGTTCAACACCTAGTTTGTAGGGGTACGGTGTCTCTAGTTGTAGAGATTCGGCACCCAAGGGTTTTGTAACTCCACATGGTTCTTTTGAAAACCGATATCATTCTATTGTAAATATGTTCGAAGATCAACATCCTTACTATTTTAAAACCCGACATTCCTTGTCCCTTATATTTTCGATATCTATTTTAGCACCATGGATGCCATATATTTACAAATCCGATATCCTAGTTTTATAGGACAGAAAGCCTTATGTTATGTAAATAGAAAGCCAAGTTTTTATAAGTACAACAACCTATATAGTTTAGAAATTCGACAACTACATATTTTGGCCTTATAGCCTTATGTTTTACAAATCAGAATTCTTGTTTAAAGACTCTATATGTAGAGGCTCGACATACTATTTCGATTGTATTGATGTCGCATGTTTTTAAACCTAATAGCTTTACTTAAAGGTTTGATAGCCAATTGTTTTAAGGGTTCAAAAACCTCCCTTTTGACACCATATGTATAAAAAGCTATTTCAAAGAAGATTGTACTTTGGCGTAAGATTTTGATTAAGCAAAGGGCTATCTTTTCCTTGTATTAAAATATGAAGTTAAGGGATATTTTAGCCGAAGGTTTTATAAGGAAATTATTATTCTTGTCACCATTAGATAAATTATGATAGGATATTTTGACTCATGGATTTAGAAAACCAGGTAGTGTTGGACTTGTGTAGGGTCGCGGCCTATGTTTTAGCTATTAGCTCCCAGTTGATAAATGTCCATGATTCCAGTGTGTAGGGATTTTTCAAGGGTAAAAACTAAAAGAATAACAGTTGTTACCAAAAAGGATGAAGGAAATCATAGTTAAATTAATATGATACACTCTACCTCTTTATATATATTTGCACTACAAGCACATCATTAATTTTAACTAGGAGATGATACAGTTTTGAGAAGGTGGCTACAAACAAAAGGGAATGAAATAGTAAATGTGGCAATAGTATTTTGTCCTTCAAATAAAAGTTCATAGGAAAGTTCTGTAGAAAAAAAAAGTAGTTTCCAAGTGATGGCTTCAACTTGCAATGATGGTACCAAAAAATCTATTTACTTTAAGTACATAAAAATCTTTCATTGCATTTATTAATGCAATAAACAAGAATGCCAGATTTGATAGAAAACAGTGGTCGTGAACTTAAATTATTAGTATTGTTCTTTTGAACATTCAATCCCTTAATGATTCGATCATTAACTATTTCTATGATTTGTTATGTCATAACAAACCGTGATATGCACGCAGCGGAGAGATATGCAACAATAACTCACAGTATAATAGTTATTTAACACATTAAGCTAAAAGCACATCCAAATATGTAAAATAGAAACATCCTCACCATCTTTAGAACTAAAAGGAGCTGCAATTTGTTCCCCTGGCATTTTCTTAATCGATTAATATATTACAGTGAAATATGATGTCATGTAATTCAACTCTTATTAATAACTGTCAAAGTACCTTTAATGACCCAGTATATTAACATTTGAATCAAAACTAGACTAAAAATATGCAGTTTTTCTATAGGCAATGTAAAAATATAATGCTATGTATAAAATCATAAATTTAATTAACTTTCGAATTATTGCTACCATAGTCAAATCCATATCGTAGATAGAAATATATATTTTCGAGAAAAAGCACCAACGTAGACAGATAATCGTAATCCAAAAATAGAAGCTTATGTTCTAAACAAATCATACAACACTAACTTTGAATTAGAATACGATTGGAACATACATGCATTTAACTTGGTCGGTTTCATAAGTAATCACTGGCTCGCATTTAGGTTTCCTTTAGCAGGTTAATTACTGATCCTCGGATTCGTTTTCGGAGCCTTTCCTTGGTTTCAACCCTAGCATCATCTTAAATATAGAATTAATAGTAAAACTTAATATACATCTTCATATTAGTTAAGTAATCCATTTAAAAGAAAAAGATCAATATAGAAGAACAATTGACTATGATCCTGACGTGTGATATTCAATATACTATTATAATGAATTTCAATATACTATTATAATATTGATACAATAACAAAAACAAAACTGGATGGTTAAACCCAATCAGAAATTAAGCAACTTTAATCACCAAATAATGGATGTTGCCTTTGGAATGATTATAACACCGTTTTCATTACCACTATTAAGACCTAGAGATCTATCTATTTAATGGCATGGTCTTCTCTAAAGTAGATGAACACCACAAGTACAATAAAATAAAACAAAATAGAAGTTCACCATGTGTAAAGTTTAATCCATCCCCGTATTTTCTATAAATATAAAATGATAAAGTAGTTATATCATATTATTGTATTCTTGTTAGAGTTATTCAAAGGATCCCCAAAGTAAAATAATACAATAACTTTTTCTCTCGAATCTTACAATGAATGTTATATAAGCCTATATATAGTAGTCTAATGTTATCCTAGTCATTAGATTAGATATATGCAAAGACTTACGACTGGAACTCTAAAACACCCTAAAAGATAAAATTATCACTGGAAATTTGAGCCTAATTGCCTGGTAAAAGCCAATTTTAGTCGACTGGAAATTTCACCAGACGACTGATATGGCTTTCTTATCAACTAGAAAATTAATACTCTCCTATGATCCAAAGTAGCATAAACGACAGTCGATTAATAGGCCTGCCAATCGATTAGAAGGAGTTCCAGTCGACTAGTAGATTCTACCAGTTGATTTGAAATACGTAGCCAGTGCTATAGACATCAGTCCATTTTTTCTTCTTCGTCTCTTCTCTACTCCGTCTTCTCTATATCTTCACCCAATGTCTTTCTACTTTGACTTGGAGCAATAGTATCCCCAACTCCAAAAATCTCCATCTTGATACTAATTTACGTAAAGTATCACAAACCCCACTTAATACCTCAAGCTCCAAGCAATCTATAATATCACAATGGAATCAAATATCTCTATTCCCCAAAAGAAATTACGACCAACCTCCAAAACTATGTAAGTTGAACATGCACGTCATCAATAAATCAAAATGTTTCACCATTTTTTCAAGAATTTTTTATATGTTATCTCTTTCCACTTTTGCATGTAGCATCTCCCTATCACCCTTCCAATCCCTTGTGACTCTATCTCAATCTGAAAGTTATTGCCATTTTGTAACGACCCGTATTTTACGTGTTGATAAATCGTAAAATAGATGCCATCAAGTCGTTAGTATTGTTGTTAAGTCGTTTAAAGTTTGAGTCGACCATAGCTTAAGTCGTATGGAAGCTAACTCGTGTGGTGCTTAAGTCGTAGATAGCTTAGGTCGGGTATTTATTAAGTCGTAGACGACTTAAGGGGTTTCGAGTTATAGAAGTTTCGACCTATAGAAGTTAAGCCGTGTGATGGCTTAGGTCGTGTGTTGATTTAGGTCATGGACGGGTTAAGGATTTACCGACCTATAGATTTGAGCGACTTAGGGGGTTAGACGACCTAAGATAGTTAGAGGCTTAAGGGTTTAGGTCGTGAGTCATTTGTAATGACTTAACGGGATAGCGACTTAGTGGTTAGCCTGTGTTGGAGTTAGGTCGTAGGTCGTAGGTCGTAGGTCGTAGGACCTGTTGAGTCGTAGGTCGTGAGGTTTTTAGGTTGGCCTGTGTTTTAAGTCACGTATGTTCGTGTGTTGTTAAGTCGTGTGACCATGTGTTGTAGTTAGGTCGTGAACGACCTAAGGCTTGAGTCGTGTGTGTTTTTAGGTCGTCACATAGTTAAGTCGTGTGGCCTGGGTTTGGATAGGTCGCGGCATTCGATAAGTTGTAAGTCGCATGTCTGTTAAGTCGCGCCTGGGATGAGTCGTTGGGACGGCATCAGGTTAAGTGGTTAGGTCGGCAGGGTGTGTTGAGTCGCTAGGTCGGCCGTGTTTGTTAGGTCGCATAGGAGTTAGGTCGGTATCATTGCTGAGTCGTATGCCGTTAAGTGGTAGGCCATGCGTTGAGTCGTGAGTCGTATAGTGGCTTGAGTCTTGAGTCGTGAGTCGTGGACGACTCATAGGGGCGGACGACTCATGGGGTTTCCAGCCTATAAATAGAGGCGCCTATCTCACTCTTTTGGCACCGGATTTTGAAGCGACGAAGTGCTGCCATTTTGAGAGCTCGACTACAACATTTCTTCACTTCTTTTCTCCACTCTAATCTAGTGCTAACACCCATCCAAGATCGAAGATCAAGATCAAAGATTCAAGAGCCAAAGTTGAAGATCTTCATCCAACAAAGAGAGATTTCATCATTTGAAGTGGAATCTTGTCGGATCAAGCTTAGTTCTTTGCTGTCCAGATCTGAAGTTGGTTGTTTTTAAGGTGTTTAGGTGATTCGGTGAGTGGTGGTTATCTCTCACATGGACCCAAAGGAGTATATTGGACCGGTGGCTTGTTTGTGTGTTAAAGATAGCGATTTCATGCATTTTCCTTAAGTCTGCATGTAGATCTATGGTTCATGATGATTCAACACCTATTTTACTATATGTTCACCTATGCAAGTTCATTCATTAAGTTGTAGGAATGTTGCTTAGAATTCATACTTATTAGATTTGGACTATTTATTTACGAAATTGCCATTATTGCTGTGATTGTTTGTTTAGATCTTATTTGATTGATTACTTGGATTAATGTTCGATTCAATTGATTAGTTGATTGATAACTTGATTTGGTCAAGTTGGACGAAGATGATTCAAAAGCTAAGTGGAAAGGCTCTTGAATAAGGAAAGCTACTTGTGGCATATGAAGCGGATGTTGAAGCTCATATGGATAGACTTGATGATGATGTTGAGATGAGGCTTTGCCATGATGCGATGAGGCAAACCATGATGTTGAGATGGAACTTTTCTATGATGCGAAGAAGCAAAGTAAGATGTGAGAAAGCCTTGGTTTAATCCAGACGGGATCATCCCAAGCATGATGATACTCGATGATGTGGTTCAAGTTTGTGAATAATGGTTGGCTCGAGAAGCGCTTGAGCTAGTATGAAAATAATCGTCAAGGAGGATGACCAGAAAGCTGAGATCTCATCGTTATTGAAGGTTCTAGCATACTCAAAGCAAGAGTACGTTGGGACGGGCTGCGACGACGTCCCAGGCACGGGCTGCGACGACGTGCTAGTACTCTGGGCAGATTCGATAGTCCTAGGCACGGGCTGCGACGACGTGCGGAGTTATGCCTAGAACCGGGGTTACCATTAGCCCTTGGCGGATGGATGAGATAATGAGATGGTCATTCAATTAACGATGAAATCAAGGCAATGATAACAGTGATAGCCAGAGTCATGGATGTTTGGATGTTTGGTTGTATTGTCGCTTGGGCCAAGAGCGATGTTTTCAGAGTGCTTATCTGATCTTGGTTTAGGCCTTGGGGGTTTGTACTTGGAAAACATCGACCTTGACTCGAGTGATAATTGCTTTTCTTTGAATGTCTGAATTGCTATGTTTGCTTCTGCTTAGTGTGTCTAGGGCTATCACTGTAGAAAGAGGTGGAGTGGGATGGTTGGGTTCCTATTCCTTTTACCCTTTATGCTCTTTTGGTATGTTTGATAGAGTATTTACTGCTCACTAAGACTTTTGTCTGACTCAAGGTTTTATGTTTAACTCTTATTACCTTGGACTGTTCATCCATGTTGGGATGGGCAGACTAGGTAGCAGGTGACAGGTGCTGTTCTTAGTGACTAACGCTGTTGATGACGAAGACGAGCTGGAGGCTTTTTCATATTGTTTTCTTACTATATGTACTGGATGTTCCGCTGTTTGTATGATTCTCTGAGTGTTATGTAGTGAGGCTTGTTGTATTGACTTTTCAGATTGTTGTACCAAACTATTATGAGCTTATATGATGAATTCTGTTCTATGGAGCTTCACTATGTATACTTCTCTATTGTATTTTATCCATGCGCTGTGAGTAATACGATAGACTATTTTGTGTTTACTTTACCCTGATGATCGTCCATGGCAGCCTGGCACACTTTACAGCGCACTATTTCCTTGTTTAGTGCAGGAGTCATGGGCGGTCGTCACATTTGGTATCAGAGCTTTGGTTAATCGATTTTAGCCAACGCTCGCTGACGTTACTACGTATGAGAGACGTAATTGTATTTTGATGGATAATTACTATATATAATATAGTAGCTTAGAAGGATTTGAATTCCTTATGTAGTTGTTTCCTAGGGTATATTAATCATTGCTTTTAGATATTAGGAATGAGTTGAAGAGGGAGACCAGCTGCTAGGGAAGGCCATGCTGTTGAGGGGGCTGCTGATTATGCTTCTATGTTTGAGGCTATGATGACTTCGATCATGAAAAGGATGCCAGCTCCGGGACCATCAGTAGATGTTGGAGTTCAAGTTCAAGCTCCAAGACCAGTGGATTTTGCTAAGTTGTGCAAAGACTATACTTCTCTTGGAGGAAAGGTTTTCTTGGGAACAGAATCAACCATTGAAGTTCATAGATGGATAGATGCTTGTAAAAGGATTTTTGGTGATTTGGGAATTGAGGATGCAACTAAGAGGAAGCTTGCATCAAGACAGCTTCAGGGAAGGGCTTCTGATTGGTGGAACTCTATCACTATTGATACTCCGGAGGAAGAGATCACTTGGGAGCAATTCCAAGCTAGATTTGAAGCTAAGTTCATTTCTACAGCTCAGAAATCTGTTCTGTTTAAGAAGTTTATGGAACTCAAACAAGGTGTAAGACCAGCTCTTGAGTATGCTTCTGAGTTTGAAGCTTTGTCCAAGTATGCTCGGTCATATATTGACTCCCCCTATCAGAAGAATGAGAAGTTTGTGACAGGCTTGGATAGTTATCTTGGGAGGAAGTTGGTGGATCATCTGGATGATTCATTTGAGAAGCTTTTGGAGAAGGCTCTCAAGCATGAGAATCTGTTTCCTAAGGAAGGATCTGTTGTTGCTGTAACCAAGGAGCAAAGTGGAAACAAGAAGAGGAAGCAGCAGCAGCAGAAGGGTAAGGATGGCCAGAAGAAGCCGAAGGGTGAAGTGACCTGCTACAACTGTCAGCAGAAGGGTCATCTCTCCAGGGACTGCAAGAAACCGAGAGTGCCGGCAAAGTGTCACAACTGTGATAAACCGGGGCGTTTCAAGAGGGATTGTCCGAAACCGAGAAAGGACAAGCGGATTGTGCAAGCTTATGCTTTGGGGGCTGTGCCATCGTCTTCGAAAGCTCCTACTGTTGAAGAGAAAGGGAAGAGTGTAGTGGTTCAAGGTACTCTTTCCATATGTGGTGTTCCAGTTAGAGTGTTGTTTGATACTGGGGCGTCGCATTCGTTTGTTTGTAATGAACTTGTAGGCCGGTTGGGTTTGGAACCGGATATTGTTGATAGACCATTGGTTGTGACTAATCCAGTTGGGGGTTCGTCTTGTTTGTGTATGATATGCTGTGGTCTAGTTGTGTCGAGTCATGATTGCTCTTTTGTTTGTGATTGTTTTGTTCTGAACTTTGTGGGGTTCGGAATTATTTTAGGTATGGACTGGCTTAGGAAGTATGCGGCAAAGGTTGATTGCGAGAGGCTTGAGGTGACAGTCGAGAATGTGGAGAGGCGAAAGGTTGTGATATGATGTAAGCATGAGGAAGGCGTCTTCATGAGCTTCATGTATTCTCTGGTTGTTCCATGGGATGGACTGTCATCGGTGCCTATTGTGAATGGATTTGAGGATGTCTTTGACGAGGTCAAAGGGTTACCGCCGCACAGAGAGATCGAGTTTCGTATCGATCTAGTTGAGGGAGCCAGACCCGTTGTGATGCCTCTTAGGCGAATGGCGCCTAGGGAACAGCAAGAGTTGAAGGTGCAAGTTGATGACCTTTTGCAGAAAGGATTCATTAGGCGTAGTGTGTCCGAATGGGGTGCACCAGTTGTGTTTGCAGCCAAAGCGGATGGATCGTTGGGGTTGTGTGTGGATTATCGTGAGCTGAATAAAGTGACTAAGAAGAACAAGTATCCATTGCCGAGAATAGATGATTTGTTTGATCAGCTTCACGAAGCTAAGGTGTTTTCTCAGATGGATTTGGAAACGGGATTTCACCAGTTGAGAGTGGCAAAGGATAGTGTGCCAAAGACTGCTTTCAGGACACCATCCGGTTTTTATGAGTGGTTGGTAATGCCGTTTGGATTGACCAATGCACCAGCATATTATGTGGATCTTATGAATAGAGTGTTCAGAGATCAGTTGAACAAGTTCGTACTTGTGTTCGTGGATGATATTCTGATTTATTCCAGAACTGAAGAAGAGCACAAGACGCACTTGCGTATTGTTTTGGAAATCTTGCGAAAACATCAGCTGAGGGCTAAGTTTTCGAAGTGTCACTTCTGGAAGAGTGAAGTGAGGTTCTTAGGCCATGTTATCTCTGGAAATGGAATAGCGGTTGATCCCGCCAACGTGGCCGTGATCCAGGATTGGGTTAGACCTAAGAATGCATCTGATGTGAGAAGTTTTCTTGGATTAGCAGGATATTATCGTCGGTTTATCAAAAACTTTTCCAAGATAGCTGCACCGTTAACAGGATTGACGAAAAAGAACCAAGTATTCAGATGGGATGCTAAGTGTGAGCAAGCTTTCGAAATCCTGATAGAGCGACTGACAAGTGCTCCTATTTTGACTATTCTAAGTGGAAATGATGAGATGGTGGTTTACACCGATGCATGTGGCACTGGACTTGGAGCAGTGCTAATGCAGAAGGATAAAGTTGTTGCATATGCAAGTCGACAACTAAAGCCGTATGAAAGGAATTATCCGACTCATGATTTGGAGTTAGCGGCAATTGTATTTGCTCTGAAGATGTGGAGACATTATCTATTGGGAGTTCGATTTGAGTTGTTTACAGATCATAAGTCGTTGAAGCAATGATGGCTAGAGTTTTTAGCATCATATGATTTTGGTATAGCATATACTCCGAGAAAAGGTAATGCAGTGGCAGATGCGTTAAGTCGAAGACATGCAGGATTGGGAGCCATGTTTTCAGAATGGAAGAGCCTTGAGTATTTGGCTGGGTTTGACTTCAGGCCTAGATGTGGATTGGAACCTGAGATGTTGGCAAACTTATCGATAGGACCTACTCTAGTGGAAAGAATTGGCGAGAGCCAAAAGCAAGACGATAAGCTTGTCAAGATTATCCGGGATTTGGAATCTAGATCAGACCCAGAAAAGGATAAAGGATTTGAAGTCTATTGAGAGGGTTGGCTTCGGAAGCAAGGACTATTTGTTGTTCCCGATATAGATGGATTGAGAGATGAAGTTCTTATGGAAAGTCATCACTCGAAGTTGACAATTCATCCAGGTGGAAATAAGATGTATCGGGATATGAAGAGAACCTATTACTGGGAAGGTACGAAGAAGGATGTTGGAAATTTTATTTCCAAGTGCATGAATTGCCAGTTGGTAAAAGCCAAACAGAAGAAGCCAAGTGGATTGCTTCAGCCATTAGAAGTTCCTACATGGAAGTGAGAGCAGATATCGATGGATTTTATCGATGGACTACCTAGAACAAGAACGGGAAATGAAGGGATTTGGGTCATCGTAGATCGCTTGACTAAGAGTGCAAGATTCATTTCTATTCGATCAACTAGGACTGCATCGAAATTGGCTGAGTTGTATGTTAAGTGGATAGTTCGATTCCATGGTATTCCGAAGAGTATAGTGAGCGATCGAGACCCATTGTTCACTAGTGGATTTTGGAAGAGCTTCCAAGAAGTTTTGGGGACCGAGTTGTGTTTGAGTACAGCTTATCATCCCCAAACAGATGGTCAGACCGAGAGAGTTAACCGAGTTTTGGAAGATCTCCTTAGAGCTTGTGTTTTAGATTTCGGAGGATCATGGGAAGATCATCTTCATTTGGTGGAATTTGCATATAATAATAGTTACCAGTCAAGTATTGGTATGGCACCGTATGAAGCATTGTATGGAAGATCGTGTAACTCTCCGACATGTTGGTTGGAAACTGGAGAAAAATTGATACTTGGGCCAGAAATGATTCGTCAGACTTCGGATTGTATAGAGACCATTCGGCGACGAATGAAGGCAGCCCAAGACCGTCAGAAAAGTTATGCTGATAAGCGTCGTAAGGATTTGGAATTCGATGTGGGTGATATGGTTTTCGTGAAGATTTCTCCTCTGAAGAATGTTATTCGATTCGGGAAGAAAGGAAAATTGACTCCGAGATTTGTTGGACCATTCCCGATCATCGAGCGAATTGGAAAGCTCGCCTATAGATTGGAGTTACCAGAAAAGATGGCGGGTGTGCACAATGTTTTTCATGTATCTTATCTACGGAAATATGTGCACGACTCGAATACAGTAGTTTCTGCTGAAAGCTGTGAAGATTTAGAGGTTGATCCAGTTGTTACGAGACCTCGTAAGCCGCTTCGTGTTGTGGAAACTGACACGAAACAGCTTAGGAGGAAGACGGTTAAGTTGCTCAAGGTACAATGGAGTGATGATGTTAACGACTGTACGCGGGAGGAGGAAGAGAGGATGAAGGCAGCTCATCCTGAACTCTTCGAGGTATGGCCCTAAGGTGTCGTGACATCTCACGAATTTGTAACTTGTTCTAGTCTTAGAATTCTGCATGCTAGGCTAGTAATTGGATGCATGGTTTGTTGATTGCTATGGATGGTAGGCATGCGGAATAACTTTGGTTGCTCTTGTTTGTTTGGAATTTCGGGGCGAAATTCCTAAGGGGGAGAGAATGTAACGACCCGTATTTTACGTGTCGATCAATCGTAAAATAGATGCCATCAAGTCGTTAGTATTGTTGTTAAGTCGTTTAAAGTTTGAGTCGACCATAGCTTAAGTCGTATGGAAGCTAACTCGTGTGGTGCTTAAGTCGTAGATAGCTTAGGTCGGGTATTTCTTAAGTCGTAGACGACTTAAGGGGTTTCGAGTTATAGAAGTTTCGACCTATAGAAGTTAAGCCGTGTGATGGCTTAGGTCGTGTGTTGATTTAGGTCGTGGACGGGTTAAGGATTTACCGACCTATAGATTTGAGCGACTTAGGGGGTTAGACGACCTAAGATAGTTAGAGGCTTAAGGGTTTAGGTCGTGAGTCGTTTGGAACGACTTAACGGGATAGCGACCTAGTGGTTAGCCTGTGTTGGAGTTAGGTCGTAGGTCGTAGGTCGTAGGACCTGTTGAGTCGTAGGTCGTGAGGTTTTTAGGTTGGCCTGTGTTTTAAGTCACGTATGTTCGTGTGTTGTTAGGTCGTGTGACCATGTGTTGTAGTTAGGTCGTGAACGACCTAAGGCTTGAGTCGTGTGTGTTTTTAGGTCGTCACATAGTTAAGTCGTGTGGCCTGGGTTTGGATAGGTCGCGGCATTCGATAAGTTGTAAGTCGTGTGTCTGTTAAGTCGCGCCTGGGATGAGTCGTTGGGTCGGCATCAAGTTAAGTGGTTAGGTCGGCAGGGTGTGTTGAGTCGCTAGGTCGGCCGTGTTTGTTAGGTCGCATAGGAGTTAGGTCGGTATCATTGCTGAGTCGTATGCCGTTAAGTGGTAGGCCATGCGTTGAGTCGTGAGTCGTATAGTGGCTTGAGTCTTGAGTCGTGAGTCGTGGACGACTCATAGGGGCGGACGACTCATGGGGTTTCCAGCCTATAAATAGAGGCGCCTATCTCACTATTTTGGCACCGGATTTTGAAGCGACGAAGTGCTGCCATTTTGAGAGCTCAACTACAACATTTCTTCACTTCTTTTCTCCACTCTAATCTAGTGCTAACACCCATCCAAGATCGAAGATCAAGATCAAAGATTCAAGAGCCAAAGTTGAAGATCTTCATCCAACAAAGAGAGATTTCATCATTTGAAGTGGAATCTTGTCGGATCAAGCTTAGTTCTTTGCTGTCCAGATCTGAAGTTGGTTGTTTTTAAGGTGTTTAGGTGATTCGGTGAGTGGTGGTTATCTCTCACACGGACCCAAAGGAGTATATTGGACCGGTGGCTTGTTTGTGTGTTAAAGATAGCGATTTCATACATTTTCCTTAAGTCTGCATGTAGATCTATGGTTCATGATGATTCAACACCTATTTTACTATATGTTCACCTATGCAAGTTCATTCATTAAGTTGTAGGAATGTTGCTTAGAATTCATACTTATTAGATTTGGACTCTTTATTTACGAAATTGCCATTATTGCTGTGATTGTTTGTTTAGATCTTGTTTGATTGATTACTTGGATTAATGTTTGATTTAATTGATTAGTTGATTGATAACTTGATTTGGTCAAGTTGGACGAAGATGATTCAAAAGCTAAGTGGAAAGACTCTTGAATAAGGAAAGCTGCTTGTGGCATATGAAGCGGATGTTGAAGCTCATATGGATAGACTTGATGATGATGTTGAGATGAGGCTTTGCCATGATGCGATGAGGCAAACCATGATGTTGAGATGGAACTTTGTTATGATGCGAAGAAGCAAAGTAAGATGTGAGAAAGCCTTGGTTTAATCCAGACGGGATCATCCCAAGCATGATGGTACTCGATGATGTGGTTCGAGTTTGTGGATAATGGTTGGCTTGAGAGGCGCTTGAGCAAGTATGAAAATAGTCGTCAAGGAGGATGACTAGAAGGCTGAGATCTCATCATTATTGAAGGTTCTAGCATACTCAAAGCAAGAGTACGTTGGGACGGGCTGCGACGACGTCCCAGGCATGGGCTGCGACGACGTGCTAGTACTCTGGGCAGATTCGATAGTCCTAGGCACGGGCTGCGACGACGTGCGGAGTTATGTCTAGAACCGGGGTTACCATTAGCCCTTGGCGGATGGATGAGATAATGAGATGGTCATTCAATTAACGATGAAATCAAGGCAATGATAACAGTGATAGCCAGAGTCATGGATGTTTGGATGTTTGGTTGTATTGTCGCTTGGGCCAAGAGCGATGTTTTCAGAGTGCTTATCTGATCTTGGTTTAGGCCTTGGGGGTTTGTACTTGGAAAACATCGACCTTGACTCGAGTGATAATTGCTTTTCTTTGAATGTCTGAATTGCTATGTTTGCTTCTGCTTAGTGTGTCTATGGCTATCACTGTAGAAAGAGGTGGAGTGGGATGGTTGGGTTCCTATTCCTTTTACCCTTTATGCTCTTTTGGTATGTTTGATAGTTGATTTACTGCTCACTAAAACTTTTGTCTGACTCAAGGTTTTATGTTTAACTCTTATTACCTTGGGTTGTTCATCCATGTTGGGATGGGCAGGCTAGGTAGCAGGTGACAAGTGCTGTTCTTAGTGACTAACGTTGTTGATGACGAAGACGAGCTGGAGGCTTTTGCATATTGTTTTCTTACTATATGTACTGGATGTTCCGCTGTTTGTATGATTCTCTGAGTGTTATGTAGTGAGGCTTGTTGTATTGACTTTTCAGATTGTTGTACCAAACTATTATGAGCTTATATGATGAATTCTGTTCTATGGAGCTTCACTATGTATACTTTTCTATTGTATTTTATCCATGCGCTGTGAGTAATACGATAGACTATTTTGTGTTTACTTTACCCTGATGATCGTCCATGGCAGCCTGGCACACTTTACAGCGCACTATTTCCTTGTTTAGTGCAGGAGTCATGGGCGGTCGTCACACATTTTCTTTCAACTACCACACTGAAGTAATTAACATTCTTCTTAATTTTTTGGGTATGCCTAACTCCCGTAAGTTTTCCTCCTTCCATTATACAATTTCAACCTAATTGAACCTTAAGGTTAACATGCAAGTCTCTACCATTAGCCAATTCCACCTTACTTTCTTGCTCCATATAGTCGATGAATGCTCCATTTTAGTTGCATATGGAAATGTGCACCCCAATCAAGTACTCATTCATTTCCTTTTCTTCCATGTATAAAGCACATTATTGCTAATACCAAAATTTATATCATCATTCCAGGCTTCCTCAAGCTTGTCTTTGCCTTCCTTTAATGCTTTCATTTTCTTTATGCTCATTAATCTTGTTACAAAATATCAACTAATGACATAGTTTTTCACAATAATAGCAGATGGAATACGTTTCCATATTTCATATAATTGATCGCCTTTCCATATTTAGATGGTTACCCCACCTTGCAAAGTGCATATTTTCAATCGGTTTTCTTTTTTCTCCTTCTTCATCAACCATTATTCCACTAAGTTCATCCTTCGCATTTACTCATTAAGAAATCTACTAACTACCAAATCATTGAAATAATTCCAACAGAATTTGATTTGTTTAATGAAACCACAAGTGTTTTTCAACTTTTTAATAACGAGCTCATCAAAATCAAGACTTGTGTCTCATAATCAACCTTGTAATTCTCAGCCATCTATTGATTTATAATTTACTCAAAGTCAATAAGATATTCCCCACTTAGCCTACATTCCTTAAGCTTTAGATTTCACAATATTCTCATAAGAAGAGTCTTGTTTGATGCAAAGTTCTTCATGTAAATTTGTAACAACCCAAAAATTCTAACAAGTATTTTATTCTTTTATTTATAAACTTTGGGGTTTTAATTTACAAAAAATTTGAATTTTTTTAAATTTAATTATAAATAGTCACCAAAATTTTTTTAAATATAAGAAAAATTCTATAATTCTTATTTTGGTTAAAGTTTAACATTAACTGAAATTTTGAATCTTTAAATTCTAATTTCCAAATCTTTTAATTCAACTGGATACATTCGGAACAACATTTTCCGCTTTTCTTTTTTATGTTAGATTATATACTTTTTAAATTGAATAATTAATATTTTTACTTATATACATCAGTTCTTGGTAAATGATGAATGAATCAGATGGATGTAAACAAATCATATTGTTAATTAAGTAATAAATTTTAAAATTTATAGTGTATAGATAAGCTTTATAAAATGAACATTTTAAATTGTAAGTTCATATCCGTTTGATTTATTTAGTTAGCATATAAATAGTACGTAATTAATGAAATACTCTTTAAACATATATTTTACTAAATATAAATAGTGAATAAATAAGAAAACATATAAATTTAAATGCATTACTTTTATTTTAATGTGGGCGTATGGTTGATTTGATTAATGCATCTATAGTGCGCATTCTTAATAAAATTTTATTACCTTAACTAAATAAATAAATTTATCTGTAGCCTTGCATTCCAAGTGGGAAAGAAATGATTTCCCTAGACCGTTCAATTTCTTTTAAATCTAGCTTTGATAAGTTACGTGTAAATTTCTACGCTTCTCTTTTTCTTCATTTTTATAATAGGAATAAAATCTCCAAATTCGCGTAGTCGTTTCAAGCAAATTTATTTCTCTTTAGACGTTCAAAATCCGTTTCAAGATTGCTTGAAGTTCACGTGTAAACTTTTACACGTTCTTTTTGATTCAATGGTTTTAATTTGGTATAAAAACTCTTTTATTTACTTACCGTTCAAAACAACAAATATTTTCTTGCCACTTTTGCATTGGATTTACTAACTTATCAGCAATCCAATACGTACAGAAATTTCCTTGCCTCCTTGGTATAAATTGATAGGAATATATTCCATAGCCTGATACACAATCAACGCAATCGTGTATCATTGATTTAAATTTATTTCTTGCCTATATTCTCTCACCTCAGTCAATGCAATCGTGTATAATTGATTTAAATTTATTTCTTGCCTATATTCTCTCACCTTAATCAACGCAATCGTGTATAATTGATTTAAATTTATTTCTTGCCTATATTCTCTCACCTCAATCAATGCAATCGTGTATAATTGATTTAAATTTATTTCTTGCAAATATTCTCTCACCTCAATCAACGCAATCGTGTATAATTGATTTAAATTTATTTCTTGCCTATATTCTCTCACCTCAATCAACGCAACCCTGATAAATATAAGACTCGTACACAAATAGTTTTCAGTTGCATCTCAACATTTCCTTCATTTCTTCTTGCGTGCGTGAGCTCTTAAGGTATGGCCTCCATTTTCTTCTTCTTCTTTTTTTCCATGCTTTGCTTCTCCCCTCCTTGTCCTCTGCTTTCAATATATTTGACAAATCCATCTTCATATTTCACTCGGCAAGAAGAGAAGGAAAAAAAATTTAGAATAAAAAAATAAAACCATCGATGCCTTCCTTACCTCCAAAACCACGCACAACCACCCTTTGCCGAGTCATCAACAGACCCCCCCCTCCAACTTCTTCTCCCCACCTCGCTATTTCCTCCGCCTCTCCCATCACGTGGCCACTTTTTTCAGCTACGAGCTCCTTTCTTTTCACGTTCCATCAAACTGTAGGGAGCTGATGCATGAAGCCTGTTGCGTTTGAACTTGCGTGCATATATTACTCTATATGTGTATTATATGTCATGTAAGTATTTGATAACTTAATTATTTGTTAAGAAAATTATGAATTCATACAGTGGCATGAATTTTAGTAGGAGATATGTTAAATTTTTATATAGGAGTAAATTTTTTCAATAATTATAAAGTAAGTTATTTGGATTACAGTATTATATTTAAAGGGTTAAATAGCTTGTTGTTGGTTATATTTAAAGTTATCTGGTTAATATGTAATATGAGTTATTTGATTTACAACATGATGTTTTCATATTATATAATATATTATAATCGGCAACACTAGGTTGCTGTTTTATATAGAGTTATGCGTTAAAATCTTTAGTCTATAAAGTTAGTATAATATATAAGCTATAATATATATATATAATGTCTTTATGTTCTGGTACGGTTAGATATGAAAGTTTATAAACTATATATATTTGTGAATATATGTACGGGTTATAAATGTTCATTTGTTTTGAGTGTGAGTCTATGGTCTGAATGTTGTATATTTAGCTACATAATATATAATATATATACAGTAGTTGCATATGTTCGGTCTGCATATCCAACATATATAAGTATAGATATGCTTATATATTCATCCTTATAGAAGAGTTTGAGGTGCTCTTAATAAAGAACAGAGGGTCAGATTTTAAAAGTAACATATTTTGTTATATTATGGTCAATATTGTGTTTCGATCAATGAGTTTTATAAATTTCTATATACTCTATTTATATGTGGTCTGTGAGTCTACATATAATATATTATACTTTTTAATTGTTAAAGTATGCTACAGTGCATAAAAGTTATTTACCTGTTCATACTATTATATATGTGTCACATTGTGTTTAAGGTAAGATGTTATATATAGTAGTTTATAAATGAGATTTGAACAGTATAATTTGTTGAAGTTTTATATATTTATCTTATTTAAAAATATAAATCTTAATGATGTTATATACATAGGTTGTATGTGGTGGTAGGGTCTTAGATTTGTAAATAGAAATTTTGATCAATGTGTAAAAATTAAAATGGTTTGGAAAAATATAAAGATTTTTTTTTAACATATATGTTTTATTCATATGTTAAAACTATTGGTTTATGTATTGAGTTTAAAAAAAATGTAAATTATATATATCTGATTCGACTTTAAATTTTCTTAGAGATGCAATATTGATTTTTATTAAAATAGCAAACTTTTCTGTATATATATCAGACTTATTCTGATTCAATTCATCAATTCTTGATTTTCAGCCTCGTTCGTCCAATTCGTTCCAATCCTACTATGCTTTGAAATTCGTACTCGTATTTATAATTCATTTTCAGTGTTTGTATTAGTATGCGTATCCATGTCATCTTCTGTATTCTTTAGCCTCGAAAGGTGAGCAATCACTCACAATTAACGTTCTTTTATTTATTAAATTTGATTTCAATTGAAACGACAATTGAAATATGCTGCTATTAGTTATTTACATTGCTATATATGTTGTTATCTGCAATTGTTCACTTGTGGGATATGACACCAGATCCTGTTGTTTATATTATATTGGTATTGATCATATATGCTTGTTATTTTATCTTATTATCTGTTATCACTCTATAAGTTCCCTATAGTTTAGAATTCACTATGGGTTGAAATGATACATACCCGAACAGACTTTAGAATAGGAGAATTTTGTTATGGGTTGAAATGATAAACCCAAGCGATTTTCAATTAAATTGAATTTGGGATTGCGGGTCGAAGTGATATCTACCCGTACATTTAAATTTCGGATTGAAATGATAAATATCTGTATCTTTCTACCATAGGTAGGAAATTATATACAGACTTCATTGGTCCACATATATATATAAATGTTTGAAAATAATTTCTATAGTTTGAAAGGAAATATATGGTTTTTAATAAATATTGGTTCTTAAAATATTATATATAAATGGAAATTTTATATATAGATTTAATAATAATATTATTGAGATTGAATCAATCCATATAATATGTTTAAGTATTTATTTAAATTTATATTTCAAAATTGATTGTTGTAATAATTTGAATAAGTTAAGGCTGAGATGATAAAGTTGAAATTATTTGAAATAGTATTTAGTTAAGAATTCTACTTAATTGGATTGATTTGAACTATTGAATTTGAAATTTAAGATTTGATTTATAACTTGATTTTGATTTAAATGATTAAATGGAAGTTTCAAGTTTAAACAAATCGAAAGGAATATTTAGTTTAAAGGTAAATTTAGGTTATTTAATAAATATTGAATTTATTAAGTGAACATTTCAAGACTAAACAATAAGGTTAAATCGAGATCTATATGAAACTGTTAAATTGAACTTTGGAATGTTGAATATTAAAGCTTTGAAATATACTAGAATTTAAATGGTTAATTTGTGATTTAGATCTGTATTTGAAATATATATATAATTTGAATTTGTTTGGGCAGAAACTGAATTGAATGGAAATTGATAAATTGAGATTGAATTTAATTTGAATAGGGAAGTCGGGTTGATTTTGAAGTGATTTGTTAAGTTTGAGGAAATTATAAATATTCTACTTTATAAAATATTTATATATACTTTGAATATATATATATATATATATATATATATTTGAAATGAAATGATATTTTGTTGTGAAGTATAAATTAATTTGAAATGACCTCGATGTTATAGTGTATATTTCGACCTTGTAGATAGTTCCATGGACTCTTAGAGGGTGGTATCCCAAACATCCTTTAAGTTACTTGTATTTCAGTTGATATTTCACTTGAGTTGGATTTATTGATATAGGAACATTAATCCTGACTCGAGTGCTTTGTGTTTTGCTTTACGCTCGGGTCAGACTAAGTGATACAGCATTTGTGACTCACCTGTGGAGTTTGGAGCTTCATTGGAGATCCAACTATCGATTCAGCTTTCAGCTTTTCCAATTGATTGGTTCAGAGAAGTCATCTATTCGTACTGAAGACTTCACTGTATTTGAGATATTCTGTTGTATTCTATTTCTAACTCTGATATTTGCATAGTAGCTTCATGAACTACTATTTATTTATTCCGCTGCATATTATTGTATTACTCTGTGTCTGTGATTCTGTGTTTGATTTATTTACTGTATATGTTGAGTTTGCAAAATATAAATTAACAATATGATATTTTTCACAATTCAAGTCCGACATGTGCAGATGCGAATGGTTAAAAATAGCATGTTATTACAGTTGGTATCAGAGCTTTGGCTCTAGGCAAACTTAGCATACATGGTAAATTTATTCACATAATCACTTTCGTTCGAGCTTGAATCTCTTCCTATTTGATTCAGTTCTCCTTTGAATTTTGGAACATCCCCCTCGGTTCCAAATCCATTCTTGTCTTTCCCTATTCGTGTTTTCTAGATTCTGGAGTATCCCATAGCTCTACTGAATGATTGTAAAAGGGTGAAACTCCTTCACAATAGCATTGATTCACCGAAGATTTATATATCCTCGGTTTAGATGCTGCTATCTCTGGTTATGCCGAATTCTATATCTGGCGATCGAATATCGATTTGCCTTGGAATTCCGCATCGATCATATTCCTGAAGTCACGATTGACCCGATTAAGGTCGCCCGCGATTAATATCCATCTTTTATTTTGAAATTTAATTATCTCATCTTCGTTTGGCCCTAGCTTTGAATTAGAATTCTATTTGATTAGAGCTCCTCTAATTTGAATCTCTATCTTTGTTTTGAAATCCTTCCTTGAATCATCCTTTGAAAATCGGGCTTTATTTGTCTTTTAGAAATTGTTTTATATACCGAAATTATTATTTTGATAACTATGATTTTACTCGATATATGAAAGTGAAAATATTTTCGAAAGGGTTATATACCTTTTAAAAAACTAGAATTTGAAATTTCAAAAGGATTTGAAATTTTGAAAATTTTATAAGAAATTTGATTTATATAAAAATGATTTATAACTAAAGGGTTCTGAATTTGAAATTTGAGAGATTGAACTTCGGTATTCTGAAAATGGTTTTAAGATTTTTGAAAATATAAAATAATACGATTTGAAAGTATTTTTCGAATAAGAAGTGTTTCAAATGACTCAAACGAGTTACAATGATTTCAAAGAAACTTCAAAGAAGTTTTAAGAAAATAGAAGTCCAGAACTCACTTATGTCGCTGGAGAATAATTTCGGTGATGAGTGCATACATCATCGACATTGATTTTTGAATTTCGGAGTGGAGGAGAGGCCACTTTAATAGCTTTGCTATGCGAGTGATTTTGTGAAACCAATTTTGATTTCAAATTCTGAAGTATAATTCGATATTCAAAAGATATATGTATATATATTTGAAATGATTTAAAGTAAGCCGGTGTTCAATCCTCGAGTTTCCAATTTGATTTAGTATAAATCTATTTATAAAAATTAATTTACTGATTTGTTGCTGATTTCCAACTCTTGGATTTGAAATTTGATTTCACCGACTATTTTGAAGGTTCGAACCCTTCCAAATCAAGGCTTAAAACTTTAAAGCTAAGTAATTTCGAAAAGTATAAATTAATGGATAAAGTATATAAGTTTAAAACTACTTTGTTAAGTAAATGGATAGGACTAATTTGAATTATACTAATATGAAATCTGGTTTTGAATGCTTTATAAATAGTTTAAAGGTTTCGAAGGGGTGGTTGTAAACTTGAAAATCATTTGGGTATAATTGATTTTAGAAAATATTTGGTTTCGCAAAATAAGATTTGGAATTTAAAACCCAGTATTTATATGATGATTTTGGAAATGAATTTGATTGACCTAAATTATGTTGATTTGGAAACTAGGTATTTGGAAAATTTGAAACTGAAGATATTAAATATGGAAGAAATAATTTGGTGAAATCATATATGATTTTAAAACCGAAACGATATTGAAAGAAATTGAAATTGAGAACCTTGTTTTACTAAATACTTGATTTGGGAGTTATCGAACTTATATAGAATTGATTTGTATAAGTATGAAGTTGATTTGAAAACTATTGATTTGGAAAGGTACTCAATTTGAAAGGTGTAATATTATATAGGCGAAGTATATATGAGTGTGATTTGATATACTATTGATTTTGGAAAGTATTCGATTTGAAAATGAAATCTTATATATAATGGACTTTATATAAGTATGATATTTGAAAGTGATTTGAAAAGGTACTATATGATATATACTTTCGAAGTAATGACATGGAAAGTGCCTTCTGCTTGTATCCGCTCTGTGACCATATTGTGGATTCATTCTATCGATATTATTCTCTCAGATTTTCGGTTTTTCGGATGTGATACTCGAGTGTCCTACCGTGGCGTAACCCACGGTCTTTTTTTTCTGGGGTAGTGTAATCCGCAAGGCAGAGATTGCTTAAAGGGTATGGATGTTTCCTAGGGGATCCAGGCATAACCTTTTTTATGTATCCTGCGGTCTAATGGTTTTGTTGCCGTGGCGTAATCCGCAAGACAAAGATTGCTTAAAGGGTATGGATGTTTCCTGTAGGATCCAGGCGTAACCATTGTTATGTATCCTGCGGTCCATGGGTTTTGTTTATCATGGCGTAATTCTCAAGGCAGTGAATACTTAAAGGATATGGATGTTTCCTGGGGGATCCAGGCGCAACCATTGTTATATATCCTGCGATCCAAGTGATTTTTTTTGGATTGTACTTTCCATATCTGTTTTTAAAAGTTTTCAGTATTTTCACTAGGTGTTGAAACCGGTCTACTAAGTACTTGAAGAATTCTAGCTTTGCGCCTGATCACCGCATGGCCAGAGTCTGCAAGAACGAGGATAAACTTGTTGAAACATCAAGTTATAAAAGTATTTTCGAAAGAAAATTTTGTTTCGATATAAAGGTATTTTATTATAAAAGTATTTTTAAATAAAGAAATTTTGTATTAATATTTGAAATTGAGACTCTTATGGTTTGAAATTTACGATTCGTGTCTGATACTATTCTTTTGGATCTACCTTATCTGCTCAGCTTATTTATTCACCTATATTCTGTTTCCAGAATCTACCTTCCTTTCCTTTTTGAATATAATCTTTAAAATATTGTTTATTTATATACTACCTGGTTTAATAGTAAACAATTTAGTGTTTTATATAAATAATTGATCTCATAAATAATTGAATGGATTTAATAAAATGAGTTTAACCAAACTATTAGAAAAAAATATGGTTTTAAATAAATTGTTAATTTGTTTTTCAAAGTCTAATTTTTCATCTGGTTGTTTCTATTCTCCTACTTTGTTCCTTTTCGAGGATGAAAAGTTCTGAGTGGGGGAGAGTGTAACAACCCAAAAATTCTAAGAAGTATTTTATTCGTTTATTTATAAACTTTAGGGTTTTAATTTACAAAAAATTTGAATTTTTTTAAATTTAATTATAAATAGTCGCCATTTTTTTTAAATATAAGAAAAATTCTATAATTCTTATTTCGGTTAAAGTTTAACTTTAATTGAAATTTTAAATCTTTAAATTCTAATTTCCAAATCTTTTAATTCAACTGGATATATTCGGAACAACATTTTTCGCTTTTGTTTTTTTTGTTAGACTATATACTTTTTAAATTGAGTAATTAATATTTTTATTTATATACATCAGTTCTTGGTAAACGATGAATGAATCAGATGGATGTAAACAAATCGTATTTTTAATTAAGTAATAAATTTTAAAATTTATAGTGTATAGATAAGCTTTATAAAATGAACGTTTTAAATTGTACGTTCGTATCCGTTTGATTTATTTAGTTAGCATATAAATAGTACATAATTAATTAAATACTCTTTAAACATATATTTTGCTAAATATAAATAGTGAACAAATAAGAAAATGTATAAATTTAAATGCGTTACTTTTATTTTAATGTGGGCGTATGGTTGATTTGATTAATGCATCTATAATGCGCATTCTTAATAAAAATTTATTACCTTAACTAAATAAATAAATTTATCTGTAGTCTTGCATTCCAAGTGGGAAAGAAATGATTTCTCTAGCCGTTCAATTTCTTTTAAATCTAGCTTTGATAAGCTACGTGTAAATTTCTACGCTTCCATTTTTCTTCATTTTTATAATAGGAATAAAATTTCCAAATTCGCGTAGCCGTTTCAAGCAAATTTATTTCTCTTTAGACGTTCAAAATCCGTTTCAAGATTGCTTGAAGTTCACGTGTAAACTTTTACACGTTCTTTTTGATTCAATGGTTTTAATTTGGTATAAAAACTCTTTTATTTACTTACCGTTCAAAACAAAAAATATTTGCTTACCACTTTTGCATTGGATTTACTTACTTATCAGCAATCAAATACGTACGAAAATTTCCTTGCCTCTCGGGTATAAATTGATAGGAATATATTCCATAGCCTGATACACAATCAACGCAATCGTGTATAATTGATTTAAATTTATTTCTTGCCTATATTCTTTCACCTCAATCAACGCAATCGTGTATAATTGAGTTAAATTCATTTCTTGCCTATATTCTCTCACCTCAATCAATGCAATCGTGTATAATTGATTTAAATTTATTTCTTGCCTATATTCTCTCACCTCAATCAACACAATCGTGTATAATTGATTTAAATTTATTTCTTGCCTATATTCTCTCACCTCAATCAACGCAATCGTGTATAATTGATTTAAATTTATTTCTTGCCTATATTCTCTCACCTCAATCAACGCAACCCTGATAAATATAAGCATCGTACACAAATAGTTTTCAATTGCATCTCAACATTTCCTTCATTTCTTCTTGCGTGTGTGAGCTCTGAAGGTATGGCCTCCATTTTCTTCTTTTTTATTTTATATTTTTTTCCATGTTTTGCTTCTCCCTTCCCTATCCTCTGCTTTCAACATATTTGACAAATCCATCTTCATATTTCACTCGGCAAGAAGAGAAGGAAAAAAATTTAGAATAAAAAAATAAAACCATCGATGCCTTCCTTACCTCCAAAACCGCACACAACCACCCTTTGCCGATCCATCAACAGAACCGCCTCCAACTTCTTCTCCCCACCTCGCCATTTCCTCCGACTCTCCCATCACGTGGCCACTTTTTTCAGCTACGAGCTCCTTTCTTTTGACGTGCCATCAAATTGTAGGGAGCTGAAGCATGAAGCCTGTTGCGTTTGAATTTGCGTGCATATATGACTCTATATGTGTATCGTATGTCATGTAAGTATTTGATAACTTAATTATTTGTTAAGAAAATTTTGAGTTCATAAAGTGGCATGAATTTTAGTAGGAGATATATTAAATTTTTATATGGGAGTAAATTTTTCCAATAATAATAAAGTAAGTTATTTGGATTACAGTATTATATTTAAAGGGTTAAATAGCTTGTTGTTGGTTATATTTAAAGTTATCTGGTTAGTATGTAATATGAGTTATTTGATTTACAACATGTTGTTTTCATATTATATAATATATTATAATCGGCAACACTAGGTTGTTGTCTTATATAGAGTTATGCGTTAAAATCTTTAGTCTATAAAGTTAGTATAATATATAAGCTATAATATATATAATGTCCTTTTGTTCTGGTACAGTTAGATATAAAAGTTTATAAACTATATATATTTGTGAATATATGTACAGGTTATAAAAGTTCATTTGTTTTGAGTGTGAGGCTATGGCCTGCATTTGTATATTTAGCTATATAATATATAATATATACAGTAGTTGCATATGTTCGGTTTGCATAATCCAACATATACAAGTATACATGTGCTTATATATTCATCCATATAGAATAGTTTGAGGTCCTCTTAATAAAGAACAGAGGGTCAGATTTCAAAAGTAACATATTTTGTTATATTATGGTCAATATTGTGTTTCAATAAATGAGTTTTATAAATTTCTATATACTCTGTTTATATGTGGTCTGTGAGTATACATATAATATATTATACTTTTTAATTGTTAAAGTATGCTACAGCGCATAGAAGTTATTTACCTGTTCATAATATTATATATGTGTCACATTGGGTTTAAGGTAAGATGTTATATATAGTAGTTTATAAATGAGATTTGAACAGTATAATTTGTTGAAGTTTTATATATTTATATTATTTAAAAATATAAATCTTAATGATATTATATACATAAGTCGTATGTGGTGGTTGGCTCTTAGATTTGTAAATAGAAAATTTGATCTATGTGTAAAAATTAAAATGGTTTGGATAAATATAAAGATTTTTTTTAACATATATGTTTTTTTTCATATGTTAAAACTATTGGTTTATGTAACGCCCCACTCCCAGACCCATATTAGCAAAGAGTATTACAAGGTAATACTGTCTGCTAATACGGAGAATAGAGCTGGATAGGAGCGACCATCTATAGCCTTGTCTTAACTATCTACTGTATACGTCGATAAATGCAGCATATTTTTTTTTTAGTGGATCGACATATCCAATAGATACTTAATACAAAACTATAATGGCTAGAAGATCTAACAGAACAAAATATAACAACTCAAATGTAAAACACATCACAAAACAGTAGATCATCACATACATATACAGATACATCATAGAGTATACAAAATGATACATGTCAAGTGGCGTAGCAACCACAATATACAGACGAGTCAAAAGAATATACATATCAGAGTTACAACCAAAAAGGACTACACAAAAAGTTATAACAAAAGGAGCAGAATAGTCCACGCGGAAGCAGAATAGGCTAAGTCCAAATGTACCTAACCTGAAACACCTCGGTCTGACCCGAGTATAAAATACACAGGTCAGTCTAGCTAAACAAATCAATTAGACAAGCTAAATAATAATGAACATGCAAGGTCATAAAGTACCACAAATATCTCTAAAACAGATAACTCAATCATCTACAAAAGATGAATCATAACAAGCCTCATATCATCGGCAACTTAATAAACAAAGGATATGAATATCCCAAATCAAGCCAAAAGGCAAATAACAAATACCAATGAAGGTAACACAAGTTTCCACAAGTTAATCGCTATGAATCGAGTGGTTCAAAAGACCTACTCCGAAAGGCGATACTCTAGGGAAGTATAAATATCAATGAAACAAAAGATGCACGTGCTCAGTACTGTATAAACAAGGATCCACAAGCCCGAAGGCGACAAACCCAAGTATCTCTCGAGCGGTGACGAAGGACCAACTCCAAAAGCGATACTATAGGGCAACAAACCCGAAGGCAACAAACCCGAAGGCACAAACCCGAAGGCAACAAACCGTAGTGGTGAAGGTCCGGAGGCCCGGTACTGGACACCACTAACTGGCAATATGTGTCACAAACTCTCGGAAAGGAACTCGAAAAGTGTTAACGTGTGTCCCATACCACACGTTCGCACTAAACGATTTACTAACCGTTAGTCAATTCCACACTTAAAGCAGTACAAAGTTTACCTCATCTCATCGGTAAACCAGACCCAAAGGTCAAAACGATCAAACGAATAGATTAGGAATTAACTGAAAAGATAAACGCACGTGTTCATAGCACGCGTTTTATCTAATCATTTAATTCTCCTCTCTCTTCGCTCGAAGTGCAAAATTGTGTGTTTTATATAGAAATTAAATTGAAGAAAATGAGTTTTAGGAACGCTTCAAAATCGCTTTAGAAATTGCATTCGAAATTCTCCTATTATGGAGTAACTAATTTAATACTTAAAAATAATATTAAATAATAATTTCATAAGCCAATTTGTTTGAAAAACACTTTAAAATGCTTTATAAAACCCGTGTACGAAATCTAGAGAAAAATCTCAAAGAAATCGGAAAATATCAGAAAAAGCCGGAAATTATTGTATAAAAACCGGTGAAAACACGCTGCGAATCCATGTTCGACAGCAGGTTCGGACCTACAAACAGAGTCCAAATGACATGGAATTTGGTACGAATGTAGTTCAACATTCCTACTTCAATCTGCAAAAAGATTCATTCAAATCCGATTTGAAACGAAGAATCTGCGTCGTTTCAAAGTCGGATCAAAACAAGGTTTAAGACACTGAATTAGCAAGCTGCGTGTACAAATTCGACAATAGTTTAGAAATAGCAAACCAACCCAGATATTCATGAAATTTTACAGGAACGTAACTCAAAACTCCTACTTCAATATACAAAAAGAATCACACAAATCCGATTAGAAACGAATGAGTTATGCTGCCTCAAACATGGACTCAGACCATGTTTGCGACAGTTCAAAACCAAATAAATGTGCAGGCCTAAAACCCCACTGGACTCAAATTCCAGGCATAAAACAGAGAGCAAATTACATCATTTTGAGCTAAAAATTGGTAAACATATAGTAGAAAACGTCATCTCCCAAAAAAAAAAGAATGATGCAATTTGGATAAAATATGAGAAAGATATGATCTCTCAAAGTTGAACCCAGACAGTGTTTCACTGTTGAATTCTGGGCAAAAATATGATTCGGGTCCAAGTTTGACAGAAGATTTATATATGCTATCTATGTCAAAATCACCTGAAATTTAGTATGCATAAATTAGAGAACTTCATCTTTCAAATAAAAAAAGAGTTATGCAATTTGATAAAGAAACGAAAGAGATATGATGTCCCAAACATGTACTCAGGCCATGTTTGCAACAACTCAGAAAACAAAATGTGTACAGGATAATTGCAGGCTGTGCATTGATTTTGCAGCAAGGTTTTTACATAGCGAACGAAATTATTTTGCTATGAAATTTGGCAGATAAATACTACAACACATGAGCTATCAACTGAAGAAAATCCGGCAGCATTTCATTGCCGGAATCAAAAGTTACAAACATTCAAAGTAGCAATCAGAGAAGGTTTTGACACAAACAAAATTGAAGGTAAAAACGAATTACAAAGCAATTTGGCGATTTTGAGCTTGGCTCGGCTAGTTTTTGTGAGTTTTGTAACTCACCTTGCTGTTGCAATGAAAAGACTTGAATTTTGTAGCAAAGTTGGAGCCTTTTGGCAAGATTTGAGCCTTTATGAACCTGTAGAGGAAGGGAAAATAACATGCAAACAACTAAATTTAAAATCTTTCCATAGATCAGAGATTTTGATGAAATTAAGTATTTTGGAGTTAGATTACCTTGGATTTAACTCTAGATTGCAAAAAGATTTTAGTTTGTTGAATTAATTTGAAGAAATTGGCTTGGTTTGATTTTTGAGGAAGAGGCTTCCTCTATTTTCTTCCAGGCTGAAGGAGGAAGAAGAAGCATGAGAAATGAACGTACAATTGTTTCTCATTCTCACTTCTTACCAGGCTATGTGGTATTGGGCTGAATTGGACCCAAAATAAAAAGAAAAATAAGAAGGCTTAAGGATAAAATCAATACTTAACCAAAAATATGTGTGTATATTGCATATACACACAAATAAAATTCATTTTCTTCATATTTACACACACAAAAAAATGTGAAAACTTGTATACATGCAAATTAAAACATTTTCTAACATATGAAAAGATTAATTTATACTTTTAAAACATTTTTATTATTAAATTTCTTTATTTAACAAAAATGCATTATTTACTCAAATAAATGAATAAAACCATATTTTGAACTCTTAAAATTCCACAAAATTTAATTTATCACTTAGAAAAACATTTCAAACCATTTCAAAACATTATTTATAGCCAAAACTTATTTTTTAACCCAATTTTCACTTTTTATTTCAATAAACACTTACTAAAAGAGCTTACTTCTTTTTAAAAAAATTATTAAAAGAAGCCACAACGCAATAATTAACAAATTTATTGCATTTTTACTCAAATAAAATTATTCCCACATTTATTATCACCCAAACAATTAAAATAAAGCTTTATCCTTTATTTTCAACAATTTTTTCCCAAATTTGTTGTTTATTGCAAATAAACAATTTAATTTCTCTAATTTAATTCAATTCACAATATTAAATTATAATTATCATTATAATTCAATATTGAAAGGTAATCTCCAAAACAGGGTTGTTACAGTTTATGTATTGAGTTTAAAAAAAAATGTAAATTATGTATAACTGCTTCGACTTTAAGTTTTCTTAGAGATGCAATATTGATTTTTATTAAAATAGCAAACATTTCTGTATATATATCAGACTTATTCTGATTCAATTCATCAATTCTTGATTTTCAGCCTCGTTCGTCCAATTCGTGCCAGTCCTACTATGCTTTGAAATTTGTACTCGGGTTTATAATTCAATTTCAGTGTCCGTATTAGTGTGCGTATCCATATCATCTTTTGTATTCTCTAGCCTCGAAAGGTGAGCAATCACTCACGATTAACGTTCTTTTATTTATTAAATTTGATTTCAATTGAAACGACAATTGAAATATGCTGCTGTTAGTTATTTACATTGCTATATATGTTGTTATCTGCAATTGTTCGCTTGTGGGATATGACACCATATCCTGTTGTTTATATTATATTGGTACTGATGATGTATGCCTGTTATTTTATCTTATTATCTGTTATCACTCTGCAAGTTACCTGTAGTTTAGAATTCACTATGGGTTGAAATGATACATACCCGAACGGACTTTAGAATAGGAGAATTTCGTTATGGGTTAAAATGATAAACCCAAGCGATTTTAAATTAAATTGAATTTGGGATTGCGGGTCGAAGTGATATCTACCCGTACATTTAAATTTCGGATTGAAATGATAAATATCTGTATCCCTTGACCATAGGGTAGGAAATTATATACAGACATCGTTGGTCCACATATATATATAAATGTTTGAAAGTAATTTCTATAGTTTGAAAGGAAATATATGGTTTTTAATAAATACTGGTTCTTAAAATATTATATGTAAATGGAAATTTTATATATAGATTTAATAACAATATTATTGAGATTGAATCAATCCATATAATATGTTTAAGTATTTATTTAAATTTATATTTCAAAATTGATTGTTGTAATAATTTGAATAAGTTAAGGCTGAGATGATAAAGTTGAAATTATTTGAAATAGTATTTAGTTAAGAATTCTACTTAATTGGATTGATTTGAACTATTGAATTTGAAATTTAGGATTTGATTTATAACTTGATTTTGATTTAAATGATTAAATGGAAGTTTCAAGTTTAAACAAATCGAAAGGAATATTTAGTTTAAAGGTAAATTTAGGTTATTTAATAAATACTGAATTTATTAAGTGAACATTTCAAGACTAAATAATAAGGTTAAATCGAGATCTATATGAAACTGTTAAATTGAACTTTGGGATGTTGAATATTAAAGCTTTGAAATATACTAGAATTTAAATGTTTAATTTGTGATTTAGATCTGTATTTGAAATATATATATAATTTGAATTTGTTTGGGCAGAAACTGAATTGAATGGAAATTGATAAATTGAGATTGAATTTAATTTGAATAGGGATGTTAGGTTGATTTTGAAGTTATTTGTTAAGTTTTAGGAAATTACAAATATTCTATTTATAAAATATTTATATATACTTTGGAAATATATATTTGAAATGAAATGATATTTTGTTGTGAAGTATAAATTAATTTGAAATGACCTCGGTGTTATAGTGCATATTTCTACCTTGTAGATAATTCCATGGACTCTTAGAGGATGGTTATCTCAAACATCCTTTAAGTTACTTGTATTTCAGTTGATATTTCACTTGAGTTGGATTTATTGATATAAGACCATTAATCCTGACTCGAGTGTTTTGTGTTTTGCTTTACGCTCGGGTCAGACTGAGTGATGCAGCATTTGAGACTCACCTGTGGAGTTTGGAGCTTCATTGGAGATCCAACTATCGATTCAGCTTTCAGCTTTTCCAGTTGATTGGTTCAGAGAAGTCATCTGTTCGTACTGAACACTTCGCTGTATTTGAGATATTCTGTTGTATTCTATTTCTAACTCTGATATTTGCATAATAGCTTCATCAACTACTATTTATTTATTCCGCTGTGTATTACTGTATTACTTTGTGCCTGTGATTCTGTGTTTGATTTATTTACTGTATATGTTGAGTTTGCAAAATATAAATTAACAATATGATATTTTGAGCAATTCAAGTCCGACATGTGCGGATGCGATTGGTTGAAAATAGTAGGTCGTTACAAAATTTCTTCTATTTTCTTTCAAATTGCATAAGAAAATATTTCGTTAACAACAATTCAAATACCATATTCTCCAAAAAGCACCGAATTACTACTGCAACATCCAGAATTCCCACTTTGCTTTAGTTAGACCATTATTTTCTTTCCTTTTGTGATGACCCAGTATTTTGGATATTTAAAATAGGAATATTTAATTGATTTTAATATTTAAAGTTAGTTTGTAACTTAAATTTCAAATATCACCATTATTTAGAAAGTTAATTTTTGTATTTAATTGCTGGAAATTGGGTAAAATGTTGAATCTGGAGTTTTAAGCCTGTTAAAATTAATTTGAAGGCTTGTGAAATTTATATTGATAGTTATGAAGATAATAAAAGCTTTTAAAATTGAATTTGGAAGTGCTTTGTTAAGTTTTGAAAATATATCGTTTAAATTGATGTTTAAAATAGCCTTCCGAGGAACAGTCTAGGAATTCGACGAAACCAGTTCATTGGATCTATAATATTGAATTATTATCAGATTTCAATTTTCATAGCAATCGGAGTTGTCGTTTGACCCTGGCAGCTCAAAACATATAGAAACTATTTTAATCGATTTAATTTAAAATTGATCATTTATTTTCGTAACTCGCACATATGATCGAATTAGCCTCCGAAACACGTTCCATTGTGTTCGGAACGCGGGTAAAACCTTATAAACGTCTGTCGGCACGCGTTGTTTGGAGATCGTTTGAAAATGTTGTTTTAAATGAATTCAATATTTAAAATATTATTTATATATGTATATATATATACACACGTTTGGGCCGAAACCCTCGTTTTTGAGCTAGCCGCCGCATCTAACATTTTAATGGTCGAAAACACTTAAGTTTCATCTTGAATTTTCTCTACATCCATAATGTATTATCAAAAACTTTCTACTGCAATGTTGGAGAGCTCAATGTGCTCTGTAAATCCAATGGTTGAGATCTCGTTTCATCGACCTAAGGATGAGTATAAGGGCCGCGTTCGTGGGGTATTCGTGCACGATTTCCGGTGCAAGGGTGAGGCCGAGCTTCGTGGAAATTGGGGCGTAGGTTGTGAAGGCGTGGGGCTTCGAGGTGGAGGTATTAGATCGAAGTCTCGGTGATCAACAAGGGTGCGGCATCAAACCCTAACAGCGGCGTGATGGGTTTGAAGACCCTGGAAACGTGCACGTTGAAGAAGTAGCTATGTGCGGTCGCGATTTCATAGACTTAGGAGACGACTAAATTTGGTTTGTATATATATTATGAAAAAAATTGTTTTAAATTATAGTTCAAACTATAAAAATTCATAACTTTTGCGTACGTTAACAAATTTCGACGAATTTGGTGGCGCCGGAATCGCAGCGACGAGCAGCACACTGTGACGTAGGCCTGGAATCATTTTGAGTAAGTGAAAATTTTAGATTAAATCGAACGAGCTCGATTTAATATAAATTTGAAACGCCGATGCAAGGTGAGTTAATCTCACTAACATCTGGAATTTTCAGTAAATTTTAAATAGTTAAAATTTAAATGAATGATTGATTGGTTGTTTAGTTGTTTGAGATCATTATTATCAGATTTGATCGATATGTATTATTGTACTAACATCTGTGGATGCAAGGAAACAGGTTGGAGGGATCCGACTGGATTCCTTACAATATAGTGATTATCTTTATAATCTGTGTTGTATTTTATTGGTATTCCATGATGGATTAATTTGGAAATTTATTTGTTCTATGTTATGGTTGGATAATTAAAGGTATTTAAAAAATATTAGTAAATGAATTGGGATTAAAGGAAAATGAAAGTAATTTTTAAGTAATGAATTTGAGGAAATTAAATTCAGGGAATTGATTTGGAATTCAAGTTTGTTTGAATCTCAGTTTTAAAAAGATAAATAAAGTTTTAAATTTAAATTGTTTTAACTAGTTTAAACGGTTAAATGGTTTGGATTTAAAATGAAGATTTAAAATGTAAGTAAAGTTTCTTTTAAAGTCTAGGTTAAATCTGGAATCAAAATTTAAATTTGTATTCCAGTTTGAAATGAAAGAAAATTTGAAGTAAATTGTTTTTAAATGCTTTGTTAATGATAATTTGATCATAAATAAGAAAAAATGTTTTTATCTTTAAATAAATGAAGTTGTAATGATTTGTAATTCATTAAATTATTAAGTTAAATAAAATGGATAATTAATTTATCTAATTAATTATAGTTAAGCACCTAAATAATTGAGTAATTAGAAATGAATTAATTGGTTAATAAGAATTAATTAATTTGGATTAAGAGATGATTAATTAAAGTTTAATTTCTTAGAGAGTGGTTAAAGGATTATTACTCTATGTAATTAAAGATAATCCATTTATGAAATTGTTTAAGTATAATTACTTAATGAAAGTAATTAAGGGATTAATAACTCAATGTAGTTAATTAAATAATATAATTGATCAAGTTAATTAATTGGTTTAATTAAGATAATCATATGATGGTTTGCTAAAGTATAATTACTGAATGTAATTGGAAGGAGTAATTACTAAGTAAATTAATTAATGGATATTTACTGTATGTTAATTTAATTGGAATGGTAATTTTAATGGAAATTATTTGGGATTAATTACCTTGTGTAATTAATTAGAAGGGTAATTAATTACTAATGTGATTATCAAGGCTGATTAATTAATAATTAATAATTAATTGAAGATGTAATTAAGGGTCAATAATTAATGTAATAAATGAGAGTAATTAAAGGTTAATTACTGTAAATGGTTAAGGATAGTTAATTTGTGAAATTAATTGAAGGATAATTGCTCTATGTAATTGAAGATAATTAATCTAGGTGATTAATTATGATGGATATTTGAAGAATGATTGATTAATTAAAAGGTTATAATTAATTAATTGTTGATTAAGAAAAAGTAGGTGATTTATTCTTAAGTAATTGATTTAATTTAAGATAATTAAATTAATTATAGTAGGGATTAACAATGATTGCTTATGAATGATTGTTTGAGTAAAATTCTGAATTGGATGATATCTATTGGATGATATGCTGTGTTATTCTGTGATATGAAATGTTGGATGGACATTTATAATGTGGTTATTAATGATGATGAATTTCTGTGAAAAAAATGGCATCTTGTATTTAAAGTGGAAGTGTGGTTCACTTAAATAACTCGGGCTAAGATGGTATTAATTCGAAGAGACCGGAATCGGGTATTAATAAATACCTGAAACCACTTCGATTCTTTATATATTGATATGTGAAATCAATAGGCTCGTATGGAATGATTTAAATGTATTTGACCATTTAATCTAAGTTTTTGGTACTTAGATATTGAGGTGTGAAATTAGTGATGTCTATAACAAATTGTGAATTTGGAAATTGACACAAGTTACCCCGGGTTTTAAATAAATTTTTATGCTTTGGAATTTCATGTTAGATGAGTTTACTCACACTGGTTTCCAGCCTGACCCGGGTGTTACTTTGATGTAATGCTCAGGTCAGACCGAGTATTACAAATTTTCAGGTAAGGACGTTCTGGAGCTCAAGAGGCGAGCTGGATGGAAAGCATGTATGGAGTGTTTCCGTTGTATTATATTGTTGTATATCTGAGACATGATGATTGTGTATATCCAATGTCTGTATATATGTGTAACTCTGATGTATTATAAAGGTATTTTGACAGATACAGAATTCTTTTGTAAACTGTTATTATTTGTTATTATATTTTATCTGCTGCGAATGAGAGATGTTGGTGTTTCTGATCTTCTTATTCTTCTATCTCTTTCTTCTTTTTCCTAACTATCTAGAATTTTTGGGATCAAAAACTCTGGGTCGTTACAGTTGGTATCGGAGCTGAAGGTTAAGCGAGAACCTTGGCTCTGTGGGGATTACTCATTAAGGATATGGTCAATGGTACCCTAGAATGAGTTGAGTGTATATATTTGAGAGCATACTTGTTATTTGCTTATATAAAGATTTTAAATTATTTTATATAAGAATATATTTTGATATATGAAGCAATATTTCCTTCTAATAAATATTTAGGTGATTGTTTGTTAAATAATTGGAACTAAATTAAGAAGTAATATAATACAACCAAACTGAAATTAAAAAGGGATTTAAATGGTAAAGTATTAAATCTAAGTCCAGAAAATTTAGGAATTTGTTCTAAGTGTTTAGAAAATAAAATATAAATAGTATTATTTGAATAAAAGAGCTTGATTCAAACAAGTGTTGCTTGAAAATTTATAGGAATTTGTTTTGAATTTAAAACCAAAGGAGGTTTAAAATTTAAAGTAACTTGGTGTGTAAAGGAAATAAATATGTATATTTGAAATAAACTCTAAGGTTGAGTTTTGAATTTTCCTTGGAATGTGATGTGAAAACCCAAGTGATATAAGTTTTGAACTTATAAGTAAGGAAGAATATTATTGAAAATTGGAAGTGGAAATTTAAATTGAATTGATGGGGAAGTGAACAGTTTTGACTCTGGACTATTTTTAATATAAATTGTTTAAATATAAACTTATTTTTCCAAGCTATTTAATATATACAACCTTTCTTTTTAAAGCCAAATTATTTTATATTTGTTTTACAACTATTTTTGGAACTATTTAATTCAACTGATTTATAAACTAATTACTATTTTCAACTATTTTACAAATTAATTACTATTTTACAACTATTTTGCAATTATCTAAAATTTCTGAAACTATTTAACTATTTTTCCAACTATTTTATAATTAGTAAACTATTTTACGGCTATTTTGCAAACTAACAATTATGTTTCAACTACTTATCTATTTTTAAAATTTTCAAACTATTTTTTAAATATAAACTGGTCGGAGTTCAAACTGTTATTGGTTAAATTACCCAATTGAGATATGAATTAAAGTGATAATCCAAATGGGATTGATGCAATTGTAAATAAGTGAAGAAAATAAAAAGTGAATGTGAATAGAGAGGGAATTGTTTTGGCTAATAAATTAATGAGGATAGATACGTGGATGTACGTATATTATTCTATTCGCATAGTGATTTGATCCAGATTCGAGCATAGAATTTCGAGATAGTTATATCGATCCGAGTTGGGATTTTTCACTTGATTTTCGACGACGAACCTGGATATGGATTGTTGATTGGTTCTACATATTCTCTATCATAGTTATGGCTATAAAAGGAGAATGAGGGTTTCTGATCAAGAAACCAGATCTGAGTCCCTACTAGGAAGTCGGGTGGGCGATAATGTAACGACCCATAGATTTTAATAAATTTTATAACGTATTTAATTTAATTTTTGAGAAATTTTAAACAATAATATTTTAAAATAAAAATTTAATATTTGAAATACATCCATTTTATTCTAGCATATGGTAACTTTTCAATTTATTTTATGAAAGTTTATTTCATTGTGAAATTCTATTAAATTCAAGTTAGTTAATAATTGTTGATGATAAAATATTTTTCCAAACCTGAATATTCTTACATAGAAAAAAATTGTAAATCATCTTCTGACTGAGACGTAATTTTTCGTTTTTCAAAATTCAGACCTCAAAATCGTACCACTGATATATGTATACCGTTTTGATCGTCTCGTCGTACTGATCTCAATGGTATATTTATTTCTATATTTTGAGGTCCGGTACGCGATAGAAAACAATTGATAACAGCCCATTGTATCGGTACCTTAAACTTTGACTTTGTATTTGCTGTCGGTTTCAAATTTAAACGTGCAACCAAAAAAATTTATTAATTGCTTCAGTAATTTGCATGAAATCAAGGGAATCGACTGTTACCATAAATTTCATTTATTTCTGTACGTTTTCGTTTTAATTATTGTACACATCACGGTTCCTTTTATAACTTCATCGCCCAGAAAACTAGTTTGTTTCTTTCCCCCATCATCTTCATTATTCCCATATTCATTTATTTGTGTACGGTTTTTTTTCATTGATTGGGCAACCGCTCATATTTATAATTTCGTTTAAATCAATGGACAGCGGTCACCAATCCATCATTCCAGTTTATTATACAATGGTCCGTTTCTGTCCATTTTCATTCTGCACTTTTCTTTTGAGGTAACATATAATATTTGTACATACCACTTTATTTTATTTCTTTCCTGTCCATTCAAATTTTACATCAGTTACAAACCAATCAATACCTTACCTTTATTACTCCCTGTATTCGTGTTGTAGCTCTTTAATTTTCTATCCGTTGCTATTTCATTTTGGGTTTGTTCTTTTCCTATTTACTCCATTTCAAACGTTTTCACTTTTACGTTTCTCATGCTTTCTACTTTATTGTCCTTAATTCCCGTGCTTGACGTTATCATTTCAGTTTATTTCCATTGAATGTGGCACGTTTCATGGTTAACGTTTTATTCCATTTATGTGTGGCTTTCCTTTGCAACCTGTCCCATTTCTGTTTCCTTCGTTTCAAAATTTAAAATGTTACAGTTAGACCACATTATTTATTTGCTTGAATAAGGAAGCTAAATCGACGGATGACCGTTACTATTCCTTTTATTTCATAAATATTTGGATGCGTTCTGCTCTGCCTTTCCTTTTTCATTGCTTACGTTACTTGAAAATTCTTTGATATATATTATACCATCCTTGTCCTTTCTTTTACCTGGAATGAAATCCTTCATTCACCGCTTTTTTCCTAAAAAAACTGTTCCAACAAAAGGTAAATATTCAATAGTCAGCTGTTACATCTCCATAAATTTCAATTTATTATTCTCTGGTCCGTTTCTCTGCTCTATTCACACTATTGAAATTATATTATAAACATATATAAAGCATACCTCTTGCGTGTTCTATGGAACGGTTCATTTTTCTCTCCTCCCACATTTGAAAAGAAAAGAAAACACCGTTCCTCTTCAAATTTCAGCCGCCTTTTCCCAACTTCATTCACAGCTGCACGCAAGCCACCGCATCACCTTCTCTCGCAAATTCTATTGATGGTATGTAGTTATATTTGATTGATAGAAACCGATGTTTATATATGTTTTACAAGATTTTAAATATAAAATATATTATAATTTAGCCTTCGTACGCTTATATATATATTACAAGTTATATAATATGTCTTAAAAATTCTTTGTACTGTTAGTTATCTTTCTGTGATTGTTTAAGTTATATGTTAGAATAAGTTATAAATGAGGTTACGTGTGTCTTTGTGTGCATACTATAGCATGCATATGTTTGTGTAGTTATTAAGTACACATATAGTTAGTTTTATCGATTTGTTGTTTTTTACATGAATATAGTATATAAACGTTGTTTGAAAATGTGTCGGTATATATATGAGTGAAATGACCTATTGAGTTTTTTTTTCTGTCTGTTGCGTGAAAGATAGGATATCTTGTTAAGCTTATTTAAGTATTGATTTTTAATGCATTTTGCATACTGTTGGTTCACGTATGTTTAAAAAAAATTATGTTATAAAACTTATACATATGTTCGAAATCATCTCTATACTCGTTCATATTATAACCTGCAGTTATATTTATGTTCGAGCGTTACTTTATATTTAATATAATACATAAATAATCAAATGTGTATATATGTTAGCATTGATTTTAATTATCAAACATGTATATGTTTTGGTTTTGAAGTATATTCATATAGCTTTCCAAACAATAATTTATAGTCTGCATGTATTTGAGTCTGCACCTAAGTTGGACGGTATGTATTTGTTTCCCTGGTTCTATATAGAGGTTGCAGTTTATACATGAGTACACAGATAAGTTATATAAGTGAGTTACCCTATGTTATATATAGATTTTAATTTCCCAATTACCGTTAGGTTATATATATATATATATATATTAATAAATTGTAAATATTTATTTTTAAATGATATAAGTATAAGTGTACATGCGATATATTTATATAGTTCATTCTATATATAAAATCGATACGTATAGGACTCTATTTTTATAGAAGTTTAAATAAAATATTGAATCTATATAGTTATGGGTGTATAATAGATTTTGGAAGTTATGTGTTATTTTAAATTATAAGTTGTATATGATTTGTATATAGTATATGTAGTGTATATATATATATGTTCATTTATACCATCTACCTTCGTCAATTTGGTTTTTGATTTGCTTTCGTCTATTCGCATTATCAGCTTATCCGTTCAACTTGTACCAATCTAGCTTTGCTTTGAAATTCGTGACTGGATTCATAGCTCATTTGATCGTCGAATCATCCCTAGCCTCGAAAGGTGAGCAATCACTCACGATTAACTTTCTTATATTTATTAAATTTAATTTCAATTGAAACGACAATTGAAATATGCTACTGTAGTTATTTAAATTGTTATATTTATGCTATTATCTGTAACTGTTCACCTGTGGGATATGACACCATATCCTATTGTTTATATTTTATTGTTATTGATGATATATGCCTGATATATTATTATATTCTCTGTTATCACTCTGCAAGTTCCCTGTAGTTTAGAATTCACTATGGGTTGAAATGATACATACCCAAACGGAATTTAGAATAAGAGAATTTCATTATGGGTTGAAATGATAAACCCACACGATTTGCATTTGAATTGAATTTGGGATTGCGGGTCGAAATGATATCTACCCGTATATACTTAAATTACGGATTAAAATGATAAATATCCGTATCAAATTGACCATAGGATAGGAAATTATATACCAACATCGTTGGTCCATATATGTATTTTGAAATTAAATCCTATGGTTTTGGAAAGAAATATATGGTTTTAATAAATGTTGATTTTTTATATATATAAATTGTAATGATATATATAGATTTGATTTAATATATATAATATGGTTAAGTATTTAAAATTTATATCTCAAAATAGATTTTGGTAATAATTTGAATAAATTAAGGTTGGGAAGATAATATGAATTTAGTTGAAATTATATTCAATAAATAATTTTATTTAATTAAATCGATTTGAAACTTGTTGAAACGGAGATTTAAGATATGATTTATAACTTAGTTTTTGATTTAAGTAATTTCATGAATATTTCTCGTTCAAATAAATTTAAGGAAATATTTAGAATAAAAAATGAAATTTAAGGCTAGTTAAATGATACTGAATCTATTAAGCGAATATTCCCCTGACTAAATAAAAATGAAGTTAAATTAAGATCTATATGAAACTGTTAAATTTAACTTTGAAAATGTCGAATATTAAAACTTTGAAATATACTGGAATTTTAATGGTTTATTTTGTGATTCAGATCTGTATTTGAAATCAATATAATTTGAATTTGTTATTTAGAAACTGAATTGGAGTAAAATGGGAATTTAGATTGAATTTAATTTAAATTGGAAAGTCGAGTTTGATTTGAAGGAGATTTGTGAAGTTTGAGGAAATTGCAAACACTTTACTTTATAAATTATTTAATATAATTAAATACTATTTTAGGAAAAATAGATATATTTGAAACGAAAGTGATATTTCGGTTTTGAAGTATAAATTAATTTGAAATAACCACGGTGTTATGGTGTATATTTCCTTGTAGATAGTTCCATGGACCCTTTGGAGGATGGTTATCCAACATCCTTTAAGTTACGTGTATTTCAGTTGATATTTCACTTGAGTCGGATTTATTGATATAAGAATGTTAATCCTGACTCTAGTGTTTTGTGTTTTTACTTTACGCTCGGGTCAGACTGAGTGATACAGCATTTGAGACTCACCTTTGGAATTTGGAGCTTCGCTTGGAGATCCAACTATTGATTCAGCTTTCATCTTCCCAGTTGATTTGTTCAGAGAAGTCATTTGTTGTACTGGAGACTTCACTGTAATTGAGATATTCTATTGTATTTTAGTTCTAACTCTGATGTTTATATAGTAGCTTCATGAACTACTATTTATCTATCCCGCTGCACTGTATTACTCTATGTCTGTGATCTGTGATTGATTTATTTACTGTATATACAATCTGATATTTTGAGCAATTCAAGTCCGACGTGTGTGGATGTGAATGGTTAAAAATAGCAGGTCGTTACAGTTGGTATTAGAGCTTTGGCTCTAGGCAAACTTTGCATATATGGTAAATTTATTTACAGAATCACTTTCGTTCGATCTTGAATCTCTTCCTATTTGATTCGGTTCTTCTTTGAATTTTGGAACATCCCCCTCGGTTCCAAATCCATTCTTGTCTTTCCCTATTCGTGTTTTCTAGATTCTGGAGTATCCCAAAGCTCCACTGAATAATTGTAAAGGAGTGAAACTCCTTTACAATTGCATCGATTCACCGAAAATTTATATATCCTCGGTTTAGATGCTACTATCCCTGGTTATGCCGAATTCTATATCTGGCGCTCGAATGCCGATTTGCCTTGGAATTCCGCATCGATCATATTCCTGAAGTCACGGTTGATCCGGTTAAGGTCGCCCGCGATTAATATCCATCTTCTATTTTAAAATTTAACTATCTCATCTTCGTTTGGGCCTAGTTTCGAATCAGAATTCCATTTGATTAGAGTCCCTTTAATTTGAATCTCTATATTTGTTTTGAAATCCATCCTTGAATCATCCTTTGAAAATCGGACTTTGTTTGTATTTTAGAAATTTTTTTATATACCGAAATTATTATTTTGATAACTACGATTTTAGTCGATATATGAAAGTGAAAATGTTTCTGATAAGGATTATATACCTTTTAAAAACGAGAATTTGGAGTTTTGAAAGGATTTGGATTTTAAATTTTTATAAGAAATTTGATTTATAACTAAAAGGTTTTGAATTTGAAATTCGAGAGATTGGGTTTCGGTATTTTGAAATTGGTTTTAAGATTTTGAAAATATATAATAATACTATTTGAAAGTATTTTTCGAATAAGAAATGTTTCAAATGGCTTCAAATCAATTCCAATGATTTCTAAGAAATTTCAAAGAAGTTTTCAAGAAAATAGAAGTCCAGAACTCACTTTTGTCACTGGGAAACAATTTCGGTGATGAGTGCACGCATCATCGACAATGATTTTCGAGTTTCAGAGTGGGGAGAGGCCACTCTAGTAGCTTTGCTATGCGAGTGATTTTGTGAAACAAATTTTGATTTCAAATTCCGAAGTATGATTTGATATTCGAAAGATATATGTATATATATTTGAAATATTTTAAAGTATGCCGGTGTTCAATCCTCGAGTTTTCGATTTGATTTAGTATAACACTATTTATAAAAAATTGATTTACTGATTTGTTGCTGATTTCCAACTCTTGGATTTGAAATTTTATTTCACTGACTATTTTGAAGGTTCAAGCACTTTCAAATCAAGGTTTAAAATTTTAAAACTAAGAAATTTAGAAGAGTATGACTTAAGTAAATTTGAAACTTTTGTTAAATAAATAACTTGAAAAAAGAAAATTGGATTTTTCATATAGAAATAAATAGTTTAAAGTTTTTAATGGGATAGTTAAAATTTTGGAAACCATTTTGAGTATAATTGATTTTGAGAAAAATATTTGGTTTTGAAATTAGATTAGAATTAAAACCGGTACTTATATGGTGATTTTGGAAATGAATTTGTTTGACTTGAATTGTGTTAATTTGGAAACTGGGATTATTTTTATAAACCTATTATTTTGGAAACTTTGAAATGTAGATATTTAATCTGGAAGAAAATTTGGTGAAATCACATATGATTTTGAAAATGAATTGATATTGAAATGAATTGAAATTGAGAACCTTATATTATTAAGTACTTGATTTGGGGAGTGGTCGAACTTATATAAAATAGAATTGTATAAGTATGAAGTTGATTTGAAACCTAATGATTTGGAAAGGTACTCAATTTGAAAAGGGAAATCTCTTATAATCGAAATCTGTATAATTGTGATTTGATATACTATGGATTTTGGAAAGTATTCAATTTGAAGATGAAATCTTATATATAATGGACTTTACATAAGTATGATATTTGAAAGTGATTTGAAAAGGTACTATATGATATATATTTTCGAAGAAATGATATGGAAAGTGCCTTCTGCTTGATGTCCGATTTGTGGCCACATCTTGGATTCATTCTATCGACATTATTCTCTCTGATTTTTGGTTTTCCGGATGCGATACTCGAGTGTCCCAAGGTGGCATAACCCACGGTCATTTTTTTGGGTAGCGTAATCCGCAAGGCAGAGATTGCTTAAAGGATATGGATGTTTCCTGGGGGATCCAGGCGTATATGTATCCTGCGTTCTACCGGTTCTGTTTATCATGGCGTAATTCGCAAGGCAGTGAATGCTTAAAGGTATGGATGTTTCCTGGGGGATCCAGGCGTAACCATTTTTATGTATCCTGCGATCCAGGTGTTTGTTTATCATGGCGCAATCCGCAAGGCAGTGAATGCTTAAAGGATATGGATGTTTCCTGTGGAATCCAGGCGTAACCATTGTTATGTATCCTGTGATCCAGGTGATTTTTTTATTGTACTTTCCATATATGTTTTTAAAAGTTTTCAGTATTTTCACTAGGTGTTGAAACAGGTCTACTAAGTACATAAAGAATTCTAGCTTTGCGCCTGATCAACGCATGGCCAGAGTCTGCAAGAACGAGGATAAATTTTTTGAAACATCGAGTTATAAAAGTATTTTCGAAAAAAAATTGTTTTGATATAAAGGTATTTTTCAACAAAGAAATTTTGCATTAATATTTGAAATTGAGACTCTTATGGTTTGAAATTTACGATTTATGCCCGATTCTATTCTTTTGGATCTGCCTTATCTGCTCAGCTTATTTATTCACCTATATTCTGTTTCCTGAATCTACCTTCCTTTCCTTTTTGAATATAATCTTTAAAATATTGTTTATTTATATACTACCTGGTTTAATAGTAAAAAAATTAGTTTTTTATATAAACAATTGATCTCATAAATAATTGAATGGATTTAATAAAATGAGTTTAACTAAACTATTAAATAGTAATTAATTTAAATATAAAAAAAATTATACGGTTTTAAATAAATTGTCTAATTTGTTTTCCAAAGTCTAATTTTTTCATCTAGTTGTTTCTATTCTCCTACTTTGTTCCTTTTCGGGGACGAAAAGTTTTGAGTGGGGGAGAGTATAACGACCCGTAGATTTTAATAAATTTTATAAAGTATTTAATTTAATTTTTGATAAATTTTAAACAACAATATTTTAAAACAAAAATTTAATATTTGAAATACGTCCATTTTATTCTAGCAGATGGTAAATTTTCAATTTATTTTATGAAAGTTTATTTCATTTTGAAATTCTATTAATTCAAGTTAGTTAATAATTGTTGATAATAAAATATTTTTCCAAACCTGAATATTTTTACATAGAAAAAAATTCTGAATCATCTTCTGACTGAGACGTAATTTTTCATTTTTCAAAATTCGGACTTCTTTAGCTCCGTCGATCTTATTTTTCTGCGTTTTTGCTGCATTTTCCGCTAATAGAAAATTCGAATCTTATAATTCAAATCGTACCACTGATATCTGTATATCGTTTAGATCGTATCGTCGTGCTGATCTCAAGGTATATTTATTTCTATATTTTAAGGTCCGGTATGCGATAGGAAACAATTGATAACGGTCCATTGTATCGGTACCTTAAACTTGGACTTTATATTTTCTGTCGGTTTCAAATTTAAACGTGCAGCTCAAAAGAAAATTATTAATTGCTTCAGTAATTTGCACGAAATCAAGGGAATCGACTGTTACCATAAATTTCATTTATTTGTGTACGTTTTCGTTTTAATTATTGTACACATCACGGTTCCTTTTATAACTTCATCGCCCAGAAAACTAGTTTATTTCTTTCCCCCTTCATCTTCATTATTCCCAGATTCATTTATTTGTGTACGTTTTTTTCTTTCATTGATTGGCAACCGCTCATATTTCAATTGCATTTAAATCAATGGACATCCGTCATCAATCCATCATTCCAGTTTATTATTCAATGCTCTGTTTCTGTCCATTTTCATTCTGCACTTTTCTTTTGAGGTAATATATAATATTTGTACGATCCACTTTATTTTATTTCTTTCCTGTCTATTCAAATTTTACATCAGTTACAAACCAATCAATACCTTACCTTTATTACTCCCTGTATTCTTGTTGTAGCACTTTAAGTTTCTATCCGTTGCTATTTCATTTCAGGTTTGTTCCTTTCCTATTTATTCCATTTCAAACGTTTTCACTTTTACGTTTCTCATGCTTTCTACTTTATTGTCCTTAATTCCCGTGCTTGACGTTATCATTTCAGTTTGTTTCCATTGAATGTGGCACGTTTCATGGTTAATGTTTTATTCCATTTATATGTGGCTTTCCTTTGCAACCTGTCCCATTTCTGTTTCCTTCGTTTCAAAATTTGAAATGTTACAGCTGGACCACATTATTTATTTGCTTGAATAAGGAAGCTAAATCTACGGATGATCGTTACTATTCCTTTTATTTCATAAATATTTGGATGCGCTCTGCCTTTCCTTTTTCATTGCTTACGTTACTTGGAAATTCTTTGATATATATTATACCATCCTTGTCCTTTCTTTTGCCTGGAATGAAATCCTTCCTTCACCACTTTTTTTAAAAAAAAAACCGTTCCACCAAAAGGTAAATATTTAATAGTCAGCTGTTATATCTCCATAAATTTCAATTTATTATTCTCTAGTCCGTTTCTCTGCCCTATTCACACTATTGAAATTATATTATAAACATATATAAAGCATACCTCTTGCGTGTTCTATGGAACGGTTTATTTTTTCTCCTTCCACTTTTGAAAAGAAAAGAGAACACGTTCCTCTTCAAATTTCAGCCGCCTTTTCCCCGCTACATTCACAGCTGCACGCAAGCCACCGCATCACCTTCTCTCGCAAATTCTATTGATGGTATATAGTTATATTTGATTGATAGACTGTTTATATATGTTTTACAAGATTTTAAATATAAAATATATTATAATATAGCCTTCGTATGCTTATATATATATATACATTACAAGTTATATAATATGTTTTAAAAATTCTTTGTACTGTTAGTATAGGTTAGTTATCTTTCTGTGATTATTTAAGTTGTATGTTATAAAAAGTTATAAATGAGGTTACGTCTGTCTTTGTGTGCATACTATAGCATGCATATGTTTGTGTAGTTTTTAAGTACACATATAGTTAGTTTTATCGATCTATTGTTTTTTACGTGAATACAGTATATAAACGTTGTTTGAAAATGTGTAGGTATATATATGAGTGAAATGACCTATTGAGTTTTTTTTCTGTCTGTGGCATGAGAGATAGGATATCTTATTAAGCTTATTTAAGTATTGATTTTTAATGCATTGTGCATACTGTTGGTTCACGTATGTTTAAAAAAAATTATGTTATAAAGCTTATACATATTTTCCAAATCATCTCTATACTCGTTCATATTATAACCTGCAGTTATATTTATGTTCGAGCGTTACTTTATATTTAATATAATACATAAATAATCAAATGTGTATATATGTTAGCATTGATTTTAATTATCAAACGTGTATATGTTTTGATTTTGTAGTATATTCATATAACTTTCCAAACAATAATTTATAGTCTTCATGTATTTGAGTCTGTATATAAGTTGGACGGTATGCATTTATTTCGCTAGTTCTATATAGAGGTTGCAGTTTATACATGAGTACACAGATTAAGTTATATAAGTGAGTTACCCTATGTTATATATATAGATTTTAATTTCCCCATTACCGTTAGGTTATATATATTTTTTAATAAATTGTAAATATTTATTTTTAAATGATATTAGTATAAGTGTACATGCTATATATTTATATAGTTCATTCTATATATAAAATTGATACGTATAGGACTCTATTTTTAGAAGTTTAAATAAAATATTGAAGCTATATAGTTATGGGTGTATACATAGATTTTGGAAGTTATGTGTTATTTTAAATTATAAGTTGTATATGATTTGTATATAGTATATATATGTTCATTTATGCCATCTACCTTCGGCAATCTGCTTTTTGATTTGCTTTCGTCTATTCGCATTATCAGCTTATCCGTTGAACTCGTGCCAATCTAGCATTGCTTTGAAATTGGTGATTGGATTCATAGCTCATTTGATCGTCAAATCATCCCTAGCCGCGAAAGGTGAGCAATCACTCACGATTAACGTTCTTATATTTATTAAATTTGATTTCAATTAAAACGACAATTGAAATATGCTGCTGTAGTTATTTAAATTGTTATATTTATGCTATTATCTGTAACTGTTCACCTGTAGGATATGACACCATATCCTATTGTTTATATTTTATTGTTATTGATGATATATGCCTGATATATTATTATATTCTCTGTTATCACTCTACAAGTTCCCTATAGTTTAGAATTCACTATGGGTTGAAATGATACATACCCGAACGGAATTTAGAATAAGAGAATTTCGTTATGGGTTGAAATGATAGACCCAAGCGATTTGCATTTGAATTGAATTTGGGATTGCAGGTCGAAATGATATCTACCAGTATATACTTAAATTACGGATTGAAATGATAAATATCCGTTTCAAATTGACCATAGGATAGGAAATTATATACTGACACCATTAGTTCGTATAAGTATTTTGAAATTAAATCTTATGGTTTTGGAAAGAAATATATGGTTTTAATAAATGTTGATTTTATATATATAAATAAACGGTAATGATATATGTGGATTTGATAATAATAATATTTAATTAAATTAAGATTTGATTTAATATATATAATATAGTTAAGTATTTAAAATTTATATCTCAAAATAGATTTTGGTAATAATTTGAATAAGTTAAGGTTGGGAAGGTAATATGAATTTAGTTGAAATTGTATTCAATAAAGAATTTTATTTAATTAAATCGATTTGAAACTTGTTGAAACGGAGATTTAAGATATGATTTATAACTTGGTTTTTGATTTAAGTAATTTCATGAATATTTCTCTTTCAAATAAATTTAAGGAAATATTTAGAAGAAAAAATGAAATTTAAGGCTAGTTAAATGATATTGAATTTATTAAGCGAATATTCCCCTGACTAAATAAAAATGAAGCTAAATCAAGATCTATATGAAACTGTTAAATTTAACTTTGAAAATGTCGAATATTAAAACTTTGAAATATACTGGAATTTTAATGGTTTATTTTGTGATTCAGATCTGTATTTGAAATCAATATAATTTGAATTTGTTATTTAGAAACTGAATTGGAGTAAAATGGGAATTTAGATTGAATATAATTTAAATTGGAAAGTCGAGTTTGATTTGAAGGAGATTTGTGAAGTTTGATGAAATTGCAAACACTTTACTTTATAAATTATTTAATATAATTAAATACTATTTTGGGAAAAATAGATATATTTGAAACGAAAGTGATATTTCGGTTTTGAAGTATAAATTAATTTGAAATGACCACGGTGTTATGGTGTATATTTCGTTGTAGATAGTTCCATGGACCCTTTGGAGGATGGTTATCCCAACATCCTTTAAGTTACTTGTATTTCAGTTGATATTTCACTTGAGTTGGATTTATTGATATAAGAATGTTATTCCTGACTGTGATGCCCCACCTCTATGCTTACAATTACAAAGAGTATTAAAAGAAATACCGTCTGTTATTACGAAGAATAAGGCTGGATGGGAGCGACCATCCGTAGTTAGGCCTTACACTAGTATTGGTTACCTCGATAGGAGCGGTATATATTTTTATTTTTCATCTCTTATTTATTTACTCCCATCGACGTGTCCAATTCCAGTATAAAACGAACTACGATGGTTCATAATAGTTTAGGACAATATATATAATAATAACACAAATCAGCTAAATGCGGAACACAGATAATAAAAAGTCTCATATATATATAACTGAAGTCAGTTACAATACATGTGATACCATACTTATGATATAACTATAACTGTCGAATTAGGAAGTTACATATACAAGTACATTATCGTGAATAATATACATGAATATATATCATCCTATACAAATACACTGACTACTATAAAATGACGACGACTACTACAAAAGATATGAAAAGACTTCATAGCTCAAGCAGCAACCCAAAGCAAGATATCTACAACCTATAATAACTCGGTCTGACCCGAGTATTAAATTCAAAAGAAAATAATACACAGGTCAGTCTAATTCAAACTCAGTTATTAATGCACGGAAGCAATAATAATTAAATAACAATTAGACGGCAGTCAAATAAATTCCCCTATCCAATCCTTAAATAAGGAAATCGGATAACGGTAAATATAACACGTAACAGTGTTAAACAACAAACCAACAAATTCAAATTATCAACGAAGATAAACAAAAGGGTTACCAATGAAGATAATTTAGAAAACAACAGAATTGCCTAAACAACAATTAACGATAAAATATAATTATTAAATAAATAATTAGAAGCTCATAATCTAATTATCAAATAGATAATTAGACAACAAAAAAATGATCAATCAAACCAAATCATAATACGATTCAAAATATTGAATTGGACACGCGAAACAATTCAAACAATTGAAATATCAATTAAAACGTCAATTCGGGTAGGGCTGCAGTACACGCACGCGTGTACTGCCTCTCCACAACAGCATCTGAAATACGCAAAAGATCAATAAATCAAAAGCAAATAGAATATCAATAAAAGCAATACTGTGTGGCTGCAGTACACGCTCGCGTGCACTGCCTCGCCACTATAGTATAAGTTACACAAAAGCTCGGCGAATCAAAAGCAACTGGCACCAACACGAGATCAAGTTTGAGTTATACGACTCAAACTCGACTGGTCAGTGCCACACAAAACATAATTGCACACGCAAGGCTACCGTATAATGCTGCAGTAATATCCATGCAATAGTAATACCAAGAAATCCAACAAGGTCGGTCTGGGCAACAATGAAAGACCGATAAATTTACATCACTGCCCCATTGTATCGTGAAACCCAAATACTACATGAAACTCAAAACTGCAATTGTCACAAAGGCACAAGGCTGTCAAATACACTGTACAAAAATGAATGCGTACACTTGTATTGACACAAGTATACATACACTGTTTTTAAATGTGAAGATAGTGTAGTCAAGGCAACAAGAAGTGAAACCAGACTACACAATCAAAACTTAAATCCAACAAGGGACTAAACAAACAAGTACACATTCGAGTACTTGATCCAATGGCCTGATCCAACAACACAAGTGCACAAGACAGTTGTACAGGAGCAAGTGCAGCCCCAATATGAAGCTTGAACACTTACAATAGAAAGTGGTGAAGGCAATCAGAGGTGCAACATGAAAATAAAATGCATCAGTTCAGACTCAAATATACAAGTCAATAAAGATTCATTGAAGCCAGGAGTAACAAAATAACCAGAGTCGAAGCCAAGTGAAGACACTGGGCCAATGCAGACCAGTGAATATCAAGTGGTCAGAGTAACAAGCCAAAGCGACTTCGACACAAAATACAAATAAAAGCAGTGCTTAACTAGTAAACAACTATAGTTCAATATCAAATGCAATGCATCATGATGACAAGGAATAATGTTACAGAGATAAACCAAGATATAACATGTATGCAACTGAAAAACTTGACAGTGCAAGCTTCAAAAAGTATACACATGAAGATTACATTGCAACAGGTCAGGAAACAAACATATGCACATCAATAGGTGATGTACACTTGAATGTAACCGTGAAACTACAATACCAAGTAGGTAATAGGTTCACATCCAAGTCCAAGCCCAATGAACCCAAACATAGCCTCTATGGCTAGGCACAAATCAAAGCAAACATATCACAATCATGGAACAGCAGAAACCCGATGCAAGAAAACTCTGAGGCAACCAGAAAATAACATAATAAATTAAACAACATTGCAAACTGTCACACATGAATGCGGCATGTATATCCAAGGATAATATGGGTGCAGTGATGTGACGACCCGACTTTCCACTCCCGGAAAATCGCATCATCAATTAAGAAAGAAAGGGATAGAAGAAGAAAAGAAAGAAGAGAAAGAAGAAACAATACAAGAATCTCAACAGCGGAACGAATAAATTATATTATTAACATAAGTATTTACATAATATATAATACCAATCAGAGATACACAGCATACACATCACATATACTAGACAGTTGTAAACACATGTCTAGTATTTACAACTCAATATAAACACAACACAGAGAAAACATAGCGGAACTATATATCCATAACGCAGAAGCCTCCTGCTCCATTGCTCCTCCATTATTTTTCAAAGCTAACCAGAATCCCTTGGCTACTCGTAAAAATTTGAGTACCCAAGAGTTTAAGAAAACAAAGATAAACTCCGGGTCAGACATGGGTCTGGTGTGAGTAACAGGTTAAGGTTGCTTAACTTTTAAAACCTTTTGAAAAGAAAGGTATCACGTAAGACTTCCCACACATAAATATGGAAAAGTTTTTACCTTATGCTAACCAAAACATTTGATAGGAAATCCGGTGATATTATAATAGGTCAAGGGTTTTCAAGTAAATATGAAATAGCTGAAATTGTTACATTTATTAAATTCCAGCATACATAGGTATACAATCAAATCCGAGGGCGCTTATTGGATAATGGTTTTCCATCAATGGCAGGGCTACTGGGGTACCGCCCGTCACAGTACGGGGCCTAGATCACCGTACCGAGGAGCCACCCTAACTCCCCTACAACACAAGACCGGGACCATTCCTTACTGAACAGTCCCGAACAAGACAAACCCGGCAGTTGTTGCAATCAACTGCCCCACACAGCCGAATATAAAGGGACTTCTAGACAGGGGTAAATCTTGCTCTCCAGTGGGAGCTACCCACGAAGCCTTGCTGCACCTCCCCTGTTTTAGCCATTCCCGGTTGATGAGGCTTGAGGCTACGATTACCTTTAGAGAACACATCTCTTAGAATGCTCATCGTCCACCTGACGATGTTCTGAAAGCATTCAATCCATACAAGTTCGTTCCGGGTTCGAACGAAACCAAAGGCATTATCTCATTACACTCATTTTGGAATCACCCTCAGAGTTAACGACGATAACCCTTGCACTCTAAATCACCATCTCGAATCTATAAGCACTATTCCGTCAACTCATTACGGAACCACCCACAGAGTTATACTGACGTATAGCCCTTACACCTCGAGTCTTCACAAAGCTCCATTTGGATTCACGACCTAACGTTATTTGAAATCGATGTGGTTTTCGGATATCCAAATATGGAAACCCGATCCCGGTCTCATCGAAATCCAAAGCGTGTTTTTTAGGTCCAAGTTGTTTTAAAGTTTAAAACAATTCAATTCAATATTATCTATATATACACAGATAGATAATTCACAACATCATAATAGATAATCAATATTATCATTACAACAGATAATCTATATTGTCAACTCAAACAGATAATTCATAACAGATAATTCATATTATCAACTCAATGCAACCATAGCATTCAAATCACACAACATCATTTATCTCACATCTGAGATCTCAACCATTCAGGGTAATAAATATCAATCATCATTCATAAGCAAAGACTTATTAAATCACCATCCTATAATTATTTTAAAATGAATTAAATTAATTACTTCTTCCTTAATTAATTTAAAATAAATTAAATTAATTATTCATTCATATAAATCTTGCTTACATGTCAATTATTTATAAATCAATTAATTAATTACTCTTAACAAGTTACTCTAATTAATCATCTTGATTAACTATCCTTTAATTACATTCAAGTGATTAATCTCTAATTAATTTCACAAATTAATCAATCCAAACCAATCCCTGTAATTAACCTGTAATTACTTCATCAATTAATTAATAATAATTAATTGCATTAATCCTTAATTAATTACATTAATTAATTCTTTATTGATTAATTGATCTTAATTAATCAATCCTTAATTACATCATTAATTATTTTATTTAAAATAACTCCATTAAATTAATTATTAATTATCTCCATTGATTAATCATTCTTGATTAATCACATTAAGTAATTAACTTAAATTAATTACATCTCTTAACCATTCTCAAATAACTTAATTATCAAAACATAAATTAATTACACTAAGTAATTGATTACTTATCTTAAGTAATTAAACACACTAATATTAATTACACAAAGTAACTGACTTCCAAAACTTCTTCCATTAAATTACATATAGTAGTTTATTTCCTTAATTACTTTACTAAGTAATTTTCCATTTTTAATTATATTTGTAATTACTTCTCAAATTAATCAATGATTAACTTAAATTAATTAAACTTAATTAATTAACTTAATTAATCAAAATAAACTCAATTAATTACAATTAGTAATTAATTTCCTTAATTACTTTCACTAAGTAATTTACTTAAACAATTCAAAGGATTATCTTAAATTAATTAATCCAATTAATTATTAAAATTAATTACATTAATTAATTATAAAATAATATTAAGTTAATGACCTTCATTAACCAATAACAAATCTTTAATTACCTTTCCAAAGTAATTAATTGAATTAATCAATATTAATTCTTAATTTATTTATAAAACTCATTAATTAATTCCTAATTATTAAATTAATCAAGTGATAATTAAAACTTAAACAATTATTAATTACTTGATTAATAATTCAATTCATTAATTAAATTAAATTAATCCAATCTTATTTAAATTAATTTCTAAATCATACTTTAATCAAATTTAATTAACTTACTTAAACTTTTAATTAATTAAATAAACCCTTAATTATTTAATTAATTAACCCAATTATTAATTGACTAAATTAATTAATTAAAATCTTAATTACCTTGATCATATAATTAAGTTTCAAAACAATAAAAATCATTAATCTCATTAATGATTAAATTATCATTATTAAGGTAATTTAAAAACAAATTTGCTTTTAAACTTTTATAAATTCCATTTTAAATTAAAATGAAATGAAATTTAAACTTAAACAAGATTTTAAATATTTAAAAACTCTTTTGTTCTCATTTTAAAGAATCACTTACCTCTTAAAGCAAATTTTTAGAAAAATCATTTAACTTTAGCCTATATTCAAATAAATTTGAAATATCTTAAATATTTCAAATGACATTGAAACATTTAAATTCAAATCTTATTTAAATTATAACCCAAAATTCAAATCATGTTTCAGATTTAAATTCAAAGATTTAAATTTAAACCCTGTTTTAAATTTCATTACACATGTGTATAAAATTCTCAAAATATTCAACTTGATTTTAACCTTTGAATTTAAAACTTGTTTTATTTGGAACTTTCAGGTTCAAACTCTAATTTGAATTCCGGTTCAGATTTAACTTAGAATTAAAATCTTGTTTAAATCCTTATTTTCAGATTTAAAATTTTACGTTATATAAAACTGTGAAGGTTTTAATTTAAATATTTCATTTCCTGCAAATCTTGTTTATTCAAAAACTGGAATTCAAAACCTATTTGCAGTCATCATTGAATCTTACTTTAAGTTCTGATTTAAACTTGCCTTGTTTATTTTTAAATTTAGTTTTAAAATTTGAAACCTGAAACAGATCTGGTTACAAAAACAAAATACTGCCACCAAAGAAAACTACCCGAGCCAAATACTAATTTACTTCGAGTCATTTTCCATTTAACTTCGAGCAAGAGCTGAATTTACCCGAGAACCATTTCTTCACTATTTTCCAGAAACCAAAACACCTCCCAGTGACCACTGTGCACATGCACAAAATCCTTGGCAAATTCCGATCATCAGTGATGATCGTCTACATCCACCATCCCCCCTCGAATCCACATGACCACCAAAAACATCAGAAGTCTCCAATCATCCAAATCAAACAGACAGCCCCCTTTTCCAAAACCTGGAACACAGCATTTCCCACAACTCCAAACCTGTCAACAATGATTTCACCCTCCTCCGACCATCGATGAAGCTACAATTCCGGCTACTTAATCCCCTAGGGTCCAGTAACCATCCTTCAAAAACCCTAAACACTCGATCAACCGAGGAGATCGAATTCAAGCAAAATTTAGAACCCAGTAAAAACTAGGGTTCAGAACCTTAAATTCAAATTTCAACATCAAAAATGAATGGCAACCCAAATCAATAATTTTCCCATATTCTCTGATATCTCCTTCTACTCCAGAAATAATTTCAACCCATTCAAACACAAAAATCAACTGAACTAACCTAAAATACAAAATACAGAGAAGTTTGAACTGCTCTCAGATTTTTACTTTATAAATTGTGATTTTAGATTTAATATTTATGAATTTGCATGATGTTTTGATATCCAAACCTGAAACATTGATTTATAATGTTTATGTTTTCCACTTATACAATTTTATTTCTCTGTTATTAATGTTTCCAGGCAATACAAGTAATATCCAACTTGTATAAATTTTTAAACTCTATTTTATCCTAACAAACAGGTTTGAATTTAAATGCCTAAGTCAGATACATCAGCAATTACTGATCAAACCAAAGCATACACACCTATATCAATATAAAGTAACTCCCAAAAATTCATATACAAACAAATTTTCTACAAATTTTTATCATGCATATCAATTCATTCCAGAGATAAAAACAAGCAACCAGATTTTGTTAAAGAAAATTTTAGAAGTTACTCACCTTAAACTCAGAGGAATAGAGCACTTTTGATTTAGTAAAACTTTTAAATTATGTCTTTTAAATGCAGCAGAGTTATGCAAGTGGAAATGAAGGGCTGCTTCCTCTTATCCCAATCTACATGCATGCAGGTCATTCCAGAGATGAAATGCAGATATTTGAAGGATTATAGACTTGAGATTGCAGAAATTTCCAGGTTTGTAAGAATGCAGTTTTGAATTTGTGCAGGAAACCATTTCAGATTGTTTGCATGTGCTTTTAGATTGAATACAATACAAATTTGCATGCTAATGATACAGGGGTTTTGCCATGCATTTTTGAGGAAGAGTTACAGGGGTTAAATTTCAATTTGGAAATGATTTCAGAGATTTTCAGGTTTGCTATTTTTGTTTTGAAAGAATATGCAGATGTGTTTTTGAGGGGTTTTGAGAGTTTTAGATTTTTAATTTCTTTTGATTCATTTATCTTTTGTTTTTGAAAAGGAGAATGAGGGGGAAATGAAAATATTTTAAAAGAGGGCTGAAATAAATTTAACAAAATAAATAAAAGAAAATAAAGATTAAATGACACTTGTCGCATTTCTTGATTTACAACTAACACATGTAGCTTATATTGTTAATAGTTTAACACTTGTCTTGCTTAATTAAGTTATATTTTTAAATATTTATAAAGAGTTTTCTTTAATTTGTTTTATGTTTTAATGAATATGTATGATTCTCTTATTTAAGAAAATGTAAATAAAACTATTTATAAATTAAAACTCACAAAATATTTTAAAGAATCAATTAATTTGAATTTCAAATAAGATTTCCAAATTCAAATTAATTCTTTGAAATAAAAATCAAAAATCAAATTAAAAAAAATAAAGATTCTATTTCCTTATTTTAATTCTTCTTTATATTTATGAAAATTAATATGACTTAAAATAACTAATTAACAAATTTTATATGATTTATAAAGAAATTATAAATCACTTTTATATTTAAATGAATTTAAATCATAGGCTATCTTATTTTTTTTTAAACTTATATAAAATATACTCAATTCATATTTAATCAAATAATATTTTAAAAAGAAATAAAATCAACTTTTATTTAAATTTAAAACAAAAATTAAGCTAAGACAAATTTTAAACAATTTCATTTATTTTAAATATTATCTAACCATATAATTACTAGTAAAAAAAATAGATTTTTAAAAACTTAATATTAATTTAAAACATAATTTTATAATTACTCAATATTTATTAGAATTTAAAAACAAAACTTTATTTATTTATTAAATTCCAAACAAAGATAAACTATAATATATATATATACCAATATATATATATACATTATAATTTAAACATTTATTTTAGCTTTTTAAAAGACAAATCACAAATTAAATATTTATTAAATTTGATTATTAAACCAAAACATATTTTATTAATCAATATTATCAATATCAATTTAATTTTATATAAAGATTATTAAATTGATATTGTCTAAAATTCCGAGATATCACATTCCTTCCCCCTTAAAAGAATTTCGTCCCCGAAATTTAAAACAAAGGTAATTTAATAACCTACTTTAGATTTTTAAAACCAAGCATACATCAAACATATGCTAACAACTCTAGCAATCAATTCATCCAATCAAACAAAATTAATTATCCAGACAAAATTCTGGATAGAGCTTCCTCGGGTTTCCCAAGTAAACACTGGGATACTCGCCCTATAAAACCCAAACAATCAACACTACTAAGTTACAGAACTCCTACTCATCTAGATCTATAACTGAACAAGACATCAGACTATAGACAAGTCCGACTCAACAACTAAAATCTCCCAGAACAGTTGATTCCAAAACCAGAAATAGATCATACACGTACTCCCTTAGAGATACGTGAAACACAACGAATTCCAGTTGTCCAAACTGGCAATTCCATCCAGAAAATCAAACACTAATCTAAAACAGAACACAGAAGAAATCCAAAACATCTCAGAGCTAGCTTACCCAACCTTACCCAAAATTTATAGCTCCTAAAACTGAGAAACTTATCCAAAATCAGATCTTCGACTTCAGATTTACCAAACTCTTCAGACAATCCTGAGCTGTCTACTTCCTACCTGATCGGCTCAATCCTTAGTGATGTTATAAGAAACAAACTAGACCAAACCCATCAGAATGATCCTCCACGATCAATCAAGATCAAGAACAAACTCCACTCACAACCACCGGAAGAAAACAAACTTCTCCTGTCCAGAAAAGAAAAACAGATGCACTCCCAAACTGCTTCCGCTGCACAACTCTGATCTGCAGCAGAAAAGAATGCTGATGAAGAACACAAGCACATCTGGATAACAAAACCAAGAAGATCTCCGATAACCCAGAGAAAATTCAGAATTTCCTCAAATCCTGAGTTGCTTCAATGAACTCCATCTCAAGGAACCAACCTTCAACTAGTTAAACCACCGGTACCACTAAATCTCTAGATGAAGACGACCTCTAACTTCTCTGAAAATATTCAGAAAAATCTCCAACAATCCAAGAGAATACTCAATCATCGCAAGTCACTTTTGCGATCAACTCAGTCTAACTCAAAGAAAACTGTTCTCTCTTAACCAATTAGAACAGGTTATGCTGGTCTTTCCAATCCATCGAAGAAATGGATTCACTCTACTGCTTCTAAACTCCATCTCCAGAAAACTGTTAAGCCAGAAAATTCTCCCGACACACTGAACACTCTGAGCTGCACTGCTGACAATAATGCCAAAGAATTCTTAACCAAAAGTTCTTCGAGAAACTCGGACTTCAAACCAAACAGAAACATCCTGCTGAACTCGGCCACAGCACCGAAGCAGACATACTTCCTAAAATTTGTTCCAAAGAAATTATCTTCGAAAACATCCATAGTCACTGTATCTCATCACGCAGCTACTACTTTCTGAGATACCAAGATATCATCACTCGCTTCAGTTCAGCCAATGAATCCAAACTCTACTCATCCAACTTCAAAGATGAACTCCGAACCTTAACAGGTTACCTTCAGAGATCAATGAAGTCTTACACCACTTCAAAACTCACTTGAGACGGTATTAGCTCTACAGTCTCGACAAATACGCTTCCAACCAAACATACAAACTCCAACCAATCGGTAGTTGTGTTATACACACCACTACCTCAATCTACCTTTATAACCCACATTGGAAAACCCGAACAGGTAACCCAACAGATAGGTAGAAATATATATATATATATATATATATATATATTAAAAATTTACAAATACGCTCTCTCAAGATAGACACCATTGCAGAGCCTAGGTATTCACTCAACCTAACGCTCTGATACCACCTGTGACGACCCGACTTTCCACTCCCAAAAAATCGCATCATCAATTAAGAAAGAAAGGGATATAAGAAGAAAAGAAAGAAGAGAAAGAAGAAACAATACAAGAATCTCAACAGCGGAACGAATAAATTATATTATTAGCATAAGTATTTACATAATATACAATACCAATCAGAGATACACAGCATACACATCACATATACTAGACAGTTATAAACACATGTCTAGTATTTACAACTCAATATAAACACAACACAGAGAAAACATAGCGGAACTACATATCCATAACGCAGAAGCCTCCTGCTCCATTGATCCTCCATTATTTTTCAAAGGTAACCTGAATCCCTTGGCTACTCGTAAAAATTTGAGTACCCAAGAGTTTAAGAAAACAAAGATAAACTCCGGGTCAGACATGGGTCTGGTGTGAGTAACAGATTAAGGTTGCTTAACTTTTAAAAACCTTTTGAAAAGAAAGGTATCACGTAAGACTTCCCACACATAAATATGGAAAAGTTTTTACCTTATGCTAACCAAAACATTTGATAGGAAATCCGGTGATATTATAATAGGTCTAGGGTTTTCAAGTAAATATGAAATAGCCGAAATTGTTACATTTAATAAATTCCAGCATACATAGGTATACAATCAAATCCGAGGGCGCTTATTGGATAATGGTTTTCCATCAATGGAAGGGCTACTGGGGTACCGCCCGTCACAGTACGGGGCCTAGATCACCGTACCGAGGAGCCACCCTAACTCCCCTCCAACACAAGACCGGGACCATTCCTTACTGAACAGCCCCGAACAAGACAACCCCGGCAGTTGTTGCAATCAACTGCCCCACACAGCCGAATATAAAGGGACTTCTAGACAGGGGTAAATCTTGCTCTCCGGTGGGAGCTACCCACGAAGCCTTGCTGCACCTCCCCTGTTTTAGCCATTCCCGGTTGATGAGGCTTGAGGCTACGATTACCTTTAGAGAACACATCTCTTAGAATGCTCATCGTCCACCTGACGATGTTCTGAAAGCATTCAATCCATACAAGTTCGTTCCGGGTTCGAACGAAACCGAAGGCATTATCTCGTTACACTCATTTTGGAATCACCCTCAGAGTTAACGACGATAACCCTTGCACTCTAAATCACCATCTCGAATCTATAAGCACTATTTCGTCAACTCATTACGGAATCACCCACAGAGTTATACTGACGTATAGCCCTTACACCTCGAGTCTTCACAAAGCTCCATTTGGATTCACGACCTAACGTTATTTGGAATCGATGTGGTTTTCGGATATCCAAATATGGAAACCCGATCCCGGTCTCATCGAAATCCAAAGCGTGTCTTTGAGGTCCAAGTTGTTTTAAAGTTTAAAACAATTCAATTCAATATTATCTATATATACACAGATAGATAATTCACAGCATCATAATAGATGATCAATATTATCATTACAATAGATAATCTATATTATCAACTCAAACAGATAATTCATATTATCAACTCAATGCAACCATAGAATTTAAATCACACAACATCATTTATCTCATATCTGAGATCTCAACCATTCAGGGTAATAAATATCAATCATCATTCATAAGCAAAGACTTATTAAATCACCATTCTATAATTAATTTTAAATGAATTAAATTAATTACTTCTTCCTTAATTAATTTAAAATAAATTAAATTGATTATTCATTCATATAAATCTTGCTTACATGTCAATTATTTATAAATCAATTAATTAATTACTCTTAACAAGTTACTCTAATTAATCATCTTGATTAACTATCTTTTAATTACATTCAAGTAATTAATCTCTAATTAATTTCACAAATTAATTAATCTAAACCAATCCTTGTAATTAATCTGTAATTACTTCATCAATTAATTAATAATAATTAATTACATTAATCCTTAATTAATTACATTAATTAATTCTTTATTGATTAATTGATCTTAATTAATCAATCCTTAATTACATCATTAATTATTTTATTTAAAATAACTCCATTAAATTAATTATCAATTATCTCCATTGATTAATCATTCTTGATTAATCACATTAAGTAATTAACTTAAATTAATTACATCTCTTAACCATTCTCAAATAACTTAATTATCAAAACATAAATTAATTACACTAAGTAATTGATTACTTATCTTAAGTAATTAAACACACTAATATTAATTACACAAAGTAACTGACTTCCAAAACTTCTTCCATTAAATTACATATAGTAATTTATTTCCTTAATTACTTTACTAAGTAATTTTCCATTTTTAATTATATTTGTAATTACTTCTCAAATTAATCAATGATTAACTTAAATTAATTAAACTTAATTAATTAACTTAATTAATCAAAATAAACTCAATTAATTACAATTAGTAATTAATTTCCTTAATTACTTTCACTAAGTAATTTACTTAAACAATTCAAAGGATTATCTTAAATTAATTAATCCAATTAATTATTAAAATTAATTACATTAATTAATTATAAAATAATATTAAGTTAATGACCTTCATTAACCAATAACAAATCTTTAATTACCTTTCCAAAGTAATTAATTGAATTAATCAATATTAATTCTTAATTTATTTATAAAACTCATTAATTAATTCCTAATTATTAAATTAATCAAGTGATAATTAAAACTTAAACAATTATTAATTACTTGATTAATAATTCAATTCATTAATTAAATTAAATTAATCCAATCTTATTTAAATTAATTTCTAAATCATACTTTAATCAAATTTAATTAACTTACTTAAACTTTTAATTAATTAAATAAACCCTTAATTATTTAATTAATTAACCCAATTATTAATTGACTAAATTAATTAATTAAAATCTTAATTACCTTGATCATATAATTAATTTTCAAAACAATAAAATTCATTAATCTCATTAATGATTAAATTATCATTATTAAGGTAATTTAAAAACAAATTTGTTTTTAAATTTTTATAAATTCCATTTTAAATTAAAATGAAATTAAATTTAAACTTAAACACGATTTTAAATATTTAAAAACTCTTTTGTTCTCATTTTAAAGAATCACTTACCTCTTAAAGCAAATTTTTAGAAAAATCATTTAACTTTAGCCTATATTCAAATAAATTTAAAATATCTTAAATATTTCAAATGACATTGAAACATTTAAATTCAAATCTTATTTAAATTATAACCTAAAATTCAAATCATGTTTCAGATTTAGATTCAAAGATTTAAATTTAAACCCTGTTTTAAATTTCATTACACATGTGTATAAAATTCTAAAAATATTCAACTTGATTTTAACCTTTGAATTTAAAACTTGTTTTATTTGGAACTTTCAGATTCAAACTCTAATTTGAATTCAGGTTCAGATTTAACTTAGAATTAAAATCTTGTTTAAATCCTTATTTTCATATTTAAAATTTTACATTATATAAAACTGTGCAGGTTTCAATTTAAATATTTCATTTCCTGCAAATCTTGTTTATTCAAAAATTGGAATTCAAAACCTATTTGCAGTCATCATTGAATCTTACTTTAAGTTCAGATTTAAACTTGCCATGTTTATTTTTAAATTTAGTTTTAAAATTTAAGACCTGAAATAGATCTGGTTACAGAAACAAAATACTGCCACCAAAGAAAACTACCCAAGAATTTAGTTTTGAATTTGTGCAGGAAACCATCTTCAATCCAAGAAGAAATCCTTGACTTAAATATTCTTGAAGAATCGTCCCCTCTTACCGATTCGGATCGAACTCGGCTAAAAAATCTGGAATCGAAACTGGAAAGGCTGATGCTGCAGGAAGAAATTGGATGGAAACAGCGACCCAAAGCGAGTTGGATTGAAGAAGGAGACAAAAACACTGCTTTTTTCCACCGCCTTGCTAATGGCAAACGCAGGTCAACTTTCATTCCCGAAATCATCCACAACGACTCCCATATCACAGATCAATCAGACATCCTCAATCTTTTCTCTTCATATTACCATAGCATTTTGGGCAACCGTCACCCTCCTATCCCACTCATTGACTGGAATCTGCTATACCCCAACAGTCCCCCAATCCCCATCGATCAGCCGTTCTCAGAAGCAGAAATCTGGGCTGCTTTGAATGACATGTCCGACAACAAAGCCCCGGGTCCAGATGGCTTCGGCCCATTTTTTTTCAAGCATTACTAGGATACCGTCAAGGCAGACATTATAGAGATGTGCACCGAATTCCACGATGACCCAGCATCAGTGGCCCGCCTCAATTACGCCAATATCATCCTTCTCCCCAAAACTCCTGGAGCCTCCACCCTCTCATCCTTCCGCCCCATCAGCCTCTTGAACACCACCTTCAAAATCATAACCAAGGTCCTTGCCAACCGCCTTCAATCAATCATCGCTCCCCTAATTGGTATTGAGCAATCGGCGTTCATCCTGTGACGTAATATAATGGATTGTGTAGCGTCTACACAAGAGGTCATCTCCTTCTGCCATCAATCTTCAATGCCAAGTATTCTAATTAAATTAGATTTCTCTAAGGCTTTCGACTCAGTCAACTGGCAATTCTTGTTGGACCTCCTGAAACATAGAGGCTTCCCCCCGAAATGGTGTACATGGATCCATTGCATTCTCAACACCAGTTTCTTCACAATTTCGATTAATGGTGCTTCCGGTAGCCTAATTAAGTCCACTCGAGGTCTGCGTCAGGGAGACCCTCTCTCTCCCCTCCTCTTCACCCTTGCCGCAGATGTCCTTAATCGTATGATCAAACTTGCAATCTCAAACAACCTTTTTGATGGTATCAAACTCCCCAACTCGAATCTGACCATATCCAACCTCCATTTTGCCGACGATACTATCCTCTTTGCCTCCCCCAACGACACTCATATCCGTTGCCTTAAAGTTACCCTGTATACTTTTGAACTAATATCTGGCCTCTCCATTAATTTCAACAAAAGCTCCATCATCATGCTTGGTAACTCCGACCACCTTGGGCCTTCTTTCTCCAAATTACTCAATTGTAAATTATCGCAGTTCCTGATCTCTTATCTGGGTATCCCCCTCCGCCCAACGAAGCTCCTCAAAACAGAATGGATCCCCCTCATCAACAAAATCAAAAATAGACTCTGCTCCTGGAAGGCGCACTCTCTCTCCTCCGCCGGCCGACTAGTCCTCGTTAAGTCAGTCCTATCAGCCATTCCCACTTATTGGATGTCGTTTTACACGCTGCCTACATGGGTAAGAAATAGAATTGATATGATTAGAAGCTCCTTTTTATGGAATGGGGGTCGAATTAAGAAACTGGTGAATTGGCGGACTGTTTGCTTGCATTCCAATAATGGTGGACTTGGTATTGTTGACCTGCATCACTTCGACCTCGCGCTTCTGGCTAAATGGCTATGGCGTTTTCTATCTTCAGGTTCTTTCCTTTGGAAATCTTGGATTTCCTCGCGCCACTACGCTTCCAACCCCCACTTGGCCCTCCACCTCACCCCCACCATCAAACCATCTCCCTTCTGGTCTGGCGTCCTCTCCACCCTCCCCCGAGTTAAGTATCTTTTCCATGTCAAAGCTGGTAATGGTGAGAACTGCCTCTTCTGGCTTGATACCTGGCACGGTCAACTTCCACTTTCCTCTTCCATCCCCAACCTCTTCTCCCTCTCCCCCTTTAGCCACGTTTCAATTTCCCACTCCCTCCGCCTTGGCGCCGATCACTTCCTTCCTTCATCCTATTTTGACCTCTCCACTTTTGCGGAGCTCCTCCAAGCTGCTTCTATCCTTCGCTCCATCCAACTTGCCCCCTAACCCGATAAGTTCCTCTGGGCCCCTAGCCCTACAACCGGCTTCTCAGTCTACTCCTGCTACTCCTACCTTAACAACCCTGGACGCCTCTTCAATTTCTCCAAACTGTGGAAGTGCAGACTTCAGCCCCGTATGGCATTCTTCCAATGGTGTCTCATCCAAAACCGCATCAATACCAGAGATAGGCTCTTTCGTTTTGGCATCATGCCGGAGTCCTCTTGCGTTTTTTGCTCTACTGTAACAGAAAGTATACAACATTTATTCTTCGACTGCGATTTCTCCTATAGAGTCTGGGCGGCAACATCTACTCACTTACTCGGCTACGTCCCAACTATCACCACCTTTTTTGATCATTGGCAGTATAATCCCCCCAACATTCACCTGGATCCCTTTGTAGCTGTCTTCAGTTGGTGCATTTGGGTTGAACATAACGATAGGGTGTTCCATGGTACCAATCCTCACTTTGAGAGAGCATGTAGGCGTACTATTTATTTTTACTCTCTCTCAACAGGGCATAGCTACTATGCACCGTTCAGGCTTAGACTGCCATACTCCACCACTTCGCCGACGGAATCAGCTGGTAGCACTTCTGCTGATCCTATTGGCAGGCATCATAGGCAGCAACTGTAGTCTCCTGTGCGCAAATCGTCTGTTTGTCTGTACTTGTTCTGCATTACTATGTTGTAGTTGACTGTTCTCTTATTTTGTGTTGAAAGACTACGTTGTAAACTCTCATCATTTTGGCCATCGATCGGGCCTGTCGATCGCGCTACTTATATATTTACTATTATCTAACCGGTTGTGTAGCAGCACGCTACACATCTGTCTTGCTCAAAAAAAAAATTTGCATGCTAATGATACAGGGGTTTTGCCATGCATTTTTGAGGAAGAGTTACAGGGGTTAAATTTCAATTTGGAAATGATTTCAGAGATTTTCAGGTTTGCTATTTTTGTTATTGAAATGAATATGCAGATGTGTTTTTGAGGGGTTTTGAGAGTTTTAGATTTTTAATTTCTTTTGATTCATTTATCTTTTTTTTTTGAAAAGGAGAATGAGGGGAAAATGAAAATATTTTAAAAGAGGGCTGAAATAAATTTAACAAAATAAATAAAAGAAAATAAAGATTAAATGACACTTGTTACATTTCTTGATTTACAACTAACACATGTAGCTTATATTGTTAATAGTTTAACACTTGTCTTGCTTAATTAAGTTATATTTTTAAATATTTATAAAGAGTTTTCTTTAATTTGTTTTATGTTTTAATGAATATGTATGATTCTCTTATTTAAGAAAATGTAAATAAAACTATTTATAAATTAAAACTCACAAAATATTATAGAGAATCAATTAATTTGAATTTCAAAATAAGGTTTCCAAATTCAAATTAATTCTTTGAAATAAAAATCAAAAATCAAATTAAAAAAAATGAAGATTCTATTTCCTTATTTTAATTCTTCTTTATATTTAAGAAAATTAATATGACTTATAATAACTAATTAACAAATTTTATATGATTTATAAAGAAATTATAAATCACTTTTATATTTAATTGAATTTAAATCATAGGCTATCTTATTTTTTTTAAACTTATATAAAATATACTCAATTCATATTTAATCAAATAATATTTTAAAAAGAAATAAAATCAACTTTTATTTAAATTTAAAAAAAAAATTAAGCTAAGACAAATTTTAAACAATTTCATTTATTTTAAATATTATCTAACCATATAATTACTAGTAAAAAAATAGATTTTTAAAAACTTAATATTAATTTAAAACATAATTTTCTAGTTACTCAATATTTATTAGAATTTAAAAACAAAACTTTATTTATTTATTAAATTCCAAACAAAGATAAACTATAATATATATATACAAATATATATATACATTATAATTTAAACATTTATTTTAGCTTTTTAAAAGACAAATCACAAATTAAATATTTATTAAATTTTATTATTAAACCAAAACATATTTTATTAATCAATATTATCAATTTAATTTTATATAAAGATTATTAAATTGATATTGTCTAAAATTCCGGGATATCACAAGTGAAGACCGTAGCTCATGGCTACAGCAACAAGAACACAAGGCAAGGCATTTGACAGTAATACAAAGTCAAGTATATCAAGCCAGAAATTCACAAAACAAAATCAAAATAAGGCCGGAGGTAGTTCCAAACCAAATCAGTGATGAAGACCCAGAGAACAACCAGATTACCAAAAATGTCAAAATGGTCGAGCGTTGAAAATGCTACAGCCTAATCAGTGACCGAAGTCATCTAGAATCGAAACCATGATGGTCACGAGATACATCAGTGCCGAGATGACCAGAAAGCAAGAAATCAATACCGTGATGGTCACGAAATATTGAACAGCTCAAAATCAAAACCGAGTTAACCAAGTAACATGAAAATATACGAATTCGAGCAAAGTCCAAGTCAGGAAGAAACAAAACCAAGAAAACACGAAATCGAACCAAGACAGATAAAAAATCATTAACATCGAAACAAAATCGAACGACCTAAGAATGAACTAGATGTGAGTGATAATTCACTCACCTCGATTTCGAAGAACCCAAATCAAGCGGCCTAAACATCTCAGAGACGAGCAAAAATTGAAGCACGGAAATCAAATTGACTTGAGCAATTGAAATCGGCATCACGAATTATCGAAACCCTAGTTGTTGTAAAGAGGAACGAACGTAAAAAAAGCCGCCATTATTGTTCGTTCGTTTGATTTTTTTTAGGGTTTTAGAATGAATGAAATGAAAGGGGAACGGGTATTAACTCGAGATAACGCGGCACCAAGAAAAACATGGGCCAATATTCAATTTTCAAGCCCGCATAACTTTTAACCAATATTAAAGAATTTCAACTGATTAAAACTCCAAATAACCATTAACAATCAATTTAATCATCAATTTGACGATAATTAATTGTTACAAAACCCCGGGTTGTTACACTGACTCGAGTGTTTTATGTTTTTGCTTTATGCTCGGGTTAGACTGAGTGATAGAGCATTTGAGACTCACCTTTGGAATTTGGAGCTTCGCTTGGAGATCTAACTATTGATTCAGCTTTCGTCTTCCCATTGATTTGTTCAGAGAAGTCATTTGTTGTACTGGAGACTTCACTGCAATTGAGATATTCTATTGTATTTTAGTTCTAACTCTGATGCTTATATAGTAGCTTTATGAACTACTATTTATCTATCCCGCTGCACTGTATTACTCTGTGTTTATGATCTGTGATTGATTTATTTACTGTATATGCTGAGTTTTGCCAAAAATTTAAATTAACAATCTAATATTTTAAGCAATTCAAGTCCGACGTGTGTGGATGCGAATGGTTGAAAATAGCAGGTCTTTACAGATACTAGTTTGGAAGTGAAATTGTGTGATCGAGTGAGCGATCAGATTGGTATAGCGTATGGATGATATGTGTACATCGTACGGATTTAAATGAAATTGATATTGAAAATTTGTGAATAAGAAATGTGAAATGATTTCTTTTGAAATGAAAGTATATTTTGTAAAATATACAATGGATAAAAGTGAAAGTTGGATATTTTTATGATGATCAGTAAGATGGAAACAACTTTATAAAAAAAAGAGTAATCGAATTTGAATATTTGATTTTGAATAAACAAAGTTATATATCTTTGTTATATAAGATAAATCTCCCCTTGTCGAATCTATTGCCAGAAGGAAAGGATTTTGAAAGTGTTTGAAGTATAAAAGAAGTTTTATACAAGTTTGAAATGATCCAAAGCTTTTAAAATAAAAAATATTATATATATAAAGGATCTTATGAGGATTTTGGAAAAAGGTTTTGGGAACCTTTGGATTTGGAAAGGCTTTTGATTTTTGTTTAAAATCAATATTGGAATTTGGAAAGCCTAGTTTGAGAATTATCGATTTTGGGATAATCAATTTTGAGAAAAGGAGATTTATATGAGATTCATACCAGGTGTATGATTTGGAAGATACTATATGTGTATAGTATAAAATGTTTTGATAATGGCTCTGGGGGAAAAGGCGCTCCCTTGAAATGAACTTCTCAGGATGCCACCGGGTGGTACTGCCTTGAACCCTAAGGGGCGTTATAAAGTTGATCCTGTGAGGAGTCCGAACAAAACTAGTTCCTGAGGATTATGAGTAGTGTGTAGCGAAAGTCGAGGGCACCGATGCCTACAGAGGCATTTGGGTTATGCTGTGACGACAGTGTAACTCGATGTCACTACGATCTACTGCAGACTATAGCGAAAGTCGTGTGCGCTGCTGAGAGCCAACAATCTGCGATTGATTTCATATCGGTAGACTGCGACCTATGGTAACATACGAAAGTCGTGTGTGCCGCTGAGAGCCAATAGTTTGCGTTTGATTTTATATCGGTAGACTGCGACCTATGTGGGAGTAGAGAAGTTTCATTTTGACAACGAAAATCGAGGGCGCTGATGCCTACAGTTACATGGACTTTAGCTGCGATGGTAACGTAATCCTGGAATGTAACTGCGATCTGTTGCGGCTTTCATGGCGTAATCGAGGGGCGCGGAGTGCCTACAATTACATGGATTTTTGTTGCGATGGCAACGTAACCCAAGATGTAACTACGACCATGGATGGGGGTGATGATTTCCACAGCATTCTCACCAAAGATATTTCCTCTATTTTCAAAAACTGTTTCTATATTTTCAATAAAATTATTTTCCCAAGTATTTTCACTGGGTGTTTAAACGGGTTCACCAAGTGCTTATAGATTTTCAGTCCTACGCCTAATCAACGTATGACCGAATTTCGGTGAGAACAAGGATGGACTGGTTGAGACATCGACTTATAAGAAGTATTTTTATAAAAAGCTATTTTAATAGTATTATGTGAATTTAAAAGTATTTCTAAAATTTTAAAATAAAAGTGTTGGAATTTTGGGAAAATGAAAGAAAATCCAAACTAGAATTATGAAAAACAAAATTTGAACTCAGGAAAAAATTAATGAAGTGCTTTTTGAAATAAAATCGAATATTGATTTAAAAGTTGGAAGTAAGCTAATTAGCTATATAAATTATTTGATAGAGTATATTAATAAAATTTAACTCGGTTAAATAAAATGGATTGTAAGTTAATAATGAAGTTTGGAAATGAACTCGAATTATAAATAGAATTCGACATGGACTTGATAATGAATTAAAATAAGTAGAGATGTTGTAAAAATAAAAATGGAATTGGATTATAATGGAAATGATTTGAGTTACAAATAAATCCAATTCAAGTGTAAATGAGTTAAATATAAACTTGGATATTGTTTTGACAAACTAAGAATGGGATTAAAATTAAAATGGATAAAGAGTGGGGTAATTGAACTTGATGAGAATCAAATTAAATAGAAATGAGCTTAAGCTATGAAGTTGAAATAACCTGAAGAAAGTAATTAACTTAAGTTTAAAATTTATAGAAGCTCGACTTCAAGTAGGAAGGGTAGACCATTAAATAAAAGCTTGGGTTGAATTAATTAAGGAATGGTTAGTGGTACACAAGCACGGAATACGTCGAGCTAAATAAAATGGTTGTGAATAAATTAAAATGGAATTGAATTAAATAAAATTGAGTCGGAATCAATTTAAATTGGTTATAAAACTTAAGTAATTATTTATTCACATGGATATCATCAAATTGCATAGAATAAACTGTCGTTTGACGTAAACGAAGGTAATTAAATTTCTATGAGTTGATAGAGATTAAATAAATTCATTTTAAGATCAATTGAATTGAATATGAGCTTGTTTGGATTAAAAATAAATTGAATGTAAGAAATTGAGTTGTAAACCATTAAAATTGAATGAAATGGCATACAAATTGGTTGAAAGCAATTGAATTAGCTTTAAGAGTATATAAAACGCTTATGGGAAGTGTTGGTACATGTTGCTTATGAAATGCATGTGTTTAGCTATTGAAAGTAAGTGAAATGTTAATAAATTTCATATATTTAGTACTTACATGTTTGAATTGAGTAAGTATAGGTACCGGGAAGCTGTTTGACTGGATTTGGTTGCGCTAATTGCTAAAATAATAAGCCGCTTGCTTAAAAATGCTAAATAAAAGTACGCCTACGCAATAAAAATAGGAAATATGAATTGTTTTTGTTTTTCCGACCGTGTGGGTCGATGTATATATATTTATATCTCTTGTCAAATTACAAAAGCTCCTCCGTACAAAGGAGGCTCTGTCAAAATTTTGGGAATTAGAAAATTTTTGTAAATTTTTGGAAAAATTTTCATTAGCAACAAAAAAAAATTGGAATTTAAATAAGGGATTTTGGAAATGGAAGTTGAAACTAATTTAAAATGACGTTATGAATCAGTTATAAATGGAAGATAAAATTCAATACTCAGAGTTGAAGATAAATTGAATTCATATGGAAATGGGAAAACTAATTTGAATGGAAGTAGATATGAAAACTTCTGTAAGGAAATGTAAAAAATGATTTTAAAAGATGATTGGATATTATTGCTAAGTCGGATATGCAGGTATTATGAAGGGAAAGGAAAATTGGTTTTGGTTTCAGAAGAAAATTTTGAATTGCTCGACAAAAGGGATGTGTTTAAATATCAGTATGAAATTTGATTGGGTTTTTGATCTAGCCACTTGGCTTTTTGTTTTCTTTGGGAATTTGGGAGCCCGTAGAGGCATTTTGTAGTTGTACCGAGCTAGCCGCGCAAAGGAGGCGCTAGCGAATTTTTTTGGAAATTTAGAGAGCTAGAAAAATTTTGAGAAAATTTTGACAATTCAAAATTTGGATTTAAATTCAAATTTGAATTGTTAAGTAAATAATATTATTGGGACTTATGGATAAGTTTGGTAAGCTAGAAAAAGGGTAAGTGTGTCTTTAATAAAAGATTGTTTTGAGAATTATTTGAAATTGTTTGGTTTTGGGAAAAAGTAAATGGGTATTGGACCATTCTTCTTAACTAGCAATTTCGGGAATGAAATTCTTTTGAGGAGGGAAGAATGTGACGATCCGGAATTTTAGATATTTAAAATAGGAATATTTAATTGATTTTAATATTTAAAACTTAGTTTGTAACTTAAATTTCAAATATCACCATTATTTAGAAATTTAATTTTTGTATTTAATTACTGGAAATTGGGTAAAATGTTGAATCTGGAGTTTTAAGCCTGTTAAAAATAATTTGAAGGCTTGTGAAATTTATATTGATAGTTCTGAAGATAATAAAAGCTTTTAAAATTGAATTTGGAAGTCCTTTGTTAAGTTTTGAAAATATATCGTTTAAATTGATATTTAAAAATAGCATTCTGAGGCACAATCTCGGAATTCGGCGAAACCAGTTCCATTGGATCCGTAATATTGAATTATTATCGGATTTCAATTTTCGTAGCGATCGGAGTTGTCGTTTGACCTTGGCAGCTCAAAACGTATAGAAACTATTTTAATCGATTTAATTTAAAATTGATCGTTTATTTCCGTAACTGGCACATATGATCGAATTAGCCTCCGAAACACGTTCCATTATGTTCGAAATGCGGGTAAAACCTTATAAACGCCTGTCGGCACGCGTTGTTTGGAGATCGTTTGAAAAAGTTGTTTTAGATGAATTCAATATTTAAAATATTATTTATATATATATATATATACGCACACATACGTTTGGGCCGAAACCCTCGTTTTTGAGCCAGCCGCCGCATCTAACGTTTTAATGGCCGAAACACTTAAGCTTTATCTTGAATTTTCTCTAAATCCATAAACTATTATCAGAAACTTTCTACTTCAATGTTGGAGAGCTTGATGTGCTCTGTAAATCCAACGGTTGAGATCTCGTTTCATCGGCCTAAGGATGAGTATAAGGGCCGCGTTCGTGGGGTATTCATGCATGATTTCCAGTGCAAGGGTGAGGCCGAGCTTCGTGGAAATTGGGGCGTAGGTTGTGAAGGCGTGGGGCTTCGAGGTGGAGGCATTAGATCGAAGTCTCGGTGATCAACGAGGGTGCGGCATCAAACCCTAACGGCGGCGTGATGGGTTCGAAGACCCTGGAAACGTTGCGTTGAGGAAGAAGCTATGTGCGGCCGTGATTTCATGGATTTAGGGGACGGCTAGATTTGGTTTGTATATTATAAAAAAAATGTTTTAAATTATAGTTCAAACTATATAAATTCATAACTTTTGCATACGTTAGCAAATTTCGACGAATTTGGTGGCGCCGGAATCGCAGCGACGAGCAGCACGCTGTGATGTAGGCCTGGAATCGTTTTGAGCAAGTGGAAATTTTATATTAAATCGAACGAGCACGATTTAATTTAAAATTTGAAACACCGATGGAAGGTCAGTTAATCTTACCCACATCTGGAATTTCCAGTAAATTTTATATAGTTAAAATTTAAATGAATGATTGATTGGTTGTTTAGTTGTATATGATCATTATTATCAGATCTCGTAACGACCCATAATTTTCGATTATTAAAATATTAATTAAATAATATTTTATAATTTTATATTGAAATAAAACTAAAAAAAATTGATGTTACAAGGAGAAGAATAACTAGAATGTAATGTTAGTAATGTTAACATAAGGTAATTGCTAACTATTTTAATCTAATTTCCAATTAATTGAAGTGACTTTAAGGTTATAATTAGTTATAACTAAAAATAAGGAAATACATTGAACGTTGAAATTATATGTAATCAATTAGAATTGGCTAATATTGAATATGAAATCAGTGGTGTTGTCTGAACGCTACTGATAAATATTTAAAGTAATTTCAAACTAATTGAAATACATTGTAGGTTGACTTGGTTATGATTGTAAATAATGAAATAAATTAAATGATGTAGATGGTGAACTTGTATGTAGTTAATTGAAATAGGTTAATATTGAATATAAAACCTTTTTGGGTAAGCAAATTATAACCCTTGGTTGAAAAGAATAAGATAAGGGGTATGAATTATTATTATAAACGATTGTATTAACTATTTTCTCATTAATTTATAGTTTTAATATTGAATGGGTAATTAATTGAATTAAGGCAATTGAATGTTGGGTTTAATGTTGGAATTGTATGTTAGTGATTAAAATAATTGCAAAGTTATTTGATGATAAGTTGAAATAAGGAAATGAATTAAATGTTATATAAAAGGGGAAATTATATGAAATTAATGGAAAATTGAGTATAATCAGGATTGTGTAAGCAGTCATAGCGTTTGTTGTCAATAATAATCTTGCAAATGCGATTAAGTAAGTAAAAGGTAACATTTGTCATTCATCACCTATTTATTTAATCCATTGAAATTAAATTGAAAATCAGTTGCAGTTAATCTAATTACCTACTACAGTTAATATGAACTAAAGTGATAAATATAGAAGATTGAGGTAATGAAATGGTAAACCAACGTTAAGTATATATATAATATGATAATTGATTGAATAATAAGATTAAAAAAACAAAATAAGTATACGTTGGAATTTAAATTAATTAATGAATTTATTGCCGTTAATTTGACTTGGAATCTTCTAATAAAAGGGAAAGAGAATTTATTTGAAATTAATGGCGTTTAATGAAAGAAATGTACGTTTGTTATAATCCGTTATAAGTGTAATTTTGAAATTAATTACAATTATGTCGATTTGGGATCTTTCAATTTAAAAAAAGGAAACATTAACATTAATTTTTGGATTTAACGAAAGAAACATACATTATTGTAAAAAAAATAAAAAGAACATTTTAATGAAAATAAAACGAACATTTTCATTTTTAAGGTAAAAATAATTCTATATAAAGAAGAAGAAAATGAATTTTAAAACAATATTTTACAGTCATTAAGTATACATTTGAGGCTGTATATAAGTGATTTTAACAGTAATCTTGAAGTTTAAATTTAATTGACTTTTTAGGTTGTGCAATTCCCCTATGAGAAAAACATTATTTTGAAAGGAAAAAAAACTTGAATTTGAGTTCTAGATCATCTTTTATTTTTTTGTAACGTTACACTGGTTATTGTATTCAAATTTATTTACTATATGTTAATTATGTGTAAACGAGTGTGAAAAAGGGTATATTCAGTGATAATATATTTAATTGAGTGGATCATGCAATTAACTAGATCCTAAGTGGTCCCTTCATTTCCTTATTATTCAATACACCTGCCACCATTTCCACATTTGGTTTTATTGCAATTCTTTGATGTAATTGAAACGTGAATTTATATCCTTTCTTATTCTTCCGTTTTGTTTATTTATTTCCCAAAGCATCTACTTAGATCATACAGTTTTGTTTTATTTGTCCCTTCCATACATATTTCATTTGTCACTTCCCTTTCTTCTTTTGTTTTATATCATATATCATTCTTTCCCCTAGAAATTTCTTATTTTTCAAACATCAGACCTCTATTTGTTTCCCTCAAAGTCTCAATGTCAACATAGCTTTATACCTCTACTTAATTGCTGCCAATTCATTTTACTGAAGCTATGTTTAGAAAAAGAAAAGAATAAAAAAGTGTGAGCATCCATTTCTTCCTTAACCACATCCGTACCTTTCCTCATCGCCTTGCCTTCTTTTGCAAGAAGCCTTCAAAAAAATTGAACAATGAGAATTAGCCTTAATGGTTTTGGCTTTCCACTTCTTGCCTTTGTTTTGGGTACGTCAAATTTGAAAACGTGAGTTATTAAAGTTTCTTATTTTAAGAATTAAATATGTATGTATTTTTATTTTATTTTATATCCTTATAACCTGAATATCTTCCTCATACGAGCTTTGATACATGCGTAGTTTCTTCCCTTAGACTCGTATTGGAATTCCTAATAACATAAAATAGGTTTGGCTGAGTTTGGAGACTATTGGAAAAGGCATCTTTGTATGGATTTTTGCATTCTAAATGTCAAAGGTGAGTGTTTTGACCCACTCACGAATACTAGATTATCTTATGCTAGTTAAATTAAATTTATAATGTGATTAGAAATTTATTAATTGCTTTTGGTATTATTAGATTGTCATTTAAGTTAAATTTGAATTTATACTGAATTGAATTTGCCATTTATTTAATAATGAATATAAATTGCAAGTTATACACCTGATAACGATAATCAATTGATTGTTGTGATTTATTGGCTGATTTGGATGTTGGATTGTGATGGATGTTATTGGTTGTCATTTTGGATGATTGGATGTTTATTTATGTATATATCTTTGTTACCACTATGGATTGAAATGATAACTCGAGCGGTTTCCATTGATTTGGAAATTTTGATTTGAATACTGGTTGAAATGACATATAACCGTGTAATTTCTTTAATTTGGATTATTAATTAGAATTGAATTATTTGAAAGATTTAAGTTTTAAATTTAAAATTCGGATCTATTTTAATTAAAATGATTAAGATTGGTATTTTTGAATCGTTTGAAATCTTTTAAATAATTAAATCCACATTGTACACTTGATAGGAGATGAAATTCCTGTTATAGATCTCTGAATCCATTATAGTAATATTTCTATTCTACTTATTTTGATTTGACTTACATAAGATCTTTTTGTCCTGACTCGTTTGTCTTTTTATTACGCTCGGGTCAGTCTGAGCTTTTTTAGTGTATTGAAGACCATTATATTTTGGAGGATGAAGACGGAGACGAGTCTACTATTTATTATTAATTATTCCACTACATCATGTGTTCCACTGCATTATTTATTTATTTCTACTGTATGTATAACTCTGATTTATATTGTAAAGGTGTAATCAAATGTTATTTGTAAAACAGCTTCATGAACTGTTTTTTTGATTTTTATATTTTGTCATTCCGCTGTGAGATTCTGTGTTTTATCCTTCCTTCTTTTCTATTATTTTCTTATTTACCCCATTAACAGTCTTACCTTTTGAATGATTTTAGTTGAGATGTGTGGTTTATTGTCGATTTAAATCGTCCAAAAGGGTGGGATGTTACAGTTGGTATCAGAGCTTTGGTTTAGACATACCTTAGCCTGTTGGGGTTAACTCATTAGAGATAGCGTAGTAATACCCTAGAATGAGTTGTCTAAGTGTATATATGAGAGCGTGTATTTGTTGGTTTTATAAAAGTGTTTTATATAAGTTTTGAAATGGATTTTTTTCCTAATATTATATGATATGCAGAGGATTAAATTTTTATAACTAATATAGTTATTTGTAATGTGTTTGATTTATGAAATGGTAATATTTAGTTATTATCATTTATTGTTGATTAGTTGCGTTTTATCAGTTTAAAAGCATTGGCTAATTATTGTTGTTGTGAATTTTGTTGTTTTTGACCGTAGTTCAACTATTGAAAAACAAAATTTTTGGATATTTTGGATAATCAAAACCTACTGAATTAGTATGAATTTAATGTGAATTGATTATAAATAAAACCATGACTTGTAAATTGTTATGAAATTAATGGATGTTATAATAAATGGTTATAAATAAAGTTGTGATAACTTTAAACCTGAACAATGTCTTATAAAAAGGAATTATGTTTTTATAATTTGGTTATAAACTTAAGAAAATTCCTTATGAAATGATTTGGTAATAAATGTAATATTAAATGAGAAATATTACATGTGGAATGAATGTAATTTAAATTGAAGAGAAATATAAGCAATATTATGAGAATGAATAAATTAATGTTATATGTTAAATGGAGAAATTATGTGAAACAAATATTAAAGTATGAAATGATACTTTCATTAATCAATGAGATTAATAATGAATTTAGTTGAAGTATAATTGTGATGAATCAAATTGAAATAAATACGTAAGTTGTGCGTATATTATTTTATTCGCATAATTAATTTGATCCGGATTTGAGTACGTAAGTTTGAGGTGAATTACACCATTTCGCATTAGAATTTTTCATTCGATTCTTGATGGTGAATATTGATATGGATTTTTAGTTTGATTCTAGAGTTCTCTATCATAGTATATGGCTATGTAAGGAGAATGATGGTTTCTAGTTAAGAAACCATATCGAAGTCCGCGTTAGGGAAGTTGAATGGACAATACTAGTTTGAAAGCAAACTTGTGTGATCGAGCGAACGACCGAATGTAATGTTGCGAAATGATGACATGTGTACATCTTATGTTCTAACATTATTGATATGCTTTGGCATTGAAATTGAAAGTTGTTGGGTTGGATATCTTTGTAATTTAAATTGGGATTTTCTTTTATGAAAAACTACTATTAATTTAAAACCATTTTTCAAACTACTTTCTTTTATTTTGCTTATACAAACTAGTTTCTTTAATTTTTCTTATACAAACTATTTTACAAACTATTTTATTTTCAAACTATTTTACAAACTATTTTATTTACAAACTATTTTCCACAACCATTTTATATACCAAACTATTTCACAAAATGATTGTATATATAAAAAAAAGAACTATTCTAAATTCAAAACCTTTTGCAAAGCAAAAATGTTCAATTCCATATGGATCTTCATGCAGCGTAACTGATTTGCAAATTTTTTTATTCTTGCATAAGACACTTTATATAAGTATAAGGTGATTTTTAAAAATGTTGATTTTGGAAGGTTTTTGATCTGAAGAGATAAATCTTATATATAACGGAATTTATATAAGAATGATTTGATATATTTGAGACTATTGATTTTGGAAAATACTCTATCTGAAAATGAAATCTTATATATGATAGAATTTATATAAGTGCGATATTTGAAGCTATGATTCTGAATGGTGACTATATATGGTATGATATATTTTGAAATAAATGATATGGGAAGTACCTTCCATCGGACCCCTTTGGTGGGTCATTTATCGGATCCCTTTGGTGGGTCATTTATCGGATCCCTTTGGTGGGTCATTATCGGATCCCTTTGGTGGGTCACTTATTATATTCATTTGATATTATTGGATAGCGTAAATCGAGGGGTGAGATGCCTACAGCTGCAATTGATTCCGTTGGGATAGCGGCATAACCATTGCGTAACTGCAATCCATGGGGGAACGTACTTTCCATATCTATTTTCAATGATTTTAAGTATTTTCATTGGGTGTTGAAACAGGTCTGCTAAGTACTTGGAGAATTCTAGCCATGCGTCTGATCAACGCATGGCCAGAGTCTGCAAGAACAAGGATAAACCTGTTAAAACATCGAGTTATAAAAGTATTTTGATAAAGTATTATATAAAAGATATTTTGATCTTTTTTCCTTTATAAATACTTTAAAATGTTTAAATATTGTTTATTTATGTACAACATGGTTTAGTAATAAATTATCCATGTTCTAAATATTGTCAGAAGTTATTAATTAAATAAAACATTTTAAAGTTAATGATTATTGATTTATTGATGATGTTTAAAAGTATTTTGAGATTTAAAACTAATAAAATTTAAACATAATGGATTTAAGGTTTTCAATAGCTTCTTTTTAAATATAAGTAATGATGTAAGTAATTGTTTTCAAATAATTTACATATATTTAAAAAGATGTTATTTAAAATTACTGAAATGGTATTAATAAATGAAGCAAGAAAATTTATAGAATCTTTTTTGTAAAGTATTAAAACATTAAAGATGATTGATTTGCAAATGAAGTTTTCAAATGAATTTTTTTTTTTGTAAATTTTTTTATAAGTTTCTTTGAATGTATAATTTGAAGATATATTATATAAATGGAAAAAATGATTTGCGAAGTTTTAAATATACTTGGAAAATAAATTAGAATCTCAATTTTGGAAGTATGTTTTAAATAATTACTTGATTTCGAAGTACTAGTAGTAAATTTATAGGTTTAGTTACTATTTGAATTTTGCATTAAACCATGATAAATGTTTTTCCCATGATTTGAATATTCATTTTAAACCAAGTGTGTAAAATTAATCATGAATCTATGAAAATTTATACTTTTATTTAGATATTTAGTGCAAGATTTGAGTATGCTATTAGTTTCACTTTAATAATCTAGAGTTTATACTTATTTTGGAATATTGAGTCTAATAAATTATCAGATTTAAGGAACTTTATTTTTAAAATCTTATCATAATGTTTTAATATAAATTTTTGATACAAATTTCTAACATTGTTTAAACTATGGGAAAGTCCTTGCATAATGCTATAAAGATGTTTTAAATTTATCTTATATTCCTACTAAGTGAATGAGGTTAAATGTTTTAATTGAATTTTTAGATATATTGAAGTATTTCTTTTCTCTTCAAGGGCGAACACCAAAAACTTAAATTTTTATTCTATAACTAAATTAAGGTATAAAATTAAGTAAGGCTGTAGAAGCTTAAGTAATATTTTGTGAAATGATTCATTAATGGCTTAAATCTTTAATGGAAAACAAATTATGTAAGTGATTGGCCTTTATATAAATAATAATTAATTAAATAAACAAGAATGGAATTTTACGAATAAAATATATAAGAAATTAGAAATTTGTAACTTGTAAATCAAAAGATATAAAAATTTAGAATATGTAATCATTGAATATTTTGTTAACTAACATGAGTAAAATAAACTTGTATAACACTCAATTACATTCTTAAAACACATATATTTACCAAAAATGTTTAATAAGTTGAAATGTTAATAGAATATTATACAGGTAAAACTTAAGTAATGGAAGCGTTCAATGAAATTATCTCTAAATAAGAATTTTGATGAACAAAAAATGTTATGTATGTGAGTTAATATTGTGAAATAATTTATATATGTACATGTAAGAAAAAGAAAAGGACGTTATATGAGAAGAAAAAAAATAGTAATGATGTAAAAAAAAAAAGAAACCAATTGAATAAACTTAAATATTGTGTTGAAATTATTGGTTATTTTGGCTTTTGAGATGATAGGAAAGGATACTTCTAACTCTATAAGGATGTATAGATAATATATCAAGTATTTATCTAAGGCTATTGAGCATAGGGTACACTTAATAGTCTATTTATCATCTTGTACGACTAAAAATGTCCGAACCTGAACAAATCATCAGTTTGGTTGCTACAGACATGTGATTGATTCCTTTGTTACATATGATGGTCATGTTGTTTGTTTGCATGTGACTATTATTATATTGCGTTGATTTGTTTGTTATTAATTGAAGCAACTTAAATATGTCTCTTTTCACATTTTATTGACTTCTTTGGATTTTACAAGTGAAGTACAAGTTTATGGAAATAATAGCTACTGTTTTTGGTTTCATAAATTAAGCGTTCTTTTCCCGACTAATAGGTACATTTTTGGATTACGGGTTTCTAGCAATATTATATTGTTTCCCATGGTTTGGGATGTTTATTTTTTTAATATGATATATATATATGATGATTATAGATATTATTATTTCTCCGCGACCTCTCCGTACAAAGGAGACTCTGCCGAAATTTTTCGTAAATTTTAGACTTAGAAATTTTGTGAAAAGTGGAATATTTTCAAACTTTGGTAGACTTGAATATGAAGAATTACTCGTAATTAATTGTATATTCTATTTAATTAATTAGTTATGAAAATTAATTGTTTATAAATTGAATACTTTGAACAAAATGTAATGATTCCTTATTTTCTCCTTTTCCTAATTTCCTCTTTTTCCCTTTTCGAGGACGAAAAGTTTTGAGTAGGGGAGAGTGTAACGACCCATAATTTTCGATTATTAAAATATTAATTAAATAATATTTTATAATTTTATATTGAAATAAAACTAAAAAAAATGATGTTACAAGGAGAAGAATAACTAGAATGTAATGTTGGTAATGTTAATATAAGGTAATTGCTAACTATTTTAATCTAATTTCCAATTAATTGAAGTGACTTTAAGGTTATAATTAGTTATAACTAAAAATAAGGAAATACATTGAACGTTGAAATTATATGTAATCAATTAGAATTGGCTAATATTGAATATGAAATCAGTGGTGTTGTCTGAACGCTACTAATAAATATTTAAAGTAATTTCAAACTAATTGAAATACATTGTAGGTTGACTTGGTTATGATTGTAAATAATGAAATAAATTAAATGAGGTAGATGGTGAACTTGTATGTAGTTAATTGAAATAGGTTAATATTGAATATAAAACCTTTTTGGGTAAGCAAATTATAACCCTTGGTTGTAAAGAATAAGATAAGGGGTATGAATTATTATTATAAACGATTATATTAACTATTTTCTCATTAATTTATCATTTTAATATTGAATGGTCAATTAATTGAATTAAGGCAATTGAACGTTGGATTTAATGTTGGAATTGTACGTTAGTGATTAAAATAATTGTAACATTATTTGATGATAATTTGAAATAAGGAAATGAATTAAATGTTATATAAAAGGGGAAATTATATGAAATTAATGGAAAATTGAGTGTAATCAGGATTGTGTAAGTAGTCATAGCATTTGTTGTTAATAATAATCTTGTAAATGCGATTAAGTAAGTAAAAGGTAACATTTGTCATTCATCACCTATTTATTTAATCCATTGAAATTAAATTGAAAATCAATTGCAGTTAATCTAATTACCTACTACAGTTAATATGAACTAAAGTGATAAATATAGAAGATTGAGGTAATGAAATGGTAAACCAACGTTAAGTATATATATAATATGATAATTGATTGAATAATACGATTAAAAAAACAAAATAAGTATATGTTGGAATTTAAATTAATTAATGAATTTATTGCCGTTAATTTGACTTGGAATCTTCTAATAAAAGGGAAAGAGAATTTATTTGAAATTAATGGCATTTAATGAAAGAAATGTACGTTTGTTATAATCCGTTATAAGTGTAATTTTGAAATTAATTACAATTATGTCGATTTGGGATCTTTCAATTTAAAAAAAGGAAACATTAATATTAATTTTTGGATTTAACGAAAGAAACATACATTATTGTAAAAAAATAAAAAGAACATTTTAATGAAAATAAGACGAACATTTTCATTTTTAAGGTAAAAATAATTCTATATAAAGAAGAAGAAAATGAATTTTAAAACAATATTTTACAGTCATTAAGTATACATTTAAGGCTGTATATAAGTGATTTTAACACTAATCTTGAAGTTTAAATTTAATTGACTTTTTAGGTTGTGCAATTCCCCTATGAGAAAAACATTATTTTGAAAGGAAAAAAAACTTGAATTTGAGTTCTAGATCATCTTTTATTTTTTTGTAACGTTACACTGGTTATTGTATTCAAATTTATTTACTATATGTTAATTATGTGTAAACGAGTGTGAAAAAGGGTATATTCAGTGATAATATATTTAATTGAGTGGATCATGCAATTAACTAGATCCTAAGTGGTCCCTTCATTTCCTTATTGTTCAATACACCTGCCACCATTTCCACATTTGGTTTTATTGCAATTCTTTGATGTAATTGAAACGTGAATTTATATCCTTTCTTATTCTTCCGTTTTGTTTATTTATTTCCCAAAGCATCTACTTAGATCATACAGTTTTGTTTTATTTGTCCCTTCCATACATATTTCATTTGTCACTTCCCTTTCTTCTTTTGTTTTATATCATATATCATTCTTTCCCCAAGAAATTTCTTATTTTTCAAACATCAGACCTCTATTTGTTTCCCTCAAAATCTCAATGTCAACATAGCTTTATACCTCTACTTAATTGCTGCCAATTCATTTTACTGAAGCTATGTTTAGAAAAAGAAAAGAATAAAAAAGTGTGAGCATCCATTTCTTCCTTAACCACATCCGTACCTTTCCTCATCGCCTTGCCTTCTTCTGCAAGAAGCCTTCAAAAAAATTGAACAATGAGAATTAGCCTTAATGGTTTTGGCTTTCCACTTCTTGCCTTTGTTTTGGGTACGTCAAATTTGAAAACGTGAGTTATTAAAGTTTCTTATTTTAAGAATTAAATATGTATGTATTTTTATTTTATTTTATATCCTTATAACCTGAATATCTTCCTCATACGAGCTTTGATACATGCGTAGTTTCTTCCCTTAGACTCGTATTGGAATTCCTAATAACATAAAATAGGTTTGGCTGAGTTTGGAGACTATTGGAAAAGGCATCTTTGTTTGGATTTTTGCGTTCTAAATATCAAAGGTGAGTGTTTTGACCCACTCACGGATACTAGATTATCTTATGCTAGTTAAATTAAATTTATAATGTGATTAGAAATTTATTAATTGCTTTTGGTATTATTAGATTGTCATTTAAGTTAAATTTGAATTTATACTGAATTGAATTTGCCATTTATTTAATAATGAATATAAATTGCAAGTTATACACCTGATAACGATAATCAATTGATTGTTGTGATTTATTGGCTGATTTGGATGTTGGATTGTGATGGATGTTATTGGTTGTCATTTTGGATGATTGGATGTTTATTTATGTATATATCTTTGTTACCACTATGGATTGAAATGATAACTCGAGCGGTTTCCATTGATTTGGAAATTTTGATTTGAATACTGGTTGAAATGACATATAACCGTGTAATTTCTTTAATTTGGATTATTAATTAGAATTGAATTATTTGAAAGATTTAAGTTTTAAATTTAAAATTCGGATCTATTTTAATTAAAATGATTAAGATTGGTATTTTTGAATCGTTTGAAATCTTTTAAATAATTAAATCCACATTGTACACTTGATAGGAGATGAAATTCCTGTTATAGATCTCTGAATCCATTATAGTAATATTTCTATTCTACTTATTTTGATTTGACTTACATAAGATCTTTTTGTCCTGACTCGTTTGTCTTTTTATTACGCTCGGGTCAGTCTGAGCTTTTTTAGTGTATTGAAGACCATTATATTTTGGAGGATGAAGACGGAGACGAGTCTACTATTTATTATTAATTATTCCACTACATCATGTGTTCCGCTGCATTATTTATTTATTTCTACTGTATGTATAACTCTGATTTATATTGTAAAGGTGTAATCAAATGTTATTTGTAAAACAGCTTCATGAACTGTTTATTTGATTTTTATATTTTGTCATTCCGCTATGAGATTCTGTGTTTTATCTTTCCTTCTTTTCTATTGTTTTCTTATTTACCCCATTAACAGTCTTACCTTTTGAATGATTTTAGTTGACATGTGTGGTTTATTGTCGATTTAAATCGTCCAAAAGGGTGGGATGTTACAGATCTGATCGATATGTATTGTTGTGCTAACATCTGTGGATGCAGGGAAACAGGTTGGAGGGTTCCGACTGAATTCCTCACATTATAGTGATTATCTTTATAATCTGTGTTGTATTTTATTGGTATTCCATGTTGGATTAATTTGGAAATTTAGTTCTGCTGTGTTATGGTTGGATAATTAAAATTTAGTATTTTAAAAATATTAGTAAATAAATTAGGATTAAAGGAAAATGAAAGGAATTTTTAAGTAATGAATTTAAGGAAATTAAATTCATGGAATTGATTTGGAATTCAAGTTTGTTTGAATCTCAATTTTAAAAAGATAAATAAAGTTTTAAATTTAAATTGTTTTAACAACTTTAAACGGTTAAATAGTTTAGATTTAAAATGAAGATTTAAAATGTAAGTAAAGTTTCTTTAAAGTCTAAATTAAATCTGGAATCAAAATTTAAATCTATATTCCAGTTTGACATGAAAGAAAATTTAAAGTAAATTGTTTTAAATGCTTTGTTAATGATAATTTGATCATAAATAAGAAAAAATGTTTTTATCTTTAAATAAATAAAGTTTTAATGATTTGTAATTCATTAAATTATTAAGTTAAATAAAGTGGATAATTAAATTTAGTTAAGCACCTAAATAATTGAGTAATTAGAAATTAATTAATTGGTTAATAAGAATTAATTAATTTAGATTAAGAGATGATTAATTAAATTTTAATTTCTTAGAGAGTAGTTAAAGGATTGTTACTCTATGTAATTAAAGATAATCCATTTATGAAATTGTTTAAGTATAGTTACTTAATGAAAGTAATTATGGGATTAATTACTCAATGTAGTTAATTAAATAATATGATTGATCAAATTAATTAATTGGTTTAATTGAGATAATCATATGATGGTTTGTTAAAGTATGATTACTGAATGTAATTGGAAGGAGTAATTACTGAGTAAATTAATTAATGGATATTTACTGGATGTTAATTTAATTGGAATGGTAATTTTAATGGAAATGATTTGGGATTAATTACCTTGTGTAATTAATAAGAAGGGTAATTAATTACTAATGTGATTAATCAAGGCTGATTATTTAATAATTAATAATTAATTGAAGATGTAATTAAGGATCATTAATTAATGTAATAAATGACAGTAATTAAAGGTTAATTACAGTAAATGGTTAAGGATAGTTAATTTGTGAAATTAATTGAAGGATAATTGCTCTATGTAATTGAAGATAATTAATCTAGGTGATTAATTAAGATGGATATTTGAAGAATGATTGATTAATTAAAAGGTTATAATTAATTAATGGTTGATTAAGCAAAATTAGGTGATTTATTCTTAAGTAATTGATTTAATTTAAGTTAATTAAATTAATTATAATAGGGATTAACAATGATTGCTTATGGATGATTGTTTGAGTAAAATATCTGAATTGGATGATATCTATTGGATGATATGCTGTGTTATTCTGTGATATGAAATGTTTTGTGATATGAAATGTTGGATGGACATTTATAATGCGGTTATTAATGATGATGAATTTCGGTGAAAAAAATGACATCTTGTATTTAAAGTTAAGTGTGGTTCACTTAAATAACTCGGGCTAAGATGGTATTAATTCGAAGAGACCAGAATCGAGTATTAATAAATACCCGAAACCACTTCGATTCTTTATAAATTGATATGCGAAATCAATAGGCTCGTATGGAATGATTTAAGTGAATTGGACCATTTAGTCTAAGTTTTTGGTACTTAGATATTGAGGTGTGAAATTAGTGATGTCTATAACAAATTGTGAATTTGGAAATTGACACGAGTTACCCCGGGTTTTAAATAAGTTTTTATGCTTTGGAATTTCATGTTAGATGAGTTTACTCACGCTGGTTTCCAGTCTGACCTAGGTGTTACTTTGATGTAATGCTCGGGTCAGACTGAGTATTACAGATTTTTAGGTAAGGACATTCTGGAGCTCAGGAGGCGAGCTGGATGGCAAGAACGTATGGAGTGTTTCCGTTGTATTATATTGTTGTATATCTGAGACATGATGATTGTGTATATCCAATGTCTGTATATATGTGTAACTCTGATGTATTATAAAGGTATTTTTGACAGATACAGAATTCTTTTGTAAACTGTTATTATTTGTTATTATATTTTATCTGCTACGAATGTGAGATGTTGGTGTTTAGGATCTTCTTATTCTTCTATCTCTTTCTTCTTTTTCCTAACTATCTGGAATTTTCGAGATCGAATACTCCGGGTCGTTACACCTTTGTTCTCCAATAGTTGGTAAAGATCATTGAGGTGCACAAATGGTTCATCCTTGCCTTCGATAATCTCTAATTTCTTGCATTATGTTTTTCAATAATTATCTTCTTTATAATCGAACTCTCTTTGGAAAAAGGTATGTAGTTAACTCTGATATCAATTGTTGGGGTTATTCCAAGGATTCTTATACAATCATATTTGGAAAGAGACTAGAAGTGAAGAAAAACAATACAAGGATAATTTCCTTTAAACAAACTATATTAATTCCTCCAAATGATTATAAGAGAAAACCTTAAAATTGATAAGGAATCTCATCCTCAAAACCCTAATACAATAACTTTTTTCTCACACCTTACAATAACCTGTATACAACGGTACTTATATTAGTCTAGTGTAATCTCAGTTAATGGATCAAAGATATGTAGAGATATACGGTTGAATTGTAAAACACCCTAAAAGAACAAAATTGCACCAGATGCCTTTCTTGGAAATATATTATCGACTAATAGGTCTAGCAATCAATTGAAAGCCTGTAGACTATGCTATAAACTTCAGTTCCTTTTTTATCCTTCTTCTCTTCTCTGCTCCATATTTTCTACATCTTCAAACGATTCCTTTCTTAGAAATATAGCATCACTAACTCCAATAACTCTTACTCTTTTGAAAGCAAGAATATTTGTATAAATATTGTATACATTATTCTTATACTATTCTCATTAAACCTATATATCCTTTTTGTCATCCCATGGACTAATTCCCTTCTCAATCTTCTACTTTGTGATTTTTACCCATACTAAGTCTCTAACTATTACTAATCAGACTTTTCTTTAGTTTAGTGAAGGCTTTTATGTCTTTAACTTTGTAGAAGAAAGAAAAGTGTTAAACCAAAATATGGTCTAACACCCCAAACTGTAAAGATGAGAAGGTGATCAAGTAATGAAGCTTGCTGAAGCTAATATTTTCTTACCCGTAACCCTGTCTCAAGTATTGATGTCATTCATGTTTGGAGAAGCAATCAATCTTTATTTCTTATGCATATGAATTAAATTACAAGTTACTAAAATCCCCCAAATTGATTTAGGGTTTAAGAGAATTTGATTATAAGAAGTGATTTTAGGAAAGAAAACTTGGTCAAAATGTGGCCCCTTGGATCACATTTATAGATGTGGGTCTAGGCCCTTTCGCCTCTATGGTGTCGTCATGCTTAGTGTCAACGGTGTCGAAAGGAGCTTGGTGTAGGTGTTAAAGCGGCATTATGCGTCTTATATAATGCTTTCGCCTTGCTTGAATTGACCCTTTTGTCACTGCTGACAACAAAGTCTTTGTGGATGTTGACTTAATACCCTATCAATACAGCTTGTTTGAAAGCTTTTGATGCTGTCGGAAAAGAGTTGATGTGGTATTATGCTGCTGGAAAGTAGGCGAAGGCATGTTGAATCCGTTCGTGGTTGTTGAGCTTTAGTGTCAACATGGAATGGTGCTTATTTGAATAGATGCGAAAGAGTTTGAAGGAGTGATACTTGTGGAAAGCGGCAGCACCATGCATGCGGAGGGAAGATGTACAAGAGGAGGAAAATATGCCGGAGGAGGATGTTATACTGGTAGATGGAGTAATGTTGACAACATGAGCTATGTTGTTGGAGGAAAGCTCATATATAAGCAATGCTTGCGGCAGAGCAACACTTATGGCAAGAAGAAGATTGTGGCAAAACAACACTTATGGTAGGAAGAACTTCGATGGAAGGAGGCAGTAGTTGTGGCAGACGACTCCTACGGAAGGATAAGGCTTGTAGAAGAATGATATTGGTGGTGGCGTCACTGTTGCTTCTTTGTTGATAGTGTAACACTTCCCTTCGCCACTCTTTGGCTTTGACGTGATTGAGTTGATTTTTTTTAGTAACATTTTCCCCCTTCCCCCAACGAAGGGAAAAACTTGACTTTTCAAGTCAATCATTTTGACACCAATTCATTTTTCCTGTTAGCATCCCCACATTGATTTGAACCTTCCATTTGAATTTGATCTGATGGTTCTCCTTCCACCTATTTTTCCTATACATACCAACTCCTCATCTTCTTCCTTTTCTACCTACAATTAAAAATTCGAATATGAAACAATTTCTTTCTTTTAAATTCAAGCAGTTAGGTAGAAAAATTTTGGATTTGAGGTAAGATACCTACCTCCTCGAATCTTAAGTTAATTTTAACAATTAATTTTCGAATTTTTGTTTCTAGGGTTTAGTATCGATTTCACAGTTTTGAAATCTGGTTTTTATCTGAATTAGTCGGTTCTAATATTCAACCTTACTTATGAGTCTTCATTCGCCGATTTACATTGATTTCATTAAGTTTGTAATAATAATCTTCTTAGGAAAATGGGTTTGTTGATTTGGGGGTTTCTTATTGATACTGGATACGGGTTCAAACCGGAATCTGTTATATTCGATTGCAGACTAGTTAGAGAAATCATACTACTTAATTAATGTATTAAGGCCTAATGGGGTTTAGAACTTGCTATAAATCTACTATGTCGTTGATTCAATTTGAGGAAGATGATTTTCTCCGACACTGTCGGCACTATTAATTGTCCCTCCGAATTAGTTTAAACAACTAGTAACTAAAATAAATGTGAAGCCATTCTCGTTGTTTGCTTCAATAATAAACATTGTTGGAACACTACTATGGCCCTCCAACAGTGTCAAAGCCAATTTATTTTTAGCCTTTTGGCTTAGTTGAGATGTAGCATCCCGTCATTGTTTACTTTAAGTAGTTATAATGTGAATAGTTTCATTTTTATTGAAAGTAGTATTTAATGACTTCGACATATCGAAGGGGAATCAAATACTGTGACGAGAATCATGAATAGATGTAAGTAGCTTCTACACGGTCAAAGGGCAGAGCCAATTGGCTTCGACACGGTCAAAGGGTGAGTCCAAAGGACCGTGGCATGAACCTTAAGTGGTTTTAATTGGTTTTGACACCATCGAAAGATTATGATACTCAATAATGTTAACTTTTACATTTATTTTGTTTTAACTTGTTTGGTTTAACCCTTGAGAATTATTTTTCATAAGGATTTCCACTTTTTTAGCTATAGTGTGTTACTTGAACAATTCAAACTTCACTTTGCATGCACTGCACATTTTAAATAAAGACTTTGGTTGTTTTCTAAGTATGGAATAAAATCACTTAGTAGAATTATGGGTAACACGCGAACTGGCAGTAAACGTGCTAGGGAGGCCAACTAAGAGCCCCGGCTATCTCTTTCTGACAGTAAAAAATAAGTTGTTTCCAAATACTCATACATCTCTTCCCAAGCTGAAGTAGATGCCATTCTCAGGGACTTTGGAATTACTAGCATCAAACCTATTCCTCCTAATCCTACAGACACCATCTACAATCCACCAAATGGGTATTTTGCTTATACTGCAGTTCATATATGGCATACTGGCTTCTTGCCCTTCCTGGACTTTATGTTAAGGTTTCTGAGGCATCTCAATAATGCTCCTATCCAGCTCTCACCAAATGCGTATACATACTTGACCTGTCTAAAGCTCATGGCCTTAGAATCTGGAATCCTTTCTTTAAATGCTGATGTTCTTCATCACCTAGCCCATCTTACTAAAGTCAGCAACTCATCAGATTATCAAATATTCCAGGTTAATCCACAACCAAATCTAGTCTCAAAAGGTGTAAACAAGTTCTAAGTTTGAAAATTGCAATTTTTCTATATCAAGTGTTTCCCTGGCATCAAGGGTCTACTACTGAGTATTTTATTTCCCTCACTCCTGTTAGTTTGTTGTCTTTTACTAATGAACATTACTTTGCTAGATCTTGGCCCCAAGAATCTTAACGAGTCATATTGGAAAACCATATCCTTGATGATTGTCGCTGCTAAAGTTGTCGAAATAGGCTTACATTGCTTACCCCAAGTAAGCTCTTGAAACATTCCATTATTCCGGCTGGTCAAAAGATCCTTCGAAAAGCTCCCTTAATCCAACTCAATTCTGAGAGAAAAAGCTCTTTAGTAGCCGGAGATTCCATGACCTTCGCATCTACACCCTGTCCAACCGAATATATCTTGTGAGATTTCATCGCATTCTATTATAACTTACTACAATGTTATCTCATAGGTCATTTTCTTGGTTTAGGTTCCTTTGTCCCAACAGTTGTTCTCACAGGAGAAGAAACTATCGCCGTCGTCTCTGTGGGAAAAGAAATTATTACCACCGCTCTCTCCGTCGAGCTAGAAAATTTCAACCAAACCTCTCAATCTAGGACATCCAGGATCTCTGCTCTTAAAGATGCAATTGCTATGTTTAAATCTCAGGCTAAGAGAAAACTCAAATAAAAAGCCGTTATCACTGCTGCATCCAATAAGCAGCTCAAAACTGATGAGGTTCATACCTTCATAATTCAAGAGGAGGAGAAAGTCTCCTATCTTGATCAAACCTAAGAAGATTCCAATGTTACTCTACTGCTCATGAGTCACATCCTAGCTCTTTAGATTTTGAAGTTAAATAGGCAACCGTGGTGGCCCTCCTAAGAGATGATCCATTGGCTCGTATTACTATTCCAAGCACTCCTGAAATGTTTAACCAAATCTATAATGATCTTGGCTTCTTTTCTTCTCTAGAGGGTCTGATCCCTCCTGGGTCTTCGTCGTCAGTTCCTCCCAATTAATTCGACGACCTTCTTCAACGGATTATCCGATCCCATCCTGTACTGCTTTCAAACCACTGTCACCTTCAATTTCTACAAAAGTTCATCGAATTGCTCTTATCAAGAAACAATTATATTTCTTCCCTATTTTATTACCTTAGATCTTTGATTTTACACATAGCCTTCTGATTTAAATTTATGCTACTCATCTCATGTTACCAAAAAAAATTCTTTACAAGAAAGCACTTCTTGGGCATCTAGTGAAGTTTCAATGCTTAAAGAGGACTTTTCTTCGTTGAATAACTAGGTCATCACTCTCCCCGTGGCCAAGGATGAGGTGGCATGTGAAAATGAAAAGCTAAGTGCCTTTCTAAAAGAAGTCGAATCCACAATCACCAAGGAGAGAGGTGATAAGCCAATCTCAGATGAGAGAATCATTGCACTTGAGATAATGCTTAAAGGCTAAAGAAGAGAAGACCAAGCTTATTGGCAAAAGCACCTCACTTGAGAAGAGTTGCACTTCACTCGAGAAGAGATTGGAGAACAAAAATATTCTTTTTATCAAGGTGACAAAAAATATAAAACATGCCCAACAAAAAGTCTCTTACTTTCTTGGATGTAACGGCCCGAACTCGACTTCAAATATCGACACTCAAATACATCACCCGTATTCGAATGCCGCAGATTCAAACGTCGAATCTGGTTCGCCGGAGCTTATAACACATTAAGTACAACAACACTGCGGAAGAAAAATGAATAACATCATTGATACACAACGGTTGATTAAAACAATCTGATACAATTGAATATCAACATCAGAGATACAAGATAACAGCGAAAGAAATGACTCCGGCGGAAAGACAATGTCCTCAATGCCAAACCCCAAAACTCCAAGCCACAAGTTCGAACCACCATCAAATTGACTTAAGCAAGGTCAATCCAAGTGAACAAATGCTATCGCCAAATCCAAAGGCTGGATGTTATCGAATCTACACATATTATATTATTATCTGAAAATCTAACTCTAGTTCGCACGTGTGGAAAATTGTGGGCACCAGAGTTTCGAAAGGGAACAATAAACTCCAGGTCAGTCATGGGACTGGTGTGAGCAAACAAAAACATTTGTTTTAAACAAAAAAAAACAAATAATTTAAAATTAAAATCCGCAATGCTTTTGGAAAATGAAACTACCATAAGTCCTCCCGTCACACACACAATGCAATCGCACACTTGGGAGAGATTTCTCCTTATGATAGTCAAACATGCTTGATACACAAAATCATTTTGAAATTATAATTAGTGCATAGTGCAGAAAACCATTTGAAAGTATAATATTAATCTTAGCCAGCATAGGTACCATTATATTATGCCTGTTATAGCTACCACCTGAGGTGGCAGGTTATACAACTAAAACCGTACAGGGCTCGTATTGTTTCTTTGGATTTTCAAAAAATGGTCAGGCAAAGGAACTTCCTGGGCCACATGGGTACGCATCTAGAGGGACGCCCCGAGAACTTAACCTCCTCTCTACCAACACAAGGCCGGTTACCTCTGTAACCAGGTAACTACTACACGAGTATGTCATTCCGCGGTTGTAACCAACCTTTATACGAGGCGCCTCTCAACCAGCAACCACAAAGCAATAGATTTGCAGCAACCACATAAGTATCTAGGCTCCATACCATGATACCACTTCTATTCAGAAGGAAATGGACATACCCTCAGGGGGCGCTACCCCCAAATAACCTTGCTGCATCCTTCCTGCTTCGACCATTCCAGTTTGTGAGTTCTGACGTGGTCACGTCCACAAAGCTACGCTTTACACGGAAGCCATGCTTTGATTAACAAATGATCAGAAGCACTTCGTATGCCACATTACCAAATTGGAAATGTATTAATAGTAACCATTAACTACATAACCTTTGAGCTCGTACGTTTTAGAGAAGGGTGTTAAGCTAAGATAATAAATTCTCTGCCACCAAATAGAAATGTATTTGATAGAAACTAGCTTTACATCTCAAATTGTAATGTCAGACATACATCCATACAAGTTTGTTCTAGGTTCGAATAGAATCGAAGACACTTCAAAAGAAGCCCTTGCAATCCGGGTATTCACAATCCTGATCGGACTCCCCATCACATACGGAGATCTCTATACTGGCGCGACTCAGTGCAGAGAGATTCGACTAGTAATCCTTTAGTTCTCGAAAATACCCGGTCTTCAAATGTTATCCATTTACGTCGTATCATTATTCGGAATGGGTTATATGACACAATGTCCTCTCCCAGCTGAACTGAATGATGAGTGCAAATTTTAAAACTATATGGATATATTAGGATCTTAGTTATGTCACAACTTAAAGCCCAAAACTTTTCTTCAAATGGTTTAAAAAAATTACCATTTTTAATCTTTAAACAGAAAGATTCACTTCATAAAGTTCACCAATTTTCACAAAGATTCATTCACAGCTTTCAAAACTATTTTAATTCCAAATCTTTTATACAAAACATACACCTTTTACGATCCTCTTAAATTTGAAAACAAAGTTTCACCAATCGTTCACAAAGATTCATTTATAGCTTTCAAAAATAACTTGAAATCTTTTCAACAAAAACTAGAAGTTCCTACTTTATATGAAAGTTATTATCATTTGAAAACAATTGCCTTTTGTTTCAGAAAAGTCTGATCAAATACACACAAGTTATAGCGTTTAAAGTATAAACCAAAAAATCAGCGAACTGTCGTATCATCGGCAAATTCTATTTGAATTAAATCCAAATTCCCCCAAACAATTTATTTAATACACTTCAAAATGGTTTAAAATCTATATACACATTGTATAACTTGTATAACCATTTTAAACTATAACTGCCAAATAAACATACATATATATATATATATACAACTTCAAAATCTTAAATTCAAATTCAAATCAAACTATTTAAATTTCAAAACTTCATCAAATTATTCAAAATAATTTTCATCTTCAAACTCTTTTCAAAAGCTTTTCATATTAAACCCAATTCCAATTCCAAAACCATTTTGGATTCAAAATTCAACTTTAAAACAAAAAAAAATTAAATTCAAAATATTTGTGACTAAACCGATTTCCTCGTGCAATCCATATTTGTGTGTGCATGGTGTAGTCCAGGGGTTTAACACAATAGTGCAACATCACTAATCATCATAATCCAAACACAGCAATATTTGATAAACGGTATAATCCTTATAACGCTTATCTTCATTCACAGATTCACAGATAAATAATATACATTCATCACAGATAAATAAATTACATTGATCACAGCTCAAATCAAACAATTCACAACCCAGAATATCATAGATCAGTAACATCAATACAAGCATTCAATACAATCCAATCATTCATAAGTAAGATCAATTAATTGTTCAATCCTTAATTAATTCACTTTAATTTTAATTTAGATTAATTACTTATGAATTAATTATCCGATCCTGATTAATTAATTACAAATCATTAAATATTAATTAATGAAATTAATTAATCAACCTTAATTATCCATCTTAATTAATTACCTTTAGATTAATTAATTAACCCTTAATTAATCACATAATATAAATTATCCTTAAGTTAATTACATAATTAACCCTCAATTAATTACATTAAGTAATTAACACTTTAATTACTTACCATTAATCATCTCATAATCACTTGATTAACTAACCTTTGATCATTAATTAATCCTTTAATCATTTAAATAAATTAATCCTTAATTATTAAGAAATTAACCTTTTATTATTAATTAGTTAATCTCAATTTATAAATCAATTATCCTTTAATCATCAAATAATTAACCTGTAATTATTTAATTAGCCTTTAATTATTTAACTATCCTTTAATTAATTATCCTTAATACATTAGTTAATAAATCATTCCTTGATCACTTTCATTAATTAGTTCATCTTTAAATCATTATTTAATTAACCTTAATCATGTAATTAATTAACCTTAATTCTCAATTAATTAACTCTTAATTAATCACATAATTAAATTAATCACCTTGATTAAAACAAACTAACCTTTAATTAATCACATTGACTAATTAATCACCTACCTTAAGTAATTAATTATTAAATTCCATTTGAAAGCATTTAAAAATATATTACATAATTAACCTTAACATATATTACTTTAAAAACATACCAATTTTAAACATTTAACCAAAAAATTAAAATTTGAAACTTTGTTAAAAACTTATTTAATTTTCATTTTAGCTTCTAAAACATAATTAATATATTTTGAAAACTTGATTAAATTTACCATTGCCTTTTTAAACTTTGTTCACCCTACTACGTTTGTTAAAAACTTGATTTAAACATTTATATTGTTTAAAACTTTGTTAAATATTTACTTAAAATTTTAAAACTCTGTTGTATTATCAACGACCCGAGCCAAACACTCGTTTACCCGAACTCAACTTTGGGTTTCTCACCTCCATCATTTACTTCGAGGCAAACCCCCTGTTTTCCCATGCTCGAACCCGAGCAACTTCGTTTTCCCCAAAACCAAAACGACACAGACCCAATCGTTCACACGCGTGCATGTGCACCGGAGCTCTGACGAACTCCAGTCATCCTCACCACCCTCCACAAGTCATCGACGATCTACCCCAAGTCTCTGACCACCCAGATCCTCAAGTCGATGACGAAATCGACATTTGAGCAAATCGACACAATCTTCAAACAAACTGGGCTACAAAAGATCACCTCGACCCGCCTATTCCGATCACCGAAATACTCGCCATCCCACCCAAAGCTGCACCACAACATCATGTTTCGATTCCCCTTGTTTCCATGTTCGCTTTTAAGAATAAACTCCACAACATTTATTAGCTTTGGACATTCTCCAGAGATATCATTTAGTAGAATCATTGTCATCTAGAAGTAATGGGAGAAGACCAGAAATACACTTCTGGTATTAATAAGAGAAGTCCAGAAATCTCATTTGTAAAAATATACAAAGAACAGAAATCCACATCTGCTAATAATAAGAGAATCCAAAAATCTTCATCTGGAAATAATAGAGGAAGATCATAAATCCACATCTGGTAATAATAAAAGATAAGTGTAGAAATCATTATCTGGAAATAGTAGGATAAGTCTTTTATCTTGTGCCACCCTTTGGGCTTTGAATATTTGATTTCTTTGTTTTGCGTTGCTCTCTGGGCTTTGGACATCTCAATCCTATGATTCGTGTCACCTTCAGGCGTTGGATGTTTTAATCCATCATTTTGTGTCACTCCTCGGGCTTTGATTTGTGCCACGCTTTGGGCTTAGGATGTTGTTAATCCTTTGATTTGACCCCTTACCACCATTTGAGGTGATGCTTCAGGTCGTCCGATGCATTTGGTTAGCTTTCATCAAGTAGGACCAAAGACTTGCCTGACCACTCTCTAGAAGGATCTTCAAACAAGCCTTATATGTGAGAATGAAGGCTGGTTCGGTGCTTTTACCTGGCTATCTTAGGCAGGGATCAAAGGCTTACTCCATCCTCCCTCTAGGAGGTGTTTTAGACAGGCCTTATTGGCAGGAATAAAGGTTGGTTGGTGCTTTGACTCGGCCGTCTTAGGAGGGGGCTGAAGGCTTACTCTGTCCTCCCTATAGGAGGTTCCTTGACCTAGCCACATAGGCACGATCAAGGGCTTGCAGATGCTTTAGCCTTTTCATTTCTAGCATGACTAATAGCTTACTCTTACCTCCCTAGGAGGCGCTTTGATCTGGCCATCTTGGCACGATCAAAGGGTTTCTACCATCTTAGGTAGTTTCCAAATTGAGAAGATTCTTACTTCCATTCATGTAGATTTACTTATTCAAATGACCATTATTATTAAATTCATTTAAGGTCATCTTACAAATTTATTGAGCTTGCCATGTCTAAAGAGGCTGATAATCATTCCTTCTAGTTTCCTGCATCGTTTGGTATCATGTTCATTGGTTGTATGGTGGTAACAACATGACCCTCCAAGGTTCCTTTCAAAATTAGGTCTTTTCTTTTGCGATGGCCAATAATTAAGCTCACCGTTGGCCAAGAAATAGATATTTTCCAAAGAAGCAATGAAGTTGCAATCTTTTAGAAGCTTCGATTTGACTCCATCTGCCTTTACTGGTAATTAACCATTTTGTTGCTCGGTTTAGGCGCTTCTTTTTAATAACCAGCTTTCTTTTTAAAGCTCTTCGAACTTCATTTGGGGCTAATAAGCTACTAATGATCTTATGCCATTTTTGAGCAAATGTAGCTATCATCCTTTCTTCAAATATGGTTCCTTTAGCATAAAATTATATGGCTTTCTTCATTTTTACAAATAGATTTTCCTTCCTGGAGCACTCTCTTCCTAATGCAAAAATCCTTGTATAGCTAATGTGTAGTGATCTAATAGTCCAATTGTATGGATCGTAAAAGTTTGTTTGTTTCTTCTCATTTATGATTGGAGAAGCAAGTATTAAAGTCATTCATGTTTAGAGAATCAATTAATCTTTATTTCTTATGCATATGAATTGCACAAATTACAAGTCACTAAAATCCCTCAAACTGATTTAGGATTTAACAGAATTTGATTACAAGAAGGGATTTGGGAAAAGAAAACTTGGTCAAAATATGGCCCCTAGGGTCGTATTTGTAGATGCGAGTCCAGGCCCTTCCACCTCCATGGTGCCGTCATGCTTTGTGTCGACGGTGTCGAAAGAAGCTTGGTGTAGGTGTTAAAGCGGCTTTATGCATCTTATCTAATGCTTCCGCCTTGCTTGACTTAACCCCTTCGTTGTTGTTGACAACAAAGTCTTTGTGGATATTGACTTAATACCATATCAACACCGATTATTTAAATGCTTTCAATGTTGTCGGAAGGAAATTGAAGTGGTATTATGCTGCTTGAAAGTAGGCGAAGGCATGTTGAATCCCTTCGTCGTTGTTGAGCTTTGGTGTAACCATGGAATGGTACTTATTTGAATAAATGTGGAAGAGTTTGAAGAAGCGATACTTACGGAAGGGGGCAGCACCATGCATGTAGGGGGAAGATGTACAAGATGAGGAAAGTATGCCGGAGGAGGATGCCACACTGGTGGATGGAGCAATGTTGTTGTTGGAGGAAAGCTCATATTGAAGCAATGCTTGTGGCGGAGCAACACTTACGGCAGGAAGAAGATTGCAGCAGAACAACACTTGTGGTTGGAAGAACTTCAACGAAAGGAGGTGAGGAGGCGGACTTAGGTGGATCATCGGCCATTGGAGTGGGGTAGGGTTTGGTTTCAAGAGGAAAGAAACGGAGCGCCATGCGAAATGAATTGACAATGTTCAATATATATGATTTTCACAAGCAACGGTTCAACCACAGAGAAAATTTACTCAAAATTTTCATCATAGAAAACCTGCAAGCTATATTGCTATACTGTTTATCTTTCAAAAGAAATAGATTTCTACGAAATTTCCTTTAGATTTTAGCAAATTTTTTAATTATTCTCAAACTTTATATTAAATATAAAATAATAAGGATAATATTTTTTCTAAAATTAGGCGTTTATTTATTTCTTAGAAATAGGATTTTTCTACGTTCTAATAGTTTATTTGAAAATCATTTCAAATATATTACATATATATTTCCTTAAACTTTCGAAGTTATTTTCTATTGGGTTGGACTCAAAGTGAATTTCTAACTATTCCCTTAGCAACTTTCCTATCTCCCACTATCTATAACATATAGATTCTTATTTTCCCTTTATCTAGACCTATTGTACATCATAAATTGGCAATCATATGGGGATCTATAATCATTGGGTTATCTAGACCCGATTGGGGAGTCATGTACCATCCAGCTTCAGGGATTTCTATATGTAACTATTCTAAGCTGGAATTTTAGGATTTAACGTATATTGTATGTATCGAAAAATACGAATACATTCACTCAGCGTTCCTAAATTTCAAGATCGGAAAACATAGTCTTCGATACAAAATGTAATAACCCGCACCTCAGTAGGCCTAAATTTTCGCAAAATAGAAAACCTAAGTCCACCAAAACACGGGTCGTTGGATTGGTATCCTACAAAAAAACAAAAAATGCATATCAGAGCTCTAATGAAATAACTTATAGTAGAATAATTAAAATAGAATATATTATATAGATACTGACTAAGATTTGACACTTCTTAAAATCAAGTGTCTTTGTCAGCACCGAACAAGCCAAGCACAGTACTTGTCCTTCTAACTATTCTGTGGGTTGTAATGAGGAGGAGTCAGAACAATGTTCTGGTGACTGGTATATTATATATCTTATACATAACACTAGCTTATACTGATTGTTCGCTATTTCTTGTTATGATTATTTACATGTTGTTAGTCATCTCAACTGCATATCAGTGTATGAACCTTTTCCATCTACCCTCCATAGATTTATAACTGTTTGCACAAAAATTAGGCAAACATTCAAATTGTTATTGTAGGGCTGTAAATATTGTTTGTAGTATATAGTTATTATTTGATGAAAATTAGTTGCAGATGTTTAAGGCAGAAAATTAGTAATTTGCAATAAATAATATGTAAAGGACTTAAGTGTAAAAGGCCATAGAATTTATAGTGGATCGGCCTGGATGTGCCTACGTCCATTGTTCCTCTTTTATTATCCCTTTCATTTCTGATTACAAGTACAAGCTTTGAATATGAGTAAACCTGCTACTAGAACTAAGATTTTTCCCTCTTGAAGTTGTCTTCCATTGTTGTTGAAAGCTTCGCTTTTCAGCCTCCCCTTTTTTTATGATGCCGTGTGCTTTGTACTTATAGAATGAAGATATGAGGAGAGGCAGCTGAGTATATAGTACTTGGAATTTGGGTCAACCTTCCTTCCTCCAAGGTTTGATCCAACCTTCCATACATGATTGTCAAGCTATTCAACTTATGACGACTTCCATACACCTCCAAGAACCCTGGAATGCATTATAAAGAAATACCCGAAGTATCGTCGTGCCATGACGAAAATCTCCAACTTTTTTTAGATAAGTTATACCCGGGTTGAGCCCCAAGTAAACCTTCACCTGACTCCAAGCAGCATTACTACCAGCCGACTCCAAGTAAACTCCATATTTTCAAAGCCCGACTCCAAGAATCGCCGAACTAAATTTTTGGTTCGATCATCTGGCTGACTCCAAGCAGACTCGAGATTTTCAAGCCCGACTCAAAGCAAGCGTCGAACCAAAGTTTTGGTTTGGTAATTCAACCGACTTCAAGAAAACATGAGATTTTCAAACCCTGACTCCGAGCAAGCGCCAAACCAAAGTTTTGGTTCGGTAATCCAACCGACTCCAAGTAGACTCCAGATTTTCAAGGCCCGACTCCAAGCAAGCGTCGAACCAAAGGTTTGATTCGATCGTCGGGCTGACTATAACAAACTCGAGATTTTAAACCCCGACTCCAAGTAAGCACTGAACCATAGTTTTGGTTCGGTCATCGAACCGGGGATTCTAACTTGTTGTTGGATTGTTGACCTTGAACGGAGATAGAGCGTCTCGGTATCGACCCCACGAGACAATGGTGGACAAATCTTAAGAATATCATATCTCTCAATCCGTAGCTCAGATTGAGACCCGATTTCGACCTATGACCTTATCTTAATCTCGAGAATAAATCAAACCAGTTTGAGTCTATTCTAGAACAATGACGATTTTGCCCCTAACTCCTTATATTCACCGTGTAGTGGGCGAAAATGCCCACAGCATTTGCCCCCCGAAGCATACTTTTGTGAATACAAAGTGTGCTTTGTTTAATCCAAGACTGTCTTCTTAGTCTTGCAATGGATATATTGCCTGAATAGTTATTTCTTATCTTCGCCTCTGATTTATCGATGAGCCTCATTTTGCTAGTTTAATGTGGGACTTTGTTCGTTTTGAGGAGGACTTGCTAAAATTTTAAAGCAGTTTTTGATTAGTCTTCATCCAACATGATGCTTTTTTTCTTGGACTTTCGGTTTCCTACGTCGAGGCTTCATACAGTATGCGGACTAACTAGTGTATACTTTACGTTATCGACTCTGGATCTGTGATGTGGTACTCTGGTTATGTTCATTGGTTGAGTCAAGCTATCTTGACCACCTCATGTGATCGCCAAGTTGGTGTATCTCTCTACTAATCCTTTCTCTACTCGTGTGCATGCTTTGACAAGATTAATCATTGATGAATTCGATAGAGAAAGAATCTCTGTTGAAGGGTCTTTGCATGTAGGAGAATGATGTGGAGTGTTATCGAGTGAATGTTGGTTATGACTTCCCTAGCCCATGCTTTGTATCTTTTGCTTGGACGTTTGTACAAAGATATGTATATTTTATATAAATTTTGGTTGGAATCCTCATACTTGATAAGGTGTAATTGGTTTGTGCGGCATTCAGTCTGGTAAAGTGATGATCAGTTTTACTAACTTCTTCAATAGCTTGGTTTGATAATCTTCAGTGTACTTGTACAGACTAGATTGCTGGTAAGTTTTAACGGATAAGTGTTGGATTATTGAGAAGTTTGGTGAAGGAGCAAGGATAGACGGACCATAAAATAGGGTTGGTGGAGTTTATTGGACCGAAACAATTTGGCTCTAGAGTGGAAGATGATAGCTGAACAACTTGGTCTGGTACATGAAAAGAGGCCGTCCGAGGTGCAAGGGTTGGACGAAAGTGTTGGTAGGTTTCATGGTCCAAGGTCGAAACAATGATCTAGTGCACTACCTATGCCAATCATAAGCTTGTGTTTGGAGTCTAACGATTGTGACTGAGTCAAAATTCTGGTTTGGCATTAACACAAGACTATAACTAAACCAATCTTTAAGAGAGCGACATTGGCTTTTCTATCTAGGGTCTATGAGGAATTGTCCATACTAGGAGTACTTCATTATTCTCATGCGAAGTCATGCTCATGGCAAAATGTGAGTTATGGATGGATCGATTTGAAAGCATACTCTGATTGTGGGTATGAGTGATTCATTATTGTTGGTTTGAGTTATGCCAAGTGATAATGTTGGATGCACTCAGTATGTGGTGTTTAGCTAGAATAATCTTTAGACATTGGAAACTTTGATTAGTATTGGTTTATTATTTCTTCTTGATCAGATAGAATCAATCTTTTAATTCAAACATCCAGTTCATATCCGAAGTAGTGAACTATCAAGTTCCCTTGGACCCACCTACAAACCATGGTCTCATTTGACCTTGTGGGGTCAAGGATTTTCATCCTTGCCTTAGGATTAGTCGAAAGTCATCATTCCATTTTTACTTATGGTTTTATTTTATCATAGGAATGTGTTAGATTCATTTTGCATGCCCCCAGGATTGATTTATTAGGTAAAGATACAAGTTATTTGAATTAAAATAGGTTTTCGAAATAAATTGACTAACATTTAGAGATTGAAACACTCTTGTTTAGAGGGGATCATATCATTTTGAGTAATTTCCTATTGCTAGGGTTTAGAGAGTAGTATGGGGGATGTGGCAGTCTATAGATACTTATTACATCCTCTAAAGCACCCTCTAGCGATGTTATCAAAAGTCGGCCGGAAATGTTCATTATTTGTTTAGGTTTGCCTCCAGTATGGTCACTTGGTTGCTTCTCACAACATGCTGCCTCGTATTATGAATAGGTTTTAAACTTGTGAACTTAAGGTCATGGTTCCAATGTGCTATTACCAAGCTAATGGTATGTACGTGTATAATCAAGGGGTGAGGTGGTGCTATGCCCCTACGTATTTTTTTATCGAATTTAGCTTATCTTACAAAAGTTAGTCATACCTTTGCACTAAGTTTTTCTCAGGTTCCATAAGTGTGCTCAACTTTAGGAGAATCCTTATAGTTTCTTGAGCGAAGTTGGCTTGAAGGGATTTTATAATTCTTATGGCAGTGTTGGATTGATGTTCCACTATCTTTGATGGAGTTGAGTCGATGCTCTGTTTCCTCTGGTGGAGTGGAAGCGAATGAATATCCTTCCATGGTTGGCAGAGTGGAATTCATATTTCTACTATCTGTATGTAATGCCACAAGATTAAAAGAAATTGTTAGAAGCTTCTAGTATAAGTATAACAAACTATATTTTCTATTAAGAGAGTCCTTCTAAACTTAAGATTCGTGGCACATAAGTTACTTGCCCTAATTGTGGATATTAGTGACATGTGGTTTGTCTTCCCAACCTATATTCTAAGGAAGTATAACTTTTACGACTACCGTACATAAGATTTAGAGCCGAGATTCGCACATAGTAACTACTGAGGCCATTATGGCCTGTATCGTGTGTATTATTCGATTTACTGTGGCCCAGCTAGCATGCGTGCCGGTCGTCAACTACGAACTATCCCTAGCAGTAGCCATGCCTTAATCGTGGGATTTATTATCGGTTCGCAGTTTCCGGCTAGCCAAACGCTAATGATAAACTTCCTAGGCTATAATCGTGCCTAATCCGTGGCTTATAGTCGGTTTATCATTGCTGGCTGGGGGGGCAATCATCAGCAGTGAACTACCCAGGCTATTGTCGTGCCCTTAGTCATGGTTATCTTGTTTTCACTGCTACCGGCGAGAGCTTGCGATTGATCGTAATAGGAAAAATATCAGACAAACAATCGAGAAAAACATCAATTTTTACAGTGGTTTGACCAGAATATGACTACGTCCACTGTCTTTCTTCTATTGCTTAGGTGATACATGCTTTTTACAAGTTGAGGGAAGTAATGGCGGAGATGCTGGAGATTCCTTCCTTTCCTAAACACCTTTTTTTTCAACTATCGACGTAAATGTAAGATTCGTTGTGGAGATCCTTATGAACAACAAATGGTCCTTTCCAAATTGGATCTAGTGTTCCTAGACGGGAGAGACTTGCTTAAGAACAATATCTCCCTCTTTTAACTCTTAAGGCTTCACCTTAGATTTGTATTGTTTTACCACTTTTTGTCTATTTACGGCGTTCTTGAGAGCGGTGTTATTCCTTCTTTCTTCAATCAGGTCTAAGGACATGCTGAGAAGCTCCTCATTTTCTTTCGGGTTATAATGTGTCCTACGATGTGAAGGGATAACTATTTTGACCGGAAGCAAGGCCTTAGCCCTGTATGCTTAGAGCAAATAGAATACGTCATGTTGCTATTTTTTAGGAGGCTTGGTAGGTCCACAGTGCCGTGGGTAGTTCGTCAACCCATGCTCCTTTGGATTTATCTAGTTTTTCCTTAGTTAGTGTTTGCAAGACTTTGTTGATAGCTTCAACCTGCCCACTGACTTGGGGCAACTCCTGTTATGAGACATCCATGCTAGGCTTCGAATGCATTTATTCATTGAGTTACTCAAGCTAGAATGGTGTCCGAATGCCCGACTGGTATGTCATTGCCAGGGAAAGGGGCGGTCTCGGCAGTGAAGTGCCCAGGCTAGTGCCCTTAGTCATGGCTATCTTATTTTCATTGCTGCCAACATATGCTTATGATCTGGGTTGCTAATCATAAAAGAAGTAGTGGCTATAATTTTTAACAACATAGGTGTCAAGTGAATATAACTGCATATGTGTTAAATGAATATAACTGCACTTGTATTAAGTAAATGCATTAGTCTTGGTCAAAGGGAAAGAGTGGTTTAGACCAAACCTGCCGCTTCGAAAGAAGCGCAAAGTACCAGGTTATGTAGCATGCCTGGTTTAAGATGTTCTCTTGGAAAGGAATTCTCACTTGGTATTTTGGTAAGACTCTGTGGAACCTAGGAGTCGATGACATTGTCCTGAAATGACGATAACCGAGTTAGATAAAAATGAAAGAAGAGGTTTGTTATGGTACCTCCTTTGCAGGATCGTTTGTTGTCATGCGTATGACATGTTTATGCGAGCATATTATGCGATCGTAGAGCTCCTCATAAGGATTTTCTACAAGTACTCTATTTGATAACGGGGGTTATACTGGGCCAAGATTCTTGTTTGGCGTTTTAGTGCTTCCTCGTAGCGGTCATTGGTCTAGTTATTTTGTCAAGTTAACTCCGACTAGCTTGGTGGACTTATAGTGGATGTCCTCATGCATCCTGCTATCCTTAGTTCCTAATCAATTTGAATTGTGTTTTTTGATTAATGGATCATGATGGAGTGGTAAAGCTAGTATCTTGATTGGTGACTGCAATGTCCTAGCGGTTTACTATATATATTTCTGATTCGTGTTGAATTGTGATATTAGGAGTAGTGTTGGTGGTTGTGGACATCTCTCGCCTTTCTGTTGTGCGCCAAATATGTTGGAATTGCTGGACCTTGGTCCTTCAGAGCCTTTCCTTTGAGGTAACACCATACTCAAATGGATGGCTTCTCTCTGATCATTGATCATTAGAGCTCCGAAGCAGAGAGTTGTGCCTCTTCCATTTTGTTGTAGCATTTATACTGCAACTTGTGTTAGCTTCCTAGGTGACCATCTATCTGAACTCCAGATAGTGATGTTTCCTCATTTTTACATGCCTTGCCGATCCAATGGAGAGGTCTTGCATAGTTTTAGGGGCTAGTTTGATTTTTTGTCTTTACTTCGTGTAGCGTGTAAGCACCCTCGGGTCAATCATCACATGCAACAGATTTATGAATCCTTCCTTCACATTTTTCTAAGGATGGAGATCCAAGAGTAGATGGTAGATCCCAGAAATAGCTTTAGATTGATTAGAATGAAAGAAAGGTAATTATACGGTACCTCCTTTGTGCCCCCCGTTTATCAGCAAGTGTGGAGATCTTGGCAAGTGTCTAGGGGGCCGGGTTAGCCCCTTATAAATGTTTGTAGCGGGCATCCAAATTTTTGTTTTTGGGGAGGGTGGACTAATAACTCTTGGTCTTGTCTTATTCTCTTTTCATATTTGTTGAACATATCCCTAGGTAAGGAGAGCTAATGACATTATTTGAATCATGTCTGATACATGTTGGATTGGTGATGCCTTCCTAAGTGATAGGAGGCACGAAATGACGTGCTTGTCATATATAGACTTTGAGTATTCAATCATCTGACTTCGGTCTTCAAGTTGTGATATTTCAATCCATCAGTGGGATCCCAATTGTAGTACTTGATTTAATGTTGGATGGAAAAAGGGATGTGCTTGGGTTTATTTGGTTATGTGCAACGCCCCCTATGTACTCTAGAGGGGGAATTTCCTTGTATTATGACGTTGAGATCGAATATTTCTGTCTGCCCTGAGTGTGTCAAGAGTTTATCTAACAAAGCTTTATGTTAAGTAGTGAAATGTTTACTGATTTCAATCACAACCATGTCGAATTTACGTCCAATAATTTTTAGCACCGGGAGGTTATTAGACTAGTCTTCCTGATTTTTCATATGTGGATAGCTATTGCATTCCTTGTAGTGAAGTTCCCTCACTTTAGGCGGCATATCGGGAAGTTGTTCTCCTTCCTTTCCTAGAGAGTTTGTACTTTTCGAGAGAGATAATTAAATTTTCGAAAAGGATTGGGAGGTTTTGTTGCTTTGAAGGGTTAATGGTCCAACTCTTAAAATAAAGAGAGAATCATGTGATAGGAGGTATAGCTTCTCAATTCGAGAAATGGTGATTATAAAGATAAAAAAATGAAAAAAGCTCTAATTTAAAAGAGACAATGACTTTAGATCAAGAGAAAGGATTTCGAGTTTGGAGGGAGAAAAGGATTTTCTTAGACCCTTAATTTTTTATTTTACTTGGGGAATAGAATCCTCTTATAAAAGAGGAAGATAGTTTTCTTATGTTAAAGAAGCAATGCTTCTGGATGGAAAGAGAATAAGATTTGACTTTAGATCTAAAAAATGACTAAGTGTTTCTTTTAGTCAAAACAGTTTTTTTTATCTGAAATGAAAAAAAGGAGATAGAACAATTTTAGATCTAAGAGATAAATACATGTTTCTTATTGGTTGAGAAACGGTGTTTGCAGATCTAAAAGAAGATACAATGATTTCAAATCTAAGAAGTGAATACATGTTTCTTTTTGGTTAAGGAGCAGCGTTTCTGGATCTGAAATAAGAGAAATGAAAGATAGAATTTTTTTTATCTTTAAAGAATAGTGATTGCAGATCTAAAAAGAGAAACAGATTTTGCTAAAGTAACGGTTTTAGATCTGGGAGATATAGAGTATTTTAATCCAAGAAACAATGATCTCGAACTAGGAAAGTAAGAAAAGGAGAATCTCTCATGCCAAGGAGACAGTGACTTTAGATTTGAAAAGGAAATGGTGTAAATTTTATTATAAAATGCAATTTCAGATCTCAAAACTAGAAACAGAATTTCTTTTGTGAGAGAAAATAATGATCCAGATCTAAACAGAGGGAAAAGGGGTTTATTATGCCAAGAAATCATGTTTTTTTATTCCAAATGACAAAAGAGAGGTAGCTTGATTTTAGATCCAAAGATTGGGTACACGTTTCTTTTTGGTCAAGGGATATGTGTTTGTGGATCCTGAATTGTAAAAATAATATCTAAGGATTTCAGATCTAAGAGATGACATTTTTTAGCTAATAAACAGTGTCCATGGATAGTAAAAGTAAGATCTAAAAAGTGGACAAAAGAATTTCTCTGTGTAGCAAAATGGATGTTCAGATCTGAAGAGAAAAGGAGGATTTTTTTTTATGTAAAACGGTCAGGGTAGATCTAAAAAGAAACATAAATTTCAGATGTTAGAAAAGGAGAGAGAGTTTCTAAGAGAAGATGCGATAATCTCTAGTCAAAAGATTAGAAACAATAGGTTTCAAAATGAAAAGAAAGGTCAGAAAGAGAGAATTTCCTTTCAAAAAAGGAAAGTTCAGCTCTCAATGAAAGCATCAAATCGTTATTGTACGACTGTAAACATTTTTTGTAGTATATAGCTACCGTTTGATGAAAATTAGTTGCGAATGTTTAAGGTAGAAAATCAATAATGTGCAATAAAGAATATGTCAAGGACTTAAATGTAAAAAGACATAGAATTTATAGTGGCTCGACTTGAATATGCCTACGTTCACTGTTCCTCTTTTATTATCCCTTTCATTTCTGATTATAAGTACAAGCTTTGAATATGAGTAAACATGCTATTAGAACTAAGATTTATCCCTCTCGAAGTTGTCTGGCATTGTTGCTGAAAGCTTCGCTTTTCAGCCTCCTCTTTTTTTATGATGCCATGTGCTTGGCATTTATAGAATGAAGATATGAGAAGAGGCAGCTGAGTATATTGTATTTGGAATTTGGCTAATGTTCCTTCCTTCAAGATTTGGTTCAACCTACCTTACATGATTGTCAAGCTATTCCACTTATGACGACTGCCATACATCTCCAAGAACCCTAGAATGCATCATGAAGAAATCCTCGAAGTATCTTCATGCCATGACGAAAATCTTCAAAAACAATTTCAGATAAGTTATACCTAGGTTATGCCCCAAGCAAACCTTCACTCGACTCCAAGCAGCATTACTACCAGCCAACTCCAAGTAAACTCCAAATTTTCAAGGCCCGACTCCAAGCAAGCACCAAAGAAAAGTTTTGGTTCTGTCATCGGACTAACTCCAAGCAGACTCGAGGTTTTCAAGCCTCGACTCTAAGCAAGCGGCGAACCAAAATTTTGGTTCGGTAATCCAACCAACTCCAAGCATACGCGAGAATTTTAAGCCCCGACTCCAAGCAAGCAAAGAACCAAAGTTTTGGTTCGATAATCAAATCGACTCCAAGTAGCCTCTAGATTTGCAAGACCCGACTCCAAGCAAGCAAAGAACCAAAGTTTTGGTTCGGTCATCGGGTTGAGTCCAAGCAGACTCGAGATTTTCAAGCCCCGACTCCAAGTAAGCGTCGAGCCAAAGTTTTGGTTCGGTCATCGGACCGAGGATCCTGGCTTGCTGTCGGATTGTTGACTTTAAATGGCGGTAGAGCATCTCGGTACCGGCCGCACGATATGTTGTGGACAAATCTTAAGATGGTCATATCTCTCAATCCGTAGCTTGGATTTAGACGTGATTTCGATCTATGTCCATATCTTAATCTTGGTAATACCTCGAAAACAATTTGACTATGTTCTAGAACAATGACGATTTTTCCCCTGACTCCTCATATTCACCGTGTAGTATGTGAAAATGCCCACAATAATAACTATATGTACATATTTATAGATCTCCCATGGTCCCCCAATGAAGCCAGATACTATCCCCCCAGTATCTCTCGTTCAGCACTTCGTCATGATATATAGCCTTATCATATCATTATCTCGTTACTGTATCTCGAGGAAATCCTGTTTTGTTGCATCGATGGTCTTTCACACATTTCACCATCCTCTTTCGTTGTTTTTTTGTACATTATGCCATATCCACGTTGGGGATTTTCTTTCTTGTTTGCTTCATAACATGGACTTGGCACCACTAACTATCCCGCCCATGTTTTGAAGAAATTTCGTTATGGGTTAACTAGCCTTGCCCAATCAAATAAACTAATAAACAACTGTGGCGGTGCACAACCCAACATAGTCCCCCTGGTAGTCTATAGATGAAGACCCGCTAGGTGTAACCCTATCCTTCCCATTAACTGCTTTGAGCTAATGGTGTTAGCACCTTATGCAGCACTACCTCTTAAAATTTGGTATCAACACTGCTGCATGGTGCCTAGTTTCGCTCATCATCCATTAGATTACCTATTTCAATCAAGGCAATACCTTCCCTTAAATAAATTTAAAGCATCCCGAGGGTATCCCTATCTGTACACAAGCATAGACTCTCTAGAGGTCTTACGGTTGAACATATTCCATCTCATTTTCCTATTACACACTTACGGTAGCCCCTTAGGATCACCACTTGTGTAACGCAACTGACTCTTACATGCCAACTTACTCTAATGACCTTTCATGATTTCATTATATAATTTATACATTAAATTATAATCCACATCCATCATAAAGCATGTTTGAAGCTACTTATATACATATCTCCTATCTATACATACAAACATGAATGCATGTATGTATTCTCATTATTATGTTCTTTTCTTTCATTGTCTCTACAATTCTTATAGCTAGCCCTATGGCTTTATTTTGTTTTGCGTTTAACTTTTCTTTTCAAATTCATTTGCTACTTCTTTTATTAGACTTTTAATATCGTTTCCAATCAGTTCCAACTTTTACTTCTATTATCATTTTACCCTCTATTTCTTCTTCTTACTTATTTTCCATATTTTCTTTTTCATTACTTTCTGTAACGACCCATGTAAATTCGATGTTTAAAATGAATATAATTAATAGGATTTTTAATTTAAATTTAGAAAGGAATAAAAATCTTAGTTATTTATATGAAAGAGTATGTGAAATTTGATGTACCAAGGGAAATTAGAATTTACAAATTTAACTATATATTGTAATTAATAGAAATAGTGGAAATTGTTGCATTGGATATAAGTTAGAATAAGTAAAGTAATGCAAGTATTGGATTTAACAATGAAATAAAATACTGATTATGGGTATTGAATGTAGATGGGTGAAATAAAGAAATGCAGGACAATAAATAATTTATTTAATACAATCCCTTTTATTTGTTAACTATTGTAAGGGTTAATTAATTATGAAAATTTGGAAATAGGTTCAAATTGTATGTTAGACAATCAAATTTCAATAATTAAAGTTAGTAATTAATGGATTAAATGGAATAATTAATTGGAGTTAAGATCTAAATTTGTATGTGAGCATAAATTGATATTGGAATATAAAGGGGTAATTTATAGTATAAAATGTAGACATCACCTTTAAGATGATGGGTTTATAATTGATTTATAATAGGGAAATCAAATGAATGGGTTTAATTGAATAACAATTAGCAATTAATGAATGAAGAGAAATTTTAAGGGCGTAACTGTTTTCGTTAAATTAATTTTGGTAACAAATTGTATTGAATATAGATTTAACGTTGTGTGATGTATTTAAGTAATAATTGGAGAACAATGTAAATTATATCCGTGAATGGTCAATTCAATTAAACAACAAGATTTTTAAATAAATAAACGTTTTTATTTAGGTTTCAATTTGTTAATTTATGAAGTTTAATGGGAAATCAATTGCAATAAATTGCCCTAATTTATGCAGTTAGAAGAGATTTAGATTTGCATTATAGATGGAAGTATAATCTAAATTGATAGGTAACAAACTTAAGAATAAAATTTAGAGCTAATAGGTGGCAAATTTATATAGTTGTTTATTTATGTAATGTGTATGTAAGCTTTGGTAAACCGATTTCTATCGATCCAAATCTAACGATTTGTTAATATAGATTTAAGTATAGGAGCAGTATTTTTTAATTGAATTGAAGTATTGCAAAATAAATGAAATTCAACGTTTAATATTACATTATTGTAAGTAAGATAATATGTGTAAGTATTGTTAAGGTTATTCATATTTGACAAATGTATTGAGTTATAAGGATTGATATATAAATTAATGTTAGTTTAGGATATCGTTACTTGGTGATTTATTATAGAGTAACGGGAGTGTGAACGTAAAATAATAAAAGCATAGATTTATGGTAGGACATAATTTATGGTTTTGGGAATTTAAATCCAAAGATTTATTTATTTGAGGAAATAATACGTATTAAATCTCAACTTGATATAATCAATGCAAATTTAGTAATTAAAAATAAATTGCAAGTTGGTAATTTAGGATGTTTGTGAGTAAATTTGCAGGTAAGATAATTTTTAAAGTTTTACCCATTCATATAATTTATTTAAATATATATAAATCAAATGGCAACATTGTGTTAATAATAGTCGTAAGTGAATTTGAATGCTAAAGGGGTAACAATCGTTTTAGATTAACCGTTTATTTAATATATTAAGTCTAGACTGGTAATCGATTGAAATTAAAAAAAAAATTGTTTTGTTAATGTGACTTAGTTAATAAAGAGGAATTTTTATGAAATGAAGCATGCATGAGAAATGCATTATAATTCAATGTTATGTTTACCCATTAAATGTATGCTAGGTTAAGTATCAAATAGAGGGAAAGAAAAGTAAATATTGAATTGAATGATGAATAAGTATTCATTGGATAGAAATTTAATGTAAAGTTGATATTAATTGTATAAAATCTATCTAAGATAATGAATTGCAATAAATTGTGGGTTGATAATAAGGTGTGAATGGAAATTTGATTTGTTATATTAAATGAATAGATTCAAATTGTATGTAGATAATAAATTGCAATAATTAAAGTTGGTAATAAATAGAATATCAAACTATTCATAAAGTGAATATAAGTAGATGTAACAAATGAATAGGAAATGCTAGTTATTCATAAAGTGAAGGAATGGAACCTAGATGGAATAAGAAATTGGATTTAGAATCTTAATTTGTAGATGTGCATATATTTATAAATGGATTAATTTATGAAATAAAATGGTAAGTAATTATAATATTGTTATTAATAATAGACGTTACTTTAAGGATAATTAATGTAGTAACGTAAGGTGAAAATGTAAATTAAAAGGGAAACGTAAAATTTAGTTAAGGTAGCAATTTATGAATTGGGAATAAAATTCAAATGTTATATTAGGCAGTAAATCAATTTGGGAATAAAATTTTATTTAATTGGGGTAAATTGATATACACTAATGTTAAATATATACATAAGATGATGATTGATTTATTAAAGAGAATTGAATACGAATGGTATAAAATTTCATTTGAAATAAGATTTTTTAATTTATTGAATTTACTTTAATTAAAGGTAAACAGTAAAATTTTTGCAATAAATCTTTATTTAATATGGAGGTTTGGTTAATAAATTTGAAGCTAATTGCAATCAGAAATGATAGGAATGGTAAGTTGACCATTTATTCATAATAAGATCTAAAAATCAAATAAATGGATTATTGGAATTTAAATTTGAAAAATTGTGAATTCATTTAAATTCGGATCCATCTGTCTATTCCAACTTCATCTATAAATACCCCGCTAAACCCTAGCCTCCGCCTATTTTCATTTGTCTGCGCGTAAAATTTCATCAGCTCCTTCTCCTCCTCAATGGCAGACAAACAAATCCTAGATCCAAATAAAAATTCCAAACCAAATCAAAAGCTAAAATTCAAACTTCTCAGAAAAATCTGGAAGCAAAACGCATGAGGGAGAGAGGGAAAGAAAGGGGGATGACGTGGTGCTTGAAGGTGTTCTTTTATTTCTATTCTTTTTTCTTTCTTTTTTTTGAAATTTCAATCACCATTAATGCGTATAACTTTCTCCTACGAACTCCGTTTCACGCGAGATTTTTTTGTTAGGATCATAATAAAATTCCAGATCTTTTGACACTAGTTTGAACAGATTTGGAGACCGTCGAATTTTTGGGTTTAAATCGGATTTAAATTCGATTTAAATTCAAAAGGTGAGTGTTTTAACCCACTCACAATTTCTAAAATTTCTTATGTTTGTTAAATTGATTTTAGATATGAGTATAAATTTATTTATGACTATTTGACATGTTTTATTCCTTATCTCTGTTAAATCGCATTTATTTAATTTAACTGTTCATAAATTTTATTACTGCGTATAAATTGACAGTTATAGTTATTTATTTGCATATAAACTGTTAGTTTAATAGTTGTTAAATTTATTTTTGAATATAACTTCCAGTTATTACCTGTTATATATTATGAGATGTATATTGATATTGATTTATTATTGGATGATGATTGTGATATGGATGATGGATGATGAATGATGAATGGATGTTTTATTTTATATCATTAAACTTCAATTTATCATGCATTTTTCATTTCATTTGGGATTGTGGTTTGAAATGATATACACCCGCAAAATTTTTATTTTAAATTGCGGATTGAAATGATAAACATCCGTATCACTTGACCATAGGATAGAAAATTTTATACAGGCACCGCGGTAAATATATATAATTATTTTTGGAAATATTTTTCTATGGTTTTGTAAAGTTATATATATATATATATGGTTTATGAGATATTGATTTGGTTATTGATAAAGGCTATTATATATATATATATATATATATATATATATATATATATATATATATATAGTAATTTTCGGTTTTTAAGCTTTGTATAAATTTGATTTGAAGTTTAAAATAAAGTTTGATTTTAAGATCAAATAAGCTTAAACATTTATTTAAAATTTAATTTCTGGAGTTTTATGACTTAAATGAGAATAGATTTGGAAGATGAATATTATGTTAAATTGAAATTTAATAAAAATTAGAAATTTTAAAGGATATGATTTTTATAACTTGATTTTTGTGTAAAGTGATTTTAATGAATATCAGGTTGATTAAATGAATATATAATAAATTGAAAGATGATCCAGTTATATGAAGTTAAAGGTTTTCTTAAATTATATTGAATTCATTAAGCAAACATTTCAAGTCTAAATAAGAAGTAATTGAATTTGATACATATGGATTTGTCAAATGAGTTGTTTTTTTGAAATGGTGAAATATTTAAAGCCTTGAAACATAAGAAGTGAAATGGTATTTGGAAGTGTAAATCGATATTTGAAATTGATTTGTGAAATCTAAAGAAGCTATTTTGTTTTATAAAAGTAGTTTAATATTTAACCATTTAAGAGGTGGAAATTTGTTTCAAAGCTATGTTTTTCAAGGTAGTATAATTTGGAAATATTATGTTCAAGAGTCGATTTCTAAATATTTTACTTTGGAAACCCTATGATTTTGGAAGGAATATATATTGGAAAAAATGATATCGTATTAATTCGGGTTTTAAAAGGAAATGATATCATATTTATATGGTTTTGAAATGGATATCTTATTCTGGTTTTAAAGTATAATTATTTTAAATGACCGCGGTGTTATAATAACGATTGGTTGGCAAAGAGACCGGGATCAGATATGGACATACTCTCTGTCGATACCGAAAACCACTTTGACCAACCGTGTACGCGGTGGAGATTCCAGAATGAAGTAGGTTGGTGGCGACGTTTCCTGTAAGGTAAATACGTGGACCCAACTCCCGTGAGTTGGCATAAGGTGGCTAAAACAGGAGCGATTCTCGGGCCAATGAGGTCATTCCTCTGATCGAACGCACTCCTTCGATTCTATACTCTGACTTTGGATTGATTCGGTGGCCACTATTGATTTCTTTGATTTGGGGGTGTTAGTTCGAGGTGGGCGGTAGCTGCGGCCACGCGTTACCACCAGCCCGGATAGCAATTGGTATATCTACCCTGGCATTGCCTAGTTGTGCCGTGTCACCTACCCTAGCGCGCCTTATACGATTTTGGTTTTGTACCATACCTATGGAGTGCCCTCTGACGACGCCCACTACGGGGGAGATTACGGTACTTTATAGACTATGGGAATATATTCTGTGTTAAGGGCTATATGGGTAACCCCTTAACGCTATTAAAAAGTAAGTTTATTTTACAAATAGACGCTATTATAATAGCGCAATATACTACATAGTAAATAGTTTAACGGATCCTTAGGAGATGTAAATCCCGAGCATCTCTTGAGTTACTGCACTCATATTTATTTCTGTTAATTTAACTCACATAAGATCTTTTAGTTCTGACTCGAGTGTTTTTGTCTTTTCAAATTCGCTCGGGTCAGTCCGAGCGTTTCAGGATTGCAAGATTTAGCTCTGGAGGACGAAGACGAAAATTTATATTATTATTATTTATACTAGTGCACTACACACTGTTCCGCTGCATTGTTATTGGTATGTGTAACTCTGATATGTATTATATAAATGGTTATGTAAACAGATTTATAAACTGTATATTTGATTATTATATTTTATCCTTCCACTGTGAGATTCTGTTTAGTTTTTTTTCTTCTTTGTTTTTTTCTTATTTACCCCATAACAATCCGCCCTTCCGTATGGTTTGAATTGGCACGTGTGTCGATTTAAAGTGTGCGAAAAAGCGGGACGTCACAGTTGGTATCCGAGCTTTGGTTTAGCGATAAACCTTAGCTTTGTGGGGTTTGACTCTTTACTAATAGGGTAGTAATACCCTATGGGAGTCGCTAAGTGTATATATATGAGAGAGCGTATTTGTTAGTGTTATAAAAGGTTTTAATATTGTGTTAATTTGTTCCGTTTGGTATTTATAAATTCTGGTTGGTGCATGGGACGTTGTGACATCAATAGGAATTTCTAAACACTTAATAGGACAGACCGACATAATACTTGTTTTTAATATAGGTGAATGAAATAATTTTGCCTATTATATTTTCTATATATAAAATAAAATTTTCAAATGATATCTATATTTGGTTGCAATATATTGGTTGTTAGGAATAAAATTTATAAATAATAGGTAAATAAGATTAAAAATAAATAAATGTAATTTGGGAATTTAGAACTTAAGTTCCGGGGTTTTTGAAAATTTCTTTCAAATGATTTGGAATATAATAATATTGTTATAAGTATTTTATGATATAAATATTTCGATATAATTCGGAAGAATTGTTTCAAAGAAGATTTTGAAGAAAAAGTTTTGTACTTTCCTCTTTGTCGTTGGAAAATAATTCCGGTGATGGCGGCCGCATCATCGACTTTCATTTTCGAGTTTCGAAGGGGAAAGGCCACTGTAGTAAATTCTACTACAGATTCATTTTTAAAATATCTAAATTTTAAATTGTTTTAAAATAATTAGAGATATATGAGTTGTAAGAATATATTTATCTATTATTTTAAAATAAAGTGAAAATTTAACCCGGTATTAAATTCTTAAATTTCCATTAATTAATTGTTTCAATTATTGTAGTGAATCGAAACATAGGTAATTAATAAATTAAAACCTCTAAAGGAAATAAGAGATTTAATGATAGGTTAAAAATGGTCTTAAATGAAAGTTGAAATTATAACTTATGAAATAAAGAATATTATTATTAAATGTTAAATTTACCATAGGAAATGAGAAACTTGTATAACTTTCAAGTATATTCTTTAAAAACATATATAACTTACCAAATATTAAAAGTTGAAATGTTTCATAGGGAATGTAATGAAATTGTACAAGTAAAAGTAGGGAATGAAGTATTCAATGAATTTGCTATTATAAATTAGAATTTAATGTTTAAACTTAAGTATTAATTGAAATTTTACCAAGTAAATATAATTAAAGGTAAGTATGACAAATAGATGATTTAACTTAAGTAATTAAAGGGTAACTAAATGAGATCATGCGATAATAAACAAATGAATAATTATAGTGAAAAGGGGGGGAAATTGGCATGACCTTATTTAATGGAATTAAGAAATTTTAAGTAAAAAGAAAAATAAATGACTGCAAAACGTTAGTGAATGAATTAATAAAATCCTTTACTTATGAGAATGGATATTATAAGGTTAAGAATTTAAGTGTAATTAAAAAAGGGTTACTATAATTAATTATAATAGAAATGTAAGCATTAAATAAATGATTGAAATTGAGAAGTGCATTAAATATAATACAAATAAAAGAAACTTACATGACCCGAATAAATGAAAATGAATAATTGTAAGTAATAAGTAGAAATAAAGGAAACAACCACTAAATGAGAAAATAAAATTTAAAGTTTGTTAGAAATAAATATAAATTATAAAAGGAAAATTTATGTGGTTTAAATAAAAAGAGAAAATCAAATAACAAAGGTATGAGATGAAATTATTAATAAGTTAAGTTGATTGTTGTTTGAATTTGTTGTTGATGGTTGTTTGGGCAAGGGTCTTTAAAATTTGATTTGGGGTGAATGAATAATCTATTTGGTTTTATCTAAGACTGTTGAGTAAATGATGCGCTAGTAGTTATTCTTCATTTCCGAACAATTTAAAAGTTTTGAACCCGAACAACTATTTGTTTGTTTGATTTAATGGTTGTTTTGTATGTGTGTGTATGCTGTTTGTTGAACTGATGGCTGTTGTATTGATTTGTTGTTAGGATTGAAACCACTTAAATATTTCACTTTATATAAATTGTAACCCTTTGGATTATATAAGAAATTGCAGTATCTTAGAAATATTTTGAAAATGCTTTTCCAAACTTTAATAATCTAAATATAAAGGATTAAATAGTTATAAATTAGGATATCTTATTAAAAGTAATTAATTTTGTAAATTTAATTGTTTATAAGATAAATATTTTGAATAAGATGTATTGTATTTAATTCTTCTTTTCCTTCTTTTCCTTTTCGGGGACGAAAAGTTTTGAGTGGGGGGAGAGTGTAACGACCCATGTAAATTCGATGTTTAAAATGAATATAATTAATAGGATTTTTAATTTAAATTTAGAAAGGAATAAAAATCTTAGTTATTTATATGAAAGAGTATGTGAAATTTGATGTACCAAGGGAAATTAGAATTTACAAATTTAACTATATATTGTAATTAATAGAAATAGTGGAAATTGTTGCATTGGATATAAGTTAGAATAAGTAAAGTAATGCAAGTATTGGATTTAACAATGAAATAAAATATTGATTATGGGTATTGAATGTAGATGGGTGAAATAAAGAAATGCAGGACAATAAATAATTTATTTAATACAATCCCTTTTATTTGTTAACTATTGTAAGGGTTAATTAATTATGAAAATTTGGAAATAGGTTCAAATTGTATGTTAGACAATCAAATTTCAATAATTAAAGTTAGTAATTAATGGATTAAATGGAATAATTAATTGGAGTTAAGATCTAAATTTGTATGTGAGCATAAATTGATATTGGAATATAAAGGGGTAAATTTATAGTATAAAATGTAGACATCACCTTTAAGATGATGGGTTTATAATTGATGCATAATAGGGAAATCAAATGAATGGGTTTAATTGAATAACAATTAGCAATTAATGAATGAAGAGAAATTTTAAGGGCGTAACTATTTTCGTTAAATTAATTTTGGTAACAAATTGTATTGAATATAGATTTAACGTTGTGTGATGTATTTAAGTAATAATTGGAGAACAATGTAAATTATATCCGTGAATGGTCAATTCAATTAAACAACAAGATTTTTAAATAAATAAACGTTTTTATTTAGGTTTCAATTTGTTAATTTATGAAGTTTAATGGGAAATCAATTGCAATAAATTGCCCTAATTTATGCAGTTAGAGGAGATTTAGATTTGCATTATAGATGGAAGTATAATCTAAATTGATAGGTAACAAACTTAAGAATAAAATTTAGAGCTAATAGGTGGCAAATTTATATAGTTGTTTATTTACGTAATGTGTACGTAAGCTTTGGTAAACCGACTTCTATCGATCCAAATCTAACGATTTGTTAATATAGATTTAAGTATAGGAGCAATATTTTTTAATTGAATTGAAGTATTGCAAAATAAATGAAATTCAACGTTTAATATTATATTATTGTAAGTAAGATAATATGTGTAAGTATTGTTAAGGTTATTCATATTTGACAAATGTACTGAGTTATAAGGATTGATATATAAATTAATGTTAGTTTAGGATATCGTTACTTGGTGATTTATTATAGAGTAACGGGAGTGTGAACGTAAAATAATAAAAGCATAGATTTATGGTAGGACATAATTTATGGTTTTGGGAATTTAAATCCAAAGATTTATTTATTTGAGGAAATAATACGTATTAAATCTTAACTTGATATAATCAATGCAAATTTAGTAATTAAAAATAAATTGCAAGTTGGTAATTTAGGATGTTTGTGAGTAAATTTACAGGTAAGATAATTTTTAAAGTTTTACCCATTCATATAATTTATTTAAATATATATAAATCAAATGGCAACATTGTATTAATAATAGTCGTAAGTGAATTTGAATGCTAAAGGGGTAACAATCGTTTTAGGTTAACCGTTTATTTAATATATTAAGTCTAGACTGGTAATCGATTGAAATAAAAAAAAAAATTGTTTTGTTAATGTGACTTAGTTAATAAAGAGGAATTTTTATGAAATGAAGCATGCATGAGAAATGCATTATAATTCAATGTTATGTTTACCCATTAAATGTATACTAGGTTAAGTATCAAATAGAGGGAAAGAAAAGTAAATATTGAATTGATTGATGAATAAGTATTCATTGGATAGAAATTTAATGTAAAGTTGATATTAATTGTATAAAATCTATCTAAGATAATGAATTGCAATAAATTGTGGGTTGATAATAAGGTGTGAATGGAAATTTGATTTGTTATATTAAATGAATAGATTCAAATTGTATGTAGATAATAAATTGCAATAATTAAAGTTGGTAATAAATGGAATATCAAACTATTCATAAAGTGAATATAAGTAGATGTAACAAATGAATAGGAAATGCTAGTTATTCATAAAGTGAAGGAATGGAACCTAGATGGAATAAGAAATTGGATTTAGAATCTTAATTTGTAGATGTGCATATATTTATAAATGGATTAATTTATGAAATAAAATGGTAAGTAATTATAATATTGTTATTAATAATAGACGTTACTTTAAGGATAATTAATGTAGTAACGTAAGGTGAAAATGTAAATTAAAAGGGAAACGTAAAATTTAGTTAAGGTAGCAATTTATGCATTGGGAATAAAATTCAAATGTTATATTAGGCAGTAAATCAATTTGGGAATAAATTTTTTTTTAATTGGGGTAAATTGATATACACTAATGTTAAATATATACATAAGATGATGATTGATTTATTAAAGAGAATTGAATACGAATGGTATAAAATTTCATTTGAAATAAGATTTTTTAATTTATTGAATTTACTTTAATTAAAGGTAAACTCTAAATTTTTTGCAATAAATCTTTATTTGATATGGAGGTTTGGTTAATAAATTTGAAGCTAATTGCAATCAGAAATGATAGGAATGGTAAGTTGACCATTTATTCATAATAAGATCTAAAAATCAAATAAATGGATTATTGGAATTTAAATTTGAAAAATTGTGAATTCATTTAAATTCGGATCCATCTGTCTATTCCAACTTCATCTATAAATACCCCGCTAAACCCTAGCCTCCGCCTATTCTCATTTGTCTGCGCGTAAAATTTCATCAGCTCCTTCTCCTCCTCAATGGTAGACAAACAAATCCTAGATCCAAATAAAAATTCCAAACCAAATCAAAAGCTAAAATTCAAACTTCTCAGAAAAATCTGGAAGCAAAACGCATGAGGGAGAGAGGGAAAGAAAGGGGGATGACGTGGCGCTTGAAGGTGTTCTTTTATTTCTATTCTTTTCTCTTTCTTTTTTTTGAAATTTCAATCACCATTAATGCGTATAACTTTCTCCTACGAACTCTGTTTCACGCGAGATTTTTTTTGTTAGGATCGTAATAAAATTCCAGAACTTTTGACACTGGTTTGAACAGATTTGGAGACCGTCGAATTTTTGGGTTTAAATCGGATTTAAATTCGATTTAAATTCAAAAGGTGAGTGTTTTAACCCACTCACAATTTCTAAAATTTCTCATGTTTGTTAAATTGATTTTAGATATGAGTAGAAATTTATTTATGACTATTTGACATGTTTTATTCCTTATCTCTTTTAAATCGCATTTATTTAATTTAACTGTTCATAAATTTTATTACTGCGTATAAATTGACAGTTATAGTTATTTATTTGCATATAAACTGTTAGTTTAATAGTTGTTAAATTCATTTTTGAATATAACTGCCAGTTATTACCTGTTATATATTATCAGATATATATTGATATTGATTTATTATTGGATGATGATTGTGATATGGATGATGGATGATGAATGATGAATGGATGTTTTGTTTTATATCATTAAACTGCAAGTTATCATGCATTTTTCATTTCATTCGGGATTGTGGTTTGAAATGATATACAACCGCAAAATTTTTATTATAGATTGCGGATTGAAATGATAAACATCCGTATCACTTGACCATAGGATAGAAAATTTTATACAGGCACCGCGGTAAATATATATAATTATTTTTGGAAATGTTTTTCTATGGTTTTGTAAAGTTATATATATATGGTTTATGAGATATTGATTTGGTTATTGATAAAGGCTATTATATATATATATATAGTAATTTCCGGTTTTTAAGCTTTGTATAAATTTGATTTAAAGTTTATATAAAGTTTGATTTTAAGATCAAATAAGCTTAAACATTTATTTAAAATTTAATTTCTGGAGTTTTATGACTTAAATGAGAATAGATTTGGAAGATAAATATTATGTTAAATTGAAATTTAATAAAAATTAGAAATTTTAAAGGATGTGATTTTTATAACTTGATTTTTGTGTAAAGTGATTTTAATGAATATCAGGTTGATTAAATGAATATATAATAAATTGAAAGATGATCCAGTTATGTGAAGTTAAAGGTTTTCTTAAATTATATTGAATTCATTAAGCAAACATTTCAAGTCTAAATAAGAAGTAATTGAATTTGATACATATGGATTTGTCAAATGAGTTGTTTTTTTGAAATGGTGAAATATTTAAAGCCTTGAAACATAAGAAGTGAAATGGTATTTGGAAGTGTAAATCGATATTTGAATTTGATTTGTGAAATCTAAAGAAGCTATTTTGTTTTATAAAAGTAGTTTAATATTTAACCATTTAAGAGGTGGAAATTTGTTTCAAAGCTATGTTTTTCAAGGTAGTATAATTTGGAAATATTATGTTCAAGAGTTGATTTCTAAATATTTTACTTTGGAAACCCTATGATTTTGGAAGGAATATATATTGGAAAAAATGATATCGTATTAATTCGGGTTTTAAAAGGAAATGATATCATATTTATATGGTTTTGAAATGGATATTTTATTCTGGTTTTAAAGTATAATTATTTTAAATGACCGCGGTGTTATAATAACGATTGGTTGGCAAAGAGACCGGGATCGGATATGGACATACTCTTGTCGGTACCGAAAACCACTTTGACTAACCGTGTACGCGGTGGAGATTCCAGAATGAAGTAGGTTGGTGGCGACGTTTCCTGTAAGGTAAATACGTGGACCCAACTCCCGTGAGTTGGCATAAGGTGGCTAAAACAGGAGCGATTCTCGGGCCAATGAGGTCATTCCTCTGATCGAACGCACTCATTCGATACTATACTCTGACTTTGGATTGATTCGGTGGCCACTATTGATTTCTTTGATTTGGGGGTGTTAGTTCGAGGTGGGCGGTAGCTGCGGCCACGCGTTACCACCAGCCCGGATAGCAATTGGTATATCTACCCTGGCATTGCCTAGTTGTGTCGTGTCACCTACCCTAGCGTGCCTTATACGATTTTGGTTTTGTACCATACCTATGGAGTGCCCTCTGACGACGCCCACTACGGGGGAGATTACGGTACTGTATAGACTATGGGAATATATTCTGTGTTAAGGGCTATATGGGTAACCCCTTAACGCTATTAAAAAGTAAGTTTACTTTACAAATAGACGCTATTATAATAGCGCAATATACTACATAGTAAATAGTTTAACGGATCCTTAGGAGATGTAAATCCCGAGCATCTCTTGAGTTACTGCACTCATAATTATTTCTGTTAATTTAACTCACATAAGATCTTTTAGTTCTGACTGGAGTGTTTTTGTCTTTTCAAATTCGCTCGGGTCAGTCCGAGCGTTTCAGGATTGCAAGATTTAGCTCTGGAGGACGAAGACGAAAATTTATATTATTATTATTTATACTAGTGCACTACACATTGTTCCGCTGCATTGTTATTGGTATGTGTAACTCTGATATGTATTATATAAATGGTTTTGTAAACAGATTTATAAACTGTATATTTGATTATTATATTTTATCCTTCCGTTGTGAGATTCTGTTTAGTTTTTTTTCTTCTCTGTTTTTTTCTTATTTACCCCATAACAATCCGCCCTTCCGTATGGTTTGAATTGGCACGTGTGTCGATTTAAAGTGTGCGAAAAAGCGGGACGTCACATTTTCCATTATATCGTCATTTTTATTTCATTTATATCTTAATGTTCAACTTTCGTGATTTATTACATTTTAACACATTGGAACTAAACTTATACTCAAATAATATTAACATAGTAGTAGTAAATTTCTATATCTTATTAAAAAGAGATATTTGTTCGGTGTTTGTAATTATAAGGAATTATCTTTTGATTTTCTTAAAATAGGCAATAAAAAACATAGTGATTATCCATGCTTTGTACGTCTGTTTCTTTGTGTGTTTGTGTGTTTCTTATTACTCCAAACATCATATGTTTATTTATTTTAAACTTAATAATATATGAAAATCTACTTGCAACATTCCAAGTTCCAATACATTAAATATCACAAATACTCTCAAATATCTAAATATGTTTCCATTTTCAACTCAATTCATAGTCGTCAAATAAAACAAATTTCTAATTATTACGCATTTCATTAAGATTTCATTCAATTCATATTCATCAATATATAAATTCCTAATCATCATGCATCAGTTAAGATTCATCAAATTCATATCTGACATAAAAATACTAATTCCAATCACTATGCATTTCAATATCAATTTCAATAGGCAAGTTTAAATCTCAATTTTTTTATAACATAAATTTATTTGCAATTTAAATTCACTTTCTCAAGCATATAGGAATAGATCTGCAATGATATAATTAAATATTATAAAAAAACATATAATATTCTCACTCACATTTTAAAACGCTCCTAAATCTCCAAGTCTAATCCAGATCGAATCTCTATTATTTGTATTTTTCCCATTTGAATCCCTACTTAAATCCACAATTAATATTAATGTATAGATCCATTAGAATTCGTATTAGAGAGAAGAGATTTAGATTAATTTATTAATTAAAACCAGATCTGTTGTTTGCCTCTAATGTAGTGGCTTAGTTTGAATCTATTTTCTATTCTCTATCATCTTCTGTTCTTCTCCAAAGTATATTACGTGCAAACTTAAATCTATTTATATGAATCAAGAATTTTTGAAGAAGAGAAAGTAACAAAGCTTCCACGTCCATTAGAAAATTATGAGTTGGTAATAAGACCTTAGATCATAAAGTATAGAGTTCCAAATCAGTGTTATCCATTGGATCAAACTATTTTAAATTCGGGTCGCAAGGCCTAAATCTATTGTCGTTGATTAGACAGCGCTGGCCGACCACTACGGTCCCCAAGTTGACCGCTACCAATCGACCTAGGTGCCTCTTTGGTCGACCTATGTTGTTTAATTTTCATAAATTTTTACCGCTGTTTGATTTGCTTGATTTATTTTCTTGTTTAACCAATAACTAACATTACACTTAACGTCTAAGCAACAGTTAATTTTAACAGTTTCAACTAATGTTAATCAAATACTAATTATTTCTTTAATTATATATATAATTATTCCCAAATTTGAAATTTCAAATGTTAATAACCTTTCTGTTTGAACTTTGATCAAAAAACATTATATATGAAAATTGATTAGAAAATCGCCACGAACACAATGGTGCAAGTTTCATGACCAAATCTAACGTTTGAAATATCCATTTTTCACTATTTATTAACTAATTTTTTAATTAATTATCATAAAAATGCGGGGTGTTACACTTGATCTAATTGTACTTAATTTGTCGCGATCATGCAATTTTCCAATTTATGCATTTATCATATGATCTGTTAAAATGGTTGATTATTGCATATATACAGAGCTTATATATTTGCACTAGGATGCTCGCATACATATCTGTTTTGTCACATCATTACATTCATATAGGAGGACGTCGATAGATTTTTGTGTTTAGTATAATAATCATTTGTCACGATCATCATACATGTACATACATATGACGCTATGTTGCTATTAAGTTTCACTAAGTACACATGTATATTGCTATAGTTGTTTTTTATGTTATCTAAGATATACTAGTATATATGCGATGGAAGTTTGGATGATTGATTTGGCATGTTGTGTATATTGTGCATGAGATATGCGATACGTGAGAGTGAGAGTGCATTTTCTGTCCTTTGGTAATTTCAAGGAAGAAATTCTTTTAAGGGAGAAGAATGTAATACTCCATAAATTTAAATAATTATTTTAAGTGTATTTTAATAATTTTTAAGAATAATGGCAAAAATAGAATTTTAAAAGTAATGGAATTTTTCAAATAATGGAATTAGATTACAAAAATGTGCCATTGTGTATATCATATTTTTCTAGTCGATTTCAACTATAAGAACATCAGAACCGGAATTCGTATGAAAGAGATATGAATGGTTTTAGTAGCGGGTTTATAGCTTGCTGAAATGGGTTGAGAGCCTAACAATTCAAATTTATGTTTTGAAAGGTCGTTCCCTTCTTTATAAAAACAAAAACAAACGTACATATTATTAACAAGAAAACTTGTCAACGCCCCAAATTTGTTCCAAGGACGGGGCTAGTTGATGAAGCGCTTACCTCGATAGGTCGCGGCCGACCAAACCCTAGGTTGCTTCCCTCTAGGTCGTGAGCGACGACCCACTGCAAGTCGCTGCCGCCCTCCACCATAGGTCGCGATCGACCTTCGAACAAGCCGCCGCGATTTCCCAACCCTAATTCGCGAGTGCGCTTGCGCCTCTTCCTCCGTATGTCGCGCGCGAACGAGCTACGAGCTCCAGTAAGTCGCATGAACGAGTTTCAATAGGTCGCGAAGCTCTGTTTCTAGGTCGCTGCCGAACTTCCTTAGCTCGCGTGAAGGTTATTATGTCGCGTGAAGGATGTTAGGTCGCGAACGACCTTATTTTAAGTCGCAAGAAATTTTCAATAGGTCACTGAAGTTCTGAAGCCTAAGTTTTAGGTCGCGAAGAAGCTTTTTAGGTCGCGTTGCTGTTGAAATGTAAATTTCATATGTCGCTGGTATATGTGAAGTGTTAAGTCGTTTGTGTTGTAAATATTGTACGCCGTGTGTTGTTGTTGTAACGTGTTTGTTAGGCCGTTAACGACCTATACTAGGTCGCAAGTATGTTGAAGGTCATGTAACGACCTAGTGTTGTCTTTTCTTTGTTTGAGTCGTTAAGTCGCATACGACTTATGGGATGATGTGTTGTAAGCCTATAAATAGGCGAGTTGAGTCATTGTAAAAGGGGATGAATTTTGAATAAAATTTGGTGTGTGCTTTGTGCCTCCATTTAAATTGGTGGTTGAGTGTTATCTCCTATCTCCACTTTCGGATATTCGAGTGCGCTCGAATCAACGATTGTTGAAGCCAATTCACGGAATCAAGTGCGCTTGATCAACGTTCGAAGAATTGAAGATCTTCTCTCACGGTATCGTGCGCGATCAACGTGTCGAAGATTGCTAAAGTCTGGTATCTTCGTGATCAACGGATTTGGGCCTTACGGTATTCTTAAATTCATCGATTTATCAACGATTCACCGACTATTTCCGCTAATCGTGTAAGATCCTGGACGGATTCGATTTACATCGTCGAATTCACTTCCCACGCTGCATCAGTTTGGTATCAGAGCTAGATCGCAAGAAGTTTGTATCATTTGGAGAATTGGGTTTCGAGAATTTGTTGCTTGGAGTTCAGATTTGCAATTGTTGAGAAGTTTGGTGTTCATCATGTTCATCGTGAAGTTGCAACAAGTTTGGGAGTTTCGATCCATCTCACATTGGATCAAAGTTCGGAAGGTGTTTGAAATTTATTTTTGAGTTTGTTTGAAGTTCAATCATGCCTCTGAGACGAGCTCAACGTCATCGCAACATTAATGCTTTGTATGGAAGAGAAGAGGCCGATGAAATGGAGCAACGAATCAATGAGAGTTTCACTGAGAAGTTGAATGAAGGAATTGGTCGATTAGAGAGAATGATGCTTGAAATGAATCAAAGTATAAGAAGGGTTTTACCTGAATCGAGTCATGGGGGAAATAGAGTTTCACCACATTCAGATCGGAAGAGAAGAGAAGAGAAGATCATGATCGTAGAAATGTTGACGATCGTGATAGAAATGTTGATGAACGAAATCGGAGAGATGTGGAGTATCGTGATCAGAGGAATGTAGATCGAAGAAATGTTGGTGGTAGAAATGGTGGTAGAGATGTTGGTGGTCATGATCGACAACGATATGCATCAGAATTTGATGAGGAGTTTGATGGTGGTAGTGTTCATAGTCGAAATCGAAGCCAAGGAAGAAATCATTCAGAGTATGATCACAAATGGGAGTCCGGAATGAAAATTGAAATTCCAGAGTTTAAGGGTGGTATGCAGGCTGAAGAATTTCTAGATTGGTTATCTAATGTTGAAGAGATTTTTGATTTCAAGGAGGTTCCGGAAGATCGTAGAGTGAAGTTGATTGCTACTCGTTTAAGAGGGAGAGCAATGGCGTGGTGGCAACAGACAAAACTAACACGAGAACGGATGGGGAAGACAAAGATTGTTTCATGGGGGAAGATGAAGAAGTTAATGAAGGCTACTTTCTTACCTTACAATTATCAATCTCTTATGTATCAACGCTTACAAAATCTAAAACAGGGGACAAAGATTGTTAATGATTATGCTGATGAGCTTTATCAACTGATTGCTCGAAATGACATTATGGAGACAGAGGAACGGTTGACTGCTAGGTTTGTTGGAGGTTTGTGAATGCAGATCCAGGATATGGTTAATATTTTTGACCCGAGATCTGTGGTTGAAGCGCACCAGAAAGCGTTGGCTTGGGAGAAGCAGGGAAGACGAGGAGATGGTGTGTTTACAAATTCCAACAATCAAGTGAAGGGTGCCAGTGGGAGTTCCAATGTTTCTAAAGTTGTCGGTAAACCAGTTGTGAATGAGGCTGCGAAGGCAAAGGTCAACAACGGTTTCAAATGTTATAATTGCCAGGAAGTGGGTCATAAAAGTAACGAATGTCCAAAACCAAAGAAGAGAACGATGATTACTGAAATTGAAGGTGAGGATGTTGGTGAAGGTGATTCTAGTCCAGTGGAGGAAGATGAACAGGATATCGCGTCAGGAGATGAAGGATGTAATCTAATGATGAGGAGGTCTTGTTTAACACCGAAGCAAGAGGATGAGGCTAGTTGGTTAAGGAGTAACATCTTTCAGTCGACATGCACTATACTGGGAAAAGTTTGTAAGTTTGTAATTGATGCAGGGAGTTGTGACAATATCATTTCTACCGAAGCTGTGAGAAAGTTGAAGTTGAAAACGGAGAAACGTCCTAATCCTTACAAGTTAGCGTGGCTAAGAAAAGCAGGAGAGGTGAAGGTGGACAGGCGAGTTCGAGTTCCATTTTCAATTGGGAAGAAATATAAAGACGGGATCTGGTGTGATGTAGTCGAGATGGATGTTTGTCGTTTGCTTTTGGGAAGACCGTGGCAGTATGATCGAGCAGTGCAGCATGACGGTCGAACCAATAGCTAAATTTTATGTTTGAAGGCGTTAAGATTATGTTAGTTCCAAAGAAGAGACAGCAGGGAGAGAGCAAATCAGAAGAGATTGAGGAGCTTAAAACTTTGTTGACTTTGAAGGAATTTGTTGAAGAAGTAAAGGAGAGTCCAGAGGTGTTTTTGTTGATTGGACATGAGGCTAGAGAATCTGTTGAAGTTCCAGAGGAGGTAAAGCCAGTAGTGGAAGAATTCAGAGATGTGTTTCCAGAAGAATTGCCGAAGGAGTTACCACCGTTGAGGGACATTCAACATCAGATTGATCTTGTGCCAGGATCAGTATTACCTCACAGGCCGCATTACAGGATGAGTCCTAAAGAGCATGAAGAACTAAGAAGGCAGGTGGAGGAGTTGTTAGAACAAGGGCGTGTTCAGGAGAGTTTGAGTCCATGTGCTGTGCCAGCCTTATTGGTACCGAAGAAGGATGGGACGTGGAGGATGTGTACGGACAGTCAGGCTCTTAATAAAATCACTGTGAGATACAGATTTCCAATGCCGAGGTTTGATGATTTGATAGATTAGTTGAGTGGGGCATTAGTGTTTTCAAAGATTGACTTGAAAAGTGAATACCATCAAATTCGTATTAGACCGGGTGATGAGTGGAAGACTGCTTTCAAAACCAGGGAAGGTTTATACGAATGGTTGGTTATGCCATTTGGTTTATCAAACGCTCCTAGTACTTTTATGAGAATGATGAACCAGATTTTCAAACCATTTGTTGGGAAGTTCGTGGTTGTTTACTTTAATGATATTTTGATTTATAGTGGGAATACGGAAGAGCACATCCAGCATTTGCGAGAAGTATTGTTGATTCTACGACAAGAGCAGTTTTATGCAGCAACAAAGAAGTGCGTGTTTATGATGGATAGTGTTTTGTTTTTGGGATATGTACTGTCGAAGAAAGGTATTCAAGTGGATGAAAGCAAAGTGGAAGCTGTCAGAAGTTGGCCACAACCGAAGATAATTACTGAAGTAAGGAGTTTTCATGGGTTGGTATCTTTTTACCGAAGTTTCATTCCACACTTTAGCAGTGTGATGGCACCTGTAACCGATTGCATAAAAGGAAAGAAATTCGTGTGGACAGAGGAAGCAAAGTTAGCTTTTGAGAAGATCAAGACACTATTGACATCAGCGCCAATTTTAGTTTTACCAGATTTTCAGTCGTTGTTTGAGTTACATACTGATGCATCGAAGGTTGGAATTGGTGGAGTGTTGAGTCAGAATGGAAGACCAGTTGCTTATTTCAGTGAAAAATTATCTGGAGCCAAGATGAGAAATAGTACATATGATGTAGAGTTTTACGCGATTATTCAAGCTGTGAAGCACTGGCGACATTACTTGTTTCAGAAGAAGTTTGTTCTTTACACTGATCATGAGGCGTTGAAACATCTACAAGGACAGGTCAAGATTTCAGCGAGACATGCTTCGTGGATAGCATATCTACAACAATTTACTTTCGTTGTAAAACACAAATCAGGGGTGACAAATCGTGTGGCTGATGCTTTGAGCAGGAGGAATCACTTGTTGACAACGTTGAAAGTTGAAGTAACAGGATTTGAACTATTGCCGGAGTTGGTTGAAGAGGATCCTTACTTTGCAAAGTTTGTTGAGAAAATTAAGGATGGGAGTACTGATGAATTTGTGTTGGTTGATGGATTCTTGTTCAAGGGGAATCGATTATGCGTACCAGACTGTAGCTTGAGAATGAAGATTGTTAAAGAGTTGCATGAAGAAGGACATGTTGGACGAGATCGCACCTTACAATTAATTTCACAATCTTATTTTTGGCCGTCAACGAGGAAAGAGGTAGATAGATTTGTGGAGAGGTGTCATATCTGTCAGGTTTCGAAGGGAACAGCGACGAATACGGGATTACACATGCCATTACCCGTGTCTACTAAACCATGGGTTGATATTAGCATGGATTTTGTGTTGGGTTTGCCGAGAACTCAGAGGGGAAATGATTCTATATATGTTGTAGTGGACAGGTTTTCGAAGATGGCGCATTTCATAGCCTGTAAGAAGATAGCTGATGTCGTCCGAGTGGCTCAATTATTCTTTAAAGAGGTGTATCGATTGCATGGTTTACCAGAATCTATTGTTTCTGATCGAGATACTAGATTTTTAAGCCATTTTTGGTTGAGTTTGTGGAAGATGGTCGGAATGAATCTGAATTTTAGTAGTGCTTACCATCCGCAAACTGATGGGCAAACAGAGGTGGTTAACCGATCGTTGGGAAATTTACTGAGATGTCTTGTGAAAGACAATTTGAAGAGTTGGGATTTGAAGTTGTGTCAAGCTGAGTTCGCACACAATCACGCAGTTAACCGAAGTACAGGTTTCAGTCCATTTCAAATTGTATATTCAAGATTGGCAAAGGGACCGTTGGATTTAACGATAGTGCCATATCAGAAGGGAGTCGTTAAGCGGGCTAGTGATTTGGTGAATGAGTTACCGGAATGCCACAAAGTTGTACAGGAACGATTGCTTAAGACGAATGAGAAGTATTAACAAATGGCGGATAGGAAACGAAGAAGTGTTGTCTTCAAAGAAGGAGATTTTGTATATGTCGTTTTGACGAAAGATCGTTTTCCAGTTGGAACTTACAACAAGTTGAAAGCACGAAAATTTGGTCCAGTAGAAATCTTGAAGAAGATCAATGATATTGCGTATCGGTTAAGGTTGCCGGAAGAAATTCATACGTCTGATGTTTTCAATGTCAAACACTTAATTTCGTATTATGAAGAGGAACTTGTCGAAGATGACGAGAGTGTGAATTCGAGGACGAATTCCTTCCAACAAGGGGAGGATGATGAAGCGCTTACCTCGATAGGTCGCGGCCGAGCAAACCTTAGGTCGCTTCCCTCTAGGTCGCGAGCGACGACCCACTGCAAGTCGCTGCCGCCCTCCACCATAGGTCGCGATCGACCTTCGAACAAGCCGCCACGATTTCCCAACCCTAATTTGCGAGTGAGCTTGCACCTCTTCCTCCGTATGTCGCGCGCAAACGAGCTACGAGCTCCAGTAAGTCGCGTGAACGAGTTTCAATAGGTCGTGAAGCTCTGTTTCTAGGTCGCTGCCGAACTTCCTTAGCTCGCGTGAAGGTTATTATGTCGCATGAAGGATGTTAGGTCGCGAACGACCTTATTTTAAGTCGCAGCAAAATTTCAATAGGTCACTGAAGTTCTGAAGCCTAAGTTTTAGGTCGCGAAGAAGCTTTTTAGGTCGCATTGCTGTTGAAATGTAAATTTCTTATGTCGCTGGTATATGTGAAGTGTTAAGTCGTTTGTGTTGTAAATACTGTACGTCGTGTGTTGTTGTTGTAACGTGTTTGTTAGGTCGTTAACGATCTATACTAGGTCGCAAGTATGTTGAAGGTCATGTAACGACCTAGTATTGTCTTTTCTTTGTTTGAGTCGTTAAGTCGCATACGACTTATGGGATGATGTGTTGTAAGCCTATAAATAGGCGAGTTGAGTCATTGTAAAAGGGGATGAATTTTGAATAAAATTTGGTGTGTGCTTTGTGCCTCCATTTAAATTGGTAGTTGAGTGTTATCTCCTATCTCCACTTTCGGATATTCGAGTGCGCTCGAATCAACGATTGTTGAAGCCAATTCACGAAATCAAGTGCGCTTGATCAACGTTCGAAGAATTGAAGATCTTCTCTCACGGTATCGTGCGCGATCAACGTGTCGAAGATTGCTAAAGTCCGGTATCTTCGTGATCAACGGATTTGGACCTTACGATATTCTTAAATTCATCGATTTATCAACGATTCACCGACTATTTCCGCTAATCGTGTGAGATCCTGGACGGATTCGATTTACATCGTCGAATTCGCTTCCAACGTTGCGTCACTAGTCCTTCTTGATCTCTTTTGGTTAAGTCGAAGAAGGTAAGATGTGGATAATCCTTCTGGTTCTCCCTTTCAAACGGATTCTTTTTATGATAGCTATCCCTTACTAACGCTTCGACTCATTTGAAACGTTCAAATTCCTTTCTTTTTGATCTTTTGAACTATATGAAGTAGCTTCATTACTCCTTCAAAATAGTCCTTTCAAAGCAGTTGCAGAAGCCTAATGGATGGCTCTAAGATTCAAGGTAATGATCGGTTTTGGATGGTTTTGACCTTGTCGAAAGCTAAAGTCTTAAGTGTCTTAGGTTTGGATTAGGAATTTAAAGTAAAACTGGATTGGGTTAAGGCCGCGATCCATTAGAAAGCAGAAGTACGACAAAAGGTGTCCTAGAGTCTATAATAGGAACTACTAGTATGTGCAGTGGTTTCGACCGAGTCGGAAGGACCCTTTCGCTGTGGTCGATACCTGTAAAACATGATTAGATCTAATAAAAGCTTAAGAAACAACTAGGTAATCAAGAATATTGTAAACTTCCTCTCGAACTCAACAAAGCCTTTATTGAACGATTTTCCCTAATTCAATTTACAAATTAGGGTTACAGCTATTTGAATTAAGAAAATACAAGTGTAGAATGAATGAGTTCGGATCCTCTAACCCATACCCTTTGGGTCTTATTTATAGATGCGGGTTGGCACCTTTTCGGCCCAGTGTTTTCGATCTGGTTGAAAGGTGGCTTCAGATGCCTTTCGTGTAACGACCCTCTATTTTGGACCATTCAAATCGACAATAAAACCATACATGTCCGACTTGAATAATTCAAAGTACCGAATTGTTAAATTAAATTTGACAAAACATATACAGTAAATAAATCAATCACAGAATCACAAATACAGAGTAGTACAATAATACACAGCGGAATAAATGAATAGTAGTTCATGAAGCTACTATATAAACAAAGTTAGAAATAAAACACATCAGAATATCCCAGATGCAGTGAAGTCTCCAGTACGGGCAGATGACTTCTCTGAACCAATCGACTGGATGACTGAAAGGATAGATAGCTGGATCTTCAAGCAAAGCTCCAACTTCGAAGGTGAGTCTCAAATGTTATATCACTCAATCTGACCTGAGCGTAAAGCAAAATACAAAACACTCGAGTCAGGATTAACACTCTTATATCAATAAATCCAACTCAAGTGAAATATCAACTGAAATACAAGTAACTTAGAGGATGTATGGGATAACCATTCTCTAAGGATCCCTGGAACTATCTACAATGTAGAAATATACACTATAACACCTTGGTCATTTCAATTTAATTTATACTTCAAAACCAAAATATCATTTCATCTAAAATATATATATATATATATATATATATATATATATATATATATATATATATTCAAATTTTATCACTTTCAAAGTTGCGATTCCAATCTATTCAAATTCCAAATTCAAATTTTAGTCCAATCTCAATTTATTAATTTAAAATTCAACTCAATTCCTAAATAAGCATTTCACATTTTATCGATCTCAAATCCGGATTTGAAATCACAAAATACCCTTTTACATTTCAATATTATTTCAAAACTTTAAATATTCAATGTTTCAAACTAAATTTTTATTCAATTAAATTTTCTGAATAATAAATTCGAATTATATTGATTTCAAATACAAATCTGAATCACAAATAAACCAATTAAATTCCAGTATAGTTCAAAGCTTTAATATTTTACAATTCAAAGTTCAATTGACAGTTTCATATAGATCTCGATTTAACCCCATTATTATTTAGTCTTGAAATATTCCCTCATTAGATTCAATATCATTTAAGTAACCTTAACTTACATTTTACTACATATTTTTTTTATTTAGATGTGAAATATTCATTAAATCACTTAAATCAAAATCCAGTTAAAAAATCATACCTTTAAATTTCCCATTCAATAATTTCAAATCGATTAATTAAAATCCTTATTTAAATACCATTTCCAATAAACCCAAATTTACCTTCCCAACCTTACTTATTCAATTTATTACAAGAAAATCTATTGAAATATAGATTTACATATATACTTAACCATATTCTAAGTATTAAATCCATCTAATTTAAATCAAATATTACTACTATATTTATATATAAAATTTATCATTTATCTAATGTCTTAAGAATCTATATTTATTAAACCATATATTTCTTTTCAAAACCATAGAAATTATTTTCAAAATATTTGTATATAGGCCAATAGTGTCTGTATATATTTCTTATCATATGGTCAAGTGATATGGATATTTATCATTTCAATCCGTACACTAAATATATACGGGTAGATAGCATTTCAACCCGTAATCCAAATTCAATTTAATGAAAATCGCTTGGGTCTATCATTTCAACCCATAACGAAATTCTCCTATTCTAAAGTCCGTTCGGGTATGTATCATTTCAACCCATAGTGAATTCTAAACTACAGGGAACTTGCAGAGTGATAACAGATAATAATATAACAGGATATGATAATAATATAACAACAGGCATATATCAGCAGTAATTAAATAAAGTATAAACAATAGGATATGGTTTCATATCCCATAGGTGAACAGTTTACAGATAATAGCATATATAACAGATTTACTAACTTCAGCAGTATATTTCAATTGTCGTTTCAATTGAAATCAAATTTAATAAATAAAAGAACGTTAATCGTGAGTGATTGCTCATCTTTCGAGGCTAGAGGCTTGAGAAGATAGACAACACAACAAGCTACGAATTTCAAAGCAACGCTAGATTGGCACAAATTCAACAAAGCTGAGAGATAAGAATTTGGTGAAAACGAATTAGAACCATCTTGATATGACAGAAAATGATGTATATAATTTTATTATTTATTATTAAAATCAATTTAGTCATATATCTCAAATTAAAATTTAATTCAACACTTCGAACAAAGTCTCCATATATTTATATCTTTTAAAACCAATTAATGTATACTCATATAGACATTTGCGAACAAAATTTTATTTTATATACACACACACATATATAAAGTTATATATAGTTATATAAACTTAAATAGAAAATATACAAACGCGATTGTATTACAAGTTTCCAACAATATATATTTTCCGTTTTAAAATATTAGGAATACTACAAACCATAATATATTATAACTAATATATAACTTAAAATATAATTAACAAATATATATATATATATATATACACAAACGTACATAAGGTATAAATATATACATATGTATACTCAGTGACCCTATCTAACCCAACAGGTAAAATCCAAACTAATATAACTTTTTTTTATAAAAAAAACTTATAAACACTATCTATATCATACTTAAACAAAATCAATATATATTACTGTAAATATATAAACAGTATAACATATATTCATTGTCGAACCAGATTTTCCAATATCTATAATATATAAAAATAGATCATATAACTATTTATATAAAATCAGTATTTACGTAATTATAATATTAATAAACCCTTGCTTTATCTGTACAAATCCACTTATATTCTTATACAACATATAACTTTATATATGTGTACCTTATACCCTATAACACTTATATATTTTAAAACAAAACAGAGAATATAGTGTGTAATATATACATATGTTCTTTCATAAACATATAGCAACGTATATATATAAGCATATAAACTAACGTACACGGGTATATATTATAATATACCATAGGTTTATAAAAAAAATACTTACGCAAAAGAAGGAGTACACGGTCTAAGTGGCTACGGAGGAGCACGAGGGGTGGAAGATCAGGGAGGAGCTACGGAGTGATGGTTTTGAGAAGCTAACAGAGGGGGAGAAAAAAAAAGAAACAAAGAAGAGAAGTAAAGGCCACAGAGAAATATAAGGGAGGAGCTCAATGTTTTAAAGCTGGAATAAGAAACGTAAAATTGAATGAGCGAAATGAATGCAAAAAGTATATAAGTTGATATTCGAATGACGGTCATAAAAATGGAAATTTGGGTATAGGTAATGGCTGGCTATAATCAAATATTCATGTTTTGATGGGTTTCTTTCCTTTAAGCAATAAAGACAGGGAGAGAAAGAATAGATAAAGGCAACAAATCTATCAATCAAAGAAAATGGAAAAGTTTGAACTTGTACGCAAATAAATAGATATAGAACGATGTAGGTGAGTTGGCTGCTCTGGGTAAAAATTCTTAATAATTTTTATGAACCAAATAGGCATGAACAGACTACAACATGCAATTAACTAATTGATTGTCTGTAACCGTGCAAGCAAGAAATGAGATAATAATTAAAGGTTTTTTTTTGATTGCCGAAGGAAAGAAGGAAATGCAGACCAATAGGCTGAGAATCATACCATAATTACCCTAGTGAACAGAGGAAAGAAATTTAAAACAAAAATATAGATAAAAGTTGAGTGAATGGACACGGTCACCTGCTTGAATCACGTGAAATAATTAAAGCAAATGAAGTAGCTACAGGAAACAAATGATTTCTTTCTATTTTTGAATTAATGTTTACGTAGCCAATTTTTAAGCAAAAAGGAAACGTACAACAAATAATAAATTGAAATGACCGTTGATTCAGCAACGTTATTAAAGCAATTTACTATATTGCTTGGGCTGCACGGTGAAGATTTGGAAGAGACGTGTTTCACAATGCAACCGTTTTTAAGAAATAAATATATTACTTTAAAACAGAAGAACTGACCAAAAATGAACGTAAATATATACAATTTATATGTTTTGATATTCAAAATAATTATAGGATGGCAACAGTCACCCTAGATTTAATTGAGAAATTAAAGCAATTAATTGGACAGCACGTTTCATATTTGAAACGTAAAGGAAAAAGATAAGTATGGAATGGAAGGATACGTTATAAAGGCAAAATGAACCGTTTGGAAAAAAATAAAAGAAATGATGGCAAATAAAACAGTTGTGCCTTGAATTTTCCAAAATAAATTATTAGAGCAATTGATGGGTTGATTGGATAGTGTGTTTCAAAACTTCAAGGAAATGAGTAATATATTTGAAAATACTAACATAACCTATATATACATACCTACTAGAATTCACACAATAATTAATGGACCCTATACCCAAACTAAACTTTCCGTGTATATATGTATATTAAGACCAAATTTTTATTTGAATCAAAAATCCATACTTGCTTTCAAAACTAAATTTCAAAACCACCATTTGATGTATAAACAGAACATAATATTTTTTCTTTTTTTCTTCTTTTTATTAACAATAAATCAAACATTATTTAATAATTTCACATAACTCAACATATCCATTAGTTACCAGTTTTAGTTCATTTGTTAGAGATTAACTTATTTGAATTATAACAATACAATTAAACTATTATTTCCTCTTAAATTTTATTCAATAGATCAATATTTACAATTAACAATTATTATTAAATTCTTAACATTTGTTGTTTTAATTCAAATTGTAAATCTCATATAAACTATTATTATTCCCATCATTTTTGTTTCTACCAAATTTTATTTAATATTTTAATAAATTAGAATTTTAAATTGGTCTAAAATTTCGGATCGTTACCCATTACCCTTTTTTTTCAGATCTGAACTGCGTTGCAAAAATGAAGATGGGAAGAGATTTTTGAAGCGGTCAGGAAATTAAAGATTTTTGTTCCTATTAAATACGGATACGCAAATGAAAGTTGAAAGTTTTACACGTAAATTGGAGGCAGGGTTTTAATTCTTTTTTTTTAAAAATGCACGTGCTGATTTGATTTTTAACAGCTAAGATATGAAATCAAAGAGTGCGTACAATAGATGCAATAATTAAAACGAACGTACGTCCAAATTAATTAACAAGTAACGTAATTTAAATTTATATGTTTTCTTATTTATTTACTACTTATATTTAATTATACATAATCCTAACATTAAATTTTTATTTTAAAATATTATTATTTAAAATTTCTCAAAAATTCAATTAAATACGTTATTAAAAACCATTTAAAATTTATGGGTTGTTACATTTCGCCTCTTTCGGCACACGTGCTCCCCTTTACAATGCTTTTGAATGGGCTCGAATGCCTCCATCTTCATCAAAAGGGGCGGTTGCACCTTCTCTTATTTGTGTAGCTTTGTAAGAGCTTTCGACTCTATCGATGGGTTGTTTCCCTGGGCTACCGTTAATAGCTTCCAATCTTTTGCTTGCGACTTGATGCGGTACCTACCCTGGATGTTAATGGCTTCGACCTGTTCGAAAGGCTTGGTTTGGCTTTTGAACGGGTTGTTCTGATCTTGGTGTGCTTTTGTGTGACTTGAGAGTAGATGAAAACTTTGGTTTCGAATGGTTTGGCGTGGATATGAAAGGTTGTTATGCATTGTCTTCAAAAGCTACTTTCCTTAACTCCTTCGAAAGGTCTTCATGCCTGCAGAAGCACCTACTTCGAAAGGTGTTTATTAATGCAGAAGCATGCTTTCGACTCCTTCGAAATGTGTTTATTAACGAAGAAGCATGCTTTCGACCCCTTCGAAAGGTTTTGAAACTTCTATCCTTTGGCTATTACATCCCTTCGACTCCTTCGAAAGGTTTTGTTGGTGCTTTTCTCCCTTATTCTTCTTTTCCTTCTATCCAATAGGGTTTTGACATGGTCGAAACCCTATTATTGGTAACATTTGCCCCCCCCCCCCCCCCCCCCCCCCCCGCGAAGGGATGCCTTTGACTTTTCAAGTCAATCATTTCGAAACATTTATTGTTCTCGCCTTTTCATATCCCCACATGAATTTGGGCCGTTCGTTTAAATTCAATCAGGCGTTATATTTTCTTTGCTGACTTTTCGTATAAATTACGATTTCCTCTTCATCTTCTTCCTTCACCTGCAAGTAAAATTAGCTTCGAGAAAAAAATCATACTTAATCCTTAAATAAATCCTTATCTACAACGAGAATTCGAATTCACGGTAAGTCTTTTTATCCCACCTTTCCTTCCAAAACTTCCATTTCACAACGGGTTTCAACCTTAAAAACACTTTTGACTCGGATCTGTATCATTATTTTGAACTCAATGGATATTGTTTAAGTTTTAGTTTGTTTTGAAACAATATGTAGTTTAACTTAATGGCATGATTTAAGTTACTTTTCTGTTGCTTGTCACCTTAACCCTTTCAAGTTCAAACGGTTTTGTAATTGCTGTGTCTAGAGAATTTAAATTTTCATACTTACGGTTATTAAATAATAGATTTGTGTTTTAATCTATCTATTATATTTTTTTATTATTTTTTTAACTTCCTGGTTGAAATCGAGTTTGGGGAAGAAGAAGATTTTTGATTACCTTGCTTAGAAGCTTTGCGCTATACGAATTAGAAAACCGGCGCCATGAATTTACTTTTCTACCCTTTCGAAAGGGATTAAGGTGGAAAATTCCATTTTTCTTTCTTAGCCTTTTTCGGTGGGATCGAAAGGTAGCATAACGCTTCATTTGACTAACTTTGTCGAAAGCTTATTAATAAAGTAGCAAGCTGTCAACCTTTTCGAAAGCAATTTTGTGTGTTAGCATATTCAAACACCTTACGAAGAAGTTATCTATTTCAATTCCCTCTTTCGAAAACATAAATTTTGTTGTGTAGGTTTCGACGCCTTTAGAACATACTTATTCCTTATTAGTTTTAGTTAAAATACATATTTTTGCAAAAGGGGATTAAAGGAAAGACACTTTATATAAGTTGCGAATCAAATGTTTCGAGCTAGACAGGACCTACTGTACTCAACTTAATCGAAACCTACTATGTTGGTTTAAATTCTATTGTTGTTATACTTCGAAGCCATAAAGCACTCCTCGTTTTTGTTGAAATCTTTTATAACTAATTGGGTTTAATCTTTCTCTTTTCCAACATCGTTGAAACATCCCTTAATTCAAACTCGAAACCTTTCGACTTTGTTGACATATAAGGTTTCGACAACATTAACCTTCTTTTGGAAAAAACCATGGTAACGGGTTTCCACGGTGTCGAAGGGTCTTTTCCCTTGTTTATTGAATATTGATAGTGTATATTCTATTCATATATATATAGCTTTTAGCTATTCCTTTCTAATAACAAAGTTCCTATTGAGCTTTCGACGTTGTTGAAGAGTGCCGATTGGACACATACTTCAAACATCCCTTTCGACCTTATCGAAAGCTCAGTAGATTCTTATATCTGGGCTTTCGACTTTGTTGAGAGGTGTTTGTTAAGTGTTAACCTTTAATTTTCCCTTCGACTTTGTCGAAATCTCAATAAATCTCATTTTTAGCTTTAACATTCTTTCAAGAATTTAAAGTTTCATGTTTTGTTTGATGTTCAAATTGTTGTAGTATGTTTCTACTAAACCTTGAAAGAATGTTAACTTCATAACAACCTTTGATTTCTAACTGGAACGATTTCACCTGGCAAAATCATGAGTGCTCCAAAGAAAGTTGAAGCTACTTCCAAGCGTTCTTTGATATCCATTCAAGATGAAGTGGATGCCATCCTCAATGACTTTGGAATCACCAGGGTGGAAGCCATTTCGTTACTGAAAATGGCACCATCAGCAGCCCTCCTGAAGGGTTCTTCGCTTAGACGGTTATACACATATGGCACGGAGGGTTTCTTCCATTTTCAGAATTCTTGTCTAAGTTCCTGGCTTATCTAGGAATTGCTCTTCAGTTATCTCCAAACGTCTACAATTATCTTTTATCCTTGGAGTTAATGGTCCTAGAATTTGACATCCCTCCATGAATGCTGAAGTATTGAATCACCTCGTCCGGTTGGTGAAGCTCGGCATCCTAAACAACCAAATCTTTTCGGCCAATCCTCCCAAAAAAATTGATCTTTGAGGGAGTAAACAAGTTAGAGACTGGGAATGTGACGACCCACCTTTCTAACTCCAGAAAGACGTATCATCATAAAGAAAGAAAGGAATAGAAATAGAAATGAATAGAAAGAAAGAATAACAACGTTAGAATCTCACAACGGAATGGAACAAAATATAATACATCACATAACTATTACATGGTTATATATACATCAGAGTTATACACTATCATACAACAGAACTATCATATACATCTGTTAATACATACATTCCAAAATACAACATACACTAACTAACACAGCGAAACTATATAGATAAATACATACGACTGGTCTTCTGCTCCAACTCCTCCAGAAAACTCTATACTCTGAAACCTATCACTTGGCTACTCATAAAAAATTTGAGTACCCAAAAGTTTATGAAAAACAAAATATAAACTCCGGGTCAGACATGGGTCTGGTATGAGTAAACGGGTTAAAGTTGTTTAACTTTGAAAATCATTTGAAATAAAGGTTTCACGTAAGACTTCCCACACATAAATACGGGTAAGTTTTTACCTTACGCTAACCAAAACATTTTATAGGAAATTCAGTGATATTATAATAGTGTCTAGGGTTTTCAAGTAAAATACAGAAATAGCTGAAATGCTTACATCTCACATTCCAACGCAGTTGGGCACAATCAAAACGTACGGCTCTTATTGGAAATTGGATCTCATACAATGGCAGGGCTACTGGGCTACCGTTCGTCATAGTACGTGGTCTAGATCACCGTACCGAGGAGTCATCCTAACTCCCCTGCAACACAAGGCCGGAACCATTCCTTACTGAACAGTCCCGAACAAGATAACCCTGTAGTTGGCTGCAGACCAACCGCCCACACAGCCGAATAAAAAGGGACATCTAGACAGGGGTATATCTCGTTCTGCTTGGGAATGACCCACCTAACCTTGCTGCACATCCCCTGTTTTAGCCATTCCCGGTTGATGAGGCTTGAGGCTGCGTTTACCTTTATAGAACATATCTCTTAGAATGCTCATCATCCGCCTGACGATGTGCTGAAAGCATTCAATCCATACAAGTTCGTTCCGAGTTCGAACAAAACCGAAGGCATTATCTCATTACATTCGTTTTGGAATCACCCTCAGAGTTAACGACGATAACCCTTACATTCTGAAAACACCATCTCGATCTTCACTTGAGATGTCACGACCTAACGTTTAATTTGGATCGATGTGGTTTTCGGAATATCAAATTGACACCCGATCCCGGTCTCATCGAAATCCAAACGCCATTTTAAAGGCCAAGTTGTTTAATTAACTTAAACGGTTTAATTCAACAATTGAATTCACATAGCATTTATCACAGATAAATCATACACAGTCATCATAGATATATCAGGCATATCACAGAACATCACATGATATAAATACATATCAGGGTCAATCAAACAGAATCATCGATTCAACTCAAAATTGTTTGATGTATTTAAACTTAATTAATTACTTAAGAATAAACAATATTTATTCTTGCTTAGTTAATTACTAATTAATTAACTTATTTATTAATTACTTATTAATTATTCACTTAATTGATTAATTAATTCTTAATTATTAATCAATAACCTTAACTATTGATTTATAAAACTCAATTACTCGTTTAATTATTACTAATTACTAATTACTTAATTAAACATTAATTAATAATTAACTAGTCGTTTAATCCTTAATTATTTATTTAATTAGTTAACTACTATTTATTAACTTTAAATGGTCAATTAAATTCTTTAATTACAAATTGATTTACACAAGATTCTTATTATAAATTTTTGATTACAAATTTAATTAAACCGTAAACTATTTATTTAATCATCATTACAAATCTTAATTAACCTTCGATTTAAATTAATTACCCATCTTACGTTTTGTAAAACTTCTTTAAAGTCAATCTTAGCTTAAAAAAATTTGTCAACGCTATTTAATTAATACTTAACTTTCTATAAACAAATAACATAAAAAACACTAGGCTAATTCATTTAAAATTGGACCGAGTTATATACCCGGTTTCTCGAGTGGCAACCCGAGTTCTAACTCATTTTCCCCGCATCACTACTCGTGCATCCTTCTTCTTCTTCCACCGTTCTTTCTCTTCTATTTCTCTTTTTTTTTTTAAGTTTAAGTTTAATTGTAAACTGCTATAACCAAATTAACACACGCTCGCACCCATACTATGACCCAGAGAAAACCCGAAGCAAGTTCTCCATATTCTCGAGCAAAACACGCGACGACCCCATACGTTCGACACAGAGGATACCCCCACGCCACCGTACACGTACACGGTGGTTCGCAAATGCTTTGACGACCAACAACGGCACCCACAAACCTCATAACAACCTCTCAGCTGAAAACACAACCCAGATCGATGCAATAAACACGAAATCAAAATATGCTTGTTCGAATGAACAGCAACACGCATGCGTCAATAGAAATTCGCCTCGACTACCCAACTATGACCATCGTTGACGACGCGGCTCCGGCCATACCACGTCGACATCATCATCAAACTTCCCCTAAACTCTCGTGAAGCTCGGCTAATCCATGGCGACGCAATCAATAAAGATGTAGACCCCAAAACTGTCGAACCAAAAACCCTACTTTCGATTCGCCTCATCAAATCTTGCATTCGAAAAAATTTCTGGTATTTTTCCTATATTCAAGAACCCTCAAGCTAGATACACAACAAGTTTCAACATGTAAGATTTGTGAAACATATAGAAATTGACAATAATGCAATTTTAATTCATCACTGAACTGCACCTTGTTCAATGTTCTAAAAATCATTATTTTTATTTTAATTTTTTTAGCTTTGTGCTTTAAATCAGGTTATGAAATCAAATCATCAATTTAAAGCATTTGAATTTTAACAATTTGATTTCTTTTACTGTAAATCTGAGCATACTGAAGCCAGCTCCACTGACATACTTTAAACCATTTCCAGATTTTTGTTTTAATAATAAACAAATTTATTTAGTTAAATTTCTAAGAAAAAATGTTTTATATGAAGGGTATAAATCATTCTCTGTTTCTTTTGCCTCAGAAACATGAAAAACTAGAAGAACATCATAAAGCAGAACATACAGTAATTAACAAACATCACAGAATAGTTTTATATCAACATAATATTTTTCATGAATCAATTATTAATAACTAAATTTCAAAAATTAAGTTTACTCACCAAAAATGAATTGTTGAAACAGAGGGGAATTTGCTGATGAAGGAAGACTGCAGTTTTGAAGAATGAATCCCTGTAACTTCCCTTTGCCTTTGAATTTGATTGAGTTTGAAAATATGATATTTATTTATATGTCTTTTGCTTTTCTCAGGTTTTGCTTCTTAAGTTGTAAACGAACTAAATAATATGAACAAGTATTATGGTGTAGTATTTATAGATAAGAATAGTTTTGCATAGTGGTCACAGCTTCTAGTATAAGCCTTACCTGGATATAATAATATTTTGATTTATTTTTATGTACTAAAAATCTGAGATGATATAAGTATTTCGGCTGAATTAAATGTTTATGGGGCTGAAAATGAAAGTATTAAATGAACTTGTCTTCAAACATGTTTACAACTTATTATATGTTTGCTGACAATATTATTTGGGTTTCTCTGTACAAAGATTTTTATAACTAGCCCTAATGCGCGTATTATAGGTTTGCTGACAACTTATTATATGTTTGCTGAAAGCATTAAATGAACTTGTCTTCAAACATGTTTACAACTAGCCCTAATGCGCGTATGCACTAATTAATCAACACATATACACCAATTAACGCACATATACACTAAACAAATTATTTTTCTCAACGTTTAAATGATAAATAATTATAATAACAACCTAATTAGTATTCAATAAAGTATAAAAAAAACAATCAATGAGGTATTATAAACAACTGTAACAATAAAATAACCCTAATTTACCAAATCAAAATTAAATAGGGTTTATAAATTAAACCTTCCTGAAGAGCAACAGCTAATGAAGAGACGTGAAAATTGAACGTGGAGATAGTCTTGGAGGCGCGGAAGCTTGCTCACGACGTGGAGGAGGTGGTAGAGGTGAGATTTTAGAAGAAAATTTGGGTTTTAGATAATGAAGAAGTGTCGGCTTGGGGCTAAAGTATTCGCGACTTTTCGACAGTCGTTGACAGTTATTTTTACGACGACTTCCGACGGCTACGGACAGCTAGTTTGTTTTATTTTCAGTAATAGCATGGCGATTGCTAGCTATTGAAAAAAACGAGCTGTTGACGGCCATCGGAAATGAGCGTCGTAATAAATAGTGTTTCTAGTAGTGTTTCTGAAAAAAGAGTGGTAAAAACCTTTATTACAACTGGCATTTTGTGACCGTGGTAAAATTACAGTTGTAATAGGGTCGTGTTGTCATAGTGTGGGTAAGGTTTGAAGCGACGCCACATCAACAACATTATAAAGGCGTCGGTAAAGTTACGCGGGTAGATACTTATCGATGCCCTGTCAATGGCCAAATTTTAATGTTGGAGCGACATCGGTAATACCATGTTGATAAAAAGTGCATTTTCGAGTAGTGATGAGATTCACAAGAAGAATAAAGACTATAAGAAGAAGAATGAGAACTTCAAGAACAACTTAGATACCAACAAGAACTAAGACGAGGAGATGCCTACAAGTATAACTCACGTGCAACTAAGAACAACAATGAAGACAAGAAAACGAGAGTGAACAAAAAAGTGAATTCACATCCGATTTACCACAGATGCAAATGGGTGGGACATGGAAGTTCTGTTGATCATGATTATTTTATAAGTTTAATGCTCCCCAATGGATATGGGTTTTGAGAGCGGATTGGCCATCCTTTGCCTTGAGAAGCCATCAATTATGCTATGAAACTAGAAGATGGGATACCGGTGGTACTGAACTATCTTAGTGCCTACAGTTTCAAAGGGCTCGTAAACACCACTTAGCTACATCCATATGTTTAAGTTAGTTTATGTAAGTTTAACTATGTTTGATTATTTTAATGTATGTTTAACTATGTTTGTGTATGGGTATGTATGATTAACCGTCGTCATACACGAACATTTCTCTAACATACATAGAAAACAAATACAAAGACAAACAATTCTTAATCACTTCTAAATCTTGTAAGACAAATATATAAAAGTTCATAAATAGCATGAACGATAAAATAAGTTTTATATTTAGGCTGGTACCGACGACCGTGAATCATATATTGTTCGAGACAACTAAAAAGCAGTCTCATTTATCAATTCATCCATAATTTTGTGAATTTTACAAGTCCGGATAAATGCAACGTGAGTAGTTTTAGTTTCCGCATATGTATGATTCGTCGTACACTCAAGATGATTGTTGTAACATTCGTTGATAGAAGACCAGAAACCTTGATTCATTTCCTCTTCCATATACCTACAATCAACATCTATATACGACATTTTAAAAGCTAATAAATTGCTTGATTAGATGTTGAACTTATGATAACGAAAGAATGTTATTTCTAAGAAAAAATTGGATGTAACTAACAATCCAAGTCACCAATATTGTTGCAACATCATCACTGACCATTGAGTTTTACACCTGTCGTCCATTTATGTTGAGTAAACCGACATAATTGTGTTCGTTTGAATTTAGACCTGTCAAAATTTGACCCAACACATTAACCCAATCCATTTACCCTACTTATAAATGGATTGGTTCAGCCCATTTATGAATATTATAAAATGAGTTATGAGTTGGGTTGACCCATTTTTAAAAGGGTTATAAATGGGTAACTCATTTATCAATTTATTAAAAACATTAAATTTTAATATAAATTTGAAAAATAAGAATTTTGAACATATATAATAATTTTTCATGGAGACTGACAGTTGTACTTAGAAAATAACAGGCTATCGCATCACCATATTTGAATTCCACCCAGTGAAGAAGCCGCTATTTTTTTTGTTCAGACTGCAATAACTTGTTCGTTCTAACTCGAAATCAGGTGAGATTTCGACCGATCAACTCCAACATAAATTACAGACAATATGAAACACTCGGATACTTCATCGTGTGAACGCACACTTTATTACTCCAAGGGGACTGACAGTTGTACTTAAAAAATAACAGGCTACCACATCCCTATATTTGAACTCCGCCTAATGTAGAAGCTGCTATTTTTTTTGTTCAGACTGCAATAACTTTTTCATTCTAACTCGGAATCAGTCGAGACTTCGACCGATCAACACCGACCTAAATTGCGGACAGTATGGAACACTCGGATACTTTATCGTGTGTCTCTAAGGGAACTGACAGTTGTACTTAGAAAATAACAGGCTACCACATTCCTATATTTGAACTCCGCCTAGTGCAGAAGCCGCTATTTTTTTGTTCGGACTGCAATAACTCCTTGATTATAACTCGGAATTAAGCAAGACTTCGACCGATTAACTTCCATCCAAATTACGGACAGTATGGAACACTTGGATACATCATCGTGCCAACGCACATTGTAGTTCTCCAAGTAGACTGACAGTTGTACTTAGAAAATAAAAGGTTGTTACATCCCTATATTTGAACTCCGTCTAGTGCAGAAGCCGCTATTTTTTTGTTTGGATTGCAATTACTTCTTCGTTCTAACTCGGAATTAAACGAAACTTCGACCGATTAACTTCCATCTAAATTATGGACAGTATAGAACACTCGGGTACTTCATCGTGTTAACGCACACTGTAGTTCTCCAAGGAGACTGACAGTTGTACTTAGAAAATAATAAGCCACTTCATCCCCATATTTGAATTTTGATGAAAATTAAAATTAAAATTTTAAATCTTTATCGGATCTCAAAACATAAACATCAGAATTATAATTATTTTATATTTATTTGTTTTTTATTAGTTAAATTATATTTAAATCTTTAAATTAGTCAAATGGGTAACCCGCTTATTAAGTGGGTTGGGTCATAAATGAGTTGGGTTATAAATGGATAAAAGAAAATGGGTCATAAATGGGTTGAGGCAAACTCGACCCAATTTATTTTGATCCAATCCAACCTGTTTGACAGACTTATTTGAATTGAAAGGTGCAAAAGAAAATTAAATAGTAAGGAATATGGTGTACATTACGCAGTTGGTGTACAGTTGACGGTGTGATGCTTACATGGCCGTTCGATATGAAATTAAACTGCATTCTATTCACTATTTTATTAAATTGGCAAACAATTGACCCTTTTACTTGATCATGAAAGAGAACAACAAACATAATATCTAATATCATTTTATTAACTAGTCCTCCAAACTTATCACTAACCACTATTCAGATAGCGATTATTTTAGAGAAGTGAAAGTACTCTAAATAAACATCCACTGATGTATTCATCTCATCATCTAAAAGCAGCCAGATTGAAGACCGTGCTTCGCACATGACATGTATGTGATGGACAAATGTTTGTCTATGTTATTGCATGTGGAACTCTGTAAAATTTACTGTAAATGTAAAATGTATATCTACCATGTTTGATAGATTGCAGAGCAGTTGATGGAAGTTGATATACAAATTTATTTTTGGAAAAGTTATAAAGGGGTTAACACAGTTGTTTGTTGTTGTGTTGTCATGTTCAGTTTTATCTATAGGAATACTTGTTAAATAACAATTAGTTTCCATAAGAGTAAGATCAGACGCAGGGACTTAATTACTTCAGATGGGTTAAGCAAATGGATCAAAGGTCCTTAAGCGTCGGATCTGAAATATTATAGCAAAATAACTTCTTGTTTTTTTTTAATCTTAAAATTTACTTAAAAAACAATCTGAACACAATGCAGAAGAGTAAAATAATAATAATAATAATAATAATAATAATAATAATAATAATAATAATAATAATAATAATAATAATAATAATAATCATAATAATAATAAATTATAGATTGCCTTAGTTCGAGCAGGTTTTACGGTTCACGGACGCCATTATCGATCGGCAGGTCTTAGACGAGCATGTTTTTGGCTTAAGGGTTTCATCGTCGATGTTATAAGAGGGGAGAATATATATGGGTTTTCTTTTGTGCTAGTTGAGGGGAGATAATGAGAAGGAAGAAGGAACGATGAACATGGATTTATGAATTTAGGGTTCATTAAAAGTGGGTTAGGTTTGTTTATTGGTTGGTTTTAAAGTTATATAACTGAAGGCCTTATTTGATTTAAATCATATTCATATTGGGCTTTATTTGTAGAAAAGGGCCTAGATTGTTGATTTGATCTTGTTTTTACTTGAAAATTTTAATTTGATTAAAAGCAAAAAATTGTAATTATAAAAAAGTTAGCAAAACGTAAGCACAAATTGTAACATTTATATATAGAAAAAGAGTGCCGAAAAATTTAAAATATCCAAACTGGAATTCTTGAAAATTCCAAAACGGAATAAAAATTTCAAAAATTGGTTATCACCTGAACGAAAACAAAATTTCGAACATTGTTTTGGTTGTTAAATGGTCTCGAACATGGGGTAGTATGACCCACCTAAGATTTAAATGGATAACTTGTCGTTCATCAGACAGTGATAAAATGTAGGAAAAGTATCATTACCATCTTTTTCACTTACAACGTTAATTTTAAAAATAAGACGAAATTTCAAAAATTACATTGCCTTCCGTTTACAATAATATAAAAAGTCCGTGTATCGCACACGGACCAATTCTAGTTTATATAAACGCAACATACAGTTAACGGGTATTTACTGACTTGATAGTTGTTTTTATTAACAGACGGACTTGAACTCAGCACGTCGAACAGGCACATAAAACAACAAACCACTGCACTAACGTATCTCTTCATCATGCTTGTACTTTTGTATAAATTAAACGAATCTATCACAAAAATTGAAATGTTTATTATCTCGTCCGGCGTGTTGCTCTAGACGGTCGCCTTGACTGTCTTGACCTGGGGCCAGACCTGCATTCACGCAGAGATACATTTTCCCAGCAATTTGTATTATCTCTATATACATGACTGCATAAACGCAAGCACTAAAAGTCAAACTACCAAAATAGTTGTATAAACATTGACATAGAGCAATTTGTTTTGTAATGAAAGTAAACACAAAAATATACCCTTAAAGAAGAACGGACAAAAATGAACCCTTTCTTGTTTTTTTAATGGGTAAATAAGCCCACGAAGTTAGAAGCGGGTAATATAACCCTACACACCACCGCCTGATACAACTACTCAAATCCTAAAACAATCTGCTCAACAGCGCCTTTATACTACTATCTATAACAAAACGGAAAAATAAAAACAGTGATTTATTTAGAACAGGGCGATCAAAAAATCCAAGAAAATAAGCTTTTAGGAGGCTTCCACTCTTTTGTAGCTTCCGTTTGCAGCCCCTGGTGCTCTGGATCATGGCAAAATTGGCTAAAAGATGCTGATTTTATCTTCGAGTCCATGAGGCATGAAGTTAGACACTTTGCTATCATAAAAGTCACCAAGCTTTGGATCGTCTCCTTGCTCGTAACATCCATACATAACGAGGATTTCCTCATTTGATTTGTGAGCTTCAGAGAAATTCGAAGGATGTTCTGTATTTTGATTTTGTTATAATGAACCATTTTCTAAAAAATAAAATTTCCATTAAAATCCGATAGTAACGCTAAAGAACAAATTTTGAAATTAGGTTCAAGAAAAAAAATCTATTTCTAAAGTTAGGTCTTATTCAAAATGTATTACAAAAATAGAGTTTCTTTTGTTTCATCAAACATTTTATACTTGCACATTCCAAAAATGCGCAAACACAAAAAATATTATAAAAAAAATATACTTGTGCATTTCAATTTATTTTTAAAAAAATATTTATGCAATATGCAGAATTTTTTTACAAAAAACAATACGTTTGCATAAATTTGAGTTACGCAAAATCAGGTCTATTTCTGTAGTTAGCTTTGAACAAGGGTTGCAAATGGAAATTTGTACAGCTCTAATTAATTATGAAAGTAGAAATGATACCTCACCTTCAGTCCTCTGATACGTATGTTTGAACTGGCTAAAGTAGAGCAGTTGAAGAAAATTCGATGATTGTTGAAGGTAGACGTTGAAACCATGGTTTCTGGATGTTGATTGAGAGATGCTTGCTAAGATATTTCATCCTTAGATAGCTTATTTTTTTCCATTGTAAAAAGTTCTAAACATGTCATTATGGAAACACAAATATATATTACAAAACATGAACTTGTTAAGAAAGTTCAAAAAAGGCTTAACTTGAACTCTTTTGACAAAGGTTTGCTTTATATTAAAAAAAGGCACACACAAACACACACTTGCATACACATACATAGGCACATATATATACAATATTTACTAAATTATTTGCAGATTAATAAATGTACAAAGAATTTGATTGTACAATGTTAATTAGGCACAAGTATATTTAATAACATGTACAACAAAGACGCCGATGAAAGTTTTTAAACGATAGTACGGGGTTATCAAGCACTATGAAAATTTAAGTACAGCAAAGACGTGTAGTCCCAATTTTTATTTAGATCATGTACCTAAATCTTATTATTAGTAATCATATGGTTGATTATAAAAAGAACCTAGATTTGTAAAATGAAACAGTAAATAATATAGCAACAAACAATCGATGAGCATTTTACGTACACGTGTCATGCACAGATTTCTCCGCGTACAGATATACAGAAAAACTAGTGTGTAACCCGTGCGTTGCACACGGTAATGTTATAAAAGAAGTTGTCAAATATACATAGTTAAATAGTCGATGTACAATGTAATATGCTAATGTCAAACATTTTTTTTTTAACATGTTAAAATGTTATGTTTTCACAGTAAAATATATTCAAAAATTATTTTCGAATAGGTAAAAATAATCTTATATTCATTATTTTCATATTCTAACTATTTAAAATGAAAGATTTTGTTTCAAATTAGTTTTACGATAATATTTCTAAAGTTTAAGGAAATTATATGTTAAACATATTATTTTATTGATTTATACGTTTAGAAAATGTTTATAAATATATACTATTGTTATTTCCAAAATTTTATATTTTAAACTATTTTATGTAATTTTAAAATAAGTGTAATTTATATTTTGAAATTAAGAAATTATTCGTTAAATATAACTGATATACCTATACATGTGAAACAATTTTTAGTGTTTATGTATACGATAAATTTTAAAGAAAAATATAGATGTAATATGTTCCCTTTTGAAGTAATACTGAATAAATTCATGATCCTATGTGTTTTGATGCGTATGCGCACCCGCACATGTGCATTATGATGAGTTTTATATGTCAAATTGTAAATTTGTATTGATAAGAATTTTAAATGTAACACGAGATATTAAGGGAAAAACTATTTTTTAAAATGTACTAAAATTTTGGATGATAATAATAATAATAATAAAGTAATAGAATGTATCCTATGCATTGCACACGCTAATTTTGTAAAACATGGTACTCATACTTTAAATGTTGTTAAAATAATTTTTTATGCAATGTTCGATATATCAATCATAGATCAAAACTTTCATTATTCTTTATGCCTGTAATTTTTGTTAAGTGATTCAGATATTTTATATTTGAAAGAATTATCTACTATGTGTTACTACTAATGCAGTATATAAATTGAAATTGTCATTTTGTTTATAAATTATCAAAGAATTTAATGGGTATTAATTACTTGAATTTATTATATAGTATAGATTTATAGTGTTTTGTTAATTTAAATACATAGATTTGAATGTAAAATAATAAAAGAAAATTGATGAAACTTTGTAAATGACTGTGGAAATTATAAAATCTCAGTATATATGAATATAAAATCATGGAAAAAATTAACATAATATTTTGGATAACTATAAAATGATAATTTATATGGATTTAAAAAAAGCGAAGAGAATTAATGAGTAAGGGTGAAAATTTTATAATCATTGTGATGATTTATGATCTTTAAACTTCAATCATTTAACTAATAATTTAATAAAATAAATAATTATACATTAAAGTTGTTCATATTGTTTTTTATGTGATCCATATTCATACCGTTTTGTTACAATGAGCGTGATATTTTATTGGCATGATTATCTATAATATTTATTAGACAAATTAATGAATAATGGTTAATTAATTTTTTAAAAATAATTTATAACAAAATTATTTAATTAATTTAAATATACATCCTTAAATGTAAATTGTACATGAAAATTGAGGACTTTGAAAATAATCGTAGAAAGCAGAAAGTGTAGATTATTGAATGTAAAACGATAGGGTAAAATTAATAAAATCTTATAAACAATTCAAAACTAATGAAATGTATTAGGTCTTTAAAATTTTAATAAATATCTAGAGAAAATTAAGGAGAGGCGAGAGAAATCCTAAAATTAATGTGAGAGCTAGTTTTTCTTCTGCTTTACTATTATTTAATTGATATGTTAGATAAACAAATTTTTATGTATTAAGTTGTGCATGTATTTATGTGTTCATATACATATCAATTACACACATTTATATCTGACTAAATTGTTAAAAGGCAATTACTGCACAATTTTTTTTTCTATATGAAATTGACTAACCATAAACTAATTTAAGATGATACCCGATTAAATGTTACCATCAAATATTGAAAAGAAGAGGTAATATTGAAATTACACATAAGCATTTGATATTTTGTCCTTATGTCATTTACCGCATGCAGCAAGTGCTGCTTCAAAGTTGGAAGTTTTGATGGTTTGACTGGTTGAACCGTCGGAACGTGCCATTGTATTTATTTTGTTTTAAGTGTAATATTATTGATATTAAAGTTCCCATAACACTTACTTTAAAATTTCACAGTGAAGGAAATTTTTTACCGAAGAAAATATGGTTAAAAAATTTGATAAAAACAACAATTATAAGTGTGTGTATAGTAAGCAACTGTTCATATTTTAAAGCATATGGTTGTTATAATTTCTCACAATTTAGATCCAGGTGCAAGATGTTTTGGAAATTAAGTCCCACATCGGCTCTGAAGCAAGGGATTCAAAGGTTTTCTTCTATATAATAACTTCAACTATGCCGCACGGGCTGTCACTTAAGGGTCCTTCGAGATATATTTTGGTCTTTTTTGATGAAATTAGTCTCTTCATGCAAGGAGAAATTGGCATGCGCTTCTAGCTCATCAAATCCATTGATGGAAAACCTATTCAGAATAATTATTAAACATACGTGGGGCCATGTATTCCTGACAGAACAGGTACATTACAAATTCACTAAAGCATATTCAACCATCAAAGACAACACTGAAACCACAAACTTGATTGAAGAGTGAACAATAGTCGGGTCTGAGGTACGCAATACCTAATAGGTATACAATATATGACATGCAGAAGCAAGCTTCAAAGAAAGAAAAGCAACAAAAAATAGCTAGTCCCTTTTGAACAAACATCAAAAGCCTAACTACCAAACCATACTGTGAACTCTGAAACGTCAAAATTCAGTATGTTTTAACAATAATTTAATTAGATATGCTTTATGTAGTGTATTCACAACATATAAAATTAAACAGGGAGAGAAAAACACTGACCTAAAACAATTTCAGTTTGCACTGCATTGAAGGATCTCATGGAAGATCTCCCAAACATCACGCAACTCTTACCGTACTCTTGCGTATGAAACAAAGTTCAACCGTCCCCCTTATGTTTGTCTTCATGTGGCACAATTATATCGACTATACATTTGGTATCAGCAGTCATTTATCAAATATGGACCACACCAATTCATTAAACTTGGTATAGAAAACAAGGGACGGATGGTTTGATCTCGTTCATATGAACCAATATATATCCCAAAACACTAAATCAATCATTAGAAATATTAGTAAACTAAAATCTAGCGGTGAGAGTTGGTGATTGGGATGTAAATAAGTCTTATAATTTATTTAATTTTCCGTTTCTCATCCAAGTAAGCAAATAATTGAAAAATACCTATCATCCATATTGGAGATAAAATTACTGATAGAAGAATATGGAATATAAGACCATTACCAACAATTTGATCTGTTCACTTCGTTTTTTCGCATGTTTTTCAACCGAGCGAACGAGTCGCGCATCTAGGAAGGGGTAGAACCAGCCACGGATTGGTTTGAAAAGAAATTGTTCCATTTATAACGGCGAAGACTTCACCGTTATATATTTATACTAGTTAAACAGCCAGCAGAATGAAAGAAAAATATATGCTAATTTTCATTATTTTAATAACACGTTGTGGAAGCATGTGGCTGGAAAAGTATATAAATGTTATGTAAACATATAAAATGGTTATTTTGTACACTGTTTATAATATGAAAAGTTTATAGCGGCGAAGACTTCATCGTTATAAAAAGTAGTCATATCTAGTAAACTAGCCACAAAATTAGTTTGGACTAGCCACGAGGAAGTAAACAAGTCACACCTGATTGCTCCGTGGGTAGTTTTACATTTGAACAATCACTACAAAAAATGGCGGCTTTAGCGACGACAAAAAAACATCGTCGCCTATCGCAAGTCGTTGCTTAATAACCTAACGCCACACAGTAAAGCGACGGCTGACAACACATTGCTGTACACGTGAAAATTAATTAACACCGGGATGATGCCTCAAGTCGACGCTGGCCATCGCTAACTTGGAACCAAAGATCGTCACTAGCCATCGCTAACCTAGGCTAAATCGTCGTCACTAGCCGTCACCCAATTTTGCTCTACGATCCATCCAACCGCACAACCAATTTCATATCTCTTTCCAACATATATACATTCAATTTCACAATTAATAGCACTCCATCCATCATATAATCTCACACATCACAAATAATCATATATATAACGCAACATATAAATTTACAAACATTTCATCACCACCATATAAATATATCATACTAATCAAATAGAGCATTCCAAATCCATCAAACAACTTAATCATACGTACAAATACTATCCATTAATCACATATAAACACAAATGTCCACTAACTCATCAAACACCATAACCAACGAACAAGTATCAAATATATACACAAATATCACATAACTGCAAAACAAGATGATGAAAATCTGACAGAAACACAATCATACCTACTCATCGTCGTCGCCCAACCCATCCTCTCCAAGCATCGTCCCATGTTGTGCCAAGTATGCTGCAATATGCTCGTCTAGCTGGTGCGTCATTGCGCTCTTCCTTCAATCGTTTATCTCCTCTAACTATTTTTTCATTTGAGCAATCACCTTCTCGGCTTGGGATCTCCTATAAGCCCTTTGGAACATTAACGCCTGTGAATAGTTGATATCTAGTTATAATTTATGAATATTATAAACAGTATGAACAAAAATGTTGATTAATTATGCGGCTAATATTTATGATTAAATGTTACACATTGGTTGCAGTTTATTTATTTCAATTATTCTGGTTCCTTATTCAATTTATAATTTGTTCACTTAAGTTAAATTCATTTGCATGTGTAAATTTATATATTAGTAAATGAAGAAGTTTACCTCCTGATTTCCGTAATTATACCGCCTATTTCGCGAAGGCGGATCAATAATAGCATCTCATATACGATTTGACTTCTTAAATGTTAACTCTGCTCGTCTGGTGGACTACGCTACTCATGCCTGCTCCGCTTCATATATTTCCTGCAATTACGAACAATAGTTTGATACGATAAATATTCAACTTAAAGTTTATGAAATGTGAAATAAAGGGATATGAACACTACTAGAAAATGCTTCATTACCGACAGCTAGGACCGACGGCTTCCGACGGCTTTCGACGGGCCGTCGAAAGCCGTCGGAAATTTGCGATTATACCTGCAGCCGAGAGCTCTTCGTCCTCCTCCTTTCATACGAAAATTATACCTAAAAACCCCCAAATCCCTTCTCCAAGCTTTCAATCTCTAATTTCTAGCTTCCGGATCCTCCACGGCTGCCTAATCAAACTCCATTACTCTTAATCTTAGGTATAATATCTTATTTTTGTGAAAAATTCAGTTTTTACCCTAATTGTAGATTTGTATAAATTGATAAATTAGGGCGAATTAGTGATTGCAATTGTTTCCAATAGCGTAATAACGGTTTATAGCATCACATGGTATACCTATTTCATCTTTTATCGTGAAATTGTGAAAAACATGTATAATTTATGATTGTTCATGTATATGTAAATTGTTGTATATGCCTTGATTCGACGATTGTATACGTTATTTGGAATAAGATAAAATGGTTGAATGAACTAGGAGTATTATATTGTGCACGTATTTACTTATGAAACAAAAAATGCATTACTCTAAATTATAATTGTTTGTATTAAAAAATGACAAAAATGTTAAACCAATCTTAAGTTGATTTAATGCGTCGAATAAATGTGTTAAATTAATATATATTTTTGTAAATGTAAACAGTGGGTAAAACTGTATTTTTTCGTAAAATGCGCGCATGTAACTGACAAATGTCCCTTAGAGAGTTTTTGGCCCCGTCTGACGATTGTTGTACATGATCGTTGTATAAATAGTCATTTTTTTCGAAAAACGGCCATTTATATTCATCTGGTACAATATTTGTCGGATTTGTCCATGTATTAGACAAGTTATGAACACAGTAAGCATTTACATTTTGTATACTACTTCGTCTCAAACGGTTCATAAAATTTCGGCCTAACTTTTCTTTTTTGTTTCCTGCGTACACGCATTTGTGTACAATGCAGGGAACAAAAGGGAAATGCTGCCGAAATTTTGTTGAATCGTTTGAGACAAAGTAATATACGAAATGTAAATGCTTACTGTGTTTGTAATGGGAAGTAGGATGCCTGACCAATGAAAAAAAATTATATATATTTTTAAATCGATACGTTAAAAAATAAAATGTGCCCTATTTGAAAATATTTTTAAATTTGTGAAGTTGTTCTTTAAATTCAAAATATTATACGACCATGAAAATAATCTTTTTCGAATTTGTATTCTTCAAAATAAATATTAAATTTTGAACTTCTCATTTTGTCAAATAGGAAAAATGATTGATTATTTTGTTGATCGGGGGAGATGGATGTACCAAAGAAAAGAACTGAGAGGCTCAATAAAAGAAGATTTTTATAATGGCATAAGCGTGTTTGTTGAATTCGCTTTAAGTAATAACGGAAACGATCTAGAAATTCGTTGTCCGTGTAGTAGGTGTAGACATTTGAAGTATTTGTTACCAGTTATTGTGAAAGTTCATTTGTGCCAACACGGTTTCGCACCCGAGTATTATGTTTGGGATCGGCATGGAGAAGTTGTAGCAAATACTTCTGTAGAGTCTGAAAGTGTCGTTAACGAAATAATTTCAACGACCCGTATAGAAAATATGGTCGAAAATGCAGCACGATCAATGTTTCCTATGGATGAAGTTGACGACGATGATGGAAATGTTGAAGAACCAAATATTGAAGCAAAAAAAATTTATGATTTACTAGATGCTGCTAAGAAACCTATTTGGGATGGTTGTAAAAGCGGCACTCAGCTGTCAGTAATCACAGAATACATTGCGATGAAGTCAAAATACAACATCACTGAAGCTGGGTTTACAGCTGTTGTACAAGCTGCAAAAAAACATATGCTGCCCGATAATCTAATGTGTGAAAATCACTACGAAGTTAAAAAACTTATGTCGGCTTTTGGTTTACCGTATCAGAAAATAGATACATGTTTAAAAGGCTGCATGTTGTTTTGGAAATAAGACGCAAACCTTAGAAATTGTAAAGTTTGTAACCAGGAGAGATACAAACCAAGAGAAAAGAAGGGGAAGGAAGTTCCGTACAAGCGTATGCACTACTTACCCATAACTCTAAGACTTCAAAGATTACATGCATCTTCTGTAACTGCATCTAATATGAGATGACATAGCGTGAGAATGGAGGAAGATGGTACGTTGACACATCCGGCCGATGGAGAAGCATGGAAGCATTTCGATAAAACGTATCCAAAGCAGCGGAGAGTCGAAATGTTAGATTAGGATTATGTACGGACGGTTTTTCTCCATTTTCTCAATTTGGTTCTAAATATTCATCCTGGCCCATTATCGTCACACCGTATAATTTACCTCCATGGATGTGTATGAAAACGCAATATATGTTTCTTACTGTTGTCGTTCCTGGCCCCGACGATCCGACACAAGGAATCGATGTATATTTACAACCGTTGATTGAGAAGTTAAAAATACTGTAGAACGAAGGAGTAGAAACATACGATGTGTCCAAGAAGAAATTTTTTCGTATGTTTGCTTCTTTGTTGTGGACTATAAGTGATTTTCCTGCCTATGCAATGCTTTCGGGATGGAGTACTGCATGCAATCTAGCATGTCCATATTGCATGGATGAAACACGAGTGTTTTCTTTACCTCATGGTAAGAAAATTTCATGGTTTGACTTTCATCGATATTTTCTCCATGTAAATCATCCCTTCAGAGGAGACAAGAAAAACTTTTTAGCTAATAGAGTAGAAACCAGACAACCACCAACGATATGTCAAGCGAAGACATATATGAACTTGTTAAGGACTATCCAAAGATATATGAAACTGGCGAGCAAAAAGAAATTGAAGGCAAATCAGTTGTTCATAATTGGTGCAAACAAACTATTTTTTGGGAGTTGCCGTATTGGAAACATCTTCTGCTTCGCCATAACATAGATTGATGCACAATGAGAAAATTGTATTTAATAATGTTTTTAACACAATTTTGAATGTGAAAGGGAAGACGAAGGATGATATGAAATCAAGACGTGATATAGAAGAATTATGCAAACGTCCTGAGCTTCATATGAAACTAAATGACAGTAAAAACCCAAAGCATGTTACGAATTAGATAATAATCAAGTTAAAGCTATGTTAAAATGGGTGGAAGGGTCAAGATTTCCTGATGGGATATCATCAAATCTTCATAGATGTGTTGACTTTAAAACTGGTAGATTGAGCGGAATGAAAAGTCACGACTGTCACATAATGATGGAAAATTTATTTCATGTAATGTTCAAAGAACTACTGCCGTTAAAAGCTTTGAAGGTAGTAACGGAGCTTAGTATGTTTTACAAAGAGCTTTGTTCGACTACTTTAAAAGTGCAACGTTTACGTAAACTTGAAGTGGACATTCCTATATTGCTTTGCAAATTAGAGAAAATATTTCCATCCGGTTTTTTAATGTAATGGAACATTTACCTGTTCATCTCCCATCTGAAGCACGACTTCGAGGTCCTGTCCAATATGGATGGATGTATCCATTTGAGAGGTATGTAATATGTTATAACGTAATTTAATTGCATTTGAAAGATGAAGTTAATATAAATTAATTTTGCATAGATATTTGAATCATCTGAAGAAAAAATGAGGCAAAAAGCACGAGTTGAAGGTTCGATATGCAAATCTTACATCGAAGAAGAAGCTTCGTTCTTTTTCTCTCACTATTTCATTGACCATGCGAATATTTCATTTCAAAGTATTCCTCATAATGACGAAGGCGACGAACAAGAGTCCTCTCAAGCAATGTTATCTATTTTTAGACAACATGGCCGGCCTTCTGTAAAATATGTAGAAATATGGCTAGACGATAGAGATCTTCATGTAGCACACACTTATATTCTTCTAAATTGTGCCGAGGTTGCACCGTTTGTTAGGTAATCTGAAATAATAATTTGTGTTTTATTCTTTTCTATAATGCATGCACGTGTATAACCTAATGCAATAATTTGTTTATATAACAATGTTTATGAACGTGAACATCCGAACGGAGATCTCAGTAAAGAATTTTCCGGTTGGTTTTCAAATTACGTTTATGAGCCGAGAAGTTGTGTTGTTGACGAAGGGTTGAAACATCTTGCGATGGGACCAAAAAGAGTGGTCAAGACATATCCAATATATTTCGTCAATGGATATAAATTTAACACCAAAGAATACGGTGCAGAAAAATTAACAAATAATACTGGTGTATTTGTTAAAGGTAGTGACGATCCAGAAAATCATTTAAATGATTTTTATGGCGTTCTAACACAAATTTTGCAACTGGCATATTTCTCACGACCCGCGGAGGAGGTGTTTCTATTTAGATGCAATTGGTTTAACAATGTTCCAGGTTCTGGAATTAATGTGCACAAGGATTATAATCTTATCGAAATAAAGCATACATCGCGCTATCACAAGTATGATCCTTTTGTACTAGCCAAACAAGCATTGCAAGTTTATTACGCTCCTTATCCGTCTCTAAAAAGAGATAAAGAAGATTGGTCTACAGTTTTTAAAACAAAGTCCAGATTCACATTCGATGGGAAGAATATTCCGAACGAACAAGCTTATCAGGCAGATCTTGAGCAAAATAACGAAATGATAATTACAGACGATCATACAGATTTTGATCCTTTGATCGATGAATCAAATATTTTGGTAGAAGCGTTTGACAATGCAGAGGAAAATATCGTCGAAAACGAGACCGAATCTGAATCAGAAGACGATGATGACTGATATAATTCTGAATCTGTTTTTTTCAATTGATGTAACTATATTGAATTCTTGATGTATTATGAAATTGATGTAACTATGATACCAAATCCGTTTACTATTGTTTGCATGTTTTATGTTATTTTCATTTGTCATTTATTTAGCAATTTTTATTAAAAATGCAATGAACTCTGCTTATCGTTGGAAGAGTACACCCATTATGAATCAGGTATAACACACTTCGATTTCTATTTCCATTTCAGTCATTAATTAAGCAATTTATACCGTTGATGTCATTTTCATATGAAATATATTTCATTATCATGTTATTATTCTCTTATATAATGATGTGTATATGTCACAGGTTTATCATTATGTCATATAGAGGTAGGAGCTCTTTCCGATCGTCGGGAGGTGATGGCAGTGGCCCATCGCAAGAGTCACAGTGTATAGTTGTATCGTTAGTCCCTAAAGCAGATGGGTAAGAATTAAATTTTATTCAGCATCTTATTTTTTTTATGATATACGTACGTACTTATCTATATCGTACTTAAAAACAAGGGGTTCGACCTACTTCCCTCTAAGGTTGTGCTAGACGTCTCTAGAGCTTCTTATCGCAGTAGGATGAGTGCTTGCTGGCCGAAGTGGGATAACATCCCTCCTCACATCATAGAGTGCATATGGCAGGATGTCCTAGTATGTATATTTTTCTGTTTTCCATTTTTAATTCGTTTTTTTCGTTTTTCTACTGTTTATCGTTTAAAAGTGTAATTTTTTTTTAACACAGGCTGAGATAGACATCCAGACAGACGATCTGATGCTGGCACGAGCATACTGAATGAAGAAGATGCGCAAGAACTACAGGGACACGATATCTGAGATTAAGAAATCTGGTAAGAAACCACGGTGGATGGGAGAGAGCGTGTGGCAAGATTGGTTGAGATACTGGGAGACAGACGAGGCGAAGGCAAGTATACTAATTTTTTTTTGAATTATTAATTTGACGTGATCGAAAAATAATGTATCAAATTTTGAATGTACAGGCAGAGTCGGATAGAAACTCTGCAAATAGAAATAAGAATCCCGTCACTCATCATGGAGGATCGAAGTCGTTTCAGCAGTATCGGCAGGAGTTGGTAAATTTACTGAATAATAAATGTAAATAGTTTATGCTATATGATTTTAAATGTATAATAATTATATGTAACAATCAACTTCAGGAAGCCAAGGCACATGGTCCTGTCAGCCATATGGACGTGTTCACCCGTACGCACGCTGTCGAGTATGTTAATCCAGACGGGACTGTTTCGTATACATGGCAGGACGATAAATCCAGCAAAAGTCATGTAAGTATATTTCATTTTATTCAGTATTAGCAATTGTTTTAATTGTTAAACTATGATGAAATAAGATATGATATTATTAATTTGTTAATGCAGGAGATGTTTATGGAGCAGTGGCAGAAACTCCTTGCTGATACGGGTCGAGATCAGCCGACGACCAATGAGGAGGACGTTATTTTTGAGTCTGTTATGCATCCAGCAGAGCATGGTCGACGATACGGATTTGGCAATCTAGCGGTAAATAATTTACTTTTTTTTTGAAATACTTCAAATATGATATTTTGACCTTTTCAAAACAATAAACTTGGATTTTATTCATTTTTCAATTATTGCAGGCCAGTAGTCAGAGTAGGGGACGGCGGAGTAGACCTCAGAGCGATCTAGCAGATATAGAAGAATTGCGGACCAGAGTGTCCCAATTGGAGGAGAAGAACCGCCAACAGGTCATGCAGACCGCACAGTTGTTAGAGTACATGTAGCAGTTTGGCCGCTTCCCTTCCTCGGCTGGCTCTGGATCTGGAGGAGATTGATTCATTGCTTGCTTGCTTGTTCGTTAGTTCGTTCATGTATGTTTTGTTTTAGTTTAGAATGATTTGGTAGACGGCGTAGGTAATTGTTGATTTATGTATAATTATGTTTGATACACTTGGTTCTGTAGTTGTATGAGGATGTGTATGAGAATATTGATGAATTTGTGTATTAACAAAATGGTAGAACAGTTATTGTTAGGATTATTGTTAATGTTCGAATGGTGATGTATATTTTGTATTTTATTTTGATGTAATTTTATTTATTTGTGTGTTTATTGAATTTTTTGTAGTTTGAGTTTGGATATTGGTTGGATTATTGTATGTTGGATTGTGCAGTATTGATATCATAGTGTTTGGAAGAGAAATGTGGTTGGAAGGCTATATTTGCAGCGAATTTCAAAACAAAAAAACAGCAGATTTTCGACGGCTCCCGACGGCTTATAGGTCAAAATTTCCGACGGCTCTTGGCGACATGTAGCACACTATTTTCGACGGTTTCCGACGGATACCGACATTTGTCGGAATCCGTCGGAAACCGTCGGAATCGTGTGCGACAGCTTCCGTCGGAAGCCATCAGAAATACTGCTCCCCGACGCAGTCATTTCCGACGGCTTTTTCCGACGGCGGCCGACGGTTTTAGGCCGTCGGAGAACGTGATTCCCCTAGTAGTGGAAACATTGTCATTACGGATAAGTATGTTTACCATTACGGATCTTGATTTATCTTCCATCCACTTATATGAAACATTACTTTCCCCATCTGTCAGCTCAACAGCATGCGTGGCCGTGAACACCTCAGCCTTACCTCGTCGATTGAAAATATGTACATATGAATAAATAATGTTACAAATATGATTAAACAACATTTTAAATATTTATAAACACAATTTATAAATTTACCAACTATCTTCTATGTTCTTGGAAGGATTTGGATCCACCACAGTGCAAAGCGGAATTTTTATTTCTATTTGCATGGTTCTGGGCAGATAATTCCTACAAATTTAAATATACGATTAACTAAATTACTATAACTAACATACAAAATTTTAAAAATTATAACAACAATGCAAAAGTATATAACTTACTTTCACTTCAGGAGTTTTCCAGAGCCGGATATACTCAGCCCACACATTAGTGTCCATCCAATTGGGTTTTTTTGTACATTTTTTTGCCTTAAACAAAGTATCCCTATAATTTTTTCTCATCCTCTTGTTCCTGTGATTGGTAAAAATATCCATATCCTCTGGGTTTACAGGTACGACTGCCTGCATATTGAAAATAGTTTGAATTATGTACATTATATTAATTTTCAACTAAAATACAAACTTATACTTTACATCAGCCAATATAACATCCTTGATATGCGGTGAGATGTTGTTCCAATGAGGCCAACAGCCTGACATCCTACTCACAAGTGCCTTCCTAGAAACTTGTAAGATGAAATCCGAAGGCTCCACCCCAAAGTCCTTGTATAAATTTTGATGTAGGTATTTAATAAACTTTATAAAATATACTTTAAATAAATTTGATACTTACCCTATGTTTTTCGGAACTACCTCCACAAGTTGACATAAATCCAGTGTCGTGCCACTAGCACTTGTAACGGTGCAAAAGAAGAAGGCTCAGATCTTTGGTTGTGTCTCCTGCCAGACATATCTACGACTGACAAGAAATGTCATAGAATGAAAAGACATAAATTTATTATTACAAAGCATATTTCACTAATCATCACATAAAACTTCCACTAAATCATAATAAATGGGACAAGATCTCATGAGTACATATATAGAAATTTCAAAACGGTATAGTACATAGCTCATAACATAGTCATCATTATTCATCATTATTACTACATAGCTTGGAATAATGCAGCTCATAATAATAAATTATACAACAAACGATTCAAATATTCAAAATTTTCAGTCTTCATCGTTTTTTGATTCAGACTTAGTCTCATTTTCTTCAGTACTTTCAAATGCATCTAATAAAATATTCGATTCATCATTCAACAGCCCTAAATCAATGCCATCGGTTATTATTATTTCTGTATTTGGTTCAAGATCCGCTTGATATGCTGCTTCGTTTGGAATGTTATTTCCGTCAAACGTAAACCTTGACTTTGTTTTAAAAAAAGCCGACCAATCCGATTTATCTCTTTTTAAGGCTGGATAAGGTGCAAGATAAAATTGTAATGCTTGCTTGGCTAATACGAAAGGATCATATTTATAGTAATGTGAGGTATGCTTCATTTCAATAAGCTTATAATCTTTGTGCACGTTGATTTCAGAACCAAGAACATTGCTGAACCAATTGCATTTGAATAGAAAAACTTTTTCTACGGGTTCTACATAATATGTCAACTCTAAAACTCGTGTTAAGATGCCGTAAAAATCTTTTATATGCTCATCTGGATCACCACTACTTTTGAAAAATACACCACTGTTATATGTTAATTTTTCAGCCCCATAATCTTTCTTGTTGAACTTAAATCCATTGACGAAGAATATTGAATAAGTCTTCACATTTTTTTTTGGTCCAATTGCAAGATGTCGTAAATCTTCATCAGCGACACAGTTTCTTGAATCATACGTAGTTCGACAACCATTTAGCAAATTCTTTTCTGAGATCGCCAGATGGATGTTGTGATTCGTAGAAACTGCAAATATGTAATATGACTTATAATTAATATGTACGCATAAGTGTTCGTCGACGGAAATTCTATCGGTTTAGAAAACCGTCGAATGAATTTTGAATTAAAAATAACCGCAAGCGCACAGTGTACGAATGTAGCACGTGGCGAATACGGGTCGATCCGCAGGGAATTGATGATTTTAAAATTCTATTCAATCAAAATAAACCAAAGTTGAAGAGAATGTTATGCTAGAAAATGAGAATATGAACTAACTAACAAAAAGAAAAGAAATGCAAATATGAGAGTTAAACGACAATTTAGAGAATAAATCTACTCTCTAGATCATGTAGTTCAACACATGAAATCATGATCTCTCTTTTATGGTCTTTAGTGTTTTAATTGATGTGTTTATCATAAGTATGACATATTTTAGTTATTGATTAGCCAACATAAGCCATCAAACTATAACACACCCCTTAAAACACTTACTAACTTTCATGAAACTTGACAAAGAAAATGAAAATGAAATCTATTTTAACTATGGCCTATTAACTATTGATTAGAAACATAGACCATCAAATTTTAATTTCAAATCACTTTCTTATGCCATAATCATATATTCATGAAGAGGCATTTGTGTTAGTGATTGTTTAAGCATAGCCTATTTGGTGTCAACAATATAGACTATCAAATTCAAAGCAAAGACAACAAATTAAACCACTTCAATCAGTCTCATTAAGTACAAAAAGAGAGCATGAATTGACAAAATGTTGAAGCTACATTAATTAGAGAGCTTCGTTACCCCTAAATTGAAGGGGTTTAGCTTCTTATATTTGTTATTTTATTAACAAATGTAGCAAGCAACATTGAATAAAAAGAAGAGGAAAAAGAGAGCAAAATGAAAGGAAAAATTATTTTACTTGCATAAAAGAGAAGAGATCTACACTACAACATGAAAGTAAATGAACATGAAAAGGAAAGAGCATGTATTAAATTGCATAAAATAAAAAAGAATACATAAAATAAAAATGGCTATGTAGCCATGAAAAGAGAAAGAGGAGCTTTCATTTTATTTTTGATCTAAACTAAAGTAAAGAGAAGGAGGCCTAAGAGAGACTAAAGAAGAGATAGATACATGAAACATAAGGGGTTATTTTTACAAGCATGAAACCCTAATCCATAATTTGGGGAATGCCCAAAATGCCCTTGGAGAAAGTGTGGTGGCCAAGTTATCATTAGCTTTAATAATCCCCCACTTAAATGTACATGAAGACATTAACTCCAAAAGCATGTGCATTAGCCTTTAATTTGTACATTAAGGTAGGTGGGTAGGTGGGGTCCTCCATGATCTCCACTTTGAATTATTTCCATCTTCATTCCTTTATATCCATTTTGTGCATGCATGTTTCTTCATGAACCCACTAATATGAGAAGCTAAAAACCTACAAAAAATTATAGAAATTTCCAATTAAATTCTCTCAAATTAATATACGCGCACAAATGACCATTTTGCCCTTATATGAAGATGAATATGTGAAAATTTGGAATTAATATGAATTTTGGTTAAAACAAGTTAAAATACCCAATATGATCATTTATTTAATTTAAATAGAATAAATATGGCGGTAAAAATATGCACATTTACGTGCACATCAATAAGTGAATTGTATATGAATTTATTATTACCTAACAAACGGTGAAACTTCAGCACAATTTAGAAGAATATATGTGTTTGCTACATGGTAATCACTATCGTCTAACTATATTTCTACACATTTTCCAACGGTTCGGCCATGTTGTCTAAAAATAGATAACATTGTTTGTGAAGAATCTTGTTCAAAAACTACATCATTACGAGGAACGCTGACAAATGATAAGTTCACATCTTCACTGAAGTAATGAGAGGGAAAAATGAAGCTTCTTCTTCAAGATATGATTTGCAAATCGAACCTTCAATTCATGTTTTTTGTCAAACTTTTTTCTTCAAATGATTCAAATATCTATTACAAAATAAATTTAATTTGTATTTAGATATAGAAATCTAAATTTTAAATTGACATAAATATTATAGATATTCAATATTACCTCTCAAATGGATAAATCCATTTATAGCGCACAATACCTTGAATAAGTGCTTCAGATGGAAGATGAACAGGTAAATGCTCCATTACATTAAAGAAACCTGACGGAAATATTTTTTCCAGTTTGCAGAGCATTATTGGAATTTCTACTTCAAGTTTATGTATACTATCTACTTTTAATGTCGTCGAACAAAGCTGTTTATAAAACATATTTAATTCTGTTATAACACTCCATACTTTTATGGGCAACAGTTCTTTGAAAGCCACGAGTAGTAAATATTCCATCATGATATGACAATCATAACTTTTTATCCCACTCAATTTACTGTTTTTAAAGTCAACACATCTACGAAGTTTAAAAGAAATCCCCTCAGAAAATCTTAGTTCTTTCACCCACTTTAGCATGAATTTTACTTGCTTGCTATCTAGCTCATAGCAGGTTTTGTGTTTTCTTATTGTCATCGTGCTTCATCTAAAGTTCAGGACATTTGCAAAAGTGTGCTATATCAAGTCTCGAATTCAAATCGTCATTAGTTTTCCCCTTTATATTCAAAATTGTATTAAACACATTATCAAACACATTTTTTTCCTTGTGCATCACGTCAATATTATGTCGGAGTAAGAGATCTTTCCAATATGGTAACTCCTTAAATATTTTTTGTTTGCACCAATTATGAATGTCCGATTTTCCTAGAATTTCAATCCATACTCCAGTTCATGTATCTTTGGATGTCCTTTAAAATTTCATATAATTTTTCGCTTGACCAAATCTTTGGTGGTTGCATATTATCTTCTCGGTTAGTTACAAAGTTTTTTCTATCTCTTCTAAAAGTATGATTGGGATGGAGAAAACACTGATGACAATCAAACCAAGAAACTTTCTTCCCATGCCGTAAAGAAAATGCTCATGTTTCTTCCATGCAATAAGGGTAGGCTAGACGACCGGCCGTACTCCAACCAGAAAGCATCCCATATGCAGAAAAATCACTAGTAGGCCATAATAAAGAAGCGAACATATGAAAAAAAAATTCTCGAAATGCCGTATGTTTCAACTCCTTCATTTCATAGTTTTTTCAACTCTTTGATCAATGGTTGTAAATAAACATTGGTTCCTTGTGTTGGATTATGAGGGCCAGGGACAACAATAGTGAGAAACATATATGGTTTTTTCACACACATCAATGGAGGTATATTATACGGAGTAACGATAATTGGTCTGGATGAATATTTACTACCAAACTGAGAGAATGGTGAAAATCCATCCGTACATAAATCGAGTATGACATTACAGCTTTCTGCAGCAAATATGGGATAAGTCTTATTGAAATATTTCCATGCTTCTCCGTCAGATGGATGTATCAAAGTTTCTTCTTCGGTGTTCTCACACTGTGGCATCGCATATGGCATTCCGTAGCAGAAGATGCAATTAAACTTTGAAGTCTAGGAGTGATGGGTAAATAATGCATTCTCTTGTACGGAACTTCTTTTCCATTCTTCTTAGTTTGTATCTTTCCTCATTACACATTCTGCATTTTCTAAGGTCAACTTATCTTTCTAATACAACATGCAACCTTATACACATGTATCTATCTTTTCGTATGGAAGACCGAAAGCGGACATCGGTTTTTTCACTTTATAATGACTATCCCATAACAGATTATTGGGTGACATGTGTCGTTTTGTAGCTTGTACGAGTACTGTAAATGCAGCTTCTGTAAGATTGAATTTTGATTTCATAGTAATGTATTCAGCGGTTACTGATAGTCTGGTTCTGCTTTTACAAACGTCCCACAACGGCCTCTTACTAGAATCTAATAAATCATATATTCTTTTAGCTTCCACAGTCGGTTCTTCTTCGACATTTACATCTTCATCATCAGCTTGAATGGTAGGAAACATTGATCGTGCTGCATCTTCCACCATATTTTTTATCGGATTCATTATAATATTATCGTCCTCTAAACTACAGGATTATGTGTAGGTTCAACAAGTTCTCCATGACTATCCCAGAAATAATAATTCAGCACGAAACCATATTTATACAAATATACTTCAATTATATCTGGTTTCCAATATTTCAAATGTTGGCACTTACTACACGACAATGAATTTCTTCCTTATTTCGATTATTAGATTTAACGAATCTAATAAATTTGTGTACACCGTTATAGAATGTTCCATTGTTGAATCTTTTCTACCAGTTCTGACTTCATACATTAAAGTACAGTCGAGGGAATGATCGAACATTTTTCATGATTTGAAAATATTGTTAGTAATTTCGACGACACTTCAGTTCACTTCTCTTTTACGTATAACTTGCACTTAAATGGTATATTGGAGTTGTATTTTCTAAAATAAAGTAAAGCTATTTAGGACTAAAGGCTTCACATACCACACTTCTGTCTAATTTCGACAACACTTCACTTCTCTTCTATGCATAACTTTGCATCCAAGTGGTGTATTTTTGTCATTGTATTTTCTAAACTAAATTAAAACTTTTTGGGACTAAATGCTTTAATTTTTTAGCATCAATTATTTATTGAAATAATATTTAATGCTTATTTTCAAATCAACATTATATTCATTTCAATTTTTTTTTTAAAAATCGATTTGGGTAAAATATTTATTCCTGTTGTATTTATTTCTCAATTTTTTGGAAAATCGATTTTAGTACAATATTTGTTCTTATATTCATTTCTTAATTTCTTTACAAAATCGATGTTAGCAGAACATTTGTTGTTGTTATATTCATTTCTTTTTCTTTTTTTTTTCAAAAAATCAATTTTAGCAGAATATTTAATGTTCTAAATTTCATTTATTCATTTTTTTACAAAATCGATTTTAGCAGAATATTTGTTGTTATTATATTTGCTTCTTAATTTTTTTACAAAATCGATTTTAGACAGTATTAGTTGTTGCTATATTCATTTTCTAATTTTTATTAGAAAATCGATTTTAGCAAAATATTTTATGTTATTATATTCATTTCTTCATTTTATACAAAATCGATTTTAGTAGAATATTTATTGTTGTTATATTCATTTCTTAATTTTTTACAAAAATTGATTTCAGTAAACATTTGTTGTTGTTATGCCCATTTCAAAATTATATAATTCATTCAACCATTTAAATATTTTATTTACTACATTTGAAATTTCAAAACATATTTTAAAATTTAGCTAATAATTTAAATATTTTTATCGATTTTGTAAACGAAAATTTGATGTTAGCACTTGTAATAAACTATTTTATTTTTATTTTATACTAACAACTAATACTTATAATGTATGCACGCTAATTAAATAAAAAATATTATTTATGTTTAACTGTACCAATCTAGCAGCATATTAATCAATAATTGTACACAAATTTTTGTGTAAACTATAACAAACATTGTTCTAATTAACTATAATAAATATTCGCATTAACTTATATATTCATTAGCATATCAATTAGTAACTATACACTCGGATTACAAATAAACCCAATTTTTAATTACAAATTAAATAATGAAACCACTTATTAACTTTCCTAAATCAACTAACAGACCATTATCATCAACTAATACATACTAATCATCTAATTCAAATCCATAATCAACTAATTTTCTCAATAAGGGTTTTAATTTTATCTTCAAATCAACTAATAAACTATTACCATCATCTAATATCAATTATTCTAACATATTCAAACCGGTAATCAAATTATTTTCATAAATTAAGGTTTAGAGATTATACCTATAAATTGAGAAGTCGAAGAAGATGGAGGAAACATAGCAGTGCGGAAGGGCGACGACGGCTTCTGAAGACGGTTGGCGTCGGCAGAAGGTGGTTGGAGGTGGGGAGAGTGGAAATTTTGACAGCAGCTTGGGGGGAAAAGAGGGGAAAGTGAAATTTTTCTGCTCTCGGCTTTGTGGTATATCCCGCGTTTAACGACGGCCGTCTTTTTTATCCGTCGCTAGCATCTGTCGCTAAATCAAAACTGTTTTGTAGTGAAGCCATTGTTGATTGTGCATTAAGAAATCTATGACAAACGATCGGTTGGCAAACTTCTTCCTGCATAAACATAAACACATACACATAGAATTACAATCAGTACACTCATAAAGTCCAAAAAAGCCAAATAATTCTAGATGAAAATCAAGGTAGTAGTCAAACTTACAACAGTTTTATAGGAAAATTTGCAAAATTGAACCTAGAGAAAGAGTTCTCAAGCCCCCAAGATAATCTGATGTCTACCATAGGTGAGTAGATATCTGTGCACTAAATCAAGAACTAAATAATTCATTTAACATCTTTAAGTGAGTTAGTAGGAGCAAAATTTTATGAAGCAAAGCCAAAAGATGTTGTCATAGTGCATGTACGTAGGTTTTGGATTCAGTTTGACCGGAAATGATAATATATGTGCTTCAGCATGAAGATAAAGAGGATGTGTCTTTAATTTTGTAGAAAGAAAAGTCATAATATTCATGAATAGAACAACATACTCAAATAACCATGAAGGCAACATCTGAAGATAAATATTTGTATTGATTACTTTTCTCTTTTCTGAACTATCATAGGCATAAACCTCGTACACATCATAGTATCATGTATGTATTGGCTAAATTAGATGACGTAATAACGTGGAACTTAAATATTCACCATGGTACACTACTATGACACGGAGGCAACTATGGTAAACGATTCATAATTTGATATTATTAACGGTGACAATTGCCAAAAAAAATCTTTTAAAATTAGAACGATGACATTATGAATGCAAAACAGATTAACATCATGCATGGAATCATGCACTTAAAGTGCTTGTCGATTTCATTTTGGCTACATGCATTATCAATATCATGCCATATAGTCATTTAGCTCTTATAATGATCCATATAACAACATAAATTAATAAGAATAAGATACGAGTAGTCTAATTTTTTTTAAAATGACTATAGTGTAACAATAGTCTATTTTTACGCACTTCAATGAGCCGTGATATTTCAACAAAGTTGAAACTTCATGTTTAAGTTCTAAAATTGGTGATCTAGCAACGTATAATTAATTTAAAAAAATATATTGGATTGAGCGTACTTGGAATACCCTTAGTAAACAACATAATTTTATGGAAGAAACGATTGTTAACAACATCTATATAATATTCTGGCCATTCGGATCCAGAGTCAATGTACAAAAGTTATTCAACTAAATTGGAAGAACAAAGTGATTGATTACTTTGTCGTTTGAAAATTAGTTTGTTAATTAATTATGTAAGAAATGCTTAAACATAGTTTGAATGTATCACAACACACAACTTAAGTTTCCATAAATTGATTAATATAGTTTATGGGTTATCTGTTGGGTTAATTTACGGAGATGAAGTAAACAATGTACAGAAATATAGGTTTTATAACTCATGACAGACCAATTAACTAGCATATAAAATTATAAATATCTATATATGTTGTCAACAAATCAGTCCAATTTATGTCAACTCCGTCTATGTTAGTTTCCTCAGCCCAATACCAAATTTAATTTGATTTTGTAGTATAAACGTTTTCAATCATTTTTGGTAACATAGTTGTCTATACCAACAATATTTATTCAGTAAATACTTAATAAATATGCTTGTATACATGTATATATGTATATATACATTTATACCTCTCTCTTTGTATGTATTTGTACACGTATACATACATACATGCATAGAGACGCACAAGCGCCACGCGCGCACAGACATACACACACACATACATACATGTATGTGTGGGTGTATGGGTCAACCTTTCCAACCCCAACCAAAATTTTTGGTTTCATCAATTGTAACGGTGTAATAAACTTATGTGGCATGTCAATTTTTTTTAACCTACCTAGAGAACCAAGCTTCACTTGTAAACTCTACCAAAGTATGTATCTACCATATATTTTGGATACTTCTTACAAGGTTGTCAGTTTCGAGACTCGTACTCGCGACCTTTGGTTTCGCAGTCTGGACCAGCTGCGCCAATTCTGATGATTAGGGCACAGTTCAAATTATTGATTTGCAATACATAAAGAAGTAAATATGTCGATGATAGAAATAATTGATTCGACGATGGAAAAATTTGATCCTAACCACATTTTTTACTATAATTGTTGCGTCAAAAATTGACACGACACCCCAACATCAATTAAATCCAAATTAAACAAAGGTAAAACCGAAGAAAATCAAATGAAAGAAGATCAAACTCACAATTTTTATAGTGGTTTAGCAAATACTCCGACCTACGTCAACTTAGTTCTTTTTGTTGATGTTTTCTCTTTGGAGTACAATGTTTACAATCAAAATCCGACCACAATCTTGTATATCTCAGATTTGCTAGAGATTCTAAGAGAGGAAAAGAGAAAGATCCAAAAGTCTTCTCCACGTTGCTTTAATTATCCTATTTATAGTTGAAATCATGCATCGTAGTCGTTAGATCACGAAATACAAGGTAAGAGTTCAGATCCGAGAAAGAGGGAAAGAAGAATGATTCAATGTGAAACACTCAAATCATATCGGTATCGATCATATTTAATCCGTATCGACCACTTTGTGCCAAAACATCCCTCATCAAATGCATCTTCTTCAACTTCCACAAGTACGACCACACTTCAAGAATTATATCGGTATCAATTACAATTTTGATCAATACTGATTAAAATTGTCTTTTCCTTTTAGACTTCAAATTTCTTGTGTGACTTCATATCATCATTCTAAGCATGCCCCTAAGTTCTTGATCCATTTCATCTTTGCCTCGATGCCCGGATCATTTAGAAGCTGCTTGGTTTAAACACTAGATATCACTAACCAAATAATGTCCGTACCAAATTATGGTCGGTACCAACCAAATCATCCATTTCCAAAACTTAGCCAAATCTTTAGTTTCTTCAATTTTTACATCCTCCAATCTTCTTAACTCATTCCTTCATCATTTTGCATTATAGTTTTATTTTGTCACTAGACCATGGAAAATTTACTGGTAACATTTGCCCCCTAAAGTGCGCTTTGTAATACATGATGTGCTTTACTCATGAACAAGTATCAAGACTAGCACATTGCCATTAATTGCGCTCTCGGGCCATCCATGGTTCAAATCGTGGAAAACTATTTGTTTTCTTTAGATTCACCTGCAAATCAAAGGTTGTTCTAGACCATTTTAGCAAAGGACTCAATTCCTTGATGTGTTAATAATAAATCATAATCATTCCGCATTCACTCAGAATTTAACATATCATATATCAATATCGTCCTGTATCACATTATCGTTAATCTTGATTGAGCCTGGTCCTCCCACTCTCCGATAAAGGGACTCAATATCAAAGAGTGTCCATCTGCTCACTCTCCGGTGAGAGGACTTGCTATCATATACAAATCCATTCACTTGAGCTCCTACAAAGGAAATTGCACTTCGTGTTTCATCGCCCCATCTTTCTAGTTGGGGGCCACTGTCCTATCAGTTTATGTATCAGGTTTGAGGGATAACTATGCTTCGATAGCATCCGTTAGCAATTAATATCAATAATAATGATCATGTTCGAATGATTTCCAAATCAAGAAATCACTTATTCATAAAGTTTAAATCAAACACATCAAAAAGAAATCAAAATTCTAGTCTAGTCGAGGATTACCCTCAGACCTTATCCCAAAGCATGTCTAAGGACCGATAGCGATCGCGTACATGTGTAAGTAGCCCAGTGGTAATCCTTCGTAGTTTATTCAAAACAAAATCAAAGTGCGGAAATTAAACCTAATTCCAGTCTGTCCCGATAATGAGATAATCATTTTCAACCCAGATCCACGGCCATGATCGGGTATATCTGCCAATGATGGTGGTTGGTCGTGCTACACCACTCTGATTTGATTCCTTACATATTATTGAAGTTGGTAATTCCAAATCTACTCCTTTATCAAGTCGAAGTGATGTCAACACTCATTGATTTCATGCTCATCTAGCTTATGGAACATGCATTAGTTTTATAACTTCCTCTTCCAATCTATAGGCTCCCTCATCACGTGCTTTTTGTAAGGAATCTGTCTCTCTCTGGGATTTCAATCAAATCTGCGTAAGAGGAAAATTTTGGTTCCCTTCTTCATTGCTTCAGTCCTTTGAAGCCATCCTCTGTTTTCCGCTTTCCTATATCCTTCTCATATCCTCTTGTGGTTGGTCCTCCCTTATCACCAACGTTTACTTCAATACTCTCGGCTTCTACATCCTCTTGACGTAAATATCTCTCGACTTCAAAAAAAATCGGTAAGATTCATTGATGGGCTACGCTCCAAAGAAATCTTAAAATCAATATGATCCACAACTCTGGTAACCACCACTATAAGAACTATTGATGGATCCAGCTTATGCACTGCAGCTGTCGCAATATTGAATCTGGTCAAATAATTATGCATGGTCTCATCTCCTCTCTGTCTCACACTTGAAAGTGTCATTACAATTTTTGGACGCTCTGCATAAACTCTAAATTGTTTTATAAACTTATCCACGAATTCGATCCACATGCTAATGGACACATTATCCAGCAGACGAAACCACATCGTTGCTAAATCTATCCACTATAATGGGAAATGCCATCCCATCGCTTCCTTCGAAGCACTCAACACTCCTATATATTAGATATATCTCATCAAGTGAACGGTTGGGCCTGCCTTTCCGTTATAAATCTCCAACATGAGCAGTTCAAAATCGGGTAGTTACCTGGCGTAAGAGTTCCTATTTACGTCCTCCAAACTTCGATCCGGGGATCCACCTCTCAGTACATGCCTTATCATATCAGTGATCCTATCATTATTGTTAAACAAAAAATTCTGTGGCTCCACGTGCCCTTGTCTGGAATCTTCGTCCTACCCCACCCTTCCTCGTTCCTATAGGGAGTTTCAATCCTAACCCTTATGGTCGTATGTTCATATCTTGGTCTAAATCATTAACTCCAGCATCATCTGTCCCAATATCTAAGCTTACCTTAGGCTTAAATCAGTTGCGCCTACAGAATATTGTTGTTGATACCGATCTGATTGTGGTCGGTACTGAGTTGTCCTGGTGTTGGGGTTGGCTCTATCTTACTCCACTCTATTTTCCTATTCGTTCAATCTACCTTCCGGGTTTTGATTCTGAGTTCTAACAACTTCGTCCGTCCTTTGTTGTTCCACCCTTCGAAAAAAATCCATTAAGCATATCTTTTCATCATGCTAGAAACCTGCTTTGCATCTCTATTATCATCCTATCCCTTTCTTTTTTGGGCACAAAGATAGAAAGAAGGTTCTATAAATTTGCCATCTACGACGTTTCGACCCACGTCTGAAAGTGGAACTGGCATTGCGGACCTTGCAGAAAACAGATCATTTTTAAATAAATTGGTAAATGAATTATAGAGCTATCCGTAATATTCTACACTTTTTAAAACTCACAGTGGAAAAAACCAAATATAATACTAAAAATATAAATATTGTAGTCTCGGATATATTAAATAAGCTATTGTTGATGGTCACTAGTTTTCAATAAATCTCTAAATACTAAGAATAAATAAACAGTCTGAACGTTTGGGAAAATATCAAATAAGTAGTAGCTAATAAGTAGATGCACATCTCCATCATAATGCCACATTTTTGAAATTATTGCCGATCCTTTCTACCCACTTATCAAAGTAAACAAAAAGGTGAAAGGAATAGAGGGTGTCAAACATATGCACTACTACAAAACAGGCCATTTGCATCGCCTCATTTGAATCGGTTGAAGTAAAAACTGATGCAAATAGAAGTATTTGCATCAGTTCTATCTTAATAACCGATGCAATTTGTACGTAGAAAGCAATAGGTAATAAAAAATCAAATTTTGCATCAGTTGTCACTAACAACCGATGCAAATACGTCGATGCAAATAGTTGTAGTTGCATCGGTTTTAAAATCAACCGATGCTACTAACTTAATTTGCATTCCTTTGTTACACAATTTCCTTAATTCCCACCATCCTAATTTTTTTTGCCGCCGCTTGTTTTCCAATTCGTTTCCAGCATTTCGCCTGCTTCCCCCAAAAAAAACCACCCTAGAACTAACCAAATCCATGAATTCCTCTCCCATTTCCTCCTTGACCTTCTTCTCCTCTCTCTCATCTCAAACCCTAATTTCCTCTAATTAGAAGAAAAAAACCAACGAAGAAAAAAACCAACGAAGCCGGTAATAACTTAGCGGAAGGTCATTATACCGAAGGAGCGGAGTTGTTTTATTCCGTTTTGGATGTCCTTCGGAAAAAGGCTGAGAATTTGTCCAGGTGTTCGACAGTACTGTTTCTGGTTTTGTTCGTGATTGTTGAACGGCGAAGGGGAGTAGGGATGGCCGCGGTGGGCATCTGCTTTTTTTTCTTTTGTTATTTCAAAATCTTTTTTCCATTTACTTCCGCTAATTCCATGTTCTTTCTATGTGATTCAAAATCTGCTTCATTCGTCTTTTTGTTTCATCTAATTAGAGGTGAGCAAATTCATCTTCTTGTTTGAATTCAGTATTGAAAGATTCCGACAACTTCATAAATAAATCTTGCGAAATTATGATGAATATTTTCAGTTACACTCGCCTGGATTGACCGGTTAATGAGTATGATTTATAGGCCCTTTACAACCGGGACATTGTTCGTTCAATTTTATTTTTTTACGATTTGATTTTAAACGTAATCATTGCTGAGAAGATGATCTTTTTTCTTTGTGATCTTTAAATTTATATTCGAGGGAGGAATATTCTTTAAATTAATTCGATGCAGACAACACTGCGTAAACTTTTATCAATCTATTGGTTTCACTTATAGCGCTGGATAAGATATGTAAAAAAAGCTTTTTATGTGAAATCAGTATCTAACGATTCAAACAATTTATAAACGGACGTTGCAAAACAATTATTCAGTTTCACGCGCCTGGATTTCGCTAAGTATTACTCAGTTGGATTTTCTTGGCTCTTTATACTGGAACATTTGTTTCATCTTTTTATTGCTTTTCAAAATTTTGATTTGCAAATGCACTCTGTCCCTAAACAAATAATGCTTTGAGGCAGTTTCTTTATTTGCTAAATTGAAAAAACCATTTTAGCTGATGGCGAATTTATCTGATTTGTTTTTCTGTGTTCTTTTGAATGGTGTCGTTTTCTTCTAGCGATTTTTTTTTGCGTAGTTAACTTCTTTTTCTTGTACTTTGTGCAGTATGGAAATTGAACACAAGTTCTTTTTCTTGTATTTTGTCCAGTATGTTTTTGGCAGTACACCATTTTAGTGGAGCAGGAAGTAATTTAGTTGCATTTGTAACATTTAAATTTGAATTTTTGGATGAAATTTATGCAACTTGAAAATCATACTTGTTTCAAGTTAGGGATATGTTAAAGTGCTTGGATTAGCTGATGAAATTTATGAAACTTGGATTGCCTACTGTGATATGTTAAAAGGAATTTTTCCAGAGTAAATTATACTTCATTTATATATGTGCAACAACTCTTTTTTGCTGAATAAGTAAACGTACGTATAACTTTTTAGTCATATCTATATTCGTAAGTTAGGGATAGTTTGTTGTGCTTATGAAATCAAGATACACGTTAAAGAATTTTGAAGTAGGCTTTAATTTGATGATTGTATAAGTGCATGTGCTAGTATCTTTATTGGTTCCAAGTCTATGCCTTTCAATTAGTTTGTTAAGCTACCAGCTGCTATGCTTATCAAAGTTCCAGATTCACTTATACTGGCAAAACCTATGCATTGAAGAATAAGCAGTTTTTTTATTCATGGTTGTAGATTTAAGTGCACTGTAGTATTCTAGTCTTTTGCATGGTGATGCAGCTGATGCTACTAAGCTTGTGCTTATATTGCATAATTTTAGTCAAATGTTGATATAATGCGATTTAAAAGAACAACATCAAAATTACAGGGTCATTAATGTTGACAAGAACCCAACCATTGAAGAAAAAGCAGCTTTTTTAAGTCACGGTTGAAGATTAATATGCACTGTAGTATTGTATACTTTTGCACAGTGATGCTTACTAAGCTTGTACTTTTGTTGCATAATTTCAGTTGAATGTTGATACAGTGCGATTTTACAAAAAGATATCTTTTCAAACCGGTTGTAGGCTTTGATCACATTCATTCCACATGTTTATTTAAGTAAATGTTGTTAGTGGGTATGTTATAGCATGTGAAAACAGTAAGCAGATTAATTGCAAATTTTTATCTTAAAAAAAAAGGGATGGCCGCGGTGATTTCAGAGGAGGATGGTGGGATGTAATGAGTTGATGGAGCTTTGGTCATGGAATTGCGGTGGCGATTAGTTCAGGGAGGCAGGCGATTTTGGAGGAAGTGCAATGGAGGAAGTCCAAAATCCTTAAAAACTCGTACTCTCAGATTCAAAACTATATCAAATTCATCGATTTCTTCTACAATCACACTAATTTGGTCCATTATCATCTTCATTCTACAGCTGAAGGTATGTGCTGAATTTTCTGATAATTGGTGAAAAGCTAAAACTATTTATTCGCTGGAACTACATGTATATGATAAATTGAAAGGCTTTGAATCAGATGTGTGTATTAAATTTAGTGATTTTTTTATATATGTTAGAACTCCCTGTATAACTTAGAAAAAGAAAACAGCAAATCTACCCATGCGCATTCCAAAACTGCAGATTTATTGATTTTGAGTTTACATGTGCACAATTTTGGATTGAGCATGTGTAGAAGCTGCCTTTGAAATTAAGAGATCTGTTTTGATAGTAAGTTGTAACTCAAATCTATTACTGAAATAAGTGTCAAGGTGGAGCTTATATCAAAAGTTACCTTCAAAATCCTTTAAAATCTCTTAAAATCATATTTTACCAACACTGGCCAAGTTTTAACACTTTTTCTAAGTATATGCCTCTGATGCAGATAGTTCACACAAAAATACTTTTAAGGTCAAATGTAACACATACCCTTTTCAACGTTTTTATGGGCATAAGAGTAGAATTTTGGACTGGTCCATACATTTCTTTGTTGGGGTGAATTTATTCTAGATATGACTGGCCATCTATTGATTTGTCTGCTTAGATGAAGTTATGAGCTTAAAATGACTTTGATTTCTCTTTTAAGTGCATGTGAACCATCACATTTAACCATGATCATGTGAACTAATTATTCAAGTCCAAGGAATCATAAATATATAAACTCCGCGTTCCTTCTATAACAAAATAAGATCAAATTAATATTCTTCTTCAACTAGTTAACAAAATAAGATCAAATTAATATTCTTCTTCAACTAGCCATATAATTCATATATTTCAAATGCAGTAGAGGTTTCCAAGTAGCCATATAATGCTTTCTTTTTGGCTATCATATCACCTCTTATATGGAATATGTAATGTTTACTATAATTGTAGGGAAATTTTAAAATATTCTTTTGAGTGTAGGGTCCAAAACAATTATGTTTTCCATATTTGCAAAATTTACAGTGATGCTAAACAAAGCAGAAGATGTCTTCTTTCCTCAAATTTGCTTATTTTATCTCATCCTTTCATTAATTAAAATTTAGTAAGATACGTAATATGTGACCGCAAACATGAGACATAATGTGGGGATATAAAAAGTAATGCTCTTTTAAAGGTACGTGTCTAATGTCTTTAAATTTTTGTAACGTAGAGCGTCTACAACAGATTCAACTATAATATTCAGGGATTATTTTTCTTTACCTTGATAATATCCAAATATCATGCATGCCTATTAAGTAGGTACCCAACCTAAATTTAGGATGTTGAATTGCAAACTGAACATTATTTCTTGAGAATATTGAGCTGTTGGAGATTCTCTTAGACACCGCATTTAATCTATGTTTTCAAGAAATTAATTGCATGGTTTTTTACCAGGTGGAATTCAAATTCATCAGCAGTGCTACCGGAATCGGTCTCGGGAGACCAAGTCATATATGTGGTAGGCATTCTTCGATCCGCTGTTCCAAATTCTTGTGTAAACAACTGTTTGGATATCGTGCTTCGTAGTCACAGACACAAAGCAGAAACTGCCAGCCAGCCCCACATTGGTGCAAAGCAGTATTTGCCCCACATATGCGGCCCGCTCATGTGTTGTTGCAGAAGCCTATTTTTTCAGGTATATATTTATTCCCATATCTTTTTATTTCCTTGAAATTAAGTTAATTTTCTTTTGCTCTTCTTCCATTTTTGATCTTTTTCATAGAGGAATGCTAATAATTCAAAAAAGAGTAGAACACATTTTATATATACTGCGTGCTTTCAACGGATACTGCTTTGAACTAGATCGACACTGATCTGCAAGTACGTGCGTTTTTCACAGACACTAGCATCCTTGAAATTTTATGTTTTTTCTTTTCTTCAAACTGTAAAACTAATGATAACTTTCATATTGTGCAGCGCACTGGATCCAATAGTTTTGCCTACTGTAGCAAGTAAACAGTTAAGCAACGACTTTTGAACTTTGTACAGTCATTATCAACTATGTTGGCTTTTGCCTATTGTCTAACAAGGTGCGTCATATGTATATCAGTGTTAGTAATATTATGTTTTTTCTATAAATTTCTGCATCATGTACATATATCAGTGTTATTAACATCATGCAGACCATTACTGAATTTTTTTAAAGGTCAAAGATTCAAAGGAGAGAACATGCTTCTGGTTTTAGCTGGATTTATGCTAATTCTTTTAAACAATGTCATGTTTCCATGTTACATATGCACTAATGTGATTCTTAAGAATTTAATAGTTGTTTGTTCAGGTCCTAAAATGGCAGTGTTCGTATATATTGACTCTTCAATTCCATCCGTGTTTGAATATAATCAAACTGTCATAATATTTCGTGGGTTTGTCTTTACCCCTGTAATAGCGATGCTGCTTTGAAATACTAAAGGAATAAAATGTTTGGCCTTTTTTTGCCTGATTCCTCAACATGGTTATTCTTACACTTTTGCAGCCTGGTTCAGCAAGCACAAAAGTTTTTTCTGGAGAAGAATAGTTCAAATGATGCAAGAAATGTAATTTCTGTTATTATCTTGATTCTACATTTTTAAAATATGCAATCGTTCATTGTTCTTTTTTTTCCGTCTTTCATGTAAACATATATACACATAAGAGTTTTTCTAAGTTAAATACACTAGATCATGTCCTACTTGGATTTGTGCAACTGTGCAACTAAGTCCTATTCAGTCATTTAGATGGAAACTCTAATCTATTATCCATATTATATCAGTGGAATATAATTTTAGAATGAAAGTATATTTGATAATAATAAATGATTGCAATGCTCCCACCATAAAACGATCTAGAAGAATCCCGAATAATTGTTCCAATGAAGCTGTTCCAGGACTCAACCTGGGAAGTGATTTTTCTTTCCATGTCGCCAAAATTCTAGTGAAAGTGTATTAATATTGATAGAAAATAAATACACAACATAGTAGTATCATGAGTAAACAATAGTTTATTATAATAGACTATAAAACGTGCAGCTCCTATGGCTGCTGAATGGGATGCTGCAGTACCTTTAGCTGAAGGCGTTGCCCCTGCAGCCATTGTCAGGAAGCTTGCGGTATGACCAAGCTTTAAGCCTTTTATTCTAGGTTTTTTTTGTATGAATTTTCTCATGACTAGTGTGTGCTAAATTTATAATGGATGTAATCAAGCATGCTTTTTGGTTTTGTCCCCTTTGAGCATAATCCTTGATTGACCTCTTGAAACTCATTGAGAATTAATGGACTAAGAACGGGTGAAAGCTGAAGGTTACCCCCTTGTGTCATTCCAAAGATAAGTGCCATAATCACAATTTAGAAATAGATGAGCATGATTTCCGAAATTGTTATTCATAAAACACATACTGTATTGTCAGTAACAACACAATTATTCATTTTCTCTAATATTGATTAGTGTCGTATACATTCAACTATAGGTCCTGTTGTTTGATTTTGTTCCAAGTTTGTCGAAAAACAAAATTATTAGAACTAAACATGAGTTAAGTCTTGACAGCTATATTTGGTTAATTTTGTTAGCACTTCTCTAGTTCCAGTTGATATTTCTAGATGCATCATTTTGTTCTGAATGATACTACTTATCTTAAAATGTGAGTTATTACTATCATTAAAGACTTGTCTTTGTCATGCTTCTCAAACAACGAACCACCAATAACTCCATACAATAACTCAACTTTCAGGGATGTAATCAGTGACCCAAGCAGCAATAGACATAGCATTGGATTTCATCAGCGAGGCAACAAGCCAACTGCAATTAGCATCATCCACTCTCAGACAAACCCTTCGGACATCATAACTACAACCAGACTCAACAACACTATATTCATATTCAGACATTTCGATTTAGCAGGAGAAAAACTAATTAGTATCTCAATATACATATCTGATCTTTGTTTCAAGACTAGTGTCACTATTCTGCCTAACCTTTTGTGTATTAATTAATATTACATGTTTGTTGTGAAATTTGTAAACCAAAACAGAATTTGTAAATGATAATGAAACAATCTTTTATTTTTTAACTTTTTGTGTATGTTTTTTTTATATTATATATATATATATAATTATCAATAATATATATATATAGTCTATTTGAGTACTGTGATAATGGTTTCTGAGGGATTAGTTTGCATCGGTTGTTATAAAAAACCGATGCAATAGAGAGATTAGTTTGCATCGGTTTTCAACAACAACTGATGCAACAAGTTCCTTTGTTGCATCAGTTTTCATTACAACCGATGCAACATGGGGCCGTGTTCAAGCAACCAACCATGATATTTTGCAACAGTTGTTAGTAACAACCGATGCAAAAAGGACCTTTTTGCATCAGTTTCAGAAATGATGCAAAAGTGTTAAGCCTGTTGCATCGGTTGCATATGCATCGGTTGTTGAACTGATGCAAAAGGGGGGTAAACAACCGATGCAAATGGCCTGTTTTGTAGTAGTGATGTTTAGTGAGTAATACGCATCGTATAAGTGTATAATATAAATAAGTTAGTAAAACAACACTTCTACACAAAAACCATACCTTAACCAATATCACCTACACCCAACAAGTTGGCAAAGTATAATATAATACCACATAGTGACATCATAAGCTAAGTTCTCACTAAAAATATCTACTGGGTCTAAGTAATGACCCCCTACTGTATCCATATTATTAAAGAACATTATAGGTAATATCGTCTAATAACATGGAGAATACGGCTGTTTAAGGGTGACCTAATATGACTATCTTTGGACTATCGCTAACATGTCTTTATTACTCTTTTTTGAGAATTAGATCTAAAATTTTGTTTTTTTACATGTAAAGTATCAATAAAAAGTAATAGACACACAGGTTTAAAATATTCAGATCAGTATATAATATAAATAAATCAAAATCAGAGTCACAGATCATAACAGATGAATATACATCATATACATAATAAAATGCGAGTCTACAAATATCAGTACTAAACCCACATAATATATACATCGCATCCAAAATGTCGTGTCAGGTAGTACACAGTGAATACTAAATAGTATAAATGGCATATCCTCCTAAATGTCAATATATAAAATTGTGAAGTAAACTAAAAAAAGTCAAAATAGTCTACTCTAATGCTAGCACAAAAATCCAAAAGTCAACGAGTCCCTATACCTGTATAGTCTCGACTTAGCTCGAGTATTTTAAAATAAACGGGTCAGACTATATTTAATAAAAAGGTGAAACATTGATATCGTAATTATATGACTTAACAATAATATATAACAAGCCATAATAAAAATATGCCCGAACAAATTCATAATAATAAGGCATATTAATCAAAATCACCCTTTCATAAACCCATATCATGTCTCCGATGGACTGTCATAAAAAATATGGTAATAACAAATTCAAAATTCTACGACGCCAAAAATACTGTCCATCCAAAATCTTTAAAGAAACAATCATCGCTAATAAATAATCATAATCTCGGACCCAAAAAGATTACGATAGCCTCTTGTAGTTTGACCAGTCACTATCACCACTCTCGTAGTTTAGCCAGGTCACTAACACCTTTCTCGCAGTTTGGTCAGGTCGCTAACACCTCATTCTCGCAGTTTCGTCAAATGACAAGGTCACTCTTAAATTGATGGATAAAATGAGTCATTGTCACTAAGAGGTCCATCCGCCTGAAATTCTTTAACACTCTAGGATAATACAACTCTAAGTGTAGCTCACTTTCACTTTAGTAATTATTAGAATCTAATAAACTATCACATACCAGAAAGTGAAATTTCAGCATTTACTAAAAGCTAGTAAATTCCACTCAAAATCTATTTAATAAATTATAATAATAAATGGAAGAATTGTATAAAATGATCATACCAATACGACAATTAGTCGTTTATTAAAATTCTTTGTTCCATAGAAAAGCATGAAATCCAATAGAAATTTAAATCAAAGCATTTTCTTTGTATTTAAAAAGAAAAGAGTTAAAAGATTTTCAGTTTAAAAATAGAATTCCTTTACTAAAATTAGGAATCAAACCAACTTTTTCATAAATAATAACTTACTTTATTTTTATTATATATATATATATATATCATAAAATTTTATTAACTTTAAAACCTTATAATTATTTCAAGAAATGAATAATTTATTTTAAAATATAAGTATGAAAGTTCTAAATGTTTTAAACTCTTTCGAAAATCATTTAAACGGCTTTTATAACTAAAATCACTTGAAATTGGATTAATTACTTTCATAACCACTTTTCTAAAATAATGCCATATCTTACCTTTTGCCCCTAAAACATTTTCAAAATTATATACTTATAAATGGTAAATTTCAAAAGTTTTATAAATAGATGTCACTTATCTTTAAAAGCTTTAAATAGAAAAAAATAATGAGTTAAGAAGATAATATGATTTAACTATATTCTATAAATTAAATTTCAAATAAAGATCCAATTAGATAAAACCTTATTTTGACAACTTTTTCAAAACACTTAAACAATTCAAATAATAAATCCATCAAAAAAATCAACATCTAAAGCTAACATTGTTCTATAACATATAATTCTATAAAAACTATTTAGCGATCTAAGTTGCTTTCTAACAACTTCGGTCACACAAACAATGCACAACAACCAGATAATTTAGTTACAATTGATTAAACGCATTTGGATGATTTTCAACATTATGCAATTTCACAATCGATAATGTGTTCGAAATCCAATATTTCGAACATACAATTTAACCAATTCAACCACCAAACTAATTAAAACCATAGCATACAATTTTATTCCAGGCATTTCAATCAATCATTACCCAATTTTATCACATAATCATAATCGATTAAACAAGTAAATTATTTTGATATAGAAATGTGAGTTAATTAACTCACCTTAACCCATTGCTTGTTGAAATTCCATTTGCAACCATCTGCACCTAAACCACAGTTCCTACTAACATCATCAAAAATCGTTGTAGCTGCTTCAATCGTGCATACTTTGCCTACTTTGTGACCTTTGAATTCGTCAGCAACCGCCTAGTCCACGAACTTCGCTAGCTACTTTCTCAATGCCCTAGGTTGTTGTCGCACTTCACTTCCTACTGCCGCCTCAACCACACTCGCGTTTGGCCTCATCACCCGCATGCAATTTACCGACAATCGAGGGGTGCAATCCTCCTTCCATTGCCGCACGAACGCCTTCGTCTCCCTGACGTCGATGAGATGCCAACGCCTTTAGGTGCAATTCCTTCATCCATTTTTTTCTTTTTTCTGAACGATTTATTTTGTGTATCATTTTGGGAGTTAAGGCATGCTAAGGGAAAAAAAGTTTTGAGAATAAGAGTGCATGTTTGGGTTTGATAAAAAGGAATGGGCTTTGAAGTGAAAAAGGGAAGAGATGAATGATTTGAATCTAAGATGTTATTTCCACTTAAGTCCTTACATAAAAAAATTCCCATTTTATATTTTTAAATTGCAAACTGAATCTCGTTATTCACATAAGAATATACTTATCATTAAATCATTGAATAAATTCTAATTCTAATTTTAATTGATGTATCATATATTTTATTAAAATATTTAAATTCAATAATTACTCCTCCTTTTCGATTTATTGATTTTATTGAAGATCAAAAAGAGTTTTTAATCCATTTCGAGTATATAAAATTATTTTGTAACGACCCAGAATTTTTATTAATTAAAAATTGAATATTTAATTAATTTTAAATATTTATAAGTGAATTTTTAAGTCAAATAAATTTTATTTTGATTTATTGGATTTAATTGGATAATTAAATCGATAATTTAATATGTTAAATTATGGAAATAATTGAAAATAGAGTTAAATATGATTGAAAATGATTTGTAAAATTTTATTTTATCATATTGAAGTTAGAATGATATTTTAGAACTTTTAAAATCGAAATAAAAGTTAATTTGTGAAAATTGAATATTTTAATATTTAATAATCGACTGTAAAATAGCCAATTTTTGAACAGTCTCAGAATTGAACGAAACCAGTTCCATTGGATCCGTAATAGTTAGTTATTACCGGATTTTAATTTTCGTGTCAATCGGAGTTATCATTTGATCGTGGCAGCTCGAAACGCATCGAATCGTTTTTAATTTAAATTTGGCGAGTGAAAATAGCCATTTTTCAAAAAGTCTCGGATTTCGACGAAACCAGTTTCATCGGATCCGTAATGTGATATTATTGTAAGGTTTCAAATTTCAAGTCGTTTGGATTTACCGTTTGTCCGGTACAAATTAAAACGCCTAGAAATCGATTTAAATCGGTTTAATTTAAATTGAACGTTTTCAGCCATAACTTGCACATACTTCCGAATTAGCTTCCGAAACCTGTTCCATTGTGTCCGGAACGCGGGGTAAACCTTAGAAACGCTGGTTACGGCGTCTAAATCGGAGTTCGGAATTCCCGGGATGAATAGTGTTTACGCTTGCTTTTCCTATAAATACAACCTCACTCTAAAAAATAAAAAAATATATCCAAACCCTAAATTACAAACCCTAGCCGCCAGTTACAATTCAAGGGCCAGAAATCATTCTCCTTCATCCCTCAATCTCTCTCAATCTACAATGAATTAGCTAATGTGTTCAACATGAAAGTTGTTGAGAATCTCGAGAGCTTGAAATCCATACGGATATGATCTTGGTTGGAGTCGCGGAGAGGGAGAAAAGGGGCCGTGATGACCATCAGGTCGGCATGCAAAACGAGACGCATCTTAGGGCCGAGTGCGTGCGGTCATGGGCTAGGGGTAGAGGAAGTCGAGAGCTTCGAGTTGGTGGTTGTGTGATCGTGTATAGTCGTGTATGGAGGGAGAATAATTCAACCCTAATTCATGTTTATGGGTTTGATGAGTGCGGCCTATTAACTGAAGATGGAATGCAAGTGGAAGATGAAGGGGGACGGTCCAGATGTGTGGGAGTGGGATCTGATGGCTAGGATTGAGGAGAGGTTAAATTAATTAAGTTATGTTATATTAGTTTATATAAAACGTGTACAAACTTCAAAAATTCATATCTTTTTCATACGAGGTCGAAAAAATGCAAATCCAGTTGCGTTGGAATCGTATGGACGAGCACTACGCGATGGAGTTGGTTTGGAGTCGTTTGGAGTTAGTGAGAATTTCGGGTAAAATTAAACGCGCGTTTAATTTTATTCGAAATAAAAGCTAAAACGGAATTTAAAACCAAGGTGAGAATTTCTCACTCAATCGAATAGATTTCGATTTTATTTTAAATAGTTAGATTTAAAATATTTGAATGCATGTTTGAATGATGACTGTAAATTATTGATTGTTAAAATAGACATTATGCGCCGTTAGTAAGCGGATGTTATTTAATATAAACATATACCGCGAATATTTCATAAACAGTGAAATTGGTATTATATATAATATCAATATATATATATATATATTGGCATATGTATATATTGCAGTTGATTGATTTCCCGCATTTTTTGTTTAGCGGATGAGACCCTATTACGCCGTTATTAAGCGGATAATATTTATTAAAAACATGTACCGCGATAATTTCGTACTAGAGCGAAATTGGTATTGTGCTAATGTTTTTGGATGCAGGAAACAGGTTGGAGGGATCCAACTGGATTCCTCAACAGTATTTATTTTATTTCAGATATTTTGATATTTGATGGATTATCATATCGATATATGATATCGTTGTTAGTCGTGATTGACTATTTGGTGTGTAGCATCATTGGACCCAGATTTTGGGATTTTAAAATGATTTTAAAAGTGATTTTGAAAATATACTATATTTTTGGAATTGATCCATTATAAATAAATAACGTTACAATTTTTAAAGTTATAAAAATTATAGTTTTTGTGAAATATAGTTAAAAGCTGATTTTTGAGAAATATGAATTAATGACCTTATAAAATAGTTAAATTGGATTTTTGAATATATTATAAAAGTTAAAAATAGGATTTATAAAATTTGATTATTTTATAAATCAAGATGGTGGAATTATAAAGGAATTTAAAGACGTTTTAAAAAAATAATATAAATTAATTTATATTAAGAGATTTATAAATGGATATTTATAAATCGAAATATTGACATTATAAAACGAGTTTTTATAAGTGTTTGAATGAAGTGAAAATGAAATTCATTAATGAATGAAATTTATAGAATTATATAACGGTGAAGTTATAAATGGAATTTTATAAACAATAGGTTTATAAAATTTGTAAAGTTCAAAGGAACGATTTTTGCAAATAAATAAATTATAAGTGTTTGACTTATAATTTGGACTTTTGGTTTATAATTAAGATTATAAATCGAATAGGTAAATAAAGAAGATTTATAAAGGAAGTTGTTATGAAATAAATGGAAATGGAATTTATAAACGTTGTTTTATAAATTCGCAAACGACTTATTTTGATAAGTTAATTGTTATAACCTATTAATGGAGTTATATTGACATTTTTGAATAGTGAATAATCCTTTAAAATAAAATGAATAGAAAGGATGAAATTTGTTAATGAAGTATATTCACGTTTTTGAATAGTGAATAATACGTTAAAGAAAATGTATTGAATGTGAATGTTTTAAATAGAATTAAAACGATTTAACGATGTTTTAATTGTGTTGAGATTCGAAATCATAGATTTCAACATTTATTGTTGAAATAGACATTTTCGAGAAATAAAAGGAAATGGTGGACTATAACACTGTTGTTATAGTAAATGATTTCCGAAAGGAAATGGGTTGTATAGTATTGGGATTATATATCTATTTAATTTCGAATCCCTATACTAGTGATTTTGGGACGTGTAACGATGTTTTACGCAACATTCGTTTTGGCCCAAATAAAAATGTTTAAGAGAATGATTTCCCTTAAAGAATGAATAATATACTTAATTCGATTTAAGTATATTGAATATTTTCAAAGGTTGAAAATAAAAAGATTTGTCGATTACTTATTTTTGATAAGTATGGAAATGTTTTCCAATATGAAGTGAATAATTAGAATTTATCTTTTTGAAGATAAATTGAAATGAATTATTGAAATCGAATATGCATGGATATTTTGAAATATAAATTCATTATGGAATTTATATGTGAAAAGTGGAATTTGTTTGAAAATAAATATTGATTTATTTTTGAAGTGTTGAAATTATATATCTTATAAAGATATTTTGGAAAATAAATAATTTGGAAAATTATTTGGAATCTGGTGATGTATGCATATCAATTGATAGTTCAATAGCCGACTATCAATATTTCCCTTTGATTGGGTATTTGATATGATTGTTTGAATTTGAATGCACACTTATTTTTGAATAAGCGCTCACTATTCGGGTTAACCGGGAAGGGACCATGGGGTCGTATAACCCATTCCGAATATGTGATACGACGTGAATTGCATTTGAAGATCGGTGTTGAAGACCGGTATTTGCGAGAGCGATAGGAGGACCTATCGATTGTCTCTGCACTGGGTCGCTCCTGGTATAGAGATTCCATAAGTGATGGGAAATCCGATCAGGATTGTGAATATCCGGATTGCAAGGACTTCTTTGTAAGTGCCTTCGGTTTTGTTCGAGCCCGGAACAAACTTGTATGGATTGTATGCCTGACATTACAAGTTGAGATATAAAGCCGATTTCTTTCAAATATATTTCTGTTGGTGGCGGAGAATTTATTCTTTGCTTAACACCCTTCTTTGAGACGTACGAGCTCAAAGGTTATATAGTTGAAGTTATCAGCGATATATTCCCAGTTTGGTAATGTGACATGCTGAGTGATGCTGAAATGATCATTGTGTTGATTATTTGTGATAGGATCATTTATTTGATCGTCTATCCTTGTGATCATTGTGTTGATCATTTGTTGACCCAAAGCATGGCTTTTGTATAAAGTATGTTTTTGTGGACGTGAATTCGTCGAGCCTCACATCCCGGTAATGGTCAAAACAGGAATGATGCGGCAAGGTTATGAGGGGTAGCTCCCTTTAGGGTATGTGCATTTCCTTCTGGAAAGGGTGGTATCATGGTATGGAGCCCAGATACTTACTCATGTTGAAACACTATATTTTATTACTGTGTGGTGTTGTTGGTGACGAGCGCTCGGTTAAAGGTCCGATGGGACCGGGGGATGCCATATTCGTGTAGTAGTTACCTAGTGATAAAGGTAACCCGGCCTTGTGTTGGCAGAGAGCTGGTTAAGTTCTCGGGACGTCCAGCCAGAGGCGATCCCATGTGGCAGTAGGAAGTTCCTTAGCCTGACCATTTGTTGGAAATCCAATTCCCAATACGAAACTTGTACGGTATTAGTTGTAGAACCTGCCATTCACTTATGGTGGTCACCACTGTTTGGATGGTAGCTATAGTAGGCATAGTTCGAAATGTCTATGTTGGCTAAGATTTATATTCTACTTTCGAAATGAATTTTTCCTACACTATACACTAATAATAATATCAAAATGTTATTTTAAATGCGTATCAAGCATCTTTGACTATCATAAGGAGAAATCTCCTCCGATTCTGCGTTTGCATTGTGTGTGTGTGCGGGAGGCCTTATGGTAGTCTCATTTTTAAAAGCATTGCGAATTGAATTTAAAAATATTCCTCTATTTTGATTTTAAAGATAAATAAACTGTTTTGAGTTCTCACACCAGTCACATGACTGACTCGGAGTTTATTGTTTTCCTTCCTAAACTCTGGGTGCCCACCAATTTCCACACGGGCAGTCAAGAGTTAAGGTTTATCAGGATATTCTGGATATTCTGGAGTTGCTGGAGGCAAGCTGGATGGCATGGCATATTACTTATATAGTATTTCTTTTTCCACTGCACTGTTGTTGTTGTATGTTGTTGTACACTCTGATGATATGATATGATGTAATGAAATATAATGTGATGTAATAACTGATATAGTTCTTTATTTAAAGATTATTCATTTATTATTATATGTTGTTCCGCTGCGAATTGTGAGATTCTGTTGTTGTTCTGTTGTTTTCTTTCTGTCCGTTCTATTTTCAAATTCTCTTTTTCTATTTTAAAATTTTCTGTTTTCAAATTTCTCTTCTCCCTCTATTTTCTATCTTCTTATCTATTCTTCTCCCCTTTTCTTTTCCTAAATTCTTTTTAAAACCCATAACATTCCGTGTTTTCGGCCTTCGATTTCTCGGCAGTCGATAAAGTGAGTATCGATGTTGAATTTTCGAAGAACGAAAGCCCAGACGTTACATTTGGTATCGGAGCTGATGGTTAAGCGACAACCATGGTTCTGTTGGGTATTAATTCATTAGAGATAGAGTCAGCAGTACTCTAGAATGAGTTTGAGTGTAATAATAGCTATGAGTGCGTATTTGTTAGTGAATATAAAATTGTTTTATATTGTGATGATTGGTTTATTGAGTGGCATATGAACTTTCGTCAGCACAGCCTCGAAACTGAGCCGAAGGGGTTTCTAAACACTTGAATAGAACAATTCGACACGATATTGTTTTTAAATTGGGTAAATGAAATAATTTTGCCTTGATTATATTTTATATATAAAGGAATAATTTTAAAAAAAATTATTAAAGTGTATATAAGTTGATTGTTAGGTTGTTTGAATAATCCAAATAAAAGAATAATTGTATAAGCAAAAGAATTATAAGAATTAAAGTTATAATTAATGTGAATTACAATTGTAAAATAAACTTATATATAAGAAGTGAAACTATATAAAATATGAGTTGTGAATAAAAGTGAATTTAAAGTTAAATGGAATATAACTTAAGAGATATTGAATTAAGTTGATATTGGTATCGAAGTAAATAATCAAGTGGATTAAAAGAATATGAACTTAAGTTATGTAATAGAATTCAACTTTGTAATTGAATTGAATGAATGGCTTGGCTGTTAATCAATTGAATGTGAATAATTGATATGAAAAGATGAATATAAGTGTTAATTCATTAAAATCTAATGTTATTGGGAGTTGAATAAATTGGAATGGAAATCAATTTAATGTTAAACCAAATTGGATGAATATAAGCAAAGGAAATTTGGTTGTAATAAATATACATTGGTTGTTATATGATTGTTGATTGATTGTATATAATTCATTAAGTGTTAATGAAATTGAAAGCTATGAAATTGAATTCAAACTTGAAGAAAATAAGTTGAATAGAATTGAATGTGAATTAGATTCAATTAGTAAATGTAAACTAATTGAATTGAAAATGAATGTTGATAAAATCCAATGTAAATAAATCAAATGTGATTTAAAGTGAAAACCAATTCATTAAATATTAATGAGAATATAAATGAATATTGTTGGTTATGGAATGTAGTTGGTTGATGGTTGAATATATATTGCATTTGCTATATTATGTAGTTGTTATGTTGCTATATGTTGTATATTGAGATTATTTGCATATGTGCATGTTCTCATGTTGTTTGTTGAGTGATTAGTAGGTGCGGATCGCGTTTGCTTCGCATTTGGAGTTCGCTTTTGCGCTATATTAGCCGTATATGCTTGCTAATAAAATATAAGGTACATATCTCGGATTAAATATCGCACTTTTATACTTTTTTCCCTTCGGGATGCCTCATTACTTGATGAGATGTATATTTGTGATATATATACTGTCATTTTTTTTCGGATCGAGCCGCGCAAAGGAGACTATGGCGAATTTTTCCGAAAATTTAAGGCGTTAGAAAAATTTGAGAAAATTTTGGAAAAATTTTGAAAACTTTAAACTTTGATTTGGAATTGAAAGTTAAACAATAGTAGTTGTTTTTGAAAAGATAACTAAGTATGATTTGAAAACTTAGTAAAGATTTGTAAGAAGTTTAATTATGAATTTTGGAAAGTTAATAGATTTTGTAACCTTTCTTACTTGTAATTTCGAGGACGAAATTCTTTTAAGGGGGAAAGATTGTAACGACCCAGAATTTTTATTAATTAAAAATTGAATATTTAATTAATTTTAAATATTTATAAGTGAATTTTTAAGTCAAATAAATTTTATTTTGATTTATTGGATTTAATTGGATAATTAAATCGATAATTTAATATGTTAAATTATGGAAATAATTGAAAATAGAGTTAAATATGATTGAAAATGATTTGTAAAATTTTATTTTATCATATTAAAGTTAGAATGATATTTTAGAACTTTTAAAATCGAAATAAAAGTTAATTTGTGAAAATTGAATATTTTAATATTTAATAATCGACTGTAAAATAGCCAATTTTTGAACAGTCTCAGAATTGAACGAAACCAGTTCCATTGGATCCGTAATAGTTAGTTATTACCGGATTTCAATTTTCGTGTCAATCGGAGTTATCATTTGATCGTGGCAGCTCGAAACGCATCGAATCGTTTTTAATTTAAATTTGGCGAGTGAAAATAGCCATTTTTCAAAAAGTCTCGGATTTCGACGAAACCAGTTTCATCGGATCCGTAATGTGATATTATTGTAAGGTTTCAAATTTCAAGTCGTTTGGATTTACCGTTTGTCCGGTACAAATTAAAACGCCTAGAAATCGATTTAAATCGGTTTAATTTAAATTGAACGTTTTCAGCCATAACTTGCACATACTTCCGAATTAGCTTCCGAAACCTGTTCCATTGTGTCCGGAACGCGGGGTAAACCTTAGAAACGCTGGTTACGGCGTCTAAATCGGAGTTCGGAATTCCCGGGATGAATAGTGTTTACGCTTGCTTTTCCTATAAATACAACCTCACTCTAAAAAATAAAAAAATATATCCAAACCCTAAATTACAAACCCTAGCCGCCAGTTACAATTCAAGGGCCAGAAATCATTCTCCTTCATCCCTCAATCTCTCTCAATCTACAATGAATTAGCTAATGTGTTCAACATGAAAGTTGTTGAGAATCTCGAGAGCTTGAAATCCATACGGATATGATCTTGGTTGGAGTCGCGGAGAGGGAGAAAAGGGGCCGTGATGACCATCAGGTCGGCACGCAAAACGAGACGCATCTTAGGGCCGAGTGCGTGCGGTCATGGGCTAGGGGTAGAGGAAGTCGAGAGCTTCGAGTTGGTGGTTGTGTGATCGTGTATAGTCGTGTATGGAGGGAGAATAATTCAACCCTAATTCATGTTTATGGGTTTGATGAGTGCGGCCTATTAACTGAAGATGGAATGCAAGTGGAAGATGAAGGGGGACGGTCCAGATGTGTGGGAGTGGGATCTGATGGCTAGGATTGAGGAGAGGTTAAATTAATTAAGTTATGTTATATTAGTTTATATAAAACGTGTACAAACTTCAAAAATTCATATCTTTTTCATACGAGGTCGAAAAAATACAAATCCAGTTGCGTTGGAATCGTATGGACGAGCACTACGCGATGGAGTTGGTTTGGAGTCGTTTGGAGTTAGTGAGAATTTCGGGTAAAATTAAACGCGCGTTTAATTTTATTCGAAATAAAAGCTAAAACGGAATTTAAAACCAAGGTGAGAATTTCTCACTCAATCGAATAGATTTCGATTTTATTTTAAATAGTTAGATTTAAAATATTTGAATGCATGTTTGAATGATGACTGTAAATTATTGATTGTTAAAATAGACATTATGCGCCGTTAGTAAGCGGATGTTATTTAATATAAACATATACCGCGAATATTTCATAAACAGTGAAATTGGTATTATATATAATATCAATATATATATATATATTGGCATATGTATATATTGCAGTTGATTGATTTCCCGCATTTTTTGTTTAGCGGATGAGACCCTATTACGCCGTTATTAAGCGGATAATATTTATTAAAAACATGTACCGCGATAATTTCGTACTGGAGCGAAATTGGTATTGTGCTAATGTTTTTGGATGCAGGAAACAGGTTGGAGGGATCCAACTGGATTCCTCAACAGTATTTATTTTATTTCAGATATTTTGATATTTGATGGATTATCATATCGATATATGATATCGTTGTTAGTCGTGATTGACTATTTGGTGTGTAGCATCATTGGACCCAGATTTTGGGATTTTAAAATGATTTTAAAAGTGATTTTGAAAATATACTATATTTTTGGAATTGATCCATTATAAATAAATAACGTTACAATTTTTAAAGTTATAAAAATTATAGTTTTTGTGAAATATAGTTAAAAGCTGATTTTTGAGAAATATGAATTAATGACCTTATAAAATAGTTAAATTGGATTTTTGAATATATTATAAAAGTTAAAAATAGGATTTATAAAATTTGATTATTTTATAAATCAAGATGGTGGAATTATAAAGGAATTTAAAGACGTTTTAAAAAAATAATATAAATTAATTTATATTAAGAGATTTATAAATGGATATTTATAAATCGAAATATTGACATTATAAAACGAGTTTTTATAAGTGTTTGAATGAAGTGAAAATGAAATTCATTAATGAATGAAATTTATAGAATTATATAACGGTGAAGTTATAAATGGAATTTTATAAACAATAGGTTTATAAAATTTGTAAAGTTCAAAGGAACGATTTTTGCAAATAAATAAATTATAAGTGTTTGACTTATAATTTGGACTTTTGGTTTATAATTAAGATTATAAATCGAATAGGTAAATAAAGAAGATTTATAAAGGAAGTTGTTATGAAATAAATGGAAATGGAATTTATAAACGTTGTTTTATAAATTCGCAAACGACTTATTTTGATAAGTTAATTGTTATAACCTATTAATGGAGTTATATTCACATTTTTGAATAGTGAATAATCCTTTAAAATAAAATGAATAGAAAGGATGAAATTTGTTAATGAAGTATATTCACGTTTTTGAATAGTGAATAATACGTTAAAGAAAATGTATTGAATGTGAATGTTTTAAATAGAATTAGAACGATTTAACGATGTTTTAATTGTGTTGAGATTCGAAATCATAGATTTCAACATTTATTGTTGAAATAGACGTTTTCGAGAAATAAAAGGAAATGGTGGACTATAACACTGTTGTTATAGTAAATGATTTCCGAAAGGAAATGGGTTGTATAGTATTGGGATTATATATCTATTTAATTTCGAATCCCTATACTAGTGATTTTGGGACGTGTAACGATGTTTTACGCAACATTCGTTTTGGCCCAAATAAAAATGTTTAAGAGAATGATTTCCCTTAAAGAATGAATAATATACTTAATTCGATTTAAGTATATTGAATATTTTCAAAGGTTGAAAATAAAAAGATTTGTCGATTACTTATTTTTGATAAGTATGGAAATGTTTTCCAATATGAAGTGAATAATTAGAATTTATCTTTTTGAAGATAAATTGAAATGAATTATTGAAATCGAATATGCATGGATATTTTGAAATATAAATTCATTATGGAATTTATATGTGAAAAGTGGAATTTGTTTGAAAATAAATATTGATTTATTTTTGAAGTGTTGAAATTATATATCTTATAAAGATATTTTGGAAAATAAATAATTTGGAAAATTATTTGGAATCTGGTGATGTATGCATATCAATTGATAGTTCAATAGCCGACTATCAATATTTCCCTTTGATTGGGTATTTGATATGATTGTTTGAATTTGAATGCACACTTATTTTTGAATAAGCGCTCACTATTCGGGTTAACCGGGAAGGGACCATGGGGTCTTATAACCCATTCCGAATATGTGATACGACGTGAATTGCATTTGAAGATCGGTGTTGAAGACCGGTATTTGCGAGAGCGATAGGAGGACCTATCGATTGTCTCTGCACTGGGTCGCTCCTGGTATAGAGATTCCATAAGTGATGGGAAATCCGATCAGGATTGTGAATATCCGGATTGCAAGGACTTCTTTGTAAGTGCCTTCGGTTTTGTTCGAGCCCGGAACAAACTTGTATGGATTGTATGCCTGACATTACAAGTTGAGATATAAAGCCGATTTCTTTCAAATATATTTCTGTTGGTGGCGGAGAATTTATTCTTTGCTTAACACCCTTCTTTGAGACGTACGAGCTCAAAGGTTATATAGTTGAAGTTATCAGCGATATATTCCCAGTTTGGTAATGTGACATGCTGAGTGATGCTGAAATGATCATTGTGTTGATTATTTGTGATAGGATCATTTATTTGATCGTCTATCCTTGTGATCATTGTGTTGATCATTTGTTGACCCAAAGCATGGCTTTTGTATAAAGTATGTTTTTGTGGACGTGAATTCGTCGAGCCTCACATCCCGGTAATGGTCAAAACAGGAATGATGCGGCAAGGTTATGAGGGGTAGCTCCCTTTAGGGTATGTGCATTTCCTTCTGGAAAGGGTGGTATCATGGTATGGAGCCCAGATACTTACTCATGTTGAAACACTATATTTTATTACTGTGTGGTGTTGTTGGTGACGAGCGCTCGGTTAAAGGTCCGATGGGACCGGGGGATGCCATATTCGTGTAGTAGTTACCTAGTGATAAAGGTAACCCGGCCTTGTGTTGGCAGAGAGCTGGTTAAGTTCTCGGGACGTCCAGCCAGAGGCGATCCCATGTGGCAGTAGGAAGTTCCTTAGCCTGACCATTTGTTGGAAATCCAATTCCCAATACGAAACTTGTACGGTATTAGTTGTAGAACCTGCCATTCACTTATGGTGGTCACCACTGTTTGGATGGTAGCTATAGTAGGCATAGTTCGAAATGTCTATGTTGGCTAAGATTTATATTCTACTTTCGAAATGAATTTTTCCTACACTATACACTAATAATAATATCAAAATGTTATTTTAAATGCGTATCAAGCATCTTTGACTATCATAAGGAGAAATCTCCTCCGATTCTGCGTTTGCATTGTGTGTGTGTGCGGGAGGCCTTATGGTAGTCTCATTTTTAAAAGCATTGCGAATTGAATTTAAAAATATTCCTCTATTTTGATTTTAAAGATAAATAAACTGTTTTGAGTTCTCACACCAGTCACATGACTGACTCGGAGTTTATTGTTTTCCTTCCTAAACTCTGGGTGCCCACCAATTTCCACACGGGCAGTCAAGAGTTAAGGTTTATCAGGATATTCTGGATATTCTGGAGTTGCTGGAGGCAAGCTGGATGGCATGGCATATTACTTATATAGTATTTCTTTTTCCACTGCACTGTTGTTGTTGTATGTTGTTGTACACTCTGATGATATGATATGATGTAATGAAATATAATGTGATGTAATAACTGATATAGTTCTTTATTTAAAGATTATTCATTTATTATTATATGTTGTTCCGCTGCGAATTGTGAGATTCTGTTGTTGTTCTGTTGTTTTCTTTCTGTCCGTTCTATTTTCAAATTCTCTTTTTCTATTTTAAAATTTTCTGTTTTCAAATTTCTCTTCTCCCTCTATTTTCTATCTTCTTATCTATTCTTCTCCCCTTTTCTTTTCCTAAATTCTTTTTAAAACCCATAACATTCCGTGTTTTCGGCCTTCGATTTCTCGGCAGTCGATAAAGTGAGTATCGATGTTGAATTTTCGAAGAACGAAAGCCCAGACGTTACATATTTTCTCTTTAAAACATTTTATATTTATTAAATCATTTTATTTGAATTTTAATATGTTATCTAAAAAGGAATTTATTGATTAAATCAATTTTATTGTAACAAAAATCCTCTATTAAATAGATTTAATTGAATAATATTTAATTCCAAAAATAATAATAGTCGGAATAGAAGTCAAACATTTCTATTTTAATTAAATTAGTTTAATGTTACAGTTTCAAATCGTGGTTGTTACAGACCTCCCCTTATGAAAATTGTGTCCTCGTAATTTCTTATAGGGAGACGTCGCATTAAACTCTAACACTAACCTTTTCGTATTGTACAATCAAGTTAAAATTCGTTCAATTTTCTAATTGTTTAATATTGAAATCAAACTTATCCTAAGTTATAATCTTAAATAGACTCATTTATTAACCTTTATTTCTTATCATACGAAACTTATTGAAAAAAATTCGTGTTAGAATTTTTGAAAATTTTCGGCAGAGTCTCTTTTGTACGGAGAGTCTTTTGCAATTTTCCAAATATAATATATATAATACACATCGACCACACGGTCGGAAATACAATATGTATTAATATTTCTAACACTTCTGTATTTTTAACCAGTAGCATACCTTTATTTTAGCATTTAAAATTACTTACTTAGCTATTAAGCGTGCATAAGCAAGCAAAAGCGAACTATTGCCGCCACATGGTCGCATTTGGCATCCTATAGCACCTATATTTTAACTCAAATCAAACTCATAAGCTCGTATAGATAAAGTTTCATAACATGATAATCATTTAACCAAATATACACATAAAATTCAATTAAGATAAATTAAAGCCCTCATGGTTTTATTATTGGTTTAACTTGTTGAATTTCTTACTAAAATAACTCTGATTGCCTTTAATGCTCTTGTAAGCTCATGGAAAATTTTCATGGTAGATAAAAACTACTACTTAAATTGTGCATTGCATAAAGGGCTAAATACCTAATTCATGTATAACTGACTACAAAATTTTCATGCATAAAATGACCGAATGCCTACACTTTATATATCTGCACCTATACATTGTTTAAAATAGCATTTAATTGTGTAAAACTCATTGTTGTAATTTCATTTCCATATAAAAAGGCAATAATTAAAAAAAATTAAAGGAGAAATCAAATCTCACACTAATATAAATGCATAAAAATCATTACTATAGCTTCATTTGTATAGCATGTTTCACATCGAGTCTTTAAAATAAAATTCTGAATATTGTTCCACTCATTGTAATCACATTAGAGGTTTGATAGACTATGTTTTATTTACTTCTTTTGGATTGTTAGTTATGTTCGAACCTTCAGTTTATGTTTTAATGATAATAACTGTACAATCATATACATATATAAACCTTATCAAGATTGCAGGTATATGCTTCAAGAAGATCATGCTCGAAGATATTGAGACTCAAAGAGAAACGAAGATTCATTAACCATACTAAGGTTATTGTACTATAAAAAAGTCCTAGATAAAATATTGTTAAGGTCTCCTTTGTTATATATGAATATACGAGCATACACAATTTCATGTACATCAAAATAAGGTGAAAAACAGTTTTTACACCTCATAGACATCTATGATAAAACAACAGATGTTTGTGATAAGCTTCAGATTAAAAATTAAAAAAGTCACGAACCATTGAGGATTTTACCTCAAACGTCTGTCATGGAAAAAACTATCACATTTGAAAAGACACTTCTATTTTTAACTGAAAGGAAATCATCTTTCACTAAAGAGTTGCAGCTATTAAAATAAAGAGACTTTCTCCAAGAGTAACAATTTTTCATTTGCAACTTCTGAATCTATAAATACCATTTTGATTGAGAAGTAAAACTCATTGAACTTGAATTAATCTATTCTTTAGTCTCTTGATTTCTAAGCGTTCTCTTGCATATTTATTGTTTACATACTATCAATCCATTATAACCAAAATAGAATTTTGGTTAAATCACTTCCAACAGCTCAAAGTATTCATATTCATATATTCAAAGGAAATCATAGGAAGATTTGTACTGTAATTCAAAAAATATGTTATTGGAACACAAGATTGTAAGAGATACTTTTAGATTAGCATATTCCTCCGGGCAAAGTGAGGGTAATTTGTTTAAAGGAAATACCCAAGGGGAGCTTCGGGATTGGACATACGACAGGAGGTCCAAACCAGTATAAAAACTCTGGTTTGTACGCTTTTCATTTTACTATTTATTATCTACTATTACATTGATTTATATACTTACATATTATACACAAGTAAGATAGTATACGATCATCATGATTTACAATTGGTATCGATGCAGGGATATTTCAATTTATAGTAACGCATGATTGAAATCGTTAAAAATGGAAAGTAGATTTCAAGAAAGCTAATCAACTGCTCATCCACCACTATTTATTGGTTCTAATTATGCTTATTGGTTAATACGCATGCTAAATTTTATGGAAGCAAATGGATTAGAAATATGGCTAGCAACTCAAAATAAATATAAAGCACCTAACACTGGTATTAGCATATGGACTGATGCAAAGAAAGCAGAGGCATCTTACATTGCCAAAGCTATGAATGTTTTATTTTTGTCACTTGATAAAAATGAATTTTGGCGAGTCGTGCTTTCACTGCTGCTTATGATGTATGGCGTACAATACCCATGAAGGTACGAACAAAGTTAAGCAAACAAAAAAAATTATTTTACAAAAGCAATTTTCATCTTTTAAAATGAAATCAAATGAGTCAATTATTGACATGTATGCTAGATTTTAAACTATACAACACGATCTTATGGCACTAGGAGTAAAATTCACTGATTTTGATTTAGTCACACGAATTTTGAACTCTCTGACAAACGAATGGGAAAGAAAAGTTTTAGCCATCTAAGAAGCTAACAATCTTTCCCAACTCAAAGTCGAAGAGTTAATGAGAAATCTGATGTTGAATGAAGCTAATTTACCAGCAAGAAAAGAGCAAAATCAAGAAAGGAAAAACATCGCATTTCAGGCAAGTAACGAGACTCCAACGTGGAAAAAGATGAGATTGTGTTCATAGCCAAAAATTACAACAGGTTTAAGAAGTTCAAAAAGATGACGAAATTTCAAAACAAAAGCAATATAAATTCCTCAAAACAAACATCAATGAAGTGCTTCGGGTGTGATAAGTTTGGCCATATGAAGAAAGACTGTCCACTATTCAACAATGATAAAAAGAAAAACAAATTTGAAAATTTCAAGAAAAAGAGAAGAGCATTTCAGTAACTTCGGATGATTTCAACGCTTCCTCGTCATCCGATAGTGACAGTGACTTAGAACAAGCAAATGTCTGTTTCGTGGCTAACACAAATGAGGTACTTTCTGAATTAACATACGACGAAATTCTTAAACTTAGTATAGAATAAGGTGACAATTATAGAGAATTAAAAAAATCAAGTAAAGAAAATATGGCAAAATTAAATAGAGCTGAATTATTGTTAAAAGACGAGAAAACTATTTTAGATGAAGAATTAGAATTAGCAAAAAAAGAATACAGTAAATTATCATCTCAAAATGATACTTTAATAAATGATATAGAGAACAACAAAATAGATTATAAAATTGAAAAAGAAAAGAATTAATTAAAAGAAAATTAAGAATTAGCTAATTTAGAAATTTTTGATCTCAGAAATAAATTAGATGAAATTACTAATAATATTTCAAAATTTAATAAAGGAAAACAAAATCTAGATAATTTGATAAAAATTTCAAAACCATCGGGAAATAGGAAGGGATTAAGATTTAATGAAAAAATTCATAAACATTCTAGAAATAATCCGGTTTCTAATAATAATCAAAGATTCAAGAAGTATAGTGCATTACACACAAAATTTAGAAAAACAAAATATAAACATAAGAAAACAAAAATGATTAAAATATGGATTACTAAAAATAATAACAAACTGATTAGACAAAAATACATAGATATATATCCAAAAGATATAGTTTAAAATGAAAATTAAATCTCTAAAGGTTCCAAACCCTCGTGGGTATGGCTACCTTCTCCTACTAACACATAGGATCCTAATGAAGAAATTGCGTACCAATTAAAACTTTTTATTATTTTGTAGGTATATAAAAACAAAACTAGTAATAAGGAGAGCTGGATACTCGATAGTGGATGCTCCAAACATATGACGGGAAATGCACACATGCAATCAAACATCACTTACATGGATGGTGGCACAGTTACTTTTAGGGATAAATCTAAAGGATATGTTATCGAAATTAGAAACGTCATCAATGTTGGTATATCTACTTCTCCTATTATTTCAAATGTTTTATTAGTTAAGAATTTAAAATATAGTTTATTTAGTATATGCCAATTATGTGATAAGGGATTTAAAATCGATTTTGAAAAAGATAAATACAATATCTATGATCAAAATAAAATTTTAAGTTTTGAAGGAACAAGAAATCGAAACATTTATATTCTAAACATGAATATTAATCATAATAATGATTTATGCTTAAACGCAAATCATGATGATCCATGGATATGGCGTAAAAGATTTTGTCACATAAACTTCAAATATGTAAACAAATTGGCTAGAAACAATTCGGTAAATGTTATAGAATAAAGAAAATAGGAAGCCATTAGAGAGAGAGGCAGAAGACATATTATTTATTCTTGAGAATAGATTATCTATTTACATTATATTAGCACCTTTATATAGAGGCCTAGGAGCTTGGGGTAGAACTAATCCCACGATGTGGGACTAAATACAAAACAGTATATAGCATATTCACTATTTATATTTACATATATTATAACACTCCCCCTTGAATATGCGTCTTCAAAATCTTGAATCCTCTGATAACTAGAAATTGTCCGTTTCGAAACGTGTATGATGATTGCTCCCCCTCATTATTATCTTGCTTGCATTTATCCATTCAGTCGATATAGATATTGTCCGTTGCCTCATTAAAAACCTCTATAAGGAAAACCCAATGGGAAAAACCTTGAAAGAGGAAAAGAGTGCAACTTGTGAAATTATAGATATCATACTAAAAATGATATTCCTTCTAAGAGTTTGATACTTCGGGATCAAAATAATGCCTCATTAAACCCTTACTAAGAAAAACCCAATGGGAAAAATCTTCGTGAAGGAAAGAGAGTACAATGACATATTTTATTTTCTTATTTCTTTAAATGAAGCTTGATACTTCTGGATCAAACTAATGCCTCATTAAAACCTTACTAAGTAAAACCCTATGGGAAAAATCTTAGTGAAGCAAAAAGAGTACAATATAGTATGTCATATTTCAATAATTTATTGCATCAGATAGAGTTTGATACTTCTGGATCAATTTAACACATCAGTAAAAACCTTACAAAGGAAAACCCGATGGGAAAAACCTTAGTCAAGGATAAAAATATAATTTAACTTAAATAACATATTTGAGATGTTATTTCTTTAAAAGACGTTTGATTCTTCTAGATCAAGATAATGCCTCATTAAAACCTTAATAAGAAAAACCCAGTGGAAAAAAAATCTTAAATAAGGAAAAAAAAGTACATTATAGCTTATTTCAAATGTTACTAGGGAGTTGATACTTCTGGATCAAGGTAATGCCTCATTAAAACCTTACTAATAAAAACCCAATGGGAAAAATCTTAGTTAAGGAAAAAGAGTGCATTATAAAATACTTATGAATTCTCCCCCTGATTCTAATTTTTCCTCTGAATTCATATTCGTCTTTCGATAACTTAAATTGGTTATAGATACTTCTGGATCATAAATATGTATCTCATTCATAATACAATTTATTAATAGTTTTCTTTGATACAATCAAATTTTCTAAGATTGTTTCTTCCAAATATGGTTTGCATTTTATGCATTTGTATGCTACTTTTATGAAAAACACTTCATGTGCTTTCATTTTTACGCTTCAAATTAGTTTTGCGCATTGTAACTATACATCTTTCATGAATATTAAAAATTTCATTACAACATTACTAGAAAGCAGGAAGTAATCTACTTATCTTGATGTATCAAGATTTTCATTACAACAATACTTAGAAGAAATTTATAATGTACACTTCATGTCTTTTCATTCTTTATAACTACAAAAGTTATATATATTCTTTAGAAGTTTGTATACTTTAATAAGTATTTGCATATCGCAACTATCACTTCAATGAATATTAAGAGTTTCATTTCAACGATACTTAAAAATAGAAAGTAATCTACTCATCATGAATTATATCAAGATTTTCATTACAACAATACTTAAAAGTAGGTTGAAATTACTCTCCTTGTTCTTTGCATTCTTTATGACAATGAAAGTTATTTATATTCTTCAGGAATTTGTATACTTTCATTATTTAATATGATTTTAAACCACACTTATACCTTCGGGGTATATTAAGCATTTCAAGTACTTTTGGTACTTTGCAGACTACAAGTTCAGATTTCTTATTAAGGAGAATTTCATGATGGCCAATCATGTTTTTCTCTAATCCAGGATCTTTAATCCATTTATAAACATAAGCACTTTATTATTTATAAATTTATTATCGATGATCATTTCTTGTCAGTTCTAGACATGATTTATTGGGATCTCTTTAATTATCATGTTTTAGGTACCTTAACCACTTCTAGGATTATTTAAGAATCATGTCATGGATCTCTTTCAGAGCATCCTTAAGTCTTTCTTCAAGAACACTCACCTCCTTTATTTGGCATCTTTATTACTTACTCCAAAAATATTTTGAACTGACTTTTGAACCATATTTCAGATGTGGTTTACAAATTTTGATCCTTCAGGAATTCAAATCTATATTGGAGAAAGTCTACTAGGGATAATATTGATAATATTTTGCATCATTGTATATTTTAATAAATATTTAACACTGATGATCAAAATGAGCTTGTATCCCTTTATCCTCCCCCTCAATGTTGACAAACATTGTCATATTAAATAATAATCATTTTTGGACTCTCATTTTGATCCATTATGATTTTGCCGCCAGCAAATACATCATACATATTAATAATAGGAGGATAATTCTTTTATAAGATGCATTCAGTTGATATTGATTATTAGAGTTTGTTCTCATTCATTGATCTAAGCAATTGGAGGAATTTACTTATTGTGTAGATCATTTGAATACATACATGACTTCAGGTCATTCAATATTTATGTTGATTGAATTTTAAATCACTAAATAATGTCTATGCATAATCTATAAGATGAGCTTATAACAAACTTCAGGTTGTTAGCTAAATATTTACATATATGGATGTATACGTGCGTCCACGTATTACATATATATTACAAAATTTTCATATTCTTTCTCATTTGAATTAGTGATTTTTAGAACAAACTATTACAATGATCCAAACTATTAGTTTCTATTTATAAATCAATGTCAATGCAAACCTGTCAAAACAGCATGATAATTTTCAAAACATTTGGTTTGAAACCATATCGAACTTCTGGTTCGAATAAAATATACACACAACTTTAAGTTGTTAATTTTTATTCCTCAATTATATCTCAAATATCAGTTTTGAACCTAATTATGATTACTTATCAAGGAATAATTTTTAATTGCGTATAGACATTTCTACACATCTCTATTGAGAGTTCTGTAAAAAAAAATTACAGCAAAAATAATAATAGTATCTTCTGGATACTTGGAATGTTACAGATACAAATTTCCTCAGGACCGTATGTATAGCTCTCAAACATTTAGGATCTAATCTAAACTAAATTAGGATCCTTTATAATCAAATTTCTATGCATTTATTTGGTTTAATAAAATTACCAAACATATAAGCAAATCTCTTCTAGAGATATGTTATCATTTCCTAATTTATTAGTCTCTTTTAGGGATATTTTATTATCACTACTTCTGGAGTGAATTTATCTCTTCTAGAGATATATATATATATATATGTGCTATTGGAATGTCATATCAATATACAATGTTTCTATTTATAGAAATTACATAATTACAACCTTTACAATAACATAAAACATCCTTACTGGAGATTTTTGTTGTAACTATCTTTGAAATGGCATATCAAACTTTAAATACAATAACAAAATTGGATTCACCAAATGAAAGTTAGATGCGAAAGATAAAACCACTACTTTTGGAGTGTAATATTGGCATACAACATCCCTTTTTTTTTGAAAAATTATTGTTATTGCTTCAAAAAAAATATGGTTATTTCTTCAGGGAATATAGTGTTTCCTTTTAAGGAATTGCAATGTAACAAAAATAAAATTTCTATAACATCTCTTCTGCGATGTTATATTTTGCAATATAAATATAAATAAATCTCTAAAACATCTTTTCAAGAGATTAATACACACACATCCAATGATGTTTGATATATCATATAACATAATATCTTCAGGATATTTGGTTAATATAATATAAATATGAAGATATAAGGTAAGGTATAACTCATTTGGAGATTTTTGTAATCTCTTGTATGCAGCATTATTATCTCATATGATAATATATTATTTTCCTTTAACTTCTTCAAGAAGTACAACCTTATCATTTTACACAATTTCAATAGAACTTCGGGCTTCTAATTCATGAACTTCAAGTTCACTAATTTATTATGAACTTCGGGTTCTCAAATTTTGTGTAAACTGCCTTTTTTTAGAAGCTTGTACATTTTGACAAATTTAAAAAAAATACTGACAAGAATTCGAGCTTGTAAAGTTTGTCAGAAAATCTTTTCATAATTCCAGACTTCAGGCCTTGGACTTTGAGTTATACAGCTTCTATTAAAATAATTCCTTTGAGTTGTTAAACTTATTTTTTCCGTTATAACAGACATTACTTGTCAAAATAAGTACATCAAATAGTAAATCATACGTCTATTTTTATTCCAAACACAAACACACAACGTCATTTAATTTACAATAATCAATGCATTTAATGCATTTATGACAATAAATGATTTAATTTATTACCATAACACTTGCAATTAATTCATTTGTGATAAAAATAACTACAATTAACCTTTATGTGGTTCAGGATATAACTACTGTCACAGAAAATAATTTCATTATAAGTATATGAACTAATTGAACAAACAGTACTCAAAGTAACACAATTTCATCTCAAATATAGGTTCAATATTACTCAATTAAAATGAATATCTTAAAGCGAAACTTTGTTTCCCAATAATCAGAATTTCTAAATAAACAAAATTATCTCAGATATATCCATATTATTCATAATCATAAATAACTATAAATCTCAGATCCAAATCATTATTATTTTCATAAGAAAACTAACTTCATAATTCTTTACCAAATATATCAAAACAAACATGTAAATCTTCAAATCAACACAAGTTATTTTAGAAATTTAGGAAATTAAGATTATTTTAGATCTATTATATTTGATCGATTATATTTTATCTTTTGAAAGTGATTGGATGCATGAAAGAAGGAAAAAAATTAGGAAATAAACTTCCTATTAGAATGCCTTCTTTTTTAAAAAAGAAAGAGAGTAGAAGAGTAGATATGTTTCTATATATTTATTTGGTTTAGTAAAAACACCAAATATATCAACAAATCTCTTTTGGAGATTTTTTTTAATATATTATTTTCACTACTTCTGGAGTGAACAAGTTTCTATACATTTATTTGATTTAGTAGTTAATACCATTGGCAAATATTTTTAGAACTTCAGGTTACAATTTTACTTTAAAAAAAGTCTTTGTTTAGTATTTTAGATCCTAAATGGTACAACTTGATTTTCATTATCAAACTTCAGGTTTGACTGCAATTGAAATCTACCATAATCTGAATTAGATTTTCTAATAATTCAAAGCTTCACATCTCAAATTTATATATTTGAGTTTTGATATGTAATCCTTTTTTTAGTTAGAACTTCTAGTTCTTTATTTTGAGGAAACTTGTAATTTACTGATTTATGAAAACTGCAGGTTCTCAATTATTATTTCCTTTTCCATTTTTTTTAAGGGAAACATTGGAAGATATTAAGCTTATTATGTAAGCTTTTAGTAATGTTTCCATTCACTTAATACGATCTTCTAGATACGTATTATATTTATATTTGTTTCTCTTAGAAACAATAAAATATTTCTTCTGGAAATATAAATCATATATCAAAATAATTTCCAAAGTCTTCATTCAAATCTAAATCAAATCAAAAGGTTTTCAAAATTAAAACCCCATTTACCAACCATGTTTGATTTCTCAAATCCATCTCCAAACTAAATACAATCAAATTCAAAAAAATTTCTTTAATCATCAATATCAAAAATTTTCAAGTTCAAACTTGCATTCCAAAATAAATGAACTAAAAACATAAAAATAAGTATCATATTGAGATCTACAGTATAATAAGATCATAAAAATAGCAAAAAAAAAATTAGATATGAAATATATTAATTAACAAAATGAGAATCAGATCTCAAAGTTTAGATCTATATAAGATCTAAAATTATAAGACTAATATAATAAAATTTAAAAAAATAAGACAACATATTCAGATCTGAAGAAGTAGATCTAGAATGGAATGAGATATAAAAAAAATGATTTGGAAGATTAAATCATCAGAAAAATGAATTACCGTTATGAGATCTATAATTGCATCTAGAAAAGAATAGATATGATTTCATGAATTATCACAATTGTAGATCCATATTTTTTTGTATAGATCGTGCTGATAACGTGTTATAGAATAAAGAAAATAGGAAGCCATTAGAGAGAGAGGCAGAAGACATATTATTTATTCCTGAGAATAGATTATCTATTTACATTATATTAGCACCTTTATATAGAGGCCTAGGAGCTTGGGGTAGAACTAATCCCACCATGTGGGACTAAATACAAAACAGTATATAACATATTCACTATTTATATTTACATATACTATAACAGTAAAGGGATTGCCTAAATTAATTTTCAAAGTTAAAAATCTATTTGATGCATGTCAACTTGGAAAATTAAAGAAAATCTCGTTTAAATCTAAAAAGGATATCTCTATAAAACAACCTCTTGAATTACTTCATTTGGACTTATTTGGTTCAACTCAAGTACGTTCGATAAATCACAATAAATATGTTTTTGTAATTGTAGATGATTTTTCAAGGTATACTTGAATGCTATTTTTAAAGCATAAAAGTGATACATTCAAAATATTTAATTTTTTTTACTAAATGGATTAAAACTCTAATGGATCTAAAAATAAAAAGTATAAGAGGTGATCACGGTGGAGAATTTAAAATTGAATTATGTGCAAACTTTTGTAATAAAAAAGGAATTACTCATAATTTTTTTTTTCCAAGAACACCCCAACGAAATGGAGTAGTTGAAAGAAAAAATCACATCTTACAAAAATATGCTCGAACTCTCCTAAAAATCAGTGGTTTGCCAAAGAATTTTTGGACCAAAGCAGTTGCTGCTACATATTACATATTAAATCGTGTAACAATTATACCTATGACTAAAAATACATTTTTTGAAATGTTTTACAAAAAGAAACCAAAAGTATCATATTTTCGAATATTTGGATCAAAATGCTTTATTCTAAATACAAAAGATAATCTTGGTATATTCGATTCAAAAGAAGATGAAGGATTTTTGTTGAATATTCTGATCAAAGTAAAGCTTACAAAAATTTTAACAAATGAAAAAATGTTATAGAGGAAAGTTTTCATGTCTTGTCTGATGAAAACTTTAAAAATGTAAATAAAGACGACAAAGAAATTTTTGACACTGATCAAAATAAAGCCATTGAAATTGTAATTGAAAATAATGATGATAATCAAAATAACAGTAATTTAAAATCACCATCCCGAATTGCAAAAGATCATAATATTGATAACATAATTAGAAATCTTGATAATAAAGTTTCGACTAGAAGACAAATAAATCAAGTGAGCAGTGTAGCATTTATATCTAATTTTGAACCAAAAAAATTACAAGGAAGTATCAAATGATGATTTCTGGATTTTAGCAATGCAATAAGAACTTAATTAATTTGAACGAATAATGTCTAGGAATTTGTAATAAGGCCAAACGATTAGTCAGTAATTGAAACTAAATGAGTTTTTAAAAACAAAGATGATGAAATTGAAATATTATACGTAACAAAGCAAGATTAGTGGCATAGGGGTACAATCTAGAAGAAGGAATCGATTATGAAGAAACCTTTGCACCTATGGCACATCTTGAAGCCATAAGAAATTACTTGCTTTTGCATGTCATCAATACCTTTAGCCATTTCAAATAGATGTTAAAAGTGGTTTCTTAAATGGTTTTATAAAAGAAAATGTTTAAGTTGAACAACTATCACTATTTGTTCATGGAAAATATCCAGATCATGTTTTTAAACTTAAAAAACATTATATGGTTTAAAACAAGCACCTCGAGCTTAGTATGATCGAAATCACATTTAGTTAATTCTGGTTTTCAAATTGGTAAAACAGATAAAATATTATTTATTAAAAGAGAACAGAAGGATATATCAATTGTTCAAATTTATGTTGATGATATCATATTTGGATAACGAAAATTTATGTAATGAATTTTAAACAATAATGACAAATGAATTTGAAATGTCTCATATGGGTGAATTGAATTTCCTTTAGGCTTAGAAATAAAACAATTAAATAGTGGAATTTTTATAAATTAAGAAAAATATTATAAAGAATTATTAGAACATTTTGGAATGGATAATATATCAAGTAAACCCACTCTAATGGGTACTACAACTCATCTGGACAAAGATGAACATGGAAAAGAATTCGATCAAAAACTATACCGAAGCATGATAGGATCTTTACTATACCTAACCATTAGCAGACCTGATATTATGATGAATCTTTGCTTATGTGCAAGATTTCAAGTACAACTTAAAGGATCACATCATCGGGCAGTTACACGAATTTTACGATATTTATCCAACACTAAAGATTATGGTCTATTTTATACAAAAGGCAGTACATTTGAGGTTATATCTTACAGTGATGCGGATTTTGGTGGATGTAAATAGAATAGAAAACATATAAGTGACACATGTCACTTTATTGGTCATTCGTTAGTTTCATGGTTTAGTAAAAAGCAAAATTTTGTTCTCTTTCAACATGTGAATCCGATTATATTTTTGTTGTGCGCTCAAGTAATATATATGCAACAAAACACTTAAAGACTATAGAAAAATAATAAACAAATCTCCAATATATTGCGATAAATCAAGTGCTATAAATTTATCTAAAAATCCAATTAATCACTCACGAACAAAACATATAGAAATTCGTCACCTTTTTTAAGAGATAATATTGAAAAAGAAATAATAACTCTAGAATTTGTTACTACAGAAAATCAAATAGCTGATGTATTTACAAAACAATTAAGTGAACTAACTTTTATTAAGTTAATAGGGATCTAGGAATTTGTTCATTCAACGATTTGGTTAAATAAATTTATAGAAATAATATTTTGATCGCCTAAATTTGTAATAGTTTATATGCAATTTCAACTGAATAATTAAGTTTATAACTTTAATTAACAACAACCATATTTTTTTTGTATATAACAACCATTTAAATCAAACTACTATCTGTTAACTTCCTATGGGTTAACTCATTTTTTAACAGATTTTTCTAAATATAACTACATTTTATCTTATAAATTCAGTTATATACTACTTTAAAAAATAATAATTAAACACAAATTACTAAAGCAAATAATACAATGTTTTCTGACCACAACTCTACTTATTCAACTATCGACTATAAATCCCCCTTGTCAAATAGCACTTACATATCTCCAACTAAATCCACACCGACATCAACTCATTCAGACTCTCTAAACATTGTTGCATCACCAACATTCCATGCCAGTTTTTCTCCTAAAGGAAAGATAGCTAAACGATCAATTGATCTGAAATCAACATCTCTCACCGACAAAGTCAATGAATTATATCACTATCAACAAGAAATGATCGACGTTCAACGTGAAATGAATTAGGAGCAACAACGTCAAGGATCTCATTTAAATTTTCTTGAAAAATTTATTCTAACAATTTGTGGTCATTCACCAACAAAAAATTGCATACATCAAAAGTCTCCTCGATTACAAGAAAGTCCTCCAAGAGCGCGTAACATTACTTCGATAAATTTGTGCAAACTGGGACCATCAAATAAAGCTTGGATTGACACTCCAGCTCCTCCAAGTTGGTCTCCACTAAAGCCATTACTTGACGATACAAAAGTTGTACCAAGTTCATGGGATACACAACAAAACAATAATTCAGAATTCCCCGACAAAAATTAAAATTTATGTTGCACATCATATTTATTTATTTTGATATGTATACTGTTTGTTATATTTAAAGTTTAATAAACATTTTCATTCATATTAGAACTTTCCTCTAGAAAATGGAAAATACTGATCAAAGATGTCTGTGAATATACCACATACGTCTATCATCAGTTACGGAAAAAATTTCCCTGTAACCATAAAGGTCTGTGGTAACCTCACAGACGTTTGTGAAGACTCTCTGTTTCAAACTTCTGTAGGACAAACATCTATGGAACCATCACAGACGTCTGTCGATTCTTTCTACCTCATTTACACCGAAGCCACAGACGTCTATGACTTCCTCATAGACGTCTGTCACTGCTCTAGCAAAAAAATCAAACAACCGTATATAAAAACTTTCCCTTTTCTCTTCACTCTACCTTCACTTCAACTCCTAATTCCTAAAGCCCTAGATCTCAAAGCACTCAAATTCTTAAATCAATGGCTCCCAAGAAGGTTACCGTCTCCAAGAAGCAAAAGCAAGGCCAATCTTCATCTTCCTATCAAGCACCAGTCACATAAGCTCACATTAATCAATGGCTCCACAATAATTCCAATGCAATCGAAAGATTCGAGGTGCTCACCCAAAAGAAGATCTACTCGGGTCCTTTTTATCGCATTGCTAATGTTATGGAATATGAAATCTTAGGAATTACTACGAACGTCCGCTGTTGTAATTTGATTAGCTATGATGCGAATAAGGTAATCATTGATCCTCTTGCTATTTACCACTTCTACTCCAATCTATGTTGTCCGAAGATTTGGAATCCAAAGAATGATGAGGGTTGGTTATTGTTAAGTGTTTATAGGAAAGAAGTTAAAATTGATGTGTATACCATTGGTAGTATTTTAGGATGTTCCTATGAGGGGATTGATTTAACCGATATACCTAATCACAGTCATCTACCTGGGGATGAAATTACCCATCAAATAAGGGAGGATAGAATGCCGCAATGGAAATCCATTTATCTTCGACCACGGCTAGAGTATTAAATCATATGATAACTAATACCATCATTCCTCGTCTAGGTAGTCATGAACAAATTTATCCTAATGATCATAGAGGTTTGTATGCCATATTTGCTGGCCTATGGGTTAATTGGGCGAAATTTATTCATGACCAATTAAAGGATTTTGGTCCACGCATCGTCGTTCCATTGTTTATGCTCCATATATAATGCGCATCTTGCAAAATCTTGGAGTTTCTTCGTATATCTCACAATACGAAGAAATTCCAACTGAAGATAGCGGACCACGATATCTCCGCTAATGCATCTTCCAAAGAGTCCACCTCGTATCATTCCATTCAACCAATGGACTCAACAACAAAATCATGGTCCTCCTCAAACTTGTGCTCCTCAATAAACCTACTTCTTTCATCCTTCCCAACATCCTCCTTCTTCTAATCATGGTATTGAATATTATATTAGAGGACATTACTTGTAATGTTCTTTAATACTAAGGATATAGCGGTAGGGTCGTTATAGCGTGGTATCAGAGTTGTGTTCAGAACATTATAGAATATAATTGATACATAGTCAAGATCTAAACCTAGTAAGACTTAGAGTCCCGTTCCTTGGGTGTGTAGGGTAGAACTTAGAATTTTATTTCTATTCAGGAAAAAGTATAAATGATTATTAGATTCGATAAGTTATTGACATTTTGATAAGTAAATAAAGAATTTAATAATAAGAGTCTGCATTATTTGGAAAACTAAATAAGATCTAAACCTATGATATTTTGATAAATAAAATAAAGAATTTAATAATAAGAGTCTGCATTATTTGGAAAACTAAAGTATTACTTGAAAATGATATTTTAAAACAATTAAATCTGATATTTATAAAATTTTGGATAATGGTGTATTACTTAGTATTTGTTAAATGTATAGATTCATTTGCATAGATGCATGTTAAACACATTTTGTGTGATACCTCTAGATGATAATACATAATATAGCATGGTCGGAATGAATGTTAAGGTTTGTAATTGAATAAAAGGTAAAGTGATATAAAATTTATTTATATGAATTTCCAATTTAAGTGAAGTTTAAAACGAAATTATAATTCAATTATGAATGTAATAAGTTATTGAATGTTGAATACTTTGATTTCGTAAGCAAAGAGAAATTCTTTAAAAAGATATATATATATATATATATATATATATAAACATATATATAAAATAAAATTTGTGGTTTTAAAATAAAAAGAAAATGAAGTGAAAATGTTAAGTGATATTTGAAAATATCTTATATAAGTTAAGAAAGCAATATATTTTAAAAAGGGTGATAAAATAAAACCGAAAAGAAAAATTCTCAAATATGAAGTAATATGTTTGAAAAAATAATAATAACAATATATGGTTGTGATTTATAATTTTGTGTATGAATAAGTTGGAAAAAATAATAATAATAATAAATTAAATTTTCGATTTGAAATTTTTAAAGGTAAACTTATTATGGCAAAGGTTCACGAATGATCGGTAAAATATTTCAAGCAGAGTCTAATTAATTTAAGTGTAAATTTTTGACATTTTTGGATTAAGTGTTCAGTATTTGACTTTTTCTAAAAAAATGAAAAGAAGTGGAGTAGATAATTGATATATGAATTTGATATTTTGAATAGAAGATTTCAATGGAAGTTATATATAAAATATTTTTGAATATTGTGGAATATTTTCAAAATCTAATGGTTACAAGGTGGTCCTGAAACTTCCTAAAGTTCAAAATCTGTCTTTCATTATTATTTTACTTTTGCCTATTCATCTCACAAGGTGCTTCTGCCTATTCTTTCTACACCAGCCTTATAATGCTTCTGCCTAATTCATTTTAGGATGCTTGTACTTGTGTCTATAATATAAAGTAATACATCTCTTCTTTACTTATTAAAAAACCGAATTTGAATAGGAAAGGAAACTGGGAGCTTATTGCTTTGGTGTTAGGATTATGAATGTTTTTTCGGTATTGATTTATGAACTCATTGTTGTCATCTAATATTTGACTGACATGAGTAGACAATGTAATCAAAGCACTCATTCATTTGAAACTAAGTTTTTGATTTCCACCGCAATTCTAAAGTGGTATTATAATTCAGCTTGCACACGGCTCCTGTAAACATCACTTGTGAAATATTTTCATTTATCAAGATAAGTGTTTTTCCTTTCAAAGTTGACTCGTCATTTGTAAAAGTTTGATCACCAACTTGTAAATCTTAAGGATCGTATACTATTTAACTTGTGTATAATATGCAAGTATATAAATCAATACAATAGTAGATAATAAATTGTAAAATAAAAAGCATGAAAACCATAGTTTTTATACCGGTTCAGACCTTCCGTCCTACGTCCAGTCCCGAAGCTTTCCTTCGGTATTTTCTTTAAACAAATTACCCTCACTTCGCCCGAAGATAGGCTAATAGAAAAGTATCTCCGACAACCTTATGTTCCAATAGAACAATTTTTGACTTATAATACAAACCTTCCTACGATCTCCTTTGAGTATATGAATATGAATACTATGAGTTGTACGAAGTGATTTAACCAAAATTCTATTTTGGTTATAATGGATTGAGAGTATGTAAACATTGAATATGCAACAGAGTGCTTAGAAATCAAGAGAGTAAAGAATAGATTAATTGAAGTTCAGTGAGTTTTACTTCTCAATCAAAGTGGTATTTACAGATTCAGAATATTGAAAATGAAAAATTGTTACTCTTGGAGAAAGTCTTTTTTATTTTAATGGCTATAGCTCTTCAGTGAATGATGATTTCCTTTCGGTTAAAAACAGAAGTGTCTTTTCAATTGTAATAGTTTTTCCCATGACAGATGTTTGTGGTAAAATCCTCAGACGTCTGTGACTTGTTTGATTTTTAAATTGAAACTTGTCACATACATCTGTTGGTTGATCACAAATGTCTGTTGTTTGATCACAGACCTTTGTGAGGTGTAAAAACTGTTTTTCACCTTATTTTGATGTACATGTAATTGTGTATGCTCGTATATTCATATATACTCAAACAGACTTAACAATATTATATCTAGGACTCTTTTATAGTAGAATAACCTTAGTATGGTTTATGAATCTTCATTTTTCTTTCAGTCTCAGTATCTTCGAGCATGGTCGTCTTGAAGCATATACCTGCAATCTTGATAAGGTCTATATATGTATATCATTGTATAGTTGTTATCATTAAAACATAAACTGAAGGTTCTAACAATCTCTTCCTTTTTGATGATGACAACTACTATCAAATATTAACTATATTGTGAAACTATATCATCAAAAATATCAACTGTAGAATGGAAGTATTATTATGTCTGTGTGTGTTTATCTCCTCCTATGTGTGTGCATAAATTTCTCCCCCTTTGTCATTATCAAAATGGAGGGAAATGATATATGATACATATGTAAACGATATAAATGGTCATAGTATGTCATCATTTCAGATTATGGAAAATCATATCTGAAAATTCAATGCAAGATTTAGAAGGAATTGCAACAGAAGTTATACATAGGAAAACAAATAAGCATAAGAGTTTCAAAATAAAACAAAACAAAGTTTAATTGTACTAGTTTTGGGAATTAGATAGGCTTCGTAGTTCTCGTAATATTCCCACTAACCGGGTGGATCCTACTCACACATACCTGGCCATGTCGTCTGCTTGTGGTACTCATCTTCAATGATTGAAAGGCCCTGAAATGCCATGTAAGATGGTGGTTGGAAATATGGAGTAATAGAGACATACATTTCACCATTGTCTTCTTCTTTTCCTCGGCTTGTGTGTGCATGGGAATCTTCCCTCGGTCACCTCTATCGTGTGACGTTCCTTCGGATGAGGCTTGGGAATGATAAACTGGTGTTTGAACCCGAGGTGGAGGTGTTAGGGAAGGCGAAGATGATGAGCGTGAGGAAGATCGGCCATGGACTTCGCGCATTACTTTCCCCAAACAAAAGACACTTTGTCTAGAGTCTTCTCCATCTTTGCCATCCTAATAAAGAATGTAACGACCTCGAATTTTGGTCGTTAGATTTGAACATTTAATTCATTTTAAATGTTGAATGTGAATTATAATTTGATTTTGAATAAGAAGATTTTGGTTAAATTAATGAAATTAGTTAAATTTCAAATATGGAAATTCAATTAGATTTGAATAATTAAAATTAAATATTTGAAATAGGGATAATTTGTGAATTTGGATGTAAATGGTTATGAAAATGGTTTCTAAGATTTCTTTTTGATCTTGTTTGATTTGATTTTTAATATTGAATTTTTGGATGGAATCAAAGGTCGATAAGCTGAATTTGGAATTTTATATTAATTTAATAATGGAATTTAATAATATAATAATGTAAATAATCAGATTTTGATTCGAAATGAATTAGAATAATTTCTAATGTGATTATAAATTCTACATGATTTATAATTAGGTTAGTAAAATTTTAAAAGTAAAATTTTATGTGATTTCGACGATTTTGGAAATCGTTCGAATTAATCGACAAGTTAAAATAGCCTTCTGGGGCACAATCTTGGAATTCGACGAAACCAGTTCCATTGGATCCGTAATAGTGTGTTATTATCGGATTCAAATTTCGTAGTGTTTGGAGTTACCGTTTGTCCGTACGGGTGAGAAACGCGTTGAAATTTAAATCGATAGTTTAATATTTAGACTCGATTCAAAAATCTATCTTTCACATATGATCAAATTAGCCTCCGAAACACGTTCCATTGTGTTCGGAAGATGGGTAAATCCTTATAAACGCCAGGCGACACGTGTGATTCAGAGTTCGTTTGTAAAACTTGAAAGTTTGGAAAATAATAATAGAATAATTGGATTACACGTATATATACACGCGCAAGTTGAAAACCCTAGCCCCATTTTCACCGGCCGCCACTTCTCTTATTTCAATGGCCGAGACTTCACCTCCTTCTCCTCAAATTATCTCGTGATCTACTCATTGTTAGGCTTCACCTTCAACAGCAAAAATCAAGAGCTCGTCGAAAGCTTTAAATTCAACGGCCGAGATGATGTATGGCGAGGTGGATGGAAGGGGAATCGAGCCCGTTTATGATAGATTCGTTCACAATTTTCTATGCCACAGGGAGACCGAGCTCCGTGTGCTTTCGGTCGAAGGTGGAGTTCGTCTAGGCGTTTCATATGAAGGTTGTTGATCGATTTATTGTTAAGCAAAGTGGCCACGATATCTAACCCTAAAAGGCGGCCATGGGTTCGGTTTCGACTGGTAGCGTGCGTGTTTGAAGAAGAAGCAGTGTGCGGCTTCGATCTGAAGGTGGGAATCAATGGCCAAGATTCATTCCTGAAAATAAAAATGTTTTAAATTTATATAAAAACTTTACAAATTTGCAACTTGAGCACACGTTGTCAAATTTCGACGAAACTGGCGGCACCGAAATCACAGCGACGCGATCTACGCTGCAGTGTAGATCTGGAGTCGGATTGAGCAAGTGGAAATTTTAGATCTAATCGAACGAGCTCGATTTAATTTAAAATTTAAAAAGCTCGTCGAAACTCAAGTTGAGTTAATCTCACTCACATCTGGAATGCTAATTAATCTCTACTACTAATAAAGAGAATTCATTATATTGGTTTACTTGGTGTCTTTTTAAAATACCCAGAATACCCTTCGTCTTTCTTTCGTTTTGCATCACATGCCCTTTTCATTTACGTTCGGTTTCTGCGTGTTCTTTCTTCCCCCTTGCTACAGGGAAAAAACAAATCGGCTCTCTCATCTCTAATCTCTAATGGCAATTATCGTTTAACACTTAAGCAAATAAGCTCAAGCATCATTGATCGATAGCCATACAATATCAGATTTAGGTAATTATTCATTGAATTTCATTAGTTGCTTACGATTTGATTAGTATCTCTTTTACGTTCTGTATCTTCATTCTCTCCCTTCTCGCTTACTGCAGGAAAAAACCGTAAATCGGCTCTCTCACTTCTAATGGCAATTATCGATTAACACTAAGCAGATAAGCTTAAGCATCATTGATCTTTATGATTTTAGACTCAGGTAATTTTTTGCTGATTTTCGGTAACTGGTTTCTATTATCAATTAAGCACGAATCGCTGAAAATTTTGATCAGTGTCTACAATGATGATTATCAATTAAGTAGGAATCGCTTAGGATTTTGAGTCATATCTGCAAAGGCGGTTATCGATTAGGCTAGAAACTAACTTTAATTTGTTGGTTTACTGAAAATAAACAATTTACCTCAATCATCATAGATCTCATATCCATTAGACTTGAATCGCATGTAATTATTCATCAATAGTCATTAATTACTTCGGATTTTGAGTATTATTGGGTTCCTTAATTATTCACTGGAAAAGTAGGCCATTCATTATTTTGTTTTACTACTTTCTCTTCACTGTAGAAACTGAAAATGGTTACTATGATCCATGTCAAAGACTAAGAAATTGAATTAAAACTGATTGTGTTCAGTTTGATTACTTCAATAACCCAAAAGCTAAGGTTGATAATGGAGTTTAAGAAAGTTAACAAAAGCGTAATATAACCAATACTTCCAGTAAGCGATAGTAATCAAAAATCAACTCCATTGCAGTAAATCAACTCCAGAGCAGATTTAATGAATATCTGAAAACATGTGGAACTGTTTGTAGATAACGAAAAGATGTACACAGAATTGGTTTTGATCTCCTAAAGACTTAAAGCTGCTTTGGGTGTGTATTTGCATGTGTATATGTGTGTGTGTGTGTGTGTGTGTGTGTGAGTGTCGATTAATTTGAACTTATGTAAAGAAGAGGAAAAAAGGCATGGCAAGTTTAAAATTCATGTTCTCTGAATGATTCAAAGTAGACACGGTAACTAAATATGTTATCACTTATGTCTTCATGGAAAAGACATGTGAATTTGATTTATATGCGACTTTCAAATACAAGAAAAATACAAATATATATGATATTATTTTATTTGTTTCTCAAAATTTTGAGATACATTTGCTATTTTCAAATTTTTCTTCAAAGTTTATTTAAGGTATGATATATATTGCTATTTATATTTAATTAAGTTAATTTTGAGTCAGAATTTATGAGGTGAAAAATGGAAATAAGTAAACATTTAGGAGAAATAAAATTTTATAAAGTAGGAAACAAGTTTAGGGAATTATGCAATCAATGTTCATTCTTATTCAATGAATTATCATTTTTAACTAGAGAGATGTGCGATAATTATATTTTAGTTGTTAAACTATTGGTATTGATTAAATTGGCTTTTTTCTTTTTTTATTCAAATTTCTCTTGATAGATAACTACGATTGCATTAGCGTACAATGAAACTTGGTAAGTTCATCAACTTATACACTATATATATATATACATATTTAAATGTCATGATTATGTTCATCAAATCTTACCACATATATTTAAATTGAAATGAAATATATATATATATATGTGTGTGTGTGTGTGTGTGTAACAACATTCTTTTTCTTATCTTTCAAATGATGCTCTTCGGTAGTTGGATGATTCACATGTTATCATGATGTACATTTGTTGTTTTAATTGCTTTATGCCAAATTGATTCAGTAATTTAGTCCATATAATTAACATGACTTTGTTGGTTCAATGCAGATAAAAAGTAAAGATCACTCACTATTAATCTAATATCCATTAAACATCAATCTCAAATAATTATTCATTGATTTATTTTAATTCTTTCAGATTTTAAGTTTTTTCTGGATTCCTTAAGGATTCATGTGCTATAACTAAATTCGATTTAGTTTTTAATCTCTCGATAATTATTAATAGCTTTGGGAATCTTTTTTAGTTTATCTTTGCAAATTGCAATAAAGAATATGACAAAATGGCACGATTGTTGGAAAGGGAATATTATACCCACAATAATACGAAATGGTTACAAAAAATAATTTATGGCTCCAATTTTGTTTTCATTACTGAAACCGATCAAGTCCTTCATTCCATTTACAACTTATGAAATCTTCAAATGATAAAATAATTCCCTTACATTAAAAATTTTGGTTTGGAAACTGTGAATCATTCACTTCCGGTGATTTGCAACAGTGACATAAACCTAACTCATTATATGTTTAGTCATGTTAAGCTTGGAAATATTAATGACTTTTAATTGATATTATCAAAACTGATTTGTTGATCATACCCAGCATCTCTTTTAGAAAAATTATTCAAGTACGATATATTTTTTAAAATTTTATGTTGTTTTGGTTGTTAGATAGGTAGGATGGTTTATAGTATTAGTACGTATTTTTTAATAAAATGTAGGCCATGGGATTATTTAAATGTTATTATGCTTAACTTACATATGATTCCAACAGAATGTCACATGACTAATAATAATATAGTTAATCATTTTGGCTTCCTGGTTACATAGTAATTCTCTTCCGCTTATCCATCTTGCTTGGTCAATATATAGCATAATATGGATTAAATAATACCCCTTCCTCTCCTTTTACTCTAAATGTTTGAATTAATTATAACTTAGTTCGTCAAAACCCCCATTCCATTCGTCATTATCACCTGATTCATAAAAGCTAAAACAAACTACCTAATATGCAAACTTCAATTGATGCTTTGAGATATTGTTATGAAGTTGTAGTTTGAGATTAATAAATTAAAAACCATGCTATACAAGCTATCCGCAGGCACTAAGTGCATGAGGTGACATGGGTAGTACTTTTTTATAGCTTGGAATTTAATTTCTCTGTGTTGTATTTAAATATTAGTACTGATACCACTTTCACTTTTACGTTGATGGTTAAACCACTTTAAGTCTATTAACAATATAATATTAACTTAGTAAATGTAAAAATGAACCAGAATTAGAGTTGAAGCCTCTTTATATGAGCTTAGGGTAGCAGAAATAACACTAAGTGTTGAGAATTACAGGCCAAAATCCTGAAACTTTGATCCCAATTTTTTTTCCTATAACTCGAATAGATCAGGAAGGTAATAAATCTACTACCATGCACTCTATTATTCCTTTGAACTCTAACTCTTTGAGCATGCAATTGAACCCTTCAGGCATATGATTCACCATTTTGTATGATTCTCCACTTTTGTTGTTGTTAGTCAGTCTATTTCATGCTGCTCATAAACATCCTTTTTTCTCCTTTTTTTGTGGATTTGGGATTAGGTAAGCTATATACATTTATCTTTTTTTTACTTAATTTTTCACACATGTGAATGTGTTTGCACGTTAATTTTAATTATATATTTTTTATAATAATTATTCACATGGATACATACACATACATGTGCTTCACATCAGTTTTCACATAAGTGTTATTTTGTATATAATAAAGCACCATGGTTCTTAATATTTTAGCTCATGCCTAACAGAAATCATAAAATAATGTCTTTCTTTGTATTTATTTAAAGCAAATTTTAGATAATTTGTTGTGTGCTGCTGTTGTGTTCTTTCAAATGTTAACGTTTCATCTAAATCTCACAAAATTCCACTCTAAATTGAAATGGTATTTCATTAAGCTCCTTTCCTTTATATCCAATGCATTATAATTTTAACATATATTGCTTTAATTTCAATGAACAAGATTATTATCATTCTTATTTTTCTTCTGCATTGCAGGATCATTGAAAACAAGAATATGGATACTCCATAGAATAGCCTACTGGCTATCTTATTCAAATTCATCACGTTTAATATTGCATCTGAAGTAACATAAGGTGAGACTTCTATGCTTATCTTCCTACAAAGAACTTCTGCTTAAGTATATCATTTTTTAAAAGATAATACTTCAATTCCACACACACATTACATTAAATATAATCTATTACGTTCTGTCAAAATCAGTATTAGGGAATTGATGCTGAATTTTATTGATCTTTGCAATTCCCAGAGTTAGGTTTGCAGTATTAATATCATGATGTTCTTTTGTAGTTTGTAGTACGATCATTTTGCAATATTGATCATTGATACCAATACAATACAAATTACAGTAGGGACACCCTCCATATAAAATATTTAAGTTCAACAGTCTCATTCGGCAAGCATATTTATATTCTTCTCACAGTAAGTTCTATATTTATATTCTTCTCATAGTAAGCAACAAAACTATTATTCTGTTCTACAGGTTGATGCAAAAAAAAAATCAACCTATGAAGAAGACCTGTAGCAGAAATAAGGGGAAAAACAGAAGACATGGTTTCCAGAACCAATAGCTCTGCCCTACTGCTACTCTGTAAATTATTCCCTTCTACATAGCCTATATGTATCGTAATGTATATATTATGTTTCATGTTTGTTTAGCAACTGCCCATTGTGTCTACAAGCATATTTAGGAACTATCCTTTGTATCTACCAGTTTATTTGTTAATGCAAACTCTATTTCAGCTACATTACCTTCTTCTGAATGCATTTACCAATTCTATTAGTTTATTGATGCCCAACTCTGCATGGTTACAAGATTTTAGCTATATTACCATCACTGAGTCTAAACCCGGTGCTGTTGAGACTTCGTTACAATTGCTGGTACCCTGGAGCAGACACTGCTGCAAAGAGCCTTATCTAGGATTTGTGCTTAGTGAGACTGCCATTGCTTGATTTTTGTAATTGAAGGCAAAATAAATTTGTGTCTTCAAACTAAGTTTTTTTTAATATAAATGTTCTTTGCTACAAAATTATTATGCTAGCATGTCACAATCTTCCTGGTGATCTTATTTTACCCCAAGTCACTAGCTTTATATATAATGTCTAATTTGTTGCATTTTGGATTTGTGGTTCCATATGTTGACATTCTTCAGTTGATGGAGCTTGGAGTCAAGGTGCACAAATTTCTGCAGACTATAGGCATCATTAAAACATTTTTGTATATGCAGTCATGAGCAGTTCATTGGAACATTTATCAAATAGCTAAACTAAGTGGCATGAACTTATTATAATTATGTATTCAGTCAGGCTTTTCTACCATTTTAAATTATTGAATGTGGTTTTCTTATATCCCATTGCACGAAATCAATGTTATCAATGTGTCACTCAAATTGAGGCTGCATTGTCTGAAGGTAACGCCAGTGGTTTCTACTGAATTGAAATGCAGATTTTTTGCACTTGGTTCTAATGTGGGAATTCTTTCTGTATGGCATTTGTAAGGCAATCCATAGCGTTAAAGTTATTTTGTAGAGTATTCAGTAAAGATATCCTTGCTTTCTGGAAACAGTGAGTAGTAGTTAACAAGTGATGGTTGGCTAACATTGTTGAAAAGGAAATGCTTCCTTTGATACGAAAATTTTAGTTACGCATATCTAAGTTACAATCACTTTATGGACATCGTTATTTGTACTTAGATGTTATGTATTTGGTTTCGATCGTGAACATCAATTACCATTTATTTATTTATTTTGAATCAAAAGAACAAATCAGTTTTCATTTTAAGCACATCATATAGTAGTTACTCAATATTGAATTGAGTTATGTCACCTCATTGGGAAATTTTGTATAGTTCACCTTTGTGCTAATTAAGGCTATTTCGTTTTTTTATTCATCATAACATCTGTTCATTATAAACTACTTTGAAAGATGTTGTACCAGTTGTTTTGATCCAACCAAGCAATTTTTTTATAGCATGCTTGATCTCTGATTCATATAATTTATGACTGTTATTCAGGTAACTCACATTACTACCAAAATTCGTAGAAACTATAAGCATAAGTGACATTTTTTGTTGAATTTATCGGCTAACTAAAAGAATATTGGATGAGATTAAGGAGAAAAGGACTCTTCTTGGTCTAGGAAATATGGCATATAATTATGTAGGATAAATATGCCATGTTTGATAGTTGTTTCAACTGAGTTCTAGCAATATAATGAGTTACAAAGATAGTAGTCATACATCATTTGGTTTAGGGACCGTGCACGTTTAATAAATATGTTTTGAAAGAACATAAACTTCGTCAGACAGCTCCTAAGATGTTATGATTTTAATCAAATGCTCTCTCAAAGCAAACCCAAAAATGTTAGTCTAAATCAAAGCACAGAAAATAACTGCAAAACATTACAGCAATGAAGAAATGATCCAAGTACCAACAAATATGGTCATAACGTCAAAAAATAATGTTAATCCATTGTCAAAGTTGATAGATACAATTTTTTCCAACTTATCAAAAGATGCATTCGACAAAGAATACATAGTTAATTGAGCATTAATTACTAAAAAATGTCAAATATATCTTGCATGTCAAGTTTTTACCATTAGTGGAGGTATATTTTTGTATATTTATCTTTTATGCACTAAAAACTTGACATACAAGATAAATAATATGATTTCACTAATGATTGGTAACTTAGAACAGAATAAAAGCAGCACTACTGATTTACATGTTTAAAGAACGCTAAAATACATTGATAAATAATGATGGAAACAATGTCAGATTAAGTCACGAACACTTCATTGCTTCAGAAGTTACCACTTGGATCTTTCATAAACATTTGCAGTCATAAAAACTACCAACGACTCCGATGACATCTTTAAATGATCATCTCAAACTAGCTATAATGATAATTTATTTGAAGCTACCTTTCAAATTCCAAAATATAAACATAGTTGTATATTAGAATAAATTTTCAAATTTGAAATTTCAGAAAATCACGGTGGAAATTCTGCTCATTGATTTCTCGCTATTACTAGAATTGTGAAGTGATGATGTATTTAAATATATTTTTTATCATAGCCCACATTGGCTAAAAGAACATATGCATGTAAAAGTTCAAGTATTATTTCCATTTCCAGTAGTATAAAATAAACTGAAATAAAAGAAATGAATGCTAAAACTATGAATGCTTACAAGTTATTGGCTCTATGAATGTTCTTCAGTTGTCTCACTCTTCTTGATCGTTGCTTTAGGTTTTATACCGGCAATGGTACTGTCAAATCTAATTCATTAAGTGCAAATATAAATGAACGCACGTTTTGGTCAAATGCAGGCCCAATTGGGCGTGCATATATACTCGTTTAAATAGTTATTAATTAAATGATTGATTGGTTGAATATGAAAATTATTATCGAATTTGATCGATATTAGTTTGTCATGCTAACATATGTGAATGCAGGAAAACAGGTTGGAGGGATCCACCTGGATTCCTCACAATGTAGAAATTATCTTCATTATCCGTGATGTATTATATTTATGATTCCATAGTAGTTTAATTTAAAAATTCAGTTATGTTGTGATATGGTTGGATGAATATAATCTGGGATTTTAAATATAAATAAAATAAATTGGGATTAAAAAGGGATTTTGAATAATGAATTTGAGGAAATTAAATTCAGAAAATAGGTTTGGAAAATTTGAAGTGTTTTTGAAACCGTGATTTAAAAGAAAATGAGGAATGAGAATTTATAAACTGGGTTTATGAATGAAACAAAATATTTATAGGTGGATCAATTTTGAAAGATAGATTTCCGATGAGAATTTCTATAAGAAGTGCGAATTGTTTTAAAAATAACAGCGAGATTATTTTTAAAAAAAGGTGGAAGTGTATTTTTCCTGGAAACTAAGCATGTTTCAAAGAAAAGTTTTCGAAGTATAAACAAGGAAGTTTTAAGAAAAGGGTGTTTAAGAATATTTTAGAGAAATATTACTACTTTTAATTATGTATAAGTGAAAGTAAATATTTATTTAAGTAATTATGGTATTCAATTATTTTAAAGGTAAAGTGGTATTAAGTTTTCAAAAAGGAAATTTTAATATAAATATTTGATTTAATAACTTTATTTTAAAAGTTAATTTTGGCTTAAATTACTTCGAAAACCTCTATATATTTTTTAAGTATTATTTTTAAATGAGTAATTTCTAGTAGATATATTTTAAATATTTTAAGCATATATTTTGAAGGTGGTTTTCCAAGAGATGAGAATGTGTTTAAAAATAAAAAGGAGTTTATTTTTAAAGTGTGGCAAGGAATTCATGGGATTTAAACGTAAATTTTAATTGAGGTAAATCGTGTAGGATTTATAAATAATTCTTTGGTTTATTCTGAAAATGGAAGTGCAATTCCTTGAAAAGCCAAGTACGTTTCAAACAGATTTTTTTAAAGTAAAATCAAAGTTTTAAATTTGTTTTTAAAAGGATGTTTTAAGAAATTATTGTTTAAGTTGTAGAATTTTTAAGAGTAAATATTTAATAAATTAGTTATAGTAGTAATTATTTTAAAGGGGTTAATTGGTATATGCTTTAAAAGAATATCATTAGTATTAATATTTTATAAACTAGTTTTATTGTAAAGATAGTTTGGTTAAAGTTTTATTTGAAAACTTGTATAGCATTTCATAGCTTTATTTTAAAATTTAGTACAACTTAACTTTTATTTTGAAGAAAAATGGTTTATATTTTATAAAGCAGTTTTATTTGAAACATTTAAAAAGTATGTATATATTTCAAATAAAGTATGTAAATAGCTTTAATTTAAATTATTATAAATCTAAAGTATTTGGCTTGAATGTTTTTAGTGGAAATCAATATTTGGAAATTTATTCCATACGGAGTGTGTGGTTTGAAACTGTTTTCAAGGGATTGAAAATGGAAATATATCTTGCAAAGATATTTTAAGGATAATAAATAATTTGGGTAATTATTTATTATTGATGGATGTTTGTGAATGTTAATTGATGGTTAAATCACCGACTATCAATATTGGCCAATGTGTTGATCGTTTCGAAGAGACCGGGATCAAGATTAATTTCTCGAAAACCACTTCGATCCGGTTTGTATGTTTTCGTGGGAAAAACGAGTTCAGAGTCGAGGATGGAGCAGTGAAGTGCAATGGCTAGTCGCTACTAATCCTGAGGGTGATTCCAAAATGGATGTAGTATGAGTAGTGCCTTCGGTTACGTTCGAACCGTGGACGGACTTGTATGGATGAATGCTTTCGGAACATCGTCAGGTGGATGGTGGGCATTCTTAACGCTTAGCCTCAAGCCTCATCAACCAGGAATGACTGAAAATAAGGGTTATGCAGCAAGGCTAAGTGGGTAGTGCCCATTAGGGTGAGGTTATCCCTGTTTAGATGTCCCTTTTTATTCAGCTTAGTGGTGCGCTTGCTGATCCCAACCGTGGGGTGATCTTACTCGGCATTATCCAATATGGGGTAGTCCCGGCCTTGTGTTGCAGGGGATCGGGCGTGGTCCTTGGTACACTGATCTAGACCAGGTACTATGATAGGTGGCACCCCAGTGCCTAGTCATTAGTTGGAAATCCATTCTCCATACGTGCCTTTTACGGTTTTGATTGTAGAACCCACTTTATGGCTAGTATGCTGGAATTTAATCATGTAACAATTTCAGCTATTTTAATAAGTATTTGTATATAGACACTATTATAATATCAGAAGATTTTAATAAAAAATGTTTTGGCTATCATAAGGTAAAAACTCGACATGTTTATTTGTTGCGTGGTGTTACGAGGTGCTTTTGTTTTCAAAGGATTTTGAAACTTTAATAATCAATTCGGGTGTATTTTGTCACGCTGGTATTCCAGACTGACTCGGGTGTTATTTTATTATAATGCTCGGGTCAGACCGAGTATTTTATGTTCAGGATAGGATGTTATGGAGCTCAGCAGAAGAGATGGAGACCGAGGCGTATTTTCCGTACTTGATTATATCCGCTACTATGATTTGTTTGAAAATCGTCAGGCTGGTAATCTTTGTTCGTTTGAGATATACTCTGATAATATATTGTGTAAACAGATATAGTTTGCATTTTATGTGAAGATCTGATATTACGTATTATATTTTATTCCGCTACGATTGTGAGATTCTGTTATTGTTTAGTTCCTTCTTTCTTCTATCTTCTTTCTTTCCCTTAACTACCGGTCTTTTCCGGCACTCGATCGTCGGCATATTATACTGTGGAGTATTTTGTGTCGATTTTCGAGGGTCGAGAAGGGCGGGTCGTCACAGTTGGTATCAGAACTTAGGTTGGCGATAACCTTGGCTCTAGTGGGGAAATTACTCATTAAACGGAGTCAATAGTACTCTATAATGAGTTGAGTGTATTAATACCTATGAGCACGTACTTGTTAGTGAATATAAAAAATGTTTGTATACCATGTTGACTTATCGGTTGAGTGTTTATGAATTCTGGTCGGTACGGGAAGTACAACCGTATCGATAAGGGTTTCTAAACTCTTAAACAAGATAAACCGACATAGTATTATTTTTAAAGTGGGTAAATGAAATAATTTTGCCCAAAATTATATTTTGATATAAAAGAAATACTTTTCTAAGTTATTATATATATTTGGATGATTGGTTGTTAATACTATAATAAAATAAGAACCTAAAATTTGAAATGGTTTATAACCAAATAAAATTCAATAAGTATGACTTATCCAAAGAAGTATAACTAAAATTTGATTTAAACCAGAATTTAAGTCCCGGAAATTTTGAAAAGTGTTTTAAAATGAATGTAAACAAAAAGTTTGGGAATTTAAAATCTTGGGAATGATTGAAATGTTTTCCAAAGTGTTTGAAGAAATGATGGAGTATTATTTTGGGAAATATTTTTGAATGGAAATTGTTTTGAAAGGAATTTGTGGAAGTAAGGAAGCACTGAGCTCACTTCAGTCGCTGGAAAATAATCCTGATGATGATGGCAACATCATTAGAATTCATTTTCGAGTTTCTAAGGTGATGGATTGCTACCATGGTGAATGGTTATGATATTTGTTTGGACTTGTTGGGTATACAAGTTGTTTTAGAAATTTCAAAAGGTAAATTATTTTGGTTAAATCAAGTTGTTTTGGAATTCGGAGATTTGATTTGATATACCAAGTAGGTATGTGTTGGTTATTATTTCAAAATGGTTTTGAAATAAAACCGGGTAACTGAATTCTGGGTATTCTATTCAAAAATGTGAAAGTTAAAATGAATCAGCTATTGAACTTAAAGTGAAGTTGATCTAATTAAGAAGGAAAATGAAAATTTTAATTCCGGAATTAAAATTTAACTTGAGCGTATGGAAGTGAATAAAATATATTCGAATTTAACTTAGGATAAGTTAAATAAATTGAAATTGGAATTGAATTGTTTTGGATAAAGTTGAAATGTAAAATGATTATAATTGTGAGTTATAATTGTGTAATGAAATCTATATCCTTAAGTTATTAAGTGGTACATTTATAATCTGGAGTTTTGATTATAAGATGAAGATGGACTCGAATGAGCAATATAAGCTTTTAAGTGAATAAGTTGGTAAACTTATGAATGGGAAAAGAATTGTAAAACCTAAATAGAAATGGTTGAATGTTATGGTAAAAAGAATGGAAAATTCAAACTTGATCCTAAATGAAATATAAATTGGAATAAGGCGAAGAAAAATAAAATGTGAATGGACTTAGGTTAGTAAATAAGTTTGAACTTATATATAGAGAAATAGAATTTAGTTGAATTTGAATTGAATTAAAATCAAAACTCAGTTGTGTTATAAATAATATTGAATAGAATTAAATTCTTATTTACGATAGTAGTGGAAATGGTATGAATTTAGGTTGGCTAAATAAAATTTAGTTGAACTTGAACTAAATCGGTAAAGGATTATATTGAAAGGAAATTTAATTTAGTTGAAATGATATTGAATGAAGTAAATTCTCACTCTAAATCCAAAGGAATTGTTTGAGGATGAATTTAGCGTAAGCTAAATTAAATAAAAAAGGATAATGGGATGAATAAAATTTAGGTAGCTTGTCAAAAATTTAAAAGCAAAATAAAACCCAGTTCTGGTTTAGAATAATTGGAATGGTTATGTTATTAATAAATTCAAAAATGAATTGAGAAGGTGAATAAATTTAAAATGGATTGAGTGGGTAAACTAGTTGAATTAAAATTTGTAATTGATTGGAATTTGATTTAATGAGAATCAAATTAAAATGAAATAAAAATTGATTGGATGAAAGAAAATGGGATGTAATTGAGTTGAGACAACTTAAGAAAATTTTGAAATGGTTGTTGTCGAGCTTATAAAATGGTTTTGAATGAATCTGTATAGATAACGAAATTAAATGTAAGAATAGGGATTTAATTCAATAATTATGTTGAAGTAAGAATGTATGGGTTGTAAATAATTCCGAATGGAATAAAATTAATATAAATTTAAGTTGGAATTAATTTTAAATGGTTATAAGCTTAATCGATGGTTACTTGCATGGATAACTTTAAAATTTGCATGGAAATTGGTTGTTTGTTGTAAACGAAATTGAATTGATTTAAAGAAGCAAGTTAAGATGGTTTTTGAATCAATTGGATTAAGTGAAATCTAATTAAGTGGTTTTGTATATAAATGCAAGTGAATCATAAAAGAAATGCAAGTATATCAAATTTAAAATAAAAATTTGATTGTGAATCAATTTGGAATTGAATTGAAGTAAATTGATGTAAGTAAAGCATAAGTTAATCATATTAAAGAGAAAATGAATTGGTTGTAGTAAATATGAATTGTAAAAGGTAAACTTGATTGTAAATCATTCGAGTGAAATAAAATGAAGTTTAGATTTGTTAGGAAAATTAAATGGCGTTGAAAACTTGTGATTTCTATAAAGATGGTACTTGTAGGATTATGACATTTGTTGTTGGGCTATGTAATTGTTGTGTTTAGCTAAGATAAATGTATGGAAGGTTGTTAATAATCTTATATTGTTGAAAATTGATATGTATGTTTGAGTAGGTACAGGTACGGAAGGCAACCGATAGAGTTGGAGCGCGTAAATGCATAATATATTAGCCGCTTGCTTTAAATAATGCTAATCAAAGGTACGCCTACGCAATAAAATTTGAAAAATGATATATATATATATATATATATATATATATATATTATGGTATATTTCGTTTTCTGACCATGTGGGTCGATGTACAGATATTAATATCTACTGTGATATTGTGAAACGCTCTCCGTACAAAGGTGACGCGGTCAATTTTTTTTAAAAAATTTTGGGAGATAGAATTTTTTTGAGGATTTTGAAAATTTTGATTTAACAAGGAAAGGTCGATTTTTGAAATGATGTTGTAAACGAAGCTTTTGAATTAAAAATAAAGTGAATGGTTTTGGAATTGAGCTAAAAGGTTTTGAGAAGTGAATGTGAGTTTTACTTGAATGAATTTTAGGGTAAGTAAATGAGTTTAGTAGCATTTTCCTACTCTAGCTAATTTCAGGGACGAAATTTTTATAAGGGGGGAGGAATGTAACGACCCGAAATTTTGGCCGTTAGATTTGAACATTTAATTTATTTTAAATTTTGAATGTGAATTATAGTTTGATTTTGAATAAGAAGATTTTGGTTAAATTAATGAAATTAGTTAAATTTCAAACATGGAAATTCAATTGGATTTGAATAATAAAAATTAAATATTTGAAATAGGGATAATTTGTGAATCTGGATGTAAATGGTTATGAAAATTGTTTCTAAGATTTCTTTTTGATCTTGTTTTATTTGATTTTTAATATTGAATTTTTGGATGGAATCAAAGGTCGATAAGCTGAATTTGAAATTTATATTAATTTAATAATGGAATTTAATAATAATATAATAATGCAAATAATCAGATTTTGATTCGAAATGAATTAGAATAATTTCTAATGTGATTATAAATTCTACATGATTTATAATTAGGTTAGTAAAATTTTAAAAGTGAAATTTTAAGTGATTTCGACGATTTTGGAAATCGTTTGAATTAATCGACGAGTTAAAATAGCCTTCCGAGGCACAGTCTTGGAATTCGACGAAACTAGTTCCATTGGATCCGTACTAGTGTATTATTATCGGATTTCAAATTTCATAGTGTTTGGAGTTACCATTTGTCCGTACGGGTGAGAAACGCGTTGAAATTTAAATCGATAATATAATATTTAAACTCGATTCAAAAAGCTATCTTCCACATATGATCAAATTAGCCTCCAAAACACATTCTATTATGTTCGGAAGATGGGTAAATCCTTATAAACGCCATGTGGCACGTGTGATTTGGAGTTTGTTTGTAAAACTTGAAAGTTTGGAAAAAAATATTAATAAAATAATAGGATTACACGTGTATATACACGCGCAAGTTGAAAACCCTTTCCCCATTTTCACCGGCCGTCGTTTCTCTTATTTCAATGGTTGAGACTTCACCTCCTTCTCCTCCAATTATCTCGTGATCTACTCATTGTTAGGCTTCACCTTCAACGGCAAAAATCAAGAGCTCGTCGAAAGCTTTAAATTCAACGCCGAGATGATGTATGGGGAGGTGGATAGAAGGGGAATCGAGCCCGTTCATGATCGGTTCGTGCACGACTTTCTATGCCATAGGGAGATCGAGCTCCGTGTGCTTTCCACGGAAGGTGGAGTTCGTCTAGGCGTTTCATATCGAGGTGGTTGATTGATTTATTGTTGAGCAAAGTGGCCGCGATATCTAACCCTAAAAGGCGACCATGGGTTCGGTTACGACTGGTAGCGTGCGTGTTTGAAGAAGAAGCAGTGTGCGGCTTCAATTTGAAGGTGGGAATCATTGGCCGAGATTCATTCCTAAAAAGAAAAATGTTTTAAATTTATATACAAACTTTATAAATTCGTAACTTGAGCATACGTTGTCAGATTTCGACGAAACTGGCGGCGCCGAAATCACAGCAACGCGATCTACGCTGCAGTGAAGATCTAGAGTCCGATTGAGCAAGTGGAAATTTTAGATTAAATCAAACGAGCTCGATTTAATTCAAAATTTAAAACGCTCGTCGAAACTCAAGGTGAGTTAATCTCACTCACATCTGGAATGCTAGTTAATTTAAATAGTTATTAATTAAATATTGATTGGTTGAATATGAAAATTATTATCAAATTTGATCGATATTAGTTTGTCGTGCTAACATATGTGAATGCTGGGAAACAGGTTGGAGGGATCCAACTGGATTCCTCACAATGTAGAAATTATCTGCATTATCTGTGATGTATTTTATTTATGATTCCGTGGTAGTTTAATTTGAAAATTCAGTTATGTTGTGATATGGTTGGATGAATATAATCTGGGATTTTAAATATAAATAAAATAAATTGGGATTAAAAAGGGAATTGAAAAGGGATTTTGAGTAATGAATTCGAGGAAATTAAATTTAGAAAATTGGTTTGGAAAATTTGAAGTGTTTTTGAAACTGTGATTTAAAAGGAAGTGAGGAATAAGAATTTATAAACTGGGTTTATAAATGAAATAGAATATTTATAGGTGGATCAATTTTGGAAGATAGATTTTCAGTGAGAATTTCTATAAGAAATGTGAATTGTTTTAAAAATAACAACGAGATTATTTTTAATAAAAGGTGAAAGTGTATTTTTCCTGGAAACTAAGCATGTTTCGAAGAAAATTTTTCGAAGTATAAACAAGGAAGTTTTTATAAAAAAAGGGGTGTTTTAGAATATTTTAGAGAAAAATTACTACTTTTAATTATGTTTAATTGAAAGTAAACATTTATTTAAGTAATTATGGTATTCAACTATTTTAAAGGCAAAGTGGTATTAAGTTTTCAAAAAGGAAATTTTAATATAAATATTTGATTTAATAACTTTATTTTAAAAGTTAATTTTGGCTTAAATTACTTAGAAAACCTCTATATATTTTCTTAAGTATTATTTTTAATTAAGTAATTTCTAATAGCTTTATTTTAAATATTTTAAGCATATATTTTGAAGGTGGTTTTCCAAGAGATGGGAATGTGTTTAAAAATAAAAAGGAGTTTATTTTTAAAGTGTGGAAAGGAATTTACGGGATTTAAACGTAAATTTGAATTGAGGTAAATCGTGTAGGATTTATAAAAAGATTCTTTGGTTTATTCTGAAAATGGAAGTATAGTTCCTTGAAAAGCCAAGTACGTTTCAAACATATTTTTTTAAAGTAAAATCAAAGTTTTAAATTTATTTTTAAAAGGATGTTTTAAGAAATTATTGTTCAAGTTGTAGAATTTTTAAGAGTATATATTTAATAAATTAGTTATAGTAGTAATTATATTAAAGGGGTTAATTAGTATATGCTTTAAAAGAATATCATTAGTATTTATATTTTATAAACTAGTTTTATTGTAAAGATAGTTTGGTTAAAGTTTTGTTTGAAAACTTGTATAGGATTTCATAACTTTATTTTAAAATTTAGTATGGCTTAACTTTTATTTTGAAGAAAAATGGTTTATATTTTATAAAGCAGTTTTATGTGAAACATTTAAAAAGTATGTATATATTTCAAATAAAGTATGTAAATAGATTTAATTTAAATTATTATAAATCTAAAGTATTTGGCTTGGATGTTTTCAGTGGAAATCAATATTTGGAAATTTATTCCATAAGGAGTGTGTGGTTTGAAACTGTTTTCAAGGGATTGAAAATGGAAATATATCTTGCAAAGATATTTTAAGGATAATAAATAATTTGGGCAATTATTTATTGTTAATTCATGTTTGTGAATGTTAATTGATAGTTAAATCACCGACTATCAATATTGGCCAATGCGTTGATCGTTTCGAAGAGACCGGGATCAGGATTAATTTCTCGAAAACCACTTCGATCCAGTTTGTACGTTTTCGTGGGAAAAACGAGTTCGGAGTCGAGGATGGAGCAGTGAAGTGCAAGGGCTAGTCGCTACTAATCCTGAGGGTGATTCCAAAATGGATGTAGTAGGAGTAGTGTCTACGGTTCCGTTCGAACCCGGGACGGACTTGTATGGATGAATGCTTTCGAAACTTCGTCAGGTGGACGGTGGGCATTCTAAGTGAAACTTTCTAAAAAGGTAACGCTTAGCCTCAAGCCTCATCAACCGAGAATGACTGAAAATCAAGGGTTATGCAGCAATGCTAAGTGGGTAGCGTCCATTAGGGTGAGGTCGTCCCTGTCTAGATGTCCCTTTTTATTCGGCTTAGTGGTGCGGTTACCGATCCCAACGGTGGGGTGATCTTACTCGGGATTATTCAGTAAGGGGTAGTCCCGGCCTTGTGTTGTAGGAGATCAGGCGTGGTCCTCGGTACACTGATCTAGACCAGGTACTGTGATAGGTGGTACCCCGGTGCCTTTTATTAGTTGGAAATCCATTATCCGTACGTGCTTTTACGGTTTTGATTGTAGAACCCACTTTGTGGCTAGTATGCTGGAATTTAATCATGTAACAATTTCAGCTATTTTAATAAGTATTTGTATATAGACACTATTATAATATCAAAAGATTTTAATAGAAAAATGTTTTGGCTATCATAAGGTAAAAACCCGACATGTTTATTTGTGGTGTGGTTTTACGAGATGCTTTTGTTTTCAAAGGATTTTGAAACTTTAATAATCAATTCGGGTGTATTTTATCACGCTGGTATTCTAGACTTACTTGGATGTTATTTTATTATAATTCTCGGGTCAGACCGAGTATTATATGTTCAGGTTAGGATGCTATGGAGCTTAGGAGAGGAGCTGGAGACCGAGACGTATTTTCCGTACTTGTTTATATCCGCTGCTGTGATTTGTTTGAAAATCGCCAGGTTGGTAATCGTTGTTTATTTGAGATATACTGTGATAATATATTGTGTAAACAGATATAGTTTTCATTTTATGTAAAGATATGATATTATGTATTATATTTAATTCCGCTGCGATTGTGAGATTCTGTTATTGTTTAATTCCTTCTTTCTTCTATCTTCTTTCTTTCCCTCAACTACCGGTCTTTTCCGGCACTCGATCGTCGGCATATTATACTGTGGAGTATTTTGTGTCGATTTTCGAGGGTCAAGAAGGGCGGGTCGTCACAAAAAAGGAGCGTTCCAATCCAGTCATGTTTCTGTTTAAAGCTCATTGATTGGTCGTGACTATTTTTTGGTTTTTGATGACCAAATCGCGAAGAGATTCATTTGGCGTTACTTTAACCCGAGCTTCTTGAATTTAGGATTCCGAAACACGGAGAATACGACTGTTTAAGGGCGACCTGTTATGACTATATCTTTGGACTAACACTGACACATGTTTATTACTTTTTTTTTGAGAATCCGATCTAAAATTAATTTTTTTTTTACATGTATAGCATCAATTCAAAGCAATAAACACATATGTTAAACATATTCAAAATAATATATAATATAAATAAATCAAAATCAGAGTCGAAAATCACAACGGAATAATATACATCATATACATAATAAAATGCGAGTATACAAATATCAATATTAAACCCACATAATATATACATCACATCCAAAATATTGTATCAGGTAGAGAGTGACTACTAAATAATATACATGACATATCCACTTAAATAATGAAGTAAACTGAAATAGTCAAAATAGTCTACTCTGGTGCTAGTACAAAAATCCAAAGGTCAACAAGTCCTTGTACCTGTAAAGTCTTGGCCCGACATGAGTATTTTAGAATAAATGGGTCAGGCAATATCTAATAAAAGGTAAGATACAGATATCGTAATTATATGACTTAACAATAATAACATGCCATAGTAAAAATATGCCCTAAATCAAATTCATAATAATAAGGCATATTAATCAAAATCACCATTTCATAAACCCATATCAAGTCTCGTTTGGACTGTCATAAAAAATATGGTGATAACAAATTCAAAATTCTCTAGAGCTAAAAATACAAAATATCCATCCCAAATCTTTGAAGAAACAATCATCATTAATAAAAAATCATAATCTCGGACCCGAAAAGATTATGATAGCCTCTTGTAGTTTGACCAGGTCGTTGTTACCTCTCTTGTAGTTTAACCGAGTTGCTAGTACCTTTTTCGTAATTTGGCCAAGTCGCTAACACATCCCTCGTAGTTTTGTCCAAAGACAAGGTTGCTAACACCTCTCAAGCGTTTAAGCCAGGTCACTAACACCTCATTCGCAGTTTGGTCAGGTCGCTAACACCTGACTCACAGTTTGGTCAATCGCTAACACCTCTCTCTCTCTCTCTCATAGTTTTGTCAAATGACAAGGACCCTAAAACCTCTTAAATCGATGGATAAATTGAGTCATCATCACTCATGGATCTATCGGCCTGGAATCTGAACATCCTAAAACAATACAACTCTAAGTGTAGCTCACTTTCACCTTAGTAATCACTAGATTCTAACTAACTATCCCATACCAGAAGTGAAATTTTAGTATTTACTAAACTCTAGTAAATACCATTCAAACTCTATTTAACAAATTATAATAATAAGCGAAAGAATTGTATGAAATGTTCCAACCAATCCGACAATTCAGTCATTTTTGAAAATCTTTGTCCCATAGAAAAGCATGAAATTCAATAGAAATTTAAATTAAAGCTTATTCTTTTATATTTTAAAAGAAAAGAGTTAAGATATTTTTATTTTAAAAATAGAATTCCTTTACTAAAATAGGGAATCAAACCAATTTTTTTCATAAAACTTACTTTATTTTTTAATATATATTCATAAAATTTTATCAACTTTAAAACCTTATAATTATTTCTAGAAGCGAATACTTTATTTTAAAATATAACTATGAAATTTCCAAAGGCTTTTAAACTCTTGCTAAAATCCTTTAAACAACTTTTATAACTAAAATAACTTGAAATTGAATTATTACTTTCATAACCATGTTTCTAAAATAATACCATATCTTATTTCTTACCCCTAAAACATTTTCAAAAAAATATACTTATAAACGGTAAATTTAAAAATGTTTTATAAATAAATATCACTCATCTGTAAAACCTTTAAATATAAATTTTGAAATAAGCAATATGTTAAGAATATAATATGATTTCACTATATTCAATAAATTAAATTTCAAATAAATATCCAACTAGATAAAAAAAAATTATTTTTTTTAAAACATTTAAATAATTCAAATAATAAATCCATTGAAATTCAACATCTAGAGCCAACTTTGCTCTATAAAATATATTTCCATAATATGAAATTATTTAGCGACCTAAGTTGTTTTCTAACATAATTCCATAATATGAAATTATTTAGCAACCCGAGTTGTTTTCTAACAGCTCTGATCACACATACAATGCACAACAACCATATAGTTTAGTTACAAATGATTAAATGCATTTCGATGATTTTCAACGTCATGTAATTTCATAATCGATAATATGTTCTGACCCAATATTTAGAACATACAATTCAACCAACTGAACCACCAGCTAATTAAAACCATAGCATACAATTTCGTTTTAAGAATTTTAATCAATCATTACCTAATTTTATCGCAGGATCATAATCAATAAAACATGCAAATTGTTTTGATGTAGAATTGTGAGTTAATTAACTCACCTTATCTTATGGCTTGTTGAAATACCATTCACAATCATCTGCACCTAAACTATAACTGCTAGTGACGTCATTAATAATCGTTGTTGCTCCCTCTATCATGCATAATTTGCCTACTTCACGACCTTTGAATTCGTCGACAACCGCCTTATCCACGAACGTCGTTGGCTACCTCCTCAATGCCATAGGTTGTTATTGCACTTCACCTCCTACTGGCGCCTGAACCATGCTCACATTCGGCTCCATCACCCGCCTCCAATTCGGTGACAATCAAGGCCCATGATCCACCCCCTTTGCCACCCAAATGCCTTCGTCTCCCCTGGAGGTCGACTTGATGCCAGCGCCTTTAAGTACGATTCCTTCATTTATTTTTTTCTTTTTGTTGAAGATTTATTTTGTGAATCACATTGGGGGTTAGGACACGCTAAAGGGAAAACATATTTGAGAATAGGAGAGCGGGTTTGGGTTTGATAATGTGGAATGTGTTAGGCTTTGAAGTGAAAAAGGGAAGAGATGAATGAATTAAATCTAAGATGTTATTTCCACTTAAGTCCTTATTTTAAAAAAATTCCCATTTTATATCTTTAAATTGCAAATTGAATCTCTTTATTCACATAAGAGTAGATCCATCATTAAATCATTGACTAAATTTTAATTTTATTTTTTATATCACCAAAATGTTTAAATTCAATAATTATCATCCTTTTCAATTTATTGATTTTATTGAATATCAAATAGAACTTGTTCTAATCCATTTCGAGTATATAAAATTATGTTCTCTTTAAAAAAAATTATATTTATTAAAAAGTTTTATTTGAATTTTAATATATTATCTAAAAAGGAATTTATTAACTAAATAAATTTTATTATAACAAAAGTCCTTTATTAAATGTACTTTAATTGAATAATAATTTAATTCCAAAAATAATATTAGTCAGAATCGAATTAAAACACTTTTATTTTAATTGAATTACTTTAATATCACAACTTCAAAACAGGGTTGTTATAGTCTAATCATAATATTGAGAGACTTTTCCACGATTTTGCCCAAACTCCCTACCACAAACATGTGCATACGACCAAGCCCAAAGTCCTAGCTCGTATGCCGATAATGTATGCAAACGACCGAACCAAAAGTCCTAGCTCGAATGTCGAAAATATGCAGACAACCAAACCGAAAGTCCCAGCTCGGACGTCAAAAACGTATATAAACAATCAAGCCCAAAGTCCCAGCTTGAATGCCGAAAACATATGCAAATGACCGAGTCCAAAGTCCTAGATAAAATGCTAAAAACATCACTAGTACAATCAAGGTTTAATTTCACTATGCATGTATCGAAACATCCTAGATAGAACACTCATATAACGAATCTACTAAAAATAAGACACCTTTAAGAAAAGTCTCAAAACACAAATAAAAATATAGTAAAACATTCCTCATCTCGCTGCAATTACAACATCATGAACTACACATGGAACAAAGATCATATGTGAGAGTTATAAGTGTTTGAAGTTGAGAGGTGATGTAGTAATTTATAATTTAATTTTAATTTAATATTATATTCCCAATTGCCACTACAGTAATAGAAATAACCCAATCGCGCCTACTCTATCACCCTACCACCGCCGCTATAGTAACTGGGGCTAAGATCTGATACTAAAAAAGGACTGCCCAGGCCACAACATCCCTTAGGCTACCAGATTTCCTAACTCCGATCGTCATCTGGTGCACCTAACGACGCCTCTTTCCTATTAGATTCTAGCCCCTACGTTGATCTAGGGCAATCCGAGATCACCGAGAAGACAACGTCGACCTCCCATACCCACTGTTTTACTATTGAATCAAAACGAACGGTCTACGTTCTTGAACTTTCAACGAGTTTTTTGATCAATCCGTACACCCAGTTGACGAATGAACACCACCAGTGGATTTATGTCGTCGAGAAGTATAATTTTGAAACATAATATGTCTAGTTTGGAATACTTATATGTTTCGCACTTTTTAAATTAAACGAAGACTAACTTTTGCTAATTAAAATCGCTAAAAAATAATTTTTAACCATCTAGCCATAGCATGTTAGGATTTAATCAGGGGAGTGTGTGTATGTAATCTTGATTATCAATTTCATCATATATATGTTAATCTGCAAATATAATAGGTGATTTACTATAACTTATCAATATATACACAAATATGAAGAGTCCCACTCACCGACTAGCCTTGCCACCTTTCTGATTTTATTAGAATCCACCTTTTTCCTTGTTGGCCTAATATGTAATCCTCTCAATTCGTCTTGATTTGCTTTGTAATCCTATATTTCCATAATGTTATTCCATTTTTATTTGATGTGGTATTGGTATGATTTTATTAAGAGATTAGATAATGAAGAAGATGAGGATTAGTGATACATTGTTTAGGAAAAAGTAGATTAGGCAATAAGACTTTGGTTTCTTTTTATAGGCTGAAATGACTCATAGTTGGGCTAAAATTTCAAAATCAATGTATTATGAAAATGCCATTGAGTTTTGACTTCTTCTCATTTCTAGACAGTTTAACCAAATAAAACAAATAATACATGTTTTCTGATTGTAAACGATACTTTGGGTGTAATGGAGTAGGCCCTAAGACCTAATTATAGCTGTTGTAAAAATTTATTAGTTCGCCGTGTATGTAAAATTATGATTTTCCCCTTTAAAATTTAAATATTGAAAAACTATTGGGTGTTACATTCTCCTACCCTTAAAAGAATTTTATCCTCAAAATTCCAAAGGATTGAAAATAAACTCATAAACATCCAAAAATACACGCACAATTACACATCTATAACATACATTAACGTGGGAAATAATCAAAGCCACAAGTAATACAAAAGTCATTAACAATGCACAAACATCACAGAAAGGCATAACATACATGATGGGTATGATGTGACGGTAATGATATGTGACAACCCGCAATTTTACAATTATATTTTAAATATTTTATTTAAATACAACATTGTTAGTTGGATTAAATTTCAAAATGAGACTTTATGTAAACAGTCGAATTTGGACTCTAGACCACTTTTTTTGATTTTAAAACGACGTTTACAACTTGTTTGAGTATAAGCATCGATATGTTTGGAGTTGATTAGGATTTTGGTATTTTCATTTGAGCTTTGGGTTTGGTTCTAGCCCACTAACTCAATAATAGAACTCAAACTCCTCTACCAAATACCCTAACTCCTCTTCCCTTCATTCATTCTACTCATAATAATTCCTAACAGTTAAGCTAAAGGAAAAATGGAGGAAAGAGGGGAGATTAGAAATTCCGAAGCCCTAGTTTTCTCAGGAAATTCAAGTTCCATCTCAATCTCTCTTCAATTTTCAGAATTCCCTATAACCGAACTTAGGAAATTCATTTCATTTGATAATAGATTGAAGATTCTACAGCTGCTATTGAAGATAAATCAATCTTAGCTTGTTGTAGAGATTCTCATTTCTATATTTGAGTTTAAAAGTAAGTTTTTAAACTCACATCTAGGTCTATAGCTTTCATGGTTGTTAGGTATGAATTCCTAACATCTATTTCATGTTCATTTGCGTTTGATTTGAATTGATTTGGTGAATTTTTCAATTTTTGGTTTTAAAGCCAAAATCTTTAAAAATCCTATCTTGGATGTTTGGACATGTTATTTGGGGTGTATTGAAGAGCCTATAAGGCTGGGTTGTCACTTGGCATAATTCCCTAGCCTCCGTCGCTCGTCTGATCGCTTCCGAATCGATTTGGCCATCAATGGCCTAGGCAAACTAGTGCCCAGTATAGGCAACAAGATGTCTGGTTGAAGAACTCAGACGTCTGGTTAGGGCACTAGAAAACGAAGATATGGCAGAAGAAGAAAACGACAAAGCACTAGGCCAGACGTCTGGTTATGCTATATCAGACGTCTGGATGGTCTCTAGCATTAAAAAGAAAATGGGGAAAGGGAAAATAAATTCCCCGAACCCCAGGTCAAACGTTTGGCCAATCCAACCAGACGTCTGGTCCTGTTGGATTTTGCCTATTTTGCCTGTTTTGTGTGGATTTCCAATTTTTAGTCGATTTGTATTGATCCGATTAATTGTTTTCATTTATTATCGATTTTGATGACTTATTTTCTGCATTTTTGGGAATATCCATTTGATGGATTTGATATTGATTTATATCGTTTTAATTCACATCGTCGGATGTGGATTTTTGTGTTAGGTTGTTTTTACAATCATTTCTGTGATTTTTCACTTTAAAATATAAAGGTTTTTATGATATTAGTAAATATTCAAAATCTTTCACAAAAACGATTTCAACACTATTTTAATACAAAACTCGCTTTTAAAACCGTTTTCCAATCTATTAGTATAAACAAGCATTCACCTCATTCGTATGAGAATTCTAATTGAACAACTTAGCAAAACAAGTGTTATGAAAAGCTTACATTTACTTCATCGGTTAATTTTTAGACTTGTTCGATTGAAATCTCGTGACAATCTTCGAGTGGAAATCTACAATTTGTCTGTAAATATTTAAGTTAAGCCAGTGGTTATGGGACATGAAGCTAAACTAGTTTATTTACTAGCTTAGTGTAATTGACACTTCTTCTTGATCAATGATGATCATTTTATGATCTAGACCGATGATGTGCGATGTCTCTTTGTTCCCGTAGGGGACTATACCCCATTATATTGAGCTTCGTCTCATTTTTTATAGGCTAGCGACCTATGGGTTTTATGGAGTTTGGTTCATCGGGCGTAATGCTGTACTACGTCGTTGTTCTAGATTATTTGAGTTTCAAGTTCATCGTGTACCACGTCATTGTTCCAGCTTATTAGAGTTTTAGGTTCATCGGGCGTAACGTTGTACTACGTTGTGGCACTGGCTCTATGGTTAGCGACCATGGAATAGCGTTCCGTTTGTGATACACGTGGTGTGTTTTCATGCTCTCATTTGTGAAAGGCCTCCCTCTTTGTGTTTTTTGGATTTCTAATTATTGATTTCTAAAATTTATGTTTCACTAATTTTTGCGATTGGCATTGATATGTTTTGTCAATATTTGAGGTTTAGTGAATAAGCTAAAGAATGTGATATTATTTTTGGATATCAAAGGAGATTTGAGATATTATATGATTTTCGTTGTTATCAATTGTATATTTGTCACAGTATGGCATTATTGTTATCATATATTTTTGTTTTATCTCGTCCTCTATCATCTTAGATGATATTTATAGCCAGACTGATCCATTTATTATTTTTCTTCTTAAATAATACTCAGGTCAGACCCAGGTGTTACAGGTGCCTCCACTTGACTTCTTCGCAGGGGCTAGCTTCTGACTTTTGGCTAACTACTTTAGCTTAGTAGTTTTTACTTTTATACATTCGAGATAGAGACTCCATGATGTATACTTATTCTTTGTGATGTTGTAGATCTTGTTTGAGCACTACTTTGATATGCACTTCTATGTGTTATATTCATATCTGTTTCCGCCTTAGTGATATGAATATCTATGACTGATTTGTGTTGTGCATATTTTTTATATATTTTCGAAGGTCACATAGCCACTATGTAGTAGCTTTGAGTTTGTATTTGATATGTCGGATTTCCTCTTGAAATGAATGCATGTCATACTATCTGATATATCGGTACTTGCACAAAGCAATTACACAGATGGTCGCTCCTCAACATTCTTATTCATCGTGCTAGTCGACGACATTACCCAGTAGTGTCCTTGGCAAGTGTGAGTATAGTGGTGGGGGCATCAAAGCTTGGTATCAGAGCCAAACTTCAAAATAATACATAATATTATAGCAATGATCATTGTCCTAAGTCTCTCTTAGGAATCGTGCCTTAGGATTTAATTCGTGTCTTAGGACCCTTTCTATCCTATTTTCTTTTATGACGCCTATTTTATCAATCAAGTTTGTTTGATATTCATTCTGAGAATAACCTTTTCCTTTTCTTTCTTTCTTTCTTAAAGAAGAGAAATGGCTAGACATGACCGTCCCAGCGTCGATCAATCTAGTGCTACTCCTCAAGATGGTGTATTATTGTATGCCCAACAGCTTTTGGATCTTGTAAAGAAGGCCCAAGCTGCCGGTCCAATTCCAGAGCCTACTCATCCTAAATCCGGGTTTGCACGCTTGTGCAGTGATTATACCAATTTGGGTGGAAGGCCATTCAAGGGTTCCGAAAGCGTTGTAGAAGTCCAAGCTTGGCTTAGAACATGCGATCACATCTTTTCTCACATGAATCTTGTAGATTTACATCGAGTCCATGTGGCTTCTAGCATGCTCCAGGAGAGAGCATTAGACTGGTATGAGCTTTTCATTTCGGAAATTATTGAAGCGGAACTTACTTGGGAGCAATTCTGCGAAAGGTTTGAGTTAAAGTTTGTGCCGAAAGCTGAAAAATTAACTTTAGCCCGACGCTTTATTGACCTTGTTCAAGGTGAATCTTCTGTGACAGATTATGTCGCATCTTTTGAATCCCTCTCTAAATATGGGGTCGAGTATATTAATACCCCATTGAAGAAAAATCAAAGGTTTATCTATGGTTTGAGTAAGAACCTCAAAAAGACTTTACTTCTGAAATTAGAAGTTTCTTTCGATCAGCTTGTTGATATCATTCTTCGACTTGAAGAGGCCAATAAAGAAAGTGATGTTGAAGTTGTGGGTGCCAAACCAAACTTCAACATCAACAAGAATAGGCCTATTAAGTTCAAATTCCCTAATCCCAACAAGAAAGGGAAGCAAGCAACTTTGGTAGTAAAGACTCCTACCTTTAGTCGTGGACAATGCTACAATTGTGGTTCTATGGACCATTATGCAAATAAGTGTTTGAAACCCCTTTATTGTCGTTATTGCAAAAGTCCGGGTCATCTTATATCTTTATGTCCCATACTTCAAAGTAGGAGATAGGGAAAACTGAATGTTGTGCAAGCCCCTAGCGACACTTCTCTTGGTCAAGGTACTTCTCTCTCTATCCTTGATGGCATTATTATGTTTCATGATCATCCTATTCGAGTTTTTTTATATGGGTGTATCTCACTCTTTTATATCAAAAGAACTTGTTAATACTTTGTCTTTAAATGTGATGGACTTGATGACTTCACTGAGAATTGCGAATCGGTTGTGGATCCGCAACAATTAGTTTATTATGTAAAGATGTAGAAATTAGTTTATGTGATTGTGCTTTCCGTGCCGATTTGCATTTTATGCGTTACCTAGGTTTTGGAATGATTTTGAAAATGGATTGGCTTAATCGTTATGAAGCCTACATCCTATGTCCGGAGAGGACTATCCATCTTTGACATCCCATTCTGTTAAGCAGATTTCTATTGCTCTTAAAGATTTTGATTCCAATTCGATGGAATCCTTGTATTCTCTAAATCCACATGATGACGATAATGATGATGAGGAAGATGTCATTTCCCTCATTCACGTTGTTCGTGAATTTCCTAATTTATTTGAGTCCGTTTTAGGATTACTCCTTAAGCGAGCAATCGAATTCAGAATTAATCTAATCCCTGGAGCTTTACCTATAACTCATCCTCCTTATCATATGTCCAATAAGGAAAATGAGAAGATGCATAAACAATTATCTGAATTGGAAGCAAAACAGTTTATTCATTCTAGTTCCTATCCTTGGGGTGCTTCAGCTATTTTTGTGAAGAAATCTGATGGTACACTTAGGCTTTGCACTGACTACCGCAAGCTTAATGATCTTAAAATCAAGAATAAATATCCCTTGCCTTGGATTGATGATCTATTCGATCAACTTAGCGGTGCTAGAGTCTTTCCACAGTTAGACTTAGCAACCGGTTTTCATCAGCTTCGTATTGCAAAGGATAGCAATCCTTTGACATCGTTCCGCACTCGTTATGGATCTTCTAAATGGCTTGTTATGCCATTTGGTTTAACGAATACTGCAGCTTATTTCGTTGACCTTATGAACTGAGTTTTCAAAGGCTTCCTCGATCGATTTGTTCTCATCTTTATAGATGATATTCTTGTTTATCCTAAAATCGAGGAAGAGCATCAAAAACATCTTCGGATTGTACTGAAAACTCTTAGGAGCAATCAATTGAAAGCAAAATTTTCTAAGTGCCACTTTTGGAAATCCAGAGTGAAATTTTTAGGACATGTTATTTCTGAATCCGAAATTTCGATGGATCCTTAAAAGATTGAGGCGATTCAAAATTGGAAGAGACCGGAGAGTGTGACGGAAATTCGTAGCTTTCTTGGATTGGCAGGCTATTACCATCGTTTCATAAAAGGATTTTCTAGAATTTCCGTGCCTCTTACTAGTTTGACAAAGAAGGGAGTTAAGTACATTTGGTCAGACAAATGCGAAGCTGCTTTTCAGAAATTAAAAGAACTCCTTTCCGATGCTCCTATTCTCATGATTCCCGAAGGGAACCAAGACTTTATTGTTTATACCGATGCTACTGGTGTTGGTTTGGGGGCCGTTCTCATGCAAAGGGAACATGTTATCACTTATTCTTCTTGGCAATTAAAGCCTGCCGAGACTAGATATGTCACTCATGATTTAGAGCTCGTGGCCATAGTTTTCGCCCTTAGAATTTAGCATCATTATCTTTTGGAAGAGATATTTTATTCTCTACACAGATCATAAATCTTTGAAGTATTTATTTTCTTAAAAGGAACTTAATTTGCGTCAATAATGTTGGCCTGAAGTCCTTGTATCTTATGATCTTGATATTCTCTATGCTCCCGGAAAGGGAAATCGTGTTGCAGATGCCCTTAGTCATAAGCAACAAGCGGTTGTTTCCATGATGATATACGAATGGAATGATCTCGGGACTTTATCCACTTGTGAGATTCGAGATCATGAATCCGATTCATATTCATCACTTGTTCTATGTAGCCATGAGGCTCATCTATTTCTTTTAGACTGCATTCTTAAAGCTCAAAACCATCATTCCGAATTGGCTCATCTTAGCCGAAGTTGTAGGGATAGGAATATTGATAGTTTGAAAGACTTTAAAATCGATGCTCGTGGGGGCATTCGAAAATTTGGTAAACTTATTGTGCCAAATAATAGTGATCTTCGTAAGGATATTTTTTAGGATTCTCATCGTTCTAAATTTACCATTCACCCCGATAGTAGTAAAATGTATGCGGACACGAAATGACTTTATTATTAGAATGGAATGCAATCTGATATTGCTAACTTCATTAAGCGTTGCATGACTTGCCAACTCGTTAAGGCTGAGCATCAAAGGCCCGGTGCGTTATTGCAACCTTTAGACATTTCCGTTTGAAAGTGGGATCAAATTTCCATGGACTTTACTGACAGTCTTCCCCGTTCTCATTCGAATCATGACAGTTTAAGGGTGATTGTGGATAGACTTACAAAATCCGCCCATTTTATTACCGTTCAGTCCAATCAGACCGTATTTCTTTTGGTCAAACTCTACGTTAAAGAAATTGTTAAATTGCATGGAGTTCCTACTTCTATTGTTAGCGATCGTGATCCATTATTTAGTAGTGGATTTTGAAAGGGTCTTCAAAAAGCTTTAGGAACGAAGCTTAATTTTAGCACTGCTTAACATTCTAAGTCCGATGTACATACAGAGCGTGTGAATTAAACTCTTGAAGATCTTCTTCGTGCATGTGTTCTTGATTTTGGTGGAAGTTGGGAAGATCATATTTCTCTTGTTGAGTTTTCTTATAATTATAGCTTCCAATCTAGTATTGGTATGACACCTTTTGAGGCATTTTACGGTAGGCCATGCCGATCTCCATCGTGTTGGCTTGAAGCCGGTTTTAGGTCCAGATTTTATTCGTGACGCCACAGAAAAGATTGACCTTATTCGTCATAGGATGAAAGAAGCTCAAAAGAGACAAAAATCCTATGCCGATAACCGAAGAAGGAATTTGGAATTTTCTGTGGGTGATTTGGTACTCATTCATGTTTCACCTATGAAGGGTGTTGTGCGTTTCAATCGATCGGGAAAATTAGCTCCTCGATATATTGACTCATTTCCCATCACCGAACGCATTGGTTCCGTGGCTTATTGCCTTTTATTACCGACTCAATTTTTTGCTATTCATGACGTATTCCACATCTCTCAACTATGAAAATGCCTTAGATATTCCGATTCTATTCTTGAGGCAGGTGTTGTTGAAGAAATTGAGGTGTCACCTAATTTGACTTATGAGCAACATCCTATTCGCATTATTTCTACGGAGGTTAAACATCTTCGCAAAAAAGATGTCCCGCTTGTGGAAGTTCAATGGTCCTCAAATCCTAAGGATTATTCTTGGGAATCCAAAGAATTCATCGGGCGAACACATCCGTACTTACTCTCTCGTGCTCCATAAGGTGAACTTCTTACTTCAAAATTTTCTTTTGTGTTGTTATGCCTTAGTGTGGTTGTTGCTCTTTATTTTCTTCTTAAGAATTGCGAGGACGCAATTTCTTTAAGGAGGGGAGTCTGTAACAACCTGCAATTTTACGATTGTATATTTAAATATTTTATTTAAATGTAGCATCGTTAGTTGGATTAAATTCCAAAATGTAACTTTTTTAAACAGTTGAATTTGGACTCAAGATCACTTCCTTGATATTAAAACAATCTTTACAACTTTTTTGAGTATAAACATTGATATGTTTGGAGTCGATTAGGATTTTGATATTTTCGTTTGGGCTTTGGGTTTGGTTCTAGCCCACTAACCCAATAATAGAATCCATACTCCTCTACCAAATACCCTAACTCCTCTTCCCTTCATTCATTCTACTCATAATAATTCCTAACACTTTATCTAAATAAAAAATGTGGGAAAGATGGGAGATTAGAAATTCCTAAGCTCTAGTTTTCTTAGGAAATTCAAGTTCTAGTTCTAAAATCAAAGCGAAGCTTAGGTAAGAATCATCTTCATCTTCTCCATATCAATCTCTCTTCAATTTTCAGAATTCCCTATAACCAAACTTAGGAAATTCATTTCATTTGATAATAGATTGAAGATTCTAGAGGTGCCGCTGAAGAGAAATCAATCTTAGCTTGTTTTAGAACTTCTTATTTCTATATTTGAGTTTAAAGGTGAGTTTTTGAACTCGCATCTAGGTCTATAGCTTTCATTGTTGTTAGGTATGAATTCCTAACATCCATTTCATGTTCATTTGCTTTTGACTTGAATTTATTTGGTGAATTTTTCAATTTTTGGATTTAAAATCAAAATATTTAAAATCCTATCTTGGATGTTTGGACATGTTATTTGAGGTGCATCGAAGAGCCTATAAGGCTGGGTTGCCGCTTGGCATAATCCCTTAGCCTCCGTCACTCGTCCGATCACTTCTGAATCGATTTGGCCATTAATGGCCTAGGCAAACTGGTTCCTAGTACAGACAACCAGAGATCTGGTTGAAGAACTCAAATGTCTGGTTAGGGAAACAGAACAAAAGAAAAGATATGGCAAAAGAAGAAAAACAGCAGAGCGCTAGGCCAGACGTCTGGTTAGGCTGTACCAGACGTCTAGATGGTCTTTAGCATTAAAAAGAAAATGGGGAAAGGGAAAATAAATTCCCCAAACCCTAGGTCAGACGTTTGGCCAATCCAACCAGACGTCTAGTCTTGTTGGATTTTGCCTATTTCGCCTGTTTTCTGCGGATTTCCGATTTTTAATCGATTTGTATTAATCGGATTAATTGTTATTGTTTATTATCGACTTTGATGACTTATTTTCTGGATTGTTGGGAATATCCATTTGATGGATTTGATATCGATTTATATCGTTTTAATTCACGTCGTCGAATGTGGATTATTTGTGTTATGTTGTTTTTACAATCATTTCTGTGATTTGTCACTTTAAAATACAAAAGTTTTTATATTAGTAGTACATATTCAAACTCTTTCACAAAAACGATTTCAACACTATTTTTAATACAAAACTCGTTTTTAAAACCGTCTTCCAATCTATTAGTATAAACAAACCTTTACCTCATTCGTATGAGAAATCTAATTAAACGACTTAGAAAACAAGTGGTATGAAAAGCTTGCGTTTACTTCGTCGGTTAATTTTTGGACTTCTTCGACTGAAATCTTGTGACAATCTTCGAGTGGAAATCTACAATTTGTAAGTAAATATTTAAGTTAAGCCAGTGGTTATGGGACATGAAGCTAAACTCATTTATTTACTAGCTTAGTGTAATTGACACTTCTTCTTGATCAACTAAGATCATTTTATGATTTAGGCTAGCGATGTGCGATGTTTCTTTGTCCGCGTGGGGGACTATACCCCATTCTGTTAAGCTTCGACTCATTTTTTATAGGTTAGCGACCTATGGGTTTTATGGAGTTTGGTTCATCGGGCGTAACGTTGTACTACGTCGTTGTTCCGGATTAGTTGAGTTTCAGGTTCATCGGGCATAACGTTGTACCACGTCATTGTTCCGGCTTATTGGAGTTTCAGATTCATCGGGCCTAACGCTGTACTACATCATGGCACCGGCTCTATGGTTAGCAACCATGGAATAGCTTTCCGTTTGTGACACACATGTTGGTGAGTTTTCATGCTCCCGTTTGTGAAAGGCCTCCCCCTTTGTGTTTTCTGGATTTCTAATTATTGATTTCTGGAATTTGTGTTTCACTAATTTTTGCGATTGGCATTGATATGTTTTGTCAATATTTGTGGTTTGGTGAATAAGCTAAAGAATGTGATATTCTTTTTGGATATTTGAGGTGATTTGAGATATTATATGATTTTCTTTGTTATCAATTATACACTTGTCACAGTATGGCATTATGGTTATCATATTATTTTTTTGTATCTCTTGTCCTATCACATCTTATATGATATTTATAGCTAAACTGATCCATTTATTATTTTTCTTCTTAAATAATACTCGGGTCAAACCGAGGTGTTACATGTGCCTCCACTTGATTTCTTAGCAGTGGCTAGCTTCTGACTTTCGGTTAACTACTTTAGCTTAGTAGTTTTTTCTTTTATACATTCGAAATAGAGACTCCATGATGTATACTTATTCTTTTGTGATGTATTAGATCTTGATTGACCACTACTTTGATGTACACTTCTACGTGTTTTGTTCATATCTATTTCTGCCTTAGTGATATGAATTTATGTGACCGATTTATGTTGCGCTTATTTTATATTTATTTCCGAAGGTCACATAGCCACTTTGTAGTATCTTTGAGTTTCTAATTGATATGTCGGATGTCCTCTAGAAATGAAATGCATGTCATACTTTCTGACATATCGGTACTTGCACAAAGCAATTACAAAGATGGTCGCTCGTCAGCAACCTTATTCTTCGTGCTAGTCGATGACATTACCCAGTAGTGTCCTTGGCTAGTGTGTGTATAGAGGTGGGGCATCACATGATGAAAAAAATGCAAGGCAAAACTAAATCGGATCCTCTATGTGTGTGCAATCATCATGATAGCCAATTACGGATATAGTCATAACATATGGATAGAGTTCTACGTGTACTCACTCAAAATGACAAAAAATCAAAAGCATGTGTTATAAGGACTATCACATAAAAGGTAACATCCATATAACTAAACTAGTAGAGACCAAATCAAGCATGTGCATCAAACATATCAACCAATATAGCAACTATTCCTAAAAATATTTAAACTAAAATAATTAACTAGAAAGGAAACATACCAAAAAAGAGTTTGGAATGAGAAGCTCTGATTTTCTCCACCGACTCCCAAGTACTCTTGACTGGGTTGTTTCCCCATTAAACTCGGTCTCGCTTAACCATTTTGTTCCTAAGTCATTTTACACTATGCCCTAGAACACGAATAGGCTCGTGGGGTGCCATCGAGTCAGAATCTACTGCTACTTCCTCCAATTGACTAAGATCCACTGTTAATGCTATACCATGAATGCATTTTCGTAGATGCAACACATGGAACACATTGTGAATGCTCGCCAACTTTTTAAGAAGTTCTACTCTCTAAACTAACTTTCCCACTCTTTCCAAATTGGAAAAGACCCAACGTATCGCGAGGCTAACTTTCCCATATTGCTAAAAATGCATAACATTTCTCGATGGCCATACTTTCACAAACACCATGTTGCTTACTTCGAACCCCAATCCATCCGTCTCCTATCTACATACGACTTTTGCATATCCTATGCGTCCTTCATTCTTTTGCGGATCGGCTCTACTTTCTTTGAGGTATCTCTAATCATGTCCGGTCCAAGTGTAACCCTATCTTTTGCTTCCCACTAACATGAAGGAGACTTACATGGCCTTCCGTATAAAGATTCGAAAGATGTTATGCCTATAATAGCTTGAGAGCTATTGTTATAGGTGAACTCCACAAGTGGTAAACGATCTTTCCCAGCTCCACTAAAATCTATTATGCAAGCTCTCAATGAATTCTCTAACACTATTCACCCTTTCAATTTACCAATCTGTCCACCGATGACAATGGTGTTCAGATTCATTGTTGAAGATTTCTCCAAAATTCGCTCATAAAAAGTGGGTCTCGATAGGTAACAATGCTAGAAGGTATCAAGTGCAATTGAATAATCTTCTTAATGTAGACGTAATCAATGATATTATTGTCCTTCTATTCTTCACTGGAATGAAATGTGTGCATTTGATCAAGCGGTCCACCACAACCCAAATGCTTTCGTTTTCCCTTTTACTCTTAGATATCCTATAATAAACTCCATAGAAATGTGCTCCCACTTCCACTATGGAATATCCAATGAAAGAAACCATCCACTAGGCTTCTTTTGCTCTGCCTCCACCCTTTGAAAAGTTAATCACCTAGCAACGTATTCTTCCACCTACAGCTTCATCTTCAGTAAATATAAAACCGTATTCATATCACGGTACATTTTATCTCCTCTCGGATGAATAGTCAACTTAGAACAGTGATATTCTCTAGGTACCTCGTCTATCACTTCGCTAACTACTGGCACATAACTTTCTGTCTCATCCAAGCCGACCTTTGTCGTTGATGGAGTAATGGTCCAAAATGAGTAGATCGCTCACCTCTCTCCAACTGCTAAAATGTACTAACCAACTCTACATCTTCCTTCTACTTAGAACCAATAAAGTCCATAAACGCTGGACTATCTTCCAACGCGGCCAACGAATTCGGCAACCATTTTACCCAAGGTAGAAAATCAAAACTTGCAATTTACTACAACTACTTCCACTCCGTAAACATCGAGACCAACATACCATGTCTTCCACTTAAGGCATCTACCACCACAATGCATTTTCCCGATGTATACGAAATACTGAAACCATATGAGGCTAAAAACTTCATCCACCTTTGTTGTCTCAAATTCAAATCTTTCTACGAGAATAAATATTTGAGCGACTTGTCATCCGAAAGTAATTTAGACCTTTTACCCAACAAATAATTTCTCCAGGACTTCAATGGAAAAACGATAGCTGCTAACTCAAGGTCGAGAGTTTGATAATTCCTCTCATGGACCTTCAACTGCCTACTAGTGTATTCCACAACTCTACTTTCTTGCATAAGAACAACTCTTAGTCCTGTATCACAACCATCAATATACACAGTAAAGGCTTCATACTATCAAAGATAACCAAAGCAGGTGCACTTGTCAAAAGTTCCTTTACACGTTTGAACGCATGTTGACACTTCGCATCCCAAGAGAAGACGAGATTTTCTTACTAAGGCGAGTTAGTGGTGTAGAAACCTTTGTAAAGTCCTTAATAAACTTTCGATAAACCCCTCCAAACCAAGAAAACCCTAATGTCGGTGGCATTTTTCGGTACCTTCCAGTCATCTTTGCTTTGGATCAAATGTTAATGGTTGCTCTAACACGACATATCTAAGACAACGTACCTTCTTCCTCTGAAAGTGGCACTTAGAGACTTTCGCCTTAAGTTGGTGCTTTCTCAAGGTATCAAGCAGCTCTTCAAATTCCCTTTGTGCACCTTCTCGGTCTTGGAATAAACGAAGATGTCATCATAAACACCACTACAAACTGATTTAGCTATTTTCGAAAAATAAATAAATCATAAGATCTACAAAATAGGTTGCATCGTTTGTTAGTCCAAAAGGCATGGCTAACCATTGATAAGAATCCTCCGACATGCTAAAGGCAATTTTTGGTGTGATCTCATTTGCCACCCTTAGCTGATGAAAGCCCATGGAGAGATCCAAATGTGAAAATATTCTTGCTCCAACTAATTGGTCAAACAAATCATCGACGTATGGTAAAAGATGTTTATTCTTCTTAGTCAACTAATTTAGCTCATGGTAGTCGACACACAACTGTAAAGATCCATCTGCCAAGTGGTGAATATAACTGGTACTCCCCACTCAGACATGCTTCTTCATATAAACTACTTCTATATGAGTTCGGAAACTTGGATGTCTAACTTCTTTCTTTCTCGAGGCGTCATTCACCGAATGGGCAACATAATTGGTTGCATGCCTTCAATAAAATCAATATGGGGAAGGAAGACTAGTAATCTCCACAAATACATTAGGAAAACTTTGTATGATAGGAATGGATGCTAACTCGTCTTGGGACAGATCCAACGAATATAGGTAACTCAACATCATCGATCCATTGGGCTTATAGTAAACATCTTGGTTATGCCCTGTGTCACTTCTCATACGAACCACCATCCTATAACAATCCAAAACTTCACCAAAGCGTAACATCCAATCCATCCCTAATATCAATCCATACTCCCCAAACCCAAGCACAAAAGCATTACTTATAAATTCGACACCACAAATTAACAATTTTAATTCTTGTCAAACCAAAGATAAGTGGGCGGATCCTCCAATGGATATGACACCATTATGAGTTTAGGGATGATGAGAGCCTCTAATTCTAATCAATCAACTATATTTCTAGAAATAAAAGAATACGATGCTCTAGTGTCAAATAAAGTACGAATAGGAAAATCAGAGATAAATAACACACCTTCCATAGTGGATGTAGAAGATGCATTTCCATTTCCTTCAGCTGGTGGTACATTAGGAACCTTTTAGTGCATAATCCTTCACAATCTGACTATTTATGGCATCTGGTCCTCCTTTTCCTAGGGCAAGGCATGTATTCTTCATATTTCAAAAATAAATTGTAATTGTAGCACTTTATCTTTGTTAATTCTACTTTGAACTCCTTATAACCATGGCCTCTCTTTCGACAATGGTTGCGGATAGGAGCATTCATTTTTACTTTTTCATGTCCATTTTTTCCATCTCCGTTCTTATGCTTCCCCTTCAAAAATGCTTGTCTACCCTCCTCCTTAGGCTCTTCCTAGACTTCTTTGTGATGATGTTGAGAAATATCATCTCCACTAACTTCTGGTATATGGCCCCCATCGGAATGTGACTCGGTGCTAGATACTTCAATTGTTGGTTTAAGCCATTTACAAACCTCTTGACCTTCTTCGTTAATGTATTGATTAGCTTAATCCCAAATGCTGCAAGCTCATTGAATTGGTGCACATACTCCTTCACCATAATGTTACCTTATTGTAGATGAATGAACTTCTAGGCTTGAACTCCTTTCTCTGCCTTTGGGATAAACTTGGCCTCGAATCTTCTATTAGGGTATGATCTAAGATTTTAACTACCTTCTCTGCCTTTGAGATAAACTTAAGTTGGACATAAACCATTCCTTGTGTTCATATATAGTTGAATCTAAGATTTGAGTACATGACTTTGATGTATTTCACACCATTCCAAATAAGGATCTATCACTCGATTTTGATGACGAACACTTAGGAGGGTTCTAGGTAGGGAGCAAAAAATTTCTATTGTAGTATATAGCTATGTAAGGAGAGCAGAGTTTTTTAGTTAAGAAGTCTGATCGGAGTCTGCACTAGTGAATCGGGTGAGTGATACTATCTTGGAAGTAATGTATTTGAGTGGAGATCAAATCATATTTTTCTTATGAGTGATCTATGAACATCATGCAAACTTATGAATTATATTGAGTGTTCATATGGTGAAATTTAGAGGACAAATCCTTTTAAGTGGGAAGAATGCAATGATCTGGAATTTTTTCGCTTTGATTTGTGAATATTTAATTAATTTTAAATATTTAATTAATGGTTTTAATAATTAAAATACCCCTTTTTAATTTATAACAAGTAATGGTAAAATTATTTTCGAGATATCTTTACAAAAATAAGTAGTTCAAAGGAAATTAGAAAATGTGACTGTAAAGCTTTTTCAAAAATCCTACGTCCAAAATTTGTTAAAAAGGTAGCAAAACACCTTAATATATTTAAACGCACTAATACAGACAATGTGTATTTAATTAAGTGTGTTACAAATGTAAATATATGTGTGTACTTAAGTAAGTATAAAATGTGACAATTTTCAAGTTTAAAAATTAAAATAAATATAAGTTATGTAATGTCACATACAAACGCAACAACATGGTACAAGCGAGGGTATTATCTAGTGGATAAAAGGGGGTCCACCCTCATGTTGCATGTGGATCTAAAAGAAGTGATGGAGAGTGATGATGTGGCATGAATCTAGTGGAGGGTATATGACATAAGGGCACTAAGGTAATTTTATAATTCTATTTCATATAAAACTAACTCAACTTTTCTCTCTCCTCTCCACCATTTTGTTTTCTACGTTTTCTAAAATTTTACATATTCTTTTAAAGTTTTCCAAAACCTATAATGGCTTCCATATTGAATTCCAAAGTTAAAAGTTACAACTTTTCCCTTTAAATCATTTTTAAACTTGTTTAAAACACGTACTCTTCTTCTTACGAACTCTTTTTCTTCAAAACAGTTCTCATACTCATCTCTAAACACCATGGTCATGCTCAAGCACTCTAGACCGAGCCCAAGGCACCATAGTTGTGTAAAAAGCATGTTTCAAAGTCCAAAATTTGAGTTTTGTTTTGAAAAATCCAAGGTCTAGGCTCTTTTCAAGTTTTAAAAAGGTTTGCTAAAGTTTTGTAACGACCCAGAATTTTGATCATTTGATTTTGAACATTTAATTCATTTCTAAAGATTGAATTAGAAATATTAATTAATTTTGAATATGGAGATTTTGGTTGAATTAGTGAAATGGTTTAAAGTTTCAAATATAGCGATTAAACGGATTTGGTGAATAGTAAATTTAATATTTGAAATTGGGTAAATAGGTGAATCTGGAATCCAATGTAAATGGAAATGATTTCTAAAACTCTATTTGAATTAGAGTGATGATAGTGGACTTTCGAATGGGGTTAAAAGTTGATAAGTTAAAATTTGGAATATATATATATATATAATAATGGGATTTAATATTGAAATAGTGGAATTTTGATTTAATATGAGTCAGAATGGTTCTTAATGAATATAAACTCTATTTGAATTATAATTGAGTTGGTATGTTTTTAAATTTTGATTCACGCAATTTCGTTGATTTTGAAAATCGCTCGACTTAATCGACGCGTTAAAATGGCTTTCCGGGGCGCAGTATCAAAATTCGACGAAACTAGTTCCATTGGATCCATATTCGTGTATTGTTATTGGATTTCAAATGTCGTAGCGTTTGGAGTTACCGTTTGGTCGTACGGGAGAGAAACGCGTTCAATTTAATATCGAAAATTTAATATTTTAATTCGATTCGAAAAGCTATCTTCTAATACGATCGAATAAGGCCTTAGAACTTGTTCCACCAAGTTCGAAATAGAGATATAACCTATAGAACGCCAGGCGGCACGCGTCATTTGGAGATCGGAAAAGTTAAGTGTGAACAGGGTTTTTAAATAGTAATATATATATATACACACCCTATATCATCTAACCCTAAACCAAACCCTCAGAAAACACAGCCACCATTTTTTCACCTTGATCCAATGGCCGTGAGAAGATGGTGCCCTTAGAGGCGATACGGGTCGAAGCGTTCAACTAGAAACTTAGTCGCAAGGAGGAGGGGTACTCATCTAACAGTGGAGATGAACTAATATGGTCGTAGTTGACCGAAAATCAAGTTCGACTTCGATGGGAGCTTTGGCATTTTCTGACAATTTGGCGGCTCGTGGGGTTCTTAGGTCTAAAGGAAAGATGTAAGGGAGTCGAGAGCTATGGGCTGGCGAAGTTTAGTGATCTATCGTCACCTGTGGCGGCCTAAGTGGCGAGATGAATGGAATTTGGCCAATTCTGTGTCTTAGGGTCGTGGCTGTGCTATAGGGTGGCGAAGGGGACGAGGGTTGGGTCAGTTTGTTCGTCAGGGAGTGGGGCGTTGAGTGGTGGGGTCGCGGTTGCTGGAAGATGGACGAAGCGGCGGTGAGGAGTGGGTGAAGTTGGCGACATGTTTGGGGGGAAACACGCTGTGTTCGATCGAAGAAGGATTGGGATAATCTCATTTTTAGGTTAATGATAATTATTATTCTAATAGTAATAATTAAGGGAAATATTATATATAAAAAAATTGTAAAATCTTATATATTTAATATCCTGCTCGTTTTTTGTCTGAATTGAATGAAACAAATCACGTTGGATTTGTTACAACAAGATCTACATGATGAAGTTGAGTTGGCTGAAATCAAAGCTCATGGAATTTCGTGTTAAAATCAAACGTCTGTTTGATTTTAGATGAACCTTAACGCAAAAGGGACAGCTGGAATGATGGTAAGTATAACTCACTCATTTGGATGATTAGCATTAATTTTAAATGGTTAAAATTAATTATTGGTTGATTGAATGATATGACAATTATTATTATCAGTTGGATGTTATAATATATATAGTATTATATAGTAGTATTTGGAGTGATATTCCCACACATTATAGCGGATAAGACCCTATGCTTCCCGTATAATAGAGGATGGCCCTATATACCGCGATATTCCGCCTCGAAGTGGAATTGGTATTTTTATGTTGTATTAACATTTATGGATGTAGAGAAACAGGTTGGAGGGAACCAACTAGATTTCTCAAAATGTTGAATTTTAGTTTCATATATAGTGATATATATTTTGTTGGAATAATCTATGGTAGATTATAGTGTGATTTGAAATGGTTAGATGCTATGATAGCATTTACCTAGATTTTTGGTATTTTAATATACCATAAATATTTATTTGATTTTTAAAAGAAATTTAAAAGGGATTTTGAAGTAAAATATTTATATAAAGTTTTGATTAAATAATGGTTTTGAAAATTGTACTTAACTAATTCGCGATATTATAAATAGAGATTTTGGGAGGAAGTACACAAAAGGATTTTAAACAATAAATTCTTAAGTGGTACTTGTTCAAATATAAAAGGTTTAAAAATCGAGATTTTTAATAGATTGGAAGGATAGAAGTGAATATGGAAATAAGTATAAAACTTGTTATACTAGAGCTCAAGTTAGATTTCCAAATTTACGAAATGAAATTAGAATCGAGAAATTGCGATTGTCTTAAAAAGATGATTTCTAGTAATTAACTAGGTAATTTTAAAAGAGCTGAAAATATCCCAGAAATTAGTTAATTTATTATTTTAATTTGTTAAAGTGTATTTAATTATGAATTAAGTCAGTTTATATTAATATTATTTAGAATTAATTAGTATTATTATTTTAACAAAAAAATGATAAATTATTCAATACCAATATTTTATATAATAACTTTTATTTAAGAGTATTGCCTAAATTTAACTTGGAAAATTATTATAGGAATTTCATAAGTATTATTTTGAAAAATTTTAAATAAAGTTTTCGGGAAGTAATGGTATACTCACATGGCGAAATCGGAGGTTGTGAGTGCCTATAGTTAAGTTTTGGATTTCTCTCGAATAGAGACGTAACCATTCAGCTCTGAATCCGTGGTTGATACCGAAGTGGTACTTTCCTTATTATTTTAAAAGGTTTCAATATTTTGAAAAGGATAGTTTGTGAATACACTGAATTCGATAAGTTAATTACATACCTTTGGATAAAGAGATTTAATTTATTTAAAATTTAAAATTAAATAAGACTTAGGGTTCTTCGGTGGAAATGACATATTTGGTTAAATGATTTTTTTATTTGATAGTTTAATAACCGATTATCAAATCTGGACCCAAAATATAACTTTAGAATTGTCTAGTGGAAAACATGGGGATTACATGGTATGGTTGTCGTTCGAGGCACTATACTGTATGTATAAACTCGTTTCGTTCTTTTAAAATGATGATAAGAAAATACTTTCACAAATGGTTAGGAGGTGAGCTCCGATCTTATCTTCGTCTTTTTATTTCCTAAAGAACTAGGGTTGAGTTCAACGAAAAATATCGAATGTTGTTTTTGAAGAGACCGAGATCAAATAAGTTATCCAAAAACCACTTCGATCGAACGAGTACATTTTCGAAGGGAAAACAAGAGCATGGAGTCGAAGATGGAGCAGCGAAGTGCAAGGGCTAATCGCTATTAATCCCGAGGATGATTCTAAAATGAATGTAGTAGGAATAGTGACTTCAGTTCTGTTTGGACCAAGGACGGACTTATATGGATGAATGCTAACAGTACATTGTCATTGGAGGGCAATTAGCATTCAAAGTGAAAATTCCTTGAAAAGGTAATCGTATCTTCTAGCCTCATCAACCGAGAATGACTGAAAAGCAAGGGAGATGCAGCAAGGCTACACAACACCAAATAGCACATTTGTAACACTTTTTTGCTTTCAATTGCAACAGTAATAACCGTTATAAATTTCTACCGATTATTTCTGTTACGACCATTTATCACGGTTATAACTGTTAATAAATCTGGTACTTTGGTAAATAATTAACAACAATATGGATAGGAGTGTCATTTTGTTTATTACTATGATCATCCCGTTTCTCAAGCTTCTAAAATCATTTCTCACACTTCCAATATCATTCTGTAAATCAAAAATTCGAATCTAAGGTTTTCAACCCCTCCGTTATCGCCACCTCCGCCTCTAGCTTCCCCCTCCACCTCGTTACTGTTCTAGGATTACCCACCTCTGCCTCGATATTCGTTCTAGGGTTATCGCCTCCTTCACCTCCGCCTTGTTCCAGCACCGTCGTTACCAAGTTATTGCCTCCTTCTAGCAGATCCAACTCTTTACCGAAGCGGCCAAAGCCATTGCTTTGGGCCTCGTTAAAATTTAGGGCACCAAATTAAACAGGCAACCATAGATCACAGAAAGAAAAAAAATGAAGCTGGGGCACAACCGCACCATTATAAAACATGTGACTCTCGAACTCAGCAACGGTGGCCTGAAAATCGAAGGCCGAAGGGACGGGGATGAGACTACTCGATTTGCGAATGGCAACATCTCAACAAAGCTAGGGCACAGCCAAGCCGCATGGTACATCACAGTTATCGATTTTTTGCTGACAACTATTGCTTGCTTTCAAAAAGGTATTTCTCCAGTCTAATTGATTTTGGATTTTGCATCTTCTAAGTTCTAATTTTTGTTCTAATTTTCATGTAGTTGGTATTGTAATTTGCAAACAAGCTTTTACTGTCATTCTAGTTGGATTCAAAGTAGAAAGTTTAGGCTTGGGCTAAAAGTTTCATCAGGGTTTTGTGAAGGAATTCGTGTCAGCGAGGAAAAACTGAAGCATTTAATGTTAAAGATCATAGAGGATAATGTAATTCTAATTTGTGTTGTCTTAAGTTTTGGCTAAGACATAAGTATTAGAAATTACTTTGCGATGATGTATTTTCGTCGCTGTATTTAGAGAAATTTAAGAAGTACTTCTTTATGGTACCTTTTATTTTGGTAGGTCATACTCATTACAAAATTACTTTGCGATAGGATTAAGCTCTTTTTTAAGCTCATATAAAGTATATTTTGTGAATGAAACCAATATATTCCTTGAGATTGTTTCCTGTAAAGGGATTCACTACAAGAAAATCAGCCTTTGGTTGCATAAAATGGTGGCATTTTTCCCTAAAAGCAACCAATAACATTTCAGCCTGTATTATAAACGCGGAAAAAAGATTTCACTATCCCGTGCATACCAAAATGTTTCCACGTAAATACAATAAACGTAATCAGTATGTTTGCGCTCTCTCACTTAGAAAATTTTAACCTAATCCCAAATTGCTTCAACAAAAGCAAACAAACAAAGGTCGATTCCCATTCTTCTCTCCGCATCGTTATTGCAGCATGTCTCTACATTGTAGTTTATTGTCATCTTTGCTTCTACTCTTCTGTGGTTTTCTCCTCATCGACGATTTTCTCCTCATCGTAGAAAATTTTAGGTATGATTTTTATAAATCGATTTTGTTATTGTGATTAAAGTTAATCGATTTTGTGATTAGGTTAATTAGCTTCTAATCAGGTGCAGTTAGGTTAATCGCTAATTCTGTGATTGTGGTATGTTATTCAAATGGTCGATTTTGTGATTGTGGTCATGGTTGTGGTTAGGGTTAATCGATTTGGTCAATTCTCTTGAGTTCCTATCAAGTTTTCACTCAGAGAGTTAGTTGGAGTAAATCATAGAGGTCTTATAATAGTTGTTAATTGGCTGAATTTTTAACCACAAATAAATGTCACGATATTTCTCAAAATAATTTGAAAATGGACTATCATAAGAGTATTGATCAACTGCCATATGACATAGAATGTCATAATAACATAATATCGCTGGTCCACTGGATATTACAGCATGATCTCTAAGTAATTATCTTTGCCTCGCAGGATCCAATCTTAAAAAGTTAGAGGAGAAAGGCATTGTCATTAGATTCGTTATTGGGCATAGTGCCACACCAGGTGGTGTTCTGGATCGTAATATTGATGCAGAAGAAGCAGAGCACAAAGATTTCTTTAGGTTGAACCATATCGAAGTATACTATGAACTCTCAACAAAAACAAGGGTTTATTTCACAACAGTTGTAGCCACTTGGGATGCAGATTTCTACGTAAAAGTTAATGATGATGTACATGTCAATCTTGGTTAGTTCCATTTATTAACTTTATAATGATGAAGAAAACCACAGATTCATGTCTGAGGTAGTCAAATGAAAGAAAAAGAGATGCCAGTTAGTATTGGATTATTCTTCCATATTTCATCATGACCAAAATAAAAAAGGGGAAACAAACTTGTTTTGTATCTTCAGATCAATATTTCAATTATAATTTTAATTTTGGAAATATTTAAGAACATATATCATTGGTCAAACTTATAGATAAAGTTAGAAATAACATAGGCAGAAATATAAATAATATAATTCAATGTTAACAACATTGGATGCATGAAGTCTGGCCCAGTCCTATCTCATAAGTATGCTCAACTGTCCTCTCCGACTCTATGGTTGTATAATAAATTTATGTGTAGTTGTTTTCATGTATAATGTTTGTGCACAGTTTCACCTTTCCTAAATGAAATTCACAGTGTGTGTGTGTGTACAAATATGAGTTAGTTATGTTATTGTGTGTACAAATATGAGTTAGTTATGTTATTGTGGTATGTAACATTATTAACTAAATTTAGTTATAAGTGATGTGCATAATGTAGCATCTTTGTGGTTCTGCAGCGGAGTAAAATATCATGAACCAGAATACTAGAAATTTGGAGAAGAAGGAATAAATATTTTCCACATGCAACTGGTCAGATATATGCAGTCTCCAAGGATCTTGCAGCATACATTTCAATCAATGCTTAAGCATAAATTTTACTTCTTACGGTTCCTTTTGTTACTATAGGTCGTCATTTTTTCGGGTTGTCTCTTTTTTCACGTTGTCATTATTTTGTGACAACTAACCACATTAAGTGATATATCAAGATAAAAATTGGCAGATTGGTAGCCAATAAAATTAATCAAGATAATATGTTATCTTTTGGCAGGCCAATATTGTACAGATATGCAAATGAAGACGTATCTTTAGGTTCATGGTTACTTGGCTTGAATGTCGAGCATATCGATGACCGGACCTTCTGTTGTGGAACACCTCCTGGCAAATTATGCAATATTAAGCTACTCAATATTCATCGTTAGATGCGGAAGATAAATAGATTAAAACATGAAAAGTTCAAAATCATCGATACATGAACTTTTTTTACAGATTAAATATTGTTCGTCATGAATGATGATAAGAAGATCCAGACTAGAACAGACCTAATATTTTTTATTGAACAAATTAGCTAGAGATAAGCTCAATTAGGACGACAAGGTAGCACTAAAAAAAAAGATTTGACTATAAAAGAAATTTAATGTATAAAAGCTAATATGGTTTGTGATAGCAGCTATCAAATTTCTTTCAAGAAATTTTCATCTATGGTGCACTTCAATGTTTGCAACTGCATCAACCACTTTGAAAATGTGTTACGATGCAGTAGAACTTGATGTAATGGTGTAACATGATGCGGCCTAGCCTAACATACATCTACTAGTCTATAACCAAACATGAGCTATGGTATAACATATGCAACATACATACATCATCGTTGGTTGGTTTTAAATCAAAAACATTAAACTAATTTGTACTCAATCATAGAAGAAATTAGGTTTTTGATTGTGTAATCCTCAATCTCACTTATGTCTGTGTTTCATTTCATGTTCAATCATGGTGCTGCCTCATGGCGGCAATGTGTATACCACACTACTGCCTATGGGCAGTGTGTACACTGCTGCCATCAACTAATATGTACGATGTAACGACCCGCCTTTTTGGACAGTTTAAACCGATGATCAAATACACATGTCGATTCCAAACCATTCAAAATGGCAGATAGTTATTGGGGTAAATAAGAAAAGAAAAGAAAGAGAAGTAAAGGAAATGAAACAACACAGAATCTCGCAGCGGAACGATAAAATATAATAGTCAAATAAACAGTTCATGAAGCTGTTTACTATACTTTGACAATTATTTATACAACATTTATCAGAGTTATACATATACAACAGAACAATTTAAAATAATGCAGCAGATAGCATGATGCAAGAGTAATAATAGTAATAGTATACCAAATCTTCGTCTTCATCCTCCAGAATAAATCTTCAAAATCTGAAAAACTCAGGACTGACCCGAGCGTAATGAAAAGACAAAACACTCGAGTCAGGACTAAAATATCCTTATGAAAGTTAAATCAATCGTGAATAGATATGAGTGTAACGGCGTCAGAGATGTTTACGGGGTTTGACATCTCCTATCCAGTGTCAACGTGCGTGCAATAACTTAAGAGATGTTACGGAATTTTCCATCTCTTAAGGATCCGTTAAACTATCTACTATGTAGTAATATACGCTAAGCAGATAATGCCTATCAGTAATATAAAGTATCAAAATAGCGTTAAGGCGTTACCATAATCCCCCTTAACACATTTTTATATTCCCAAAAGCATATACAAGACCGTAGTTTCCCCAAAACCGGAAGTCACCAGAGGGCAATCCATATACTCAAGGTACAAATCAAAACGTAGTGGTCGCGAATAGGATAATAAGTATGACAAGGTACATGAGACGATACCAACTAGGATACTAGTAGTTGCGTGATCCGGACTGATGTTGGGCATAGCCAGCAGCTACCCCAACACCACGAAACAACACTCCCAAATCAAGGGGTGCACCCAAATCGAATCACAAATGTAATAGAAATGGTATCCAAGAAGCGTGTCCGCTAGAGGTGGCGAACCTCAATGGCCCGGCGCGGCTCCTGTTTTAGTCATGTCAGGGGTCATCCAATATCGTTCTCTTTCTTCAGTCAACGCGTTCACCAAATCATCCACTTCATTCTGGATCAACACTCCGCGTATAATAGTTATTAAAGCGGTGTTCGGTATCGACAGAGAGTTTGTCCATATCCGATCCCGGTCTCTTTAATAACTACGTATTATTACACCGTTGGCTCTTTTACATTTCAAATCGATTCATAATTGATATCAAAATATCATATTCGCCTCAAAAATCATATCCATTTCAAATATCATCGTATCAATTTAAAATGTAAGATTTCGTTTCAAAAATCATTTTTCGCATCAATATCTCATTTCGATTTCAAAATCATTTCGAATTTCAATTTAGGTTGCAACTTCATTTAACTCAATTCGTATTTAAATTCAAGATTTAAAAATAAACATTCCACTTTATTGACCAGCTTAGAATTCTAGAAAATAGTTTTAAGTAGTTTAAAGTAGTTTTTAAAAAAATTAAAATAGTTAAAATACTTAAAATCTTTAAATGGATTTGAAATAGATAAATTTAGTTTAAAATAATTTAAATTGGGTTAAGTAGATTTAAAATAGATTAAAATAGTTTAAGTAATCAAAATGGTTTATATAACCGAGAAATTTGGAAAACAAAATAAACAGCTTCAAAACCAATCCATTTCAATTATAACTTCCCAACTCAAATCAATGTCAACTTTTAATTCAAATTAATTCAATTTTACATTCACCTTTAATTTATTCAATTTCAATTTATATCGATTTGGAGCTTGATGTTCAAAATACCAATTTATACCCCTTAACACAATTATGCGTCAATATTCAAATCTAAATCCAAATTTCAAATATGATTCAATTTCAAGCTCAATTTCAAAATATCATTTTTATATCACTTTTACTTAGTAATATTCAAAGCTCAAATTTAATGTTCAATCTTTAAAACAAATAAATTTTCAAAATTCAATCATATCCAAATTTTAAATCTCAAAGTCTCCACTTAAATTTATTCAACAATTTCTTTTAACCAAAATTTTATTTCAACATTCCAAACTCAATTTTTTGATAAATTCGATTCCTATAAATTGATTTCTATTTGTAACTTTTAAATCAAAACATTTAAATAAATATCAAATCGACTATTTTAAAATTTATTAATTTAGCCAATTCGGTGTCCGTATATAATTTTCTATCCTATGGCCAAGTAATTATTTATTTCAATTAATGTCAGGGATGAGTATATATTACTTAAACCAATCACAGTGTCATATGTATGCATAACGGTATATATATAAGCAAATAAACATCCAAACATTTAAATATCAACCAATAACATCCATCAAAATACATCATCCAATAGACAACACAATTCATGGCAGTTTCATAGTTATCAATGTCAGGTAATTTAATCGCAATTCAATTTTAATTTGAATTTAACTGTCAAATTAATTTTTCAACGGTTAATTCAAATGACAAGCTATATGACAATTAAATTTTTATCAAACAACGACAAATAAAATCATAACACTTCATAATGTCAAATTTAACTAGCATAAAGATATTTAGTACGTTGTGAGCGTTATAAAACACTCACCTTGATTTCAATGCAGATCCAGCGTTTTATTTCGAATAAAATTAAACGAGCGTTTAATTTTACCCGAAATTCAAACTAGCTCCATACGACTTCAAACCAGTTTCATTTCGAAGCTCTCGCCGTCACGATCGCAACGCAAAAAGTTTCGTTCCAATCGGACCTCGTATGTAGAAGTTATACATTTTATAAGTTATCGCCATTTGAATTTTATAAAACAATTTATATTGGTATTTAAAATAAATTCATACCCAAGAAAAGAAGCCCAGCCCACTTAAGCTCCATCTTCCCCAACTTGCCTGTACGTGCATGAGAAAGAAACCCACCAAGTCGTGCACTAATCTCCAGTGATACGGAGCTATAGTTGACGAAATTCGAATCCGACTTCACCGACGAACTCTCCTTCACGATCTCCACCTCCCCGTACCATCAACTTCAAGCTCGGCCCCACCATGTAAAACGCGACTCCTCACGCCCACGTACGTACGCGACCAGGTCGCACCTCTCCAAACGCCGCCGCACGCTCTCAAACTCGGCTCCAAGGTGCTATCTTCGACGACGAGTTCAAATCCAAGCTCCGTTTCGCGAATCGAAGCCTACATCCTCAACAAATCCTAACCCTAGTTCACAACTATGAACGGCCTCGACCCCATTAGTTGCCGCACCCAGCAACGAGCATATCAAATTGAAGCACTCGATGAAATAGGATTTTTAAAACTAGTTTCGCGATTTTTACTTGAGTAGAAATTGAGTTATGATTTTCCAAAGTTTCCATTTTTGTTTTCCCCTTTCCATTATTTGCTTTCTGCCATTGCGTGTAGGATAAAGGAGAGGGAGACGTGAATGAAAAGCTACAGGGACAAGGTAGAATTTACAGCTGAAAAGAAGGGTTGACCAGTCAAAATATAAATTTTAAATTTCAAAATATCCAAATTTATGCAACTTAAAATCTTGAACCCCTATCGAGGCATGCCGCCAGGCGTTTATAATGTTATACCCCTATTCCGGACGCAATGGAAAAGGTTTCGGAAGCTAATTCGATCGTATGCGCGAGTTACGGAAATAAACGATCAAATTTAAATTAAACCGATTAAACGAATTTCCAGGCGTTTTGGCTCGCCCTGGACAAACGATAAACCCGATTGACTCGAAATTTGAAATCTTACAATAATATTACGTTACGGATCCGATGAAACTGGTTTTGTCGAAATCCGAGACCGTTTGAAAAATGACTATTTTTCAGTCGATAATTAAATATTAAAATATTCAATTTTCACAAATAAATTTTAAATTCAGTTTTAAAAGTTCTATAACATCACTATAACTCCAATATGATAAAATAAAATTTTACAAATCATTTTTAATCATATTAAACCCGTTATTCAATTTATCCAATAAATTCCCATTTTAAAATCTTATTAACTCTATTAAAATCCAAATATAACTTACATTCACTTTGGAACCCAATTTGAATCATATTAAATCAAATTTCAGTTATTCACTCTATTTCCATATATTAAATTTCAATATCAAATTAATCATATCAAATTCGGAATTTAATTATTCAAATATTTGTAATATTAAACTTAAACAAATTTGATTCTTCTTAAATCACCATCCTTTGAAATATTGAAATTGAACTTATAAGATTTAACCTTTAAAACCAATTCACAATTTAGACACTATTTCATTTCACAGTTATTCAATTATTCAATAAGTTTAAATATTTAATTTAAGCAATTTACCTGTTCAATATTCAATATTTGATTTTAAATAGATTTTACTTATCAATCAATTACTCTATTATACCCAATGAATTCAACATTTATTATCCTATTCAACTATCGATTGCAAAGGCATTCACTAAGTAGCTTTATTTTTCATTACTTGGATAATTATTGTTGCAATTCATTCCAGTTATTATTATTCCAAATGAATTACATTTTTTTCTAACACTAAATCACGAAGTCTTATCAAATTAGCTATTTTAATTATCGAAAATTTACGGGTCGTTACATACGAAGTTTTGTGAATGTTGAAATGTGAAGTTTGTGATATGTTTTGGTGAGATGTTGATGAAAGTGATGTGTAGTTTGTAAGTGGTATATGATGAAATGACATGTATGAGGTGGTGAAGCAATGTAATGGTCAGAATAGAAACTGTGCAATGGGGGTTTTGAGTGACTGGAAGTGGTTAAAGGCCAAAGGGGGTTGTTGTATTAAGTAGTATGTTGATGAAATGGAATGACAGTTGACTGGGTATTCGATGAAGTTTGGATTATGTTCAGGGCAGAAGTGTTTTGCAATGAATGTTGTGAGGAAGTTTACTGGTTGATGGATGTTGTATGTAAGCGGTTGGTAGAAGGTGGGGATTGCGTAGTAGTGATTTAGAGGAGCTGATATCGGAGTGGTTGAAGGTGATGTTTCTGGTGATGCCGGTGATATACTATTGTAGTGAAGTGTTGAACCAGTTTGTGGATGTGGTGGCTTGTTTGAAGGGGTCTGTCGAGTGGAGTGTGCAGTGTGAATGAGTATGGTGGAGTTCAGATGTCTGAACCAGTTCAGATGGTATTGAATAAGGTGGTTAAGTGTTGTGGGAGATGATGGAAGTGATGAATATTGTTGAAGGCACCATTGAGGTGAACAACAACTATGATATGGTAATTGATGAAGTTGAAATGAGGACAGTGGCACTGTTGGGTATATGAAGAGCTGGTTGAACTGCTGGATATAGATGTATATGAACAGAGTGACAAAGAGATAGAGTTACACTATGAAATAGATATGACAGAGGTTAAAGTAAAGAAGTGTGCACTGAAATGGCATAGAAATGTGCACAGTGGTATTTAAATCAACGCAGTGTCTGTTGTTGAACTTGGTCACTTGCTTGATGATATCAGGTGTGGATGATTCGATTTGCTTGATGATATGGAGTAGCAAAGGTCTGTTGTATGCAGGAGCAGTTGTGTGAATGTTTGTGGGGATTTTTGAAGTTGTATGAAATGCTTGTTGCAGGGTAATGAAAAGGAGTTTGTGGAGATTTGTGGTTCAACTTTATATGGTATGTGTGGTATGATGAATGGTGAAGTTGTCTTGTTTATGGGCAGAGCAAGGAGGAGGTATGAAATCAGGCAGGGGATGGTCAGAAGTTGGAGTTGTAGTGCAAAGTTTTGAAACAGTTAAAAACTCTTTTTTTCCAATGTAACAAAAGAAGAAAATAAAAGAAAATGTAGATGTAAAAGGAATAACTAATAACACCTCAATCGTAGCAAGATAACAACCATCTTCCAAATCTGAATCCCGAATTGATCAGTGATAGGAATACAAGTAAATAGAGGCTCACGCGTAAAACCAGAAGTGATGAAAAGGAGTTTGACTTTAAATCTACTAGAAATGTAGATGTCACTGGTAATCCAAACTGGGACAAATTTGCAAATAAATTAAAAATAAGGTCAAAATTTTTTTAAAAAGGCAAGTTAAGCACTACTAGTCCCAGTAGCTTTATTGTTAGGAGTACTGACACGGATTAATCTCGTTCCTAATCTAGAATGCGAGAGGGTTAAACTCTTTCACTATAAAACAAGATGTGTTACAACATCTTTCAAAGCTTAATATTACTATTGTTGGATTAGTAGAACACAAGTTGAGTGTGGCTAAAATCCTTTAACAGCTTGTGAAATATAATTTAGCAATATGTATACAATAATAAAATTGATCCAAGAGGTAGAATTTTCATTTTGTAGGTATAACAGCATAACAATTACAGGTAATTTACGAATCAGATCAACATATAACATGCATAGTGAATAATAGTGGGAGGTACCAAAAAAAATTTCACTGTAGTCTATGCCAAAAATACTATCGCTGATAGAACTTCTTTATGGGACCGCCTGACAAAAAAAATCACAACATATTTATATGCCCTGGTTACAAGAAGGGGATTTCAATTGTATGTTAAATAATGATGAAAGAACCTCCAATGCTAATAATTTAGTTGTAGACACTGACTTCCAAACTTGCATATCCATTACTGGTCTTCAGGAAGTACACTCCATTGGTAATTTCTTTACGTCGAGAGGTGGCTTAAATTTTAGTATTCATAGTGAAATTGATTGGGCCTTATGTAAGATTGGACTTTATTTATTTCATTTCATTTATATCTTTGATTATTTATATGACGTTATTTATAATATGATATGCTTGTACAATGCTATAGATGTTTGATATCAGATTTAGTCCTACAAATTAACATAATTGTTTGACTATATGTTGTGCTTTCACTTGTGGTGGCATTGGATTTCCGAAGAGAGCAAGGTTGGACTTTTATGGTTCTAGCTTTCACTTGTGCATGCAACAAAGAATTTTAGGTAATCGAGCATTTTGTTAGCACCAGTTTGGTATAACATTTTATTAGTACTTGGTGTGTAAATTTGTATATGAATGCTTATTGTATGTGAGTTTGGTTATTTTATCAAAAACTATCGTATTAGAATGGTTATGGATATCCTATTTGACTATATGATTAATATGTTTTTTAATTGTTTGAATATGCTGATTATGTGAGCGATTGTTGATTGATATAGTAGAAACAAAATAAATCATCAATAGGATATAATAGCATGAAAAAATAGTACAAAATGATCATCAACTTTTAGTAGCGTTTCAAAAACGCTACAAAAATACATATAGTGGCGTTGAGTAAACGCAACCTTAAAGTTGGGGTAAAGTTGGAAATTCTATTGGTAGCGCCAAAAAACCTTTTAGTGGCGTCTTTAAAACGCTACAAAAAGATTTATGGTCGCGTTTGAGAAACGCTGCAATAAAAGAATTTATAGTGGCGTTGAAATAAATGCAACTAAAATCATGGATTTTTAGTTACCGGATTTATCACGGCGTTTATCAAAACACTACCATAAGTTTTGGTAGCGTTTTTTATGCACCACCAAAAATAAAATTTCTTACAATGATTATTTGTTTAGAAGAAAAAAAGAGAAGATTGTAAATGAGGAGATATCTACAAATGTTGTAATAAGTAGGTAGGTTGGCCATGGATGGAATTTTATAGCTAGGCATATTGATGTACTCTTTATATATTTATAATATCTAATATCTTTACCTTTCAGTATGTCTAGAATTTCCTAAAGTGGAAGTGTGTGGCAGTGAAGGCATAGTCATCAATCTCTACTTTATTAGAAACGGTCTTATAAGTGTATTACAATTAAATAATAATGAAACTCCTATTGCAATCTCTATTACTCATATTACATCACCTCACAATCTAAATTAATTTGACATGCAAAATCCATGACCATCATCATTAAGTAGATAACACTATTTTTCTTGGATATAAGTCAATTAAATAGAGGAACAATTTCAGTTTGCATAATCATGAGAAGTCATACTCTTTTCCTAGAAAATTGAAACGATAACACCTTATTCATTTTTTTGACTGAAGTGTGTTATGAGTCTTAACGTGGTTTTCCTAATTATTTATTTGCTATATATGTAGCTAATAATGTACTATTTATTTCGGTAAATATTATTATATGATATTAAGCAGTAAATAGGTTAGATCATCTATACTCATGCAACAGTATAAGATATTTTGAAACATTTTATGTAAATCAGAATCCATGAAACAGTTTCGTTAAATCATTGAATGTCTAAATGCAGAAGTGGCTTATAAAGTGTTATATATTCTCATAAAAGGACCTTGTCATTACAAAATAATATCTATGTGTTGTCTAACCATTTAATATTATTATTTTGGATAAAATATCCTTCTGTCCTATTTTTTCAAATTTATAACATTAGTTTACTTACCTTGAGATAGATATTAAATTTGAGACAAAAATAATTGTTCTAGGTTTTTGTGGACACACTTGTTAAAAGGCATATGGAAACTGGATGCATGCCGTAGAATATGACGACAAAGTTATGTTAGACTTCAAATGGAAAAATAACGCATAAAGTTTGGCGGACAAACCTTCTTTAGTCTCACCAAGCTATTCATCTTCCTATGATCAGCAAGCTTCTCCTTCGGTTACCTCAATGCATCCTTCTTTGGATGTTGAAGTGCTTCATTGAGGTATTTTTAGAAATTACATTTGTGAATGGTAACACAACTTTAAAATACCCTTCGATACTGTTACTGAGGGTTTTTTTAACTCGGTTTGACCACTATACAAAAGTAATAACAGCCGTATGCCGAATTTATGACGAATTATAAACTTGAGTCACTTTTTTCTTTGCTCGGGTCAAGTCAGCATTTGGTACTGCTGCGACTTCAAATTATGTCGGTGCAATATTATAATTATTTTTCTTATAACAATTCAAAATCACTCCAATGTAAATTATTTTAAAGAATATGATGCTGCTATTTGAAATTGCATTACTATAAATACAAATTTTGTGTAATGCAAAACAATACGACATCTAATGCATAATCATATCGGACCATTAGTAAAAAAATATGTTTAAGAAGACACTATTTATATCAACATTGTTTTGTGTTTTGCATTAAGAAGCACCATATATAAATTCAAAATGCATAAAATGAAAGGAGAAAATTGTAGAGTAAATTATAGATTTAAATTACAGAAGCCTGAAGAATTGAAATAAAACAATAAAATTTTATATAGAAAAGTTTGTGATCCATAAATGTACGTAAGCATTTGAATTGAAAAATTGCATCAACAATCTTTAATGTAAAATGAGGGGGAACATCAATATTTAAGATTTTGATATTTGGTTGAATAGAAATCACTTGTAGTTAACATACATATCGGAAAACAAATTACACAAAATAGTGGTCGTTCAACTGAAAATTGTGTTTTGGTACGAAACAGTTCAAAATGTTGTTGCTTACTTGCTGTGGTACTACAGCTTATCACTGTTCTTGTTACTACTTGTAGCAACGATTTTATTATTCCATTTATTGAACTAGGCCTTGCATTCTTCTCCTTCCATCTTCTCTCTCGCTTTTTTACTTATTTATTTATTAATTTATTTCCTCTTCTTAAATATATCTGCGTCACATGATTCTGCTGTCTGCATACGTATATCTGTACAGATTGCATTGCACTCATTCACTAATCTAAAACCGACACTTTTAGTTGTTATACTTTAATGCCTTTTATCATTCTGTACATTTTATATTATACAAGCATTAAATTATAAAGCATGTTGCACAAGGGTCAGCACATACTACGTACACATTGGTTCTCATTTAATGCTAAATTGCATCAACATTGAACACAACTTAATTCATTAAAAGGAGATGCCAGCAATGCGTGGAGCTCAAATGAAAATTACATTGCTTTTGAGTCATTACAAGCATAAAAATATCTCCACATATAGTTTGTAGAAATAAGAGCTGAGACAGTTCATATTCCATTTTGAATTGACATTAGTCTAAGTTTTGGGCTTATCAACGCCCATAGATACAATAGTTGGATTATACTTCAAAATGACTTTGCTATCTAAACATGATCCAATATACCAAAATCAATTAGAAAAGAAAAAAAAAGTCTTCCTGTTACACTGACAAGAAATGAAAAAAAAAAACACCACAAAAATCAAGTTACCCAAAACTGGAACAATCAATAATTATACAGTAAATGAACTCTTCAAGGTTCAAAATACTACTTTAACTATAAATAGTTAAACTGTATAATTGGACAACTAGTGAGCAAATTGAAGTTTGTTTGACCTTTCTCTTTAATGCTTGTTCAATCTTTTGAGTAATTTCTCGACGATTTCTTCCCTCTTAAACTCCTCTTCTTTGTTTTCTTCGATATTTTTTAACTTGACTGTGCCATTTTGGAGTTCAGAATCAACGGTAATTATCATCCATGGAATACTAAATTGTTTTGCTCGATTAATGTGGTTCATGACTCTTTTATCGCATCATGTTTTTCCATGGAATACCATTTTCCTTTGCTTTATGATTTGAACTATATGCATTTAGTAATCAAATTTTATTATATTATAATTCAGCTGTGCTATTAATAAATTGATTAATGAAATTATCTAAGACGTGGTTCATGTTTAAGGTAAATACTCATCATTCCCTGAAATATCTTGTTTTCAATCTAAGTGCACTAGGACAAATTAGTATTTTAGTTGCATCATGTTTTTCTTAATTTTACAACACAAAGTCATCCGTCTAAAATTTTCTAACATCTAATAGATTTCTAATATGTAAGGATTTTCCTATATTAAACTTAAATTAATTAATCTTTTACCCGTTTAATTTATTCTTATAGGTGGTTTGATTTATTGAGAGGAAAATCAATTCGTGTCTGTTTTTTTCTTTTTCCTTTTACTTAGTTAACAGCTAATATCGTTGTTATAAGTAATAAAAATATGGATGTTCAGTTGATGAAATATTCAAGCAGTTTGCTTGGAGTGTGTCTACATTAGTTTGCAGTTTCGATAATAGATTTCATATTGCAGGAAACCCCTATGGAAATATAGTAGTAAACTAAGCGCCAAAAGTTTAAATGTAGATTACAAATTGCATTACTTGCATAAACTTTTATTGAGTTTTAATTAATTACAATGTACTCCAGAATTTAACAGAACTGCAGATCCTAACGTTTGGCACAATATTATTAAACTAGTGAATAAAATGCAAATACTTGATGCACGACCTCCGATTGCTCGCCCACTACATCACCGCTTGTCGCCTTCACGCAAAATGCCCCGCGCTCCAGGTTATTTCGATTCACGATTCGACATAAGAGAAGAAAGAGAGGGCTTCGGCTACTTATTTTAGTTTAATTCTGAACGAAAAAATTTCGTTCGATTTGGAAGAGGAGTGGATGAATCTCAATTCGGCCATGATTTTTTTTATTTGAAACAACGGCTGTTTTTGTTTTCATTTGAACGAAAAAGCTTTCGTTCTTTTTTTTTATCAAACGAGATTTTCAATCCTCTTTTTTTTCCAAACGAAGACGCGTGTTATAAGTATGGACAAGTGTTATTGGGAAGGACACATGCTGTAAGGTTATAAACGTGTTTAAATTTGTGAATGCATATTTAATTTAAATTCAAATTCAAATCGTTCCGAATCACGCAACTTACAATCTCGAACTCCGATCGAGACGTGCCGCTAGGCGTTTATAATGTTATAGCCCTATTTCGAATGTAATGGAAAAGGTTCCGATTCCAAATTCGATCGTATGGAGAAGATAGCTTTTCGAACTGGTTATTAAATTAAATTTCGATATAAATTTCAACGCGTTTTCTTATCGTACGGCCAAATGAACACTCCAAACATTATGAAAATTGAAATCCAATAATAATACAATATTACGGATCCAATGGAACTAGTTTTGTTGAATTCCGAGACTACGCCTCGGAAGGCTATTTTTAAATATCGATTTAAACGATAAAATTTCAACACTGAACAAAACAATTTCAAATCCAATTCTGAAGTTTCCATTATCTTCAGTATTATCAATATGAATTTTCTAAGCCATCAAATTATTTTTAACAAGCTGAAAATTGAAGATTTACAATTTTACCCAAATTTCTATAATTAAATTTGATAATTAAATTGCTAAATTCATAGTTAAAATTGAAACTCAAGCTTAAAAACAACTTCCAATATCTAAAATCAATTAAATATTTTAATTTCAAATGTTGAAATGTTTTGGGTCGTCACATCCTTCTCCCCTTAAAAGAATTTCGTCCCGAAATTATCAATTAAGAAGAATGGACCTTAACCCGTTTACAAAGTACCCAAAATAAACAGTTTTAATAACTTGTCAAAACCAATCTTTTATTAACAACCCATTACTGATTCAACTAACTTTCCAACCTCAACCGTAAACTCCAAACAATATTATTTTCTTAACCATTTAAATTCAAATTTTAAATTTTCAAAATTTTTCTATCTCCCTAAATTTTCGAAAAGTTTCGCCAGCGTCTCCTTTGCGTGGTTAGCTCGATACGACTACAAAAATGGCACCACGGCCCCCCGATTTCAAAAAGAAAAGAAAAATCCAAGCGGCTAGACAAGAAGATCATCAAATTTCATACTGAAATTCAAATACATACCTTTTTGTCGAGCAATTCAATTTTATCTTCGAAATTAAAATCCCAATTCCATTTCTTTTAATACACCTGTATATCCTGCTAGCCATAATATTCAATTACAACATTCAAATATCATTTTGCACATTCCTTTACAAAATTTTCAATATATACTTCTTATACCATCTTTAGTTTACTATTGAAGTTATATATTCATTTTCATTCTATCTTGCATTTTCACTTTCATTTGAATTCAACTTACAATTTCAATTTGGATTCAGTTTAACTTCTGAATATTGAAATTTTCAGTTATCTTTCATTCACAATTGATTCATGTCACTATTTTAAATCAGTTTCATTTACTAATTCACTACAAATTCCAATTCATTTTATTTCAAACCATTTTTATTTCCACCTTTATTAACTTTAGTTCACTTCGAACAAATTTTACAACTTCATTTTATTTCACATAATTCAAATTGGTTTTCAATATTCAGTTTCGATTTCAATTTTATTCTTTTGTTCGTTCCCAAACACAATTCAATTCTAATTCTATTCTATTTGCTTACAAACTCGAAATGAATTTCAACATTCAATTTTGCTTTCATTTAATTGTAATTGTAAATTTATTCATTCATTCATAATTTTAATTTCCACCTTTATAGATTTTATTCCAATCGTTTATTCTATAAGACTTCCAAAATTTACCTTTTATTTTTTTAACTTCTCTTTAAGTTGGATTTTATTTAACAACTTCAAACTTTACAAGTTATCAAACTTAATGATATTCCATAAATATTTTATATAGTATTACAGAAGAAAAAAATCAATCTTCCAAAAATCATTTTTAGAAATCAATTCAAATTATCTTTTGAATTTCCAAAACCAAAATCAGTTTTTGCAAACAACTTTCATTTAAAACAATTTGGCAGCAATCCCTCTTTTGGAAACCCGAAAATGAACATCGATGATGCTGCAGTCATCACCGAAGTTATTTTCCAGCGTCCGAAAAGAGTTTAGAGCTTTCATCCGTTCAAATTTTTTTTTTCAAACCCTTGAAAATCATTTTCAAACTCAAAAAGGAGTTAATTTCCAAAATTCCAAATCCTTTCAAAAACATTTCCAAAAGCTTCTCTAGAATTTTGTTTCTAATTATAAATCACATTTCTAATTTACATTCTCTAATTTCATTTGTATATGGATTTTATTTCTAAACTATTGATTATGATTTCATTTTCTTGTTCAATTTCAACGATAATAATTTAATATTATCACTTCTAACAACAAGCATTCATATACTATAATAATTTATGGAAAATTATTCTTTTTATATACAAAATAGTTGTGGGTAAAGTTATTTTATTTACCCTACTTTTAAAACAATATCGTATCGAATTGTTCTATACGAGTGTTTAGAGATCCCTATCGATAGAGTTGTACGGACTATATCAACCAGAATCCATATACCACTCACAAACCAATCATCACAATATAAAACAATTTTTTTTATTCACTAACAAATTCGTACTCATATCTATTATTACACTCAAACTCATTCTAGAGTACTACTAAATCTATCTTTAATGAGTAACACCCAACAGAGCCAAGGTTGTCGCTTAACCAAATGCTCTGATACCAAATGTGAAGGCCCGCAAATCCGTACCCCTTTGAGCTGGCAAATTTCCATAACAACTTAGCCAAATAGGAAAAAACGTACGAGTCTTTAGGGTTTACAGAATGAAGAGGTATAGAAGAAAAACAGAAACAATAACAGAATCTCACATTTCTCAGCGGAACAATATATAATAGATAAATAAATAATCTTTAAATCAAAGACTCGTTACTGTTAATGCAATACAACATCAGAGTTTACAACGACATCAAACAACACTGACAATTATTATAACTTGACTATATGAAAACTGATTTGCACTAACCATACGCAACGGACACTACGTAGTAAGAGATACGTCTCGCCATCCAGCTTCAACTCCTGATCTCCACAGCAACTCCTTTTTGACTTTGTTCCCGAATAACTGATAATCTGACCCTAGGCTGCCCGTGTGAAAAATTATGGGCACCCAGAGTTTAGAAAGAGAACAATAAACTCCAGGTCAGTCATGATACTGGTGTGAGATCTTAAAACAGTTATTCTTTAATAAAAGGAAAAAAAATATTTTAAAAGGAATCCGCGATGCTTTTTGGAAAATGAAACTACCATAAGGCCTCCCGGCATACACACAATGCAAATGCACACTTGGGGAAGATTTCTCCTTATGATAGTCAAACATGCTTAATACGCAAAATCTTTTTAATATTATCATTAGTGCATAGTGCAAAAATGTTTGCAAGTGTAATATTAATCTTTGCCAGCATACGTACCATTATAGTATGCCTACTATAGCTATCATATTAGATGGCAGGTTCTACAACTAAAACCGTACAAGTCGCGTATTGGTAATTGGATTTCCAATAAATGGTCAGGCTAAGAAACTTCCTATTGCCACATGGGTACGTCTCTGGATGGACGCCTCGAGAACCTAACCGGATCTCTGCCAACACAAGGTCGGGTTACCTCTGCGAAATAGGTAACTACTACACGAGTATGTCATCCCCCAGTTGTAAACAACCTTTATCCGAGGATCCTCAACAACAACAATCACAAAGTAATATATATTTGCGATATTCACCTAAGTTAAGTATCTGAGCTACATACCATGATACCACTTCTATCCAGAAGGAAATGTACATACCCTAAGGGGCGCTACCCCCTATAACCTTGCTGCATTCTTCTTGTTTCGACCATTCCAGGGTGTGAGGTTCGACGAAGTCTCGTCCACAAAGCAATGCTTTTCACAAAAGCCATGCTTCGATCAACAAATGATCAGCAGCACTTCGTATGCCACATTACCAAATTGGGAATGTATCACTAGTAACCATCAACTACATAACCTCTGAGCTCGTACGTCTCAGAGAAGGGTGTTAAGCTAAGAGAATAAATTCTCCGCCACCAATGGAAATGTATTTGATAAAAAGCAACTTTACATCTCAAAGTGTAACGTCAGACACACATCCATACAAGTCCGTTCCGGAATCGAACGGAACCGAAGGCACTTCCAAAGAAGCCCTTGCAAATCCGGATATTCACTAATCACGTCCGGAATCCCCATCAAAAAAGGTGATAAAATCTCTATACCGGAGCAACCCGGTTTAGAGACATTCGACAGGTATCCTTTCTCTTTCGAAAATACCCGGTCTTCAACACCATCTTCAAATGCAATCCCATTTTGTCATATCGTTATTCGGAATGGGTTCTATGACACAAGGTCCTCTCCTGGCTAATCCGAATGACGAGCGCTTATTTTGAAAATAAGTGTTCATTCAGATTCAAATAACTCACAAAAATTTCACTTTGATCTTTTAAACAAAAGATCCATCACAATCACAAAGGTTCGATGTGGGTTTCTAATATCCAGTTGGAATTCGAATCCCGGTCGCATCGAAATTCAAATGCCGATTAAAGGCCAATATTGATAGTCGGTTATTTAACTATCAATCATCATTCACAACAGTCGTTGGATTTTAAATAATTTTTCCCCAATTATTATTACTTTCAAAATATCTTCGCAAGATTAAATTTCACACTTCAATCTTTTGAAAATAAATTTCAAATCAACTTTTTTCCTTATGCGGAAAACATTTCCTATATTTATTCATTTCCACTGAAAATCTGCCGATTTCAAATATTTTAAAATAATATAAAATACTTATTCAAAATATACTTAGGAACATTTAAAATAAACTATTTTAGAATATTTGCTTAAATATTAGTTATGAAAAATATTATACTAATACCTCATATAAAAATTCAGGTTCAAAACTAATTTTAAAATAAAATTAGTAGATAAAGTATAAATATTTAATTAACTATTTTCTAAATCAAAAATAAATTTAATCTTTAAAATAATCCCATATATAATTAATTAAATAAAATTTTACTTTAAAACAATTTCCAAAACTAATTTATCCAACAATATTATTTTAAAACCAAATCTAAAACTTTTTAATTTTATTCAAAAGCTATTTTAAAAATATACTCGGCTTTCCAGGGAAGAATTCTTTTCCCATTACAAAATGGTCCATTCAAATAAATTAATGAATCTTCTTGATTTATTTTAATTTACATTCCAAATTTGTAAATTTCTTTCTACACTTTACAAATAAACCAATATTTATTTTTAAACAATTTCCCTTTTCTTTATAAAATTTCCATTGTGAATTTTAAACCTTCAAATACCCAATGATATACGATTTTTAAATCGTTTCCCAAATATTCACTTTTATTACCCAAATCAATTTTTAAATTGATTTACAAATTTATTTCAATCACCAAATCAAATTCCAAATTGTTTTCTAAATTTATTTCAATCCACAAATCAATTTTCATATTGATTTCCAAAGGGTTTTACTTTTAAACCACCAAATTAATCTTCAAATTTAATTTCTAAATTATTTCAATTACCAAATTCAATTTCAAATTGATTTCTAAATTTATTTCAAACAAATAAATTTTCATATCAATTTCCCAAAGGTTTATTATTTTATACCAAATTAATTTCAAACCGATTTCCCAATTTATTTCCAAAACACTAAACCAAATTCCCAAATCGATTCCTAAGATTTATTTTAACTCCAAATTAATTCCAAATTTAATTTCTAAATTTATTTCCTTTTGAAATAAATTCTTTTATCTCTTTCAAATATTTAAAATCCGTATCTTAAATAAATTCTTCAACTATTAAACAACATTCTTGAAATTCTTTTATTAAAAATATTTCCCATATTTTTGGAATTAATTCGATCGAATTATAAAAATCAACTTTAATTGTAACGGTCTAGGCTTTTCAACTCTAATTTTCAAAAATCCAATTTTATATTTCTGGTATCCTACGATACCAAAAATATATTCGGCTAATTTTAGCCTTCAATGGTTTCAATCACAAATAGCTACACACAGATTATAAATAATAAACATTCAATATTGAAACAAATCAAAATGTTTTGAGGAATCCAGTTGGATCCTTCCAACCTGTTTCCCTGCATCCACAGACGTTAGCACAATAATTAAATACCCATTCCACTTCAAGGTGGAATATCGTGGTATATGGGATTTATAAAATATTATCCGCTATTATGCGGCGCAATAGGGTCTCATCCGCTATATAATGCGGGAAATCAACAACTCCAAATACATATATAATACCAACTCCACTTCAAGGTGGAATATCGTGGTATATGGGTTTAATATAATAACCCCCGCTATTATGCGGTGCATAGGGTCTAAACTAATATAACTAATAATAAATTAATTATCCAAACACACATCAATCAATTTTAAATTTAACTATTAAAATTAAATCAGAAAAACAATTGATTGAGTGAGAAGATCTCACCTTTGCTTATGCATGCAATCCATTTCCCATTCTGACTCGTTTTCTCGATTTATAGACCTTGTATAAATAATTTATACAACTTATTAATATTCGAATAAATCGAACAAATCTAAATTTTCATTTGATAATTTTAATTCACTAGTGATTTTATTTTAAATTAATATCTTTATTTTAAATCAATTCCTTTTAATAAATTTATTTAACTAAAAGTTATATCTAAAACTAAATTCCTTTTAATAATCTATATAACAAAAATTAAAATTAAACTAAATTACCTTTTAAATAAATTAATCAACTAAAAATCTAGTTTAAATAAATTTTTCTCTTTAAAAATATTCTTTAGTAACTAAAAATAATTAAATAGGTTAACCAAATAAATTTAACTATTTATCCACCAAATTCATTGTTTTAAAAAAAAGTTATATGGTAAGTTTTAAAACATGCATATATGCTCTATATAGGTATATTTATACTTATATATTTTTTCTGTAAATAAAAAAAATAAAAAAAATACTTTCTGTTTACTGTACATATTCAAAAATGTGTATGTTCTTCTATTTATTTTTTGGTTTTCCTATATATATACAAGTATATAATTTACAAAAATAAATTAAAATAAATAACGATATACCTTATGGAGTTGATCGATCGAGATATCCAATCCCCGAATGCCTCAGCTCATACGAAATCGAACCCTTGCTTTTACGATCGAATGACCATCACCATTGTTTCCTTCATCGTCGCAACCAAACATTCACATGTCTTGAGGCGCGACAACATTGCCTCACAGCGCCACCACTCCCCTCGATTCGCGACCAACCAAATTCCAGTGCATGCCACCCTTCATCATCGCCAGTTCCGAGCGCACTCGCGCCTCCCACCGCAGTCGCTGCCACCATGCTGCTCAAATCCTTCTATGCACTCGCGTATGCAAGTGAACGTTTTCCCCCAACCTTGCGCGGATCAAATCGAATAACGGCCTCCGATTGCTCGCCCACTACATCACCGCTTGTCGCCTTCACGCACGGCTCCCCGCGCTCCAGGTTATTTCGATTCACAATTCGACAAAAGAGAAGAAAGAGAGGGCTTCGACCACTTATTTTGATTTAATTCTGAACGAAAAATTTTTGTTCGATTTGGAAGAGGAGTGGATGAATTTCAATTCGGCCATGATTTTTTTTATTTGAAACAACGGTTGTTTTTGTTTTGATTTGAACGAAAAAGCTTTCGTTCTTTTTTTTTTATCAAACGAGATTTTCAATCCTCTTTTTTTTTCAAACGAAGACGCGTGTTACAAGTATGGACAAGTGTTATTGGAAAGGACACGTGCTGTAAGGTTATAAACGTGTTTAAATTTGTGAATGCATATTTAATTTAAATTCAAATTCAATTCGTTCCGAATCACGCAACTTACAATCTCGAACTCCGATCGAGACGTGCTAGGCGTTTATAATGTTATAGCCCTATTCCGAATGCAATGGAAAAGGTTCCGAGTCCAAATTCGATCGTATGGAGAAGATAGCTTTTCGAACCGGTTATTAAATTAAATTTCGATATAAATTTCAACGCGTTTGCTTATCGTACGACCAAACGAACACTCCAAACATTATGAAAATTGAAATCCGATAATAATACAATATTACGGATCCAATGGAACTACTTTCGTTGAATTCCGAGACTGCGCATCGGAAGGCTATTTTTAAATATCGATTTAAACGATAAAATTTCAACACTGAACAAAACAGTTTCAAATCCAATTCTGAAGCTTCCATTATCTTCAGTATTATCAATATGAATTTTCTAAGCCATCAAATTATTTTTAACAAGCTGAAATTGAAGATTTACAATTTTACCCAAATTTCTATAATTAAATTTGATAATTAAATTGCTAAATTCATAGTTAAAATTGAAACTCAAGCTTAAAAACAACTTCCAATATCTAAAATCAATTAAATATTTTAATTTCAAATGTTGAAAATTTTTGGGTCATCACAGATTGGATGTTGTAATGTGTATATTGGTGTTTCATTATGTGTTCTATTCTGCAAATGCAACAATGTTCTATATCTTAGAGGAGTACCCGAGGATGAAGAAATATTTTATTGTCATGAAAACTGGAAGTGGTGTAATTATTGTCAAGAAATATTCAGGATCCTCTACAGTTGAAAGACAAGTGGTGCAATTATTATCATGAAAACTGGACGTGGTGGCTAAAGGACATCTTAGAGTACAAAAGATTTGTCATGGTAGAAATGTTGGAGATGAATAAAAGGTTGTTTGGGTGGAGGATGTTCTTAATCCGGACGAGCCACTTCTTGATGCACCTCAAAATGGTCATTATACATTGTCCGACTTGGTTGATGGTGATTTTGTAGTTTGGTCGGAGTGTCGTATTCGCTGTTTGTAAGCTTCTAGATATGTTGTAATAGTGAAATTTGAAGTTGTCACAATGAACTTTGTAGAATTTGATATGTTCTATTTCGTACATTTGATGCTTTTTAATGATTTGATTATATGTTAGTTTTGAAATTTAGTCTTGTATTTACTATTGTTATAAATTCGTAGAGATATAGTTGAATGAAATACTATTAGATGCTGAATAAGATATGGTTCGGCTATACCAAATTTGTAACACTTATAAGTGTTGGTAATTTTGTTATTTACTTATGCAAGGAATTCCCAATGGTTTTAACCGTTGGAAATTAAAATATTCATAACAGTTATAACCATTGGGAACGTGAAGTAATTCCCAACGGTTATAACCGTTGGGAATTACCAAGATTTCCAATGGTTATGAACTTTAGGAAAGACGGTTTTTCCCAACGGTTATAACCGTTGGGAATGACCAAAATTCCCAACGGTTATAACCGTTACAAAATATGTAAACAAATTATAATGTCCCTGCTACCAACGGTTATAACCGTTGGGAATTTGATTACTAACGGTTATAACTGTTATAAAATGACAGTTCTGGTGTTGTGCTAAATGGGTCGCACATAATTAGGGTATGTTATCACATTTCTAGATACCCTTAGATATTATTACTACGATACATGGAAGGAGCTTGGAAAGGGTGGGAACACCTAGTGTGATGGTTCTATCAAGGTTAGGGATAGTCTGATCCTGTGTTGTATGGGATCCCAGCGTGTCCTCGGTACATTGTTTCTAGACATGTACTGTGACAGGTGATACCCCAGTACCTAGTCATTCGTATGAAATTCATTCCCCAATACATAACCTTTACGGTTTTGGTTGTAGAGCGTAGTATGCTGGAATTTAATTAATGTAACAATTTCAGCTATTTGAATAAGTATTTATACTTAGACACTATTATAATATCAGAGGATTTGATGTGAAATATTTTGGTTATCGTAAGGTAAAAACCCATCGTGTTTATGTGTGGTGTGGTCTTAGAGATACCTTTAATTTTCAAAGTATTTTGAAAACTTTAATAATTCAAATTGAGTGTGTTTTCTCATGCTAGTTTTCTAGAATGGCTCGGGTATTATTTTATTATAATGCTCAGGTCAGATCGAGTATTACAGATACAGGATAGGAAGCTATAAAGCTCATGAGACGAGCTGGAGACTGAGAAGTATTCTCGTACTTGTTTATTCCACTGCAGTGTTTTGTTGAAATTATCGGCTATTGTGAGGACAGGCTGTTATAACTGTCCAAGCTGGTAATTCTTGATTTCTATAATCTGATGTGAGGTATATAAATTATAGTTTTGATTTGTGTAAAGAACTATTTATAATATATGCTACTCAGTCCGCTGTGAGATTCTGATTTTTTTAGTTTCTTCTTTTCTTCTACATACTTTCTTCCCCCCTCAACGATTTGCCTTTCCGGCACTCGATTGTTCGGCATGTTACATAATGAGCGTATTTTTATTGATTTTTGAGGGTCGAAAAAACAGGCCGTCACAGGTTTGGTGAGTAAAAACTCACAACCCATTTAGAAAATTACATCTTTGGTTTATGTTTGTTATTATTATGTGATATTTGTTGGTTATTGGTTATTTGCATGCTTTGTTAATGAATATATGTGTGTTATATGTGTTAGAATGTGATATGTAGTTTAGACCTGAAAATAAAGTCCAAAAGCGATGTTAATATGAGAAACTTGTGATCTTTGTTTATAATATAGCTTGTAATATGTTTTGTATGATATGGACTTGGATATGTGTATATGTTAAGGAAAGTTAGTACTATTGTATAGTATTGCCGATTAGGGATCTTTATATGGAAACTATGGTTTTTAGTTTTAAAAATCAAATCGTTTTCAAAGTTTCAAACTTTGTTTTTCATTTACAAACACGGAATTATGTTTTAGAGAAGTTAGTAAGATTTCCAATGTTAAGTTTTCGAAAGGGAAAGCTAAGCAGCCTTTTCTAGTTATGGCATCTATAGCGATTGTCGTTGTGAATGCAGTTTCACTAAAAAGTCCATTTTTGCAAATTAAGTTGTTATACTTAAAATATTTTGAAAATGTTTTATAAAACTTAATTAGTATATGGTTTATTTTAATGAATTATTAATTAAGTATAGGGTTAATTATTAATCAATTATTAAGTAAGTGTTTAATTATTCTAATAATAAATTAATTAAGTGTTTTAATTTATAAATAAATTATTTATTATAGGTTAGTTATTTCTTAATTAATAATTAAGTTAAGAATTAATTAAGATTTTAATATAATTTAGTAAACGGTTTGACTTGTAATTAATGATTTTTAAAGGGCTTTAAGTTTTTGATTACTTTGTTTTCCAAAGATAGATTTGTTAAATGCAACTTTCTTTCCAAAGAATAGTTTAAGCATAAGGGATTTGATTGTCAATACCATTAGCAACCATACGAATGTGAGTAGGTTATACTAAACTTGACATCTGTTTAGCAGAATAAATCCCCGTTCTTTTATAACTCAATTATTTTATTGTGTGGACTTCCATTTAGGAGAATAAATCCTCATTCTATTATAACTCAATTGTTTGATTATATGGACATCTGTTTAGCGAAATAAATCTTCGTTCTACTATAACTCAATTAATTAATTATGTGGACATCTATCAGCAGAATAAACCCTCATTCAGCTAAAATTAAACTCAATAGATTGTTTGGACATCTATTTAGCACAATAAATCACCATCCTGCTATTATGTTGTTTGGATATGTATCTGCCAGTTGGTTTATATTGTCATTCCTGATTTGGTTATGGATTTTATTTATGTATATGTAGGCTTATGTAAATAACAGTTATGTGATTTGGGAGTCAAAATTTAATTAAAATAGCAACTTAAATCAGTACAATTATGGTCACAAAGCCTTCTTTCAAATATATAAAATTATCTTTTTTAAACTTACTTTAATTCTATATCAGTTTGTGGATAAGTGTTTTAAAATATTTTGTAAGTTGTTCAATTATTTTAATAAAGGGTATGTACAAATGATATTTTGTAAATAATGTTTCATAAGAGATTTAGTTAAAGGAGATTTACAAACGATATTTTAAAAAAAGTGGAATTATAAATGAAGAGTTATATAAATGATTTTGGAAAAAAATTTATAAATGATTTTGGAAAATTATAAAAAAAGTTAATAACTGATTTTTGGGATCTATAAAAGAAGTTTTATAAATGACTTTGGATATTTATAAAAGAGTTTTATAAAGATTTTTGGATATTTATAAAAGAGTTTTATAAATGGATTTAGAATTTAAGAAAATAAGATTTCATAAATGGAAATGATTTATTAAAAGAATTAGAGATGAGATTTCCCTTAGCTGACCTTCTTGATTATGGTAGTGTGGACAATTACTCCAAGCTTAACATCGAAGGAATTGTGTTTGGGGTTATCCTTATCTCTAATTTAAATACTATTTGTTTGATCCTTTTAATATGGTTTTGAAATGAGAAATCTTTCACAATGTTTTGTGAATATACTTATTCCAATGTAATAAGTATATGAATATTTTTGATAAATATTCCAAAAAAAGATTTATATAAATGAAACTTATTTTGATGCTTGGTGGTTTCCATGGGAAAATTAAATCTCTAGATTATCGTTTGATTGTGTACTTGATAGTTAAATAACTGACTATCAATTCTTGACCTGTTTTAACTCATGAAGTATGTTGTGTATATTCGAGTTCCCAGTATGGACTCGAATACTTATTGAATACTTTCAAAAGAATCAGAATTGAGTTAGTCAGAAATTACTGTGAAGTCTTGGAGACATTGGTTTCGGATGAGTAAGATTTATCCGAACCACTCCAAACTAATAATGTTCGTGATGGATTGTCATGAAGTATGCCGTGGAGCTATACTATTCTTCCTAAGGGTGATTCCAGAATGGAAGATATTAAATGTTAAATGTTTGTTCGATCCTGGAAAAACTTGTATAAATGATTGCTAGAATTGCATTTTTGTTTAGCGCACAATTTTAGCATTCCAAGATGGTCTTCTATGAGTAAAAAGGTAATTGTGGACTCTCAAGCCACATATCCTGGTAATGGCGAAAACTGGGTATGCCGCAGGGCTATGTTGGTCGCTCCCATTACGGTATGATCATAACCTAATTTAGAGTCGATATTTATATGTATTCTTCATGGCCCAATTTTAGTTGTTGATCGCAACCTAGGGGTGATCGTATTTGGTACTATCTAGTTAAGGGTAGCCTAGTCTTGCTAGCAAAGGGTCCCGACAAGGCCCTAAGGTATATTTTATGTAGATGTGTACTTTTTGGAAGGTAGTCCCTTACCTTGTCATTATTGAAAATCCATACTTCAATAAGCACTTTCGGTTATTGACTATATACCTATTATTACTAGCATGTGCACGCATCACAGCAACTTGTTTATTAAATAGTTTAAACTTTAAACATTATTATAATATCATTGCATTTTTATAATATAAAATGTTTTGGTTATCATAAGGTAAAAACTCATCCGTGTTTATGTGTGGTCTGGTCTTACGAGATATTGTAAAGGATTTTACAAGTTATAATAAATAAATTTCCTTGTGATTTGAGTTTGTCACGCTGGTTTTATTATATTAACCTGGGCATTATTTTTCTTATAATGCTCGGGTCAGACCGAGCAAGTTTTCAGATTAGCTTCGGATATTTTGGAGCTCAAGAGACAATTGGAGGTCCAAGATGTATCCCTTGTATATTCCCTTATTTTTTCTGTGTTACCTAAAATTTGTATTAGTTATGTAGGGTAGACGGTTATAAATCTCCTAGATTGGAAGTTGTACTATTATGGCTTTGATGTATCATTTTGGAAATGACTGTAAAATTTATACTAATTATTATATATTGTTCCTTTGCGTTGTAAGATTCTGTTTTTCTTTAGAGTCTCCTTGTCTTTCCTTTTTCTTTCACACTTAATAATCAGTCTTTTCGGCACTTGGATGCTTGGCGTATGAATACCGTAAACGTATTAATGTCGACTTCTGAGGATTGAAAAGATGGGTTGTTGCATTTAGTATTAGAGCACAAGGTTAAGTGATGACCTTAGCTTTGTGAGGTAAATTCATTAAGAGATAAGGTAATGGAATGCCTTATTATGAGTTTGAGTGTATTATATATTAGAGCGTGTATTTGTTTGTGACATAACAATATTTTATATTGTGTTAATTGATCTGTTGAGTGGCTTAAGGATTCTGGTCAATACGAGTGGCTAACATTATTGATAGGGATCCCAAATCACTTAAAGATGGTCAACCGATACGGTATTATTTTAAATTGAGTAAATGAAATAATTTAACTAAGGATTATATTTTATGTATAAAGAATGATTTTTAAAAGTAGTATAACATTTTTGAGGTGCTTGTTCTTAGGAAATGATAATATTCTACTACTATCAGTTAGAGTTTGTTTAGTCATGCTCGTCCAGTTTGATCATTGGTTATGGTTGAGTGTTTATATAAGTAGCTTTCCTTTTGAAAATATGGGTTAAGATAATAGGAAATTAGGGAAATATTGAAACAAACACCTTATGAATTAAGCTCCACAATTTGACTATAAGGCGTTTGATGTTAATGTCGGGCTAAGGATTTGGTTAATAAAAGACGTTAATTAAAGTTAGAATAGTTTGAAATGAATTTATAGAAGAAAATGGTTTTATAAAGTTTAGTTATGAGATGGGTCTTTAAAATAAAAATATTTAAGTTGGAAACTTAAGGACTTAAATCTTAGTGCTCTGAAAAATGGTTTTCAAGGTCTTGAAAAATAACAATAGTATTTTTAGAAATTATTTTTCTTTAAGCATAAATTTTTGGGAATGGAAATTTTAAGTAAGAAGTATTTTCTTTGGATCGGTTTGGGGAATGAGTCTCGACTTGTTTTGTGATAATCGGGATAATTTTATAAGTGAAGATCAGATGTTTTCCTAGGCGAATGTTGTAGGGCACTTAGTAAATTATTTATTTATCATTGTGCAATGGAAACAAGTTCAAACCTCAACGAACCCAAAGAAAGTTAGCTATTGTTATATATATTTTTTAAACTATTTGTTAGAATAATGTAAAGTAATGTCTAAAATAAAACAAAGGGAATTTTGAAATAGAAGAAGTATTTTTAAGTTAACTAGTTCGAGTAGCCCGAAAATAACTCTAAATGAGAAAGAGATGTGTTCGGATTGTAAGCACTTCTCTTAAGTATTACCCTTCTTGGCAAGGGAATGTATGATAGTATTTGATAGTGCCCAGTTGCTTAGTATCATTTTAGGGTTACTTGGGATATATATATATTCTATAGTTAAAATATATAGTTTCATTTCAAAAAGGGTTTGAAATAAGACTGGGTATTTGGATCTATAGTTTTCTCAGAAGGGTCAAATTCAAAATGAAAAAGTATGAATTAAATAGTGGTATATACTCTCATGATGTAGTAGAGCATTATATAAGTTGAACCTAGGTTTAGTTTCATGAAATGGTTTCATAAATAATTTTAGCAAAATTAGAATTGGTATTAGTAAGCACCATTTACATAAGTGCTTAAGTTAGACATAGATCATTTCTTATTTCTATATAGTTTGATCTAAGATTCGAGTACATGATTTTGAGATATTTCACACCATTCCAAATAAGGATCCATCACACTATTTTGACGGTGAACACTTGATGAGGGTTCTAGGTAGGGAACCAAAGTTTTCTATTATAGTATATGGATAAGTAAGGAGAACGGAGTTTTCTTGTCAAGAAGCCTGATCAGAGTCCACATTAGTGAATGGGTGAGCGATACTAGCACGGAAGTGAAGTTATGTAATCGAGTGGAGATCGAATCAGATTTTGCATATGAATGATCTATGAACTTCATGTGGACTTATGAATTATATTGGGTATTCATATAGTGAAATTTCGGGGACGAAATTCTTTTAAGGGAGAAGAATGTAACGACCCGGAGTTTCATTGCTTTGATTTCTGAATGTTTAATTAATTTTAAATACTTAATTAATGGTTTTAATAATTAAAACAACCCTTCTTAATTTATAAGTAATGTTGAACTTATTTTCAACATGTGTTTACAAAAATAACTAGTTAAAAGGAAATTAGAAAATGTGACCAGAATACTATTTTAAAAATCTTGATCTTTGATCATCTAAAAGTTGTTAAAAAGGATGTAAAACGCCTTAATATGTTTAAAAACATACTTATATAAAAAATGTGTATTTAATTAAGTGTATTTGTAAATATATGTGTGTACTTAAGTAAGTAAAAGATGTGACAATTTTCAAGTTTAAAAATTAAAATAAATATAAGTTATCTAGTGTCACATTAAAATTCAATATCATGGTACAGGAGAGGGTATTATCTAATGGACAAAAGGAGGTGTACCCTTATGTTGCATGTGGATCTAAGGGAAGTAATGAAGGGTGACGATGTGGCATGAATCTAGTGGAGGGTATATGACATAAGGGTATTAAGGTAGTTTTTTAAATCCATATATAAACCTTATTCAACTTTTCTCTCTCCTCTCCTCCATTTCATTTTCTACCTTTTCTATAAAAAAAATCATCTTCTTTTAAGGTTTCCAAAAACCTTTAACGGCTTCCATTTTTATTTCCAAGTTAAAAGTTACAACTTTTCCTTTAAATCATTTTAAAACTTGTTTAAAACACTTACCCTTTTCTTACAACCTCTTCCTCTTCAAAACAACACTCGTAGTTACATCTACACACCATGGTCGTGCTTAAGCACTCTAGACCGAGCCCAAGGCACCATGGCTGAGCCAAAAAGTATGTTTCAAGGTCAAAATTTTGAGTTTTGTTTTGAAAAATCCACGATCTAGGCTCTTTTCAAGTTTTAAAAAGATTTGCTAAAGTTTTCTGACTAAAAACTCACATCTCTTTTGAAAATTTATGGTTTTGGTTATGTTTGTTGTTACTATGTGATATTTATTAGTTATTGATTATTCAAATGCTTTGTAAATGAATATATGTGTGGTTATATGTGTTAGAATGTGATATGTAGTTTAGGCCTGAAAATAAAGTCTAAAAATGATGTAAATATGGTAAAAATGTCATATTTATTTATGATATGGCTTGTATTATGTTTTTTATGGTACGGAACTTGGATATGTGTAAATGTTAAGGAAAGTTAGCACGGTATTGGCGATTTGAAATCTTTATGTGAAACTATGGTTTTTGGTTTTAAAAATCAAAACATTTTTTAAAGTTTCGAACTTTTGTTTTTCCTTTAAAAATGCTTACTTATGTTTTGGAAAAGTTACTAAGCTTTCCAATGTTAAGTTTTCAAAAGAGAAAGCTAAGTAACATTTTTAGTTATGGCATCCATAGCGATGGTCGCTATGGGTACAGTTTCGCTGAAAAGTCTACTTTGTGCAGATTGAGTTTTTATACTTAAAACGCTTTGGAAATATTTTATAAAACTTAATTAGTGTATAAATTATTTTTAGCTAATTATTAATTAAGTATATGATTAATTATTGATTAATTATTAAATGTTTTATCATTCTAATTATAAATTAATTATGGTTTAGGTTAATTATTTCTTAATCAATAATTAAGTTAAGTTAAGACTTAATTAAGATGTAATTATGATTTAATAAAGGGTTTAATTTGTAATTAATGATTTTTAAACGGGTTTAAGTTTTTAATTACTTTGTCTTCCAAAGATAAAGTTGTTTAAAAGCTACTTTACTTCCAAAGAATAGTTTGAGCATAGGGGATTTGATTGTCAATACCATTGAGTAACCATACAAATGTGATTAGGCTAACCAAAACTTAACATCTATTTGGCAGAATAAATCCCCATTCTACTATAACTCAATTATTTAATTATGTGGACATCCGTTTAGAAGAATAAATACTCATTCTTCCATAACTCAATTGCTTGATTATGTGGACATTTGTTAGCAGAATAAATCTCCTTTCTGCTAAAATTAAACTCAATGGAATGTTTGTACATTTATTTAGCATGATAAACCACCATCCTACTATTTTGTTGTTTGGATATGTATCTACTAATTGGTTTATATTGATATGTTATTCCTTGATGTGGCTATGGATTTTATTTACATATATATATATTGGCTTATATAAATAACTGTTATGTGATTTGGAAGTCAAAATTTAATTAAATTGGTAACTTGATTTAGTACCATTTTGGTCACTAAGTCCTCTTTCAAATTTGTAAAATTTTGGTTTCCAAATTGACTTTAATTCAATTTAAATTTGAGCGTAAGTGTTTTAAATAATTTTGTCAGTTGTTCACTTATTTTAACAAAGGTGTTTACAAATGATATTTTGTATATAATATTTTATAAGGGCTTTATTTAAAGGAGATTTACAAATGATATTTGAAAATGATATTTAGAGAAAGGGATTGTTTCAAATTCTATTTCCAATTCTTAACAGGCCTTCTTAATTATGGTGGCGTGGACAATTGTTTCATGCTTAACATCGAAGAAATAGTGTTTAGGGTTATCTTTATCTCTAATTTAAATACCATTTGTTTAATCTTTTTAATATGATTTCGAAATGAGAAATCTTTCACAATGTTTTGTGAACACACTTATTCTAGTGTGATAAGTATATGGATATTTTAATAAATATTCCGAAAAGCGTTTTAAATAAATGAAACTTATTTGGAGGCTTAGTGGTTGCCTTGGAAAAATTAAGGTAGTGTTTGGTTTAAAAATGAATTTTATGTTTTCAATTTTCAATATGTATGTCAAATATGAGAAGGGCGGAGGGATGATGGAGGAGATGATGGAGGGAATAGATGGACGACGGAAGAATGAATTGTTTCTCATGATTCTGATATTACCCAAAACACGAAAAATAAAACAAAATTGTTTTTTATTTTGTATGCTAACTTTGTTTTCTAAATTTCAACAAAATGCGTACGTCATATGCATTTTTGTATGGGCAAAAACTCAAAACTAAAAATAACAAACCAAACACTACCTAAATCTCAGGACTATTGTTTGATTGTGTATTTGATAGTTAAATAACTGATTATCAAATCTTGACCGGTTTTAACTCAGGAAGTATGTTGTGTATATTTGAATTCCCCGATGAGGACACGAATACTTGTTGCATACTTTCAAAAGAACCGAAATTGAGTTGGTCGGAAATAACCGCTTAGCTTTAGAGACACCGATTTCGGATGATTGCGATTTATCCGAACCACTCTAAACTAATAACATTCATGATGGATTGTTATGAAGTATGCTATGGAGCTATACTATTCTTCCTGAGGGTGATTCCAAAATGGTAGACAGTAAATGTTGAATGTTTGTTCGATCTCAAAACAAATTGTATGGATGAATGCTGGCATTGCATTTCTTTTAGAGGGTAATGTTAGCATTCCAAGATGGTCTCCTATGAGGAAAAAGGTCATCGTTGCCTCTCAAACCTTACATCCCAGTTATGGCTAAAACATAGTATGCCACAAGGCTATGTGATTCACTCCTATTAGTGTATGATCAATACCTTATCTAGAGTCGATATCTATATGTATACTTTGAGGCCCATTTTTGGTTGTTGATCACAACCTAGAGGTGATCACATTCGGTATTATACGGTCAGATGTAGGCCGGTTTTGCTAGAGAAGGGTCCTGGCGAGGCCCTTAGGTACATTTTATCTGGAGGCGACCTTTTGAAAGGTAGTCCCTTACTTTGCCATTGTTGGAAATCCATTCTTCAATAAGCGTCTTCGGTTTTGATTGTATACCTATTATTGTTGTCACTTTCACATATCACAGCTACTTAGTTATTAAATACTTTAAACCCTAGAAATTATTATAATATCACTGCATTTTTATAATATAAATGTTTTAGTTATCATAAGGTAAAACTCGTCCGTGTTTATGTGAAGTGTGGTCTTACGAGATGCGTTTGATTTTAAAGAATTTTACAAGTTATAATAAATAAAATTCCTCGTGATTGAGTTTCTCACACTGATTTTACCAGACTGACCTAGGCGATAATTTTTTTATAATGCTCGGGTCAGACCGAGCACGTTTTCATATTGCTTTCGATGTTTTGGAGCTTAGGAGACGAGCTAGAGGTTTAAGATGTATCCCTCGTATATTTCCTTATTTCTGCTATGTTGTACAAAATTTGTATCAGTTAGTAGGGACAGGTAGCTATAACTGTCCTAGGTTGGAAGTTATACTATTATAACTCTGATATGTCATATTGGAAACGACTACGTAAAATTTTATACTAATTAACATATATTGTTCTTTTTCATTGTGAGATTCTGTGTTCTTTTGTTTCTTCTTGGCTTTCTTTTTCTTTCACCCCTAATAATCTGTCTTTCTAGCACTTGGATGCTCGGTATAGAATACCGTAAATGTGTTAATGTCGACTTCAGAGGATCAAAAAGGTGAGTTGTTACAGTCCAGACTACAAACATGTGCATACAACCAAGCCCAAAGTCCTTGCTCGTATGCCATGAATGTATGCACATGACCCAACCAAAAGTTCCACCTCAAATGCCAAAAACATATGCAAACGATCGAGCCTAAATTCCTATCTCGAATGTTGAGGACATATGAAAACAACCGAGCCCAAAGTCCACGCTCGAATGCCAAAATCGAATAAAAACGACCGCTCAAAGACCCAGCTCGAATGCTAAAAATGTCGCTAGTACAATACGGTATTAGTTTCCATACATATGTGCCGAAACATCCTAGATAGTACCCTCATATAACGAACCTACTAAAATAAGGCATCTTTAAGAAAATTTCAAAACATATCAAACAATATACCAAAATATTTCTCATCTCTCCACTATTGTAACGCCATAAACAGCGCATGAAACGAATGTCATATGTGAGAGTTATAAGCATTCGAAGTTGAAGGTGATATCGCAATTTATAATTTAATTATTATTTAATATTATATCCTCAATTTCTGCTATATTAATCGAAATAACCTAAGCGTCCTTCCTCGACATACAGCACATACTCTTTCACCATACTATCACTGCCACAGTGACCAAGGCTAAGATTCGACATCAGAAAATGAATCCTCATGCCATGAAATCCTTTCCGCCACCAGATTTCCCAACTCTAATCTTCATCTGTCGCCACCTAGCGTCGCCGCTTCCCCATCATACTCTAGCCACCTGACGATGAGTTGAGGTAATGGGAGACCACCGAGAAGATTACCACAACCTCCTCTACCCATTCGCGCTTCCAGATTGTAGTACAATCGTTGTTTTACAATTGGATCGAAGCGAACGGTCTATATCTTCCGAGCCTTTGACGCGTTTTCTGATCAATCCATACACTCAGTCGGTAAAGGAAAACCACCAATGGATTCGTGTTATCGAGAACTGGAATTTTGATATATAATAAGTCTAATTTAGAATACTTGTATATTCCACGCTTTTTAAATTAAACAGAGATTAACCTTTGCTAGTTAAAATTGATGAAAGGTTAATTTCTAATCATCTAGCGATGGAACGTTAGATTTTAATTAAATGTATATATAATAAAAAAAAAATTGATTATCAATTTCATCATATATATGTTGATTTACAAATATAAGAGGTGATTTACTATAACTTATCAATATATATATATATATATAGATATAAAGAGTACCACACACCAATTAGCCTTGCTACCTTCCGATTTGATTAGAATCCACCTTTTTCCTTTCCAACCCTATGTGTAACCCTCTCGGTTCGTCTTGATTTTCTTTGTAACCCTTTATTTTTTTAATGTACAATTATTCTGTCACGACCCGAAATCCGACGTTTGAAAATCGACATCCATACTCCACTCGTATTCGAGTGCCGCAGATTCAAACATCGAACTCCAGTTCGGATGGAGCTTATAACACATTAAGTACAACAAAAAGCGGAAAAAAAAGAATAATATCATTGATACACAACAATATTTGATACAACACCTTGATACAAATGATATCAATATACATCAGAGACAAGATACAACAGCGAAATAAATACAGCGGAAATATAGCACCAAATGGTCTTCCAAAAGAAACACAATATCTGCATCTCCAATTTCCAATACGCTCTAAATTTCAAGCGAGAACCGCCATCAAGTTGTATTGAAGCAAGGTCAGTTGAAGTGGACAAATGTCATCACCAAACCTAAAGGCTGAAAGCTATCGACACTATATCTACAAGCAGACTATTTGAAAATCTAACTCTAGACTGCCCGTGTGGAAAATTGTGGGCACCCAGAGTTTAGAAAGGAAACAATAAACTCCAGGTCAGTCATGGGACTAGTATGAGCAAACAAAAACAGTTGTTTTTAAACAAAACAAATAAAAAGAATTTAAAACTGAAACCCGCAATGCTTTTTGGAAAATGAAACTACCATAAGGCCTCCCCGCACACACACAATGCAAGCGCGCAATTGGAGGAGATTCCTCCTTATGATAGTCAAACATGCTTGATAAGCAAAATCATTTTGATATTATTATTATTAGTGCATAGTGCAGAAAACCTTTCGAAAGTATAATATCAGTCTTAGCCAACATAGACATTTCGTACTATGCCTACTATAGCTACCATCTAAACAGTGGGTCACCACCATAAGTAAATGGCAGGTTATACAACTAAAACCGTACAAGGCGCATATTGGTGATTGAATTTCCAACAAATGGTCAGGCAAAAGAACTTCATGGGCCACATGGGTACCGCCTCTAGAGGGACGCCCCAAGAACCTAACCGGATCTCTGCCAACATAAGGCTGGGCTACCTCTGTAACTAGATAACTACTACACGAATATGTCATCCCTCGGTCGTTACCGACCTTTATCCGAGGATCCTCAACCACAAAGCAACAACCACAAAGTAATAAATTTGCAGTAACCACATAGGTTAAATATTTGGGCTCCATACCATGATACCACCTTTTTCCACAAGGAAATGACATACCTAAAGGGCGCGACCCTCATAACCTTGCTGCATCCTTTATGTTTCGACGATTTTCGAGTTGTGAGGTCCGACGAGGTCATGCCCACAAAGCTACGCTTTACACAAAAGCCATGCTTCGATCAATAGATGACCAGCAGCACTTCGTATGCCATATTACGAAATTGGGAATGTATCACTAGTAACCATCAACTACATAACCTCTGAGCTCGTACGTCTCAGAGAAGGGTGTTAAGCTAAGAGAATAAATTCTCCGCCACCAAACAGAAATGTATTTGATGGAAACCAGCTTTACATCTCAAAGTGTAACATCAGAAATACATCCATACAAGTTTGTTCCGGGTTCGAACAGAACCGAAGGCACTTCAAAAGAAGCCCAAGCGATCCGGGTATTCACAATCTCGATCGGACTCCCCATCACATATGGAGATCTCTATACCGTAGATACTCAGTGCAGAGTCATTCGACGGGTAATCCTTTCGTTCTCGAAAATACCCAGCCTTCACCACCGGTCTTTAAATGCTATCCATTTCGTCGTATCATTATTAGAAATGGGTTATATGACATAAAGTCCTCTTCCGGCTAAACCGAATAATGAGCGCATATTTTTAAAACAATATGGATATTGGGATCTTAGTTAAGTCACAACTTAAAGCCCAAAACCTTTCTTTTGAATGGTTTAAACAAATTTCCACCTTTAATCTTTTAAACAAAAAGATTCATTTCACTTTGAAAACAAAGTTCACCAATCTTTCACAAAGATTCATTTATAACTTTCAAAACAATTCCATTTCAAACCTTTTATGCAAAAGATACACCTTTAAGATCCTCTTCAATTTCAAAACAAAGTTCAACAATCTTTCACAAAGATTCATTCATAGCTTTTAAAACAATTTCCATTTCAAATCTTTATGCAAAAGATACACCTTTAAGATGCTTTTCAATTTCAAAACAAAGTTCAACAATCTTTCACAAAGATTCATTCATAGCTTTCAAAACAATTTCCATTTCAAACTTGAAATCTTTCAACAAAAACTGGAAGTTCTTTCTTATATGAAAGCCATTATCATTATAAAAAAAATACTTTTTCGTTTCGAAGAAATCCGATTAAATATGCACAAGTTATAGCCTTTGAAGTATAAACTTTGGTTAAATCCAAATTCCCAAAATAATACTTTTAAAATACTTTAAAGATGGTTTAAAATCCACATATATTATATAACTTGTATTACTACTTTTCAAACCATAGTTTTTAAAATAATTTCATAACTTTAAACAAGATATATTATATTCAAACCAATTTTCAATTTCAAACTTCCTTTTCAAAAGCTTTTCATATTCAACCCAATTCCATTTCCAAAATCATTTGGATTCAAAATTCAACTTTAAAACCATTTCATAATATTAAATTCAAATATCTATGACTTAACCAATTTCCTCGTGCAATCCATATTTGTGTGTGTATGGTGTAGTCCAGGGGTTTTACACAATAGTGCAACATCATCAATCATCACAATCCAAACACAGCAATATCGATAAGCGGTATAATCCTATAACGCTTATCTTCATTCACAGATTCACAAATAAACAATATAAATTCATCACAGATAAATAAATTACATTCATTACAGATAAATAAATTACATTCATCACAGCTCAAATCAAAATAATTCATATCACAAAGCATTACACAATTCAAAGCATGCCGTACAATCCAAACATCCATAAGTAAGTTCAATTAATCATCTGATTAATTTAAATCAGATTAATTACCTATGAATAAATTACTAATCCTGGTTAATTAATTAATAATTAGTTACAAATCATTTTAATTAATTACTCTTTAATAATAAATTAATTAACCTTTAATTATTAATTAACCTTACTTAATAAATTAATCAACCTTTAATCATTAAATAATTAACTTCAATTAATAATTACTCTTTAATTAATTATCCTTAATTACATTAATTAATTAATCCTTAATTAATTACCATTTAATTATTTATCCTTAATTACATTAATTAATTAACCCTTAATTAATTACCATTTAATTAATTATCCTAAATTAATTATAATAAGTGATTATCCCTTAATTACTTTTATAAATTAATTAACCTTTAAATTAATTAATTATCCTCAAATTAATTACTTTAATTAATTAATCACATTAATTAATTAACTTTTAATCAATAATTTATTATTCTTAATTACTTTCATTAAGTAATTATCTTAAGTAATTAATTACCTTTTAATCATCAATTAAGAAATTGATTCCTTATTCTTGAATCATCAATTAATTAACCTTTAATTAATCACATTGATTAATTAATTAATCATATTGGTTAATTCTCCTTTAATTAATCACTTTAATTAATTAACTTTTAATTGTTAAGTAATTAACCTTTAATTATAAATTATCTTCTAATTAGTTATTAACTAATTAATTAATCCCTTAATCACTCACTAGTTAGTCTTTAATAATTAATTAATTAATTTTTAATTATTAAGCAATTAATCAATTTTTAATTGCCTAAGACTTCTAAAGATAAATCATCACCTTACTTTATTACTTCATTATCTTTTAAATATTTAATAAACCTTTGAAATAATTTATCTTAAAAACATTTAATTCTAACATTTAAACTTTGAAACATGTTTAAGATATTATAAAATAATCTTACTTGGGAAAATCTTGTTTACAATCTTTTGGAAACTTATTTATTCAAATAAACTTCAAAACTTGGTTTAAATAAATTGCTCGAAATTTGTTGAACCATTAAGTAAAAAAAAAACCGAGCCCATAGCCATTTTTCTCGAGTCCATCCCCGGGTAAACCCCTAAGAAAATTTTCTTGTTATGTTTTAAAAACTTTGAAAACTGTTAATAACACATACTAATCATATGAACGAACTCGAGAGTGAATACGAGCCATCGCCAAAAATTCCCGAGGTTCAAATCGTCCACGATTGTCGGCAATTATCGATAAACCCAAAATCGAACAACTCATAATCTCTCGACAAATACAAACTTAAATATCCAGATTTTTATCAAAATTCATCATTTCCTATTACGAACTTGTTTCTGAAATCAAATCACAAACTTATGAATGATGACTTTCGACATATAATTGATATTTACTGTAAAATCCTATTTCGAAATAATTTCTTAATATTAAACATTGAAATTATTTTAAAAAATAAAGTTATAATCTTACAATTATCTTTTACTTAAAGCTCGGAGCCTAAATTTGATTACACGGAGGGATATGAATTTTTTTATTTGAATTCAAACCTATAAATGTTTTAAATAGAGAGATGTATGCTTGTAACAGAGATGCACACATCAATTCACACATATATACATATATACTTGCAGATATATTCACATCCATACAACATTCCAAATCATCATCATCACAGGCATAAGATTCAAAAAGATCAGGTTTTAAAATAAAGGTTTGCTCACCTGGTAGTTTGACAGAGAGGAACAGAGAAGCTTGAACTAAAATCTAGAAATATAATGCTAATTTTATGCAGTAACTTGAATTGATCTATGTTGAATCCATGCTTGATTGTTGATTTCTTTGCTTAGTCTCAGGCTGAACTTTGCTGAGTTGATTTTGAATTTGAACTTCCAGGTTGAAGTTTGGTTTTGATTATATTTTTTTGTTTCTCTGGTATTAATTTTCAGGTTTATTACTTTAAACTTTGCTTTGATTTAAGTTGAACCTGATCTGATCGAAGTTTATTGCTATTTGAACTTGATGAAGATTGTTTTCTGGAACATTATATTAGTTTTGAATTGCAACTTGAAATTTTTTTTTTGCTGCATTCTTTTGTTTTTAGGTTTGTGGTTTGATTTTGATTTCCTTTTCCAGGATTTAATTTGAAGATGGAAGAAAATATATTGTAGCCTGGTTTTCTATTCTTATACATATTTTCTATAATTTCTAATTAAAAAGGAAATTTTATTTTGCCACTTGTAATTTCCAAACTACACTTAAGTGAACACTTGTAATTTCATGATCTATTTCTTTTACACTTTTTTAGAATAAATAAATTTATGTTTAGCCCTTTGTTTTAATTAATTTATAACTTATATTTTAGACCCTTACTTTAATTTAATATATGAAACATGCTTTCTAATTTTAGTTTTATTTTTACATATGTATACAAATTATACGTAGTTCAAGTAAATTTAAAAAGAAAGTATATAAACTTATTTATTTATAACTTTAAAGAATGTGGTTTAAATAAATCAAACATTAATAAATAAATATATAATATGTATATATTTGATTTTAACCTTTTAAATAGCTTTTTTAAATTTATTTACATCATTTTCAAAATATAACTTTTAAATCCAATTAATTTTATAAAATATTTACTTTTTGAATTCTAAAACAAATTTTTTATTAGTCTTTAAATTATTCAAATTTTAAATCACAATCTATTTATATAAATTAGCAAACACATAACTTATTTAATTTGAAAAATTCAAATTAATTCACAATTTAACTCAAAATTTTATTTTAATTACCAATTTAAATTTGACCCAAAAACCGGGATCATTACAAATTCCCCCCTTAAGAAAATTTCGTCCCCAAAATTTGCTTGGCAGGGAGACAACAAAGAACGGTTGGAGAATGTTTTACTAGATCAAACTGATTGTCTATTCTATATTTGGCTTACCAAATCAGAATATCAATAATAGATATGAGTGTGATCTTATACAATTTTTCACAAGATACTCGGGTCATCCGGTCTATGAAATATGCAGGGGCATTGGTTAGTCCAAAGGAATAACTAACCATTCGAAGAATATATCTAGACCCAAAAGAATAGACAAATGGATACAATCCAATTTACTTCATATTAAAATTACAAATTCGTTAAAGTTAAAAACGAAAAGATTGATAAGAAACTGATGATTGAAATTGGAACTTATTTATACGATTTGCAGGGCCATCACCGCACCAAAGCTTCTTCTTGCAGCTGCCACGAAGCCGTCAGAGAATTTGAAATCGGATGACGATAAAAAGAGATTGATAAGAAAAGTTGTTTCCGTTGTTGCAGGGTATTGACCATTTGTAGTGGTACTCCCATATCCCCTACCTCGTCCTCTTCTTGCACTCATGCTCACTATCAGTGGATAGTAAGAGAATTTATTGAGGCATACGAACGGATATCTTAGGGATACTCATTCTAGGGTGTTAACCCTATCTCTAACGAGTCACCTAATATGTTATACTCCTGAGCTAAAGTTTTACTCAACCTTCAGCTCTGAGACCACTTGCCACGACCCGAAATCCGACGTTCGAAAATCGACATCCATACTTACATCGTATTCGAATGCCGCACATTCAAACGTCGAACTCCAATTCTGATGGTGCTTATAACACATTAAGTACAACAACACAGCGGAAAAACAAATGAATAATACCATTGATACATGGCAATATTTGATACAACACCTTGATACAAATGATATCAATATACATCAGAGACAAGATACAACAGCGGAATAACTACAACGGAAATATAGCACCAAATGGTCTTCTAAAAGAAACACAATATCTACATCTCCAATTTCCAATAAGCTCTAAATTTCAAGCCAGAGCCACCATCAAGTTGTATTGAAGCAAGGTCAGTTGAAGTGAACAAATGCTATCGCTAAATCCAAAGGCTGAAAGCTATCGACTCTATATCTACTAGCAGACTATCTGAAAATCTAACTCTAGGCTGTCCATGTGGAAAATTACCCAGAGTTTAGAAATGGAACAATAAACTCCAGATCAGTCATGAGACTGGTATGAGCAAACAAAAACAGTTGTGTTTAAACAAAACAAACAAAAAGAATTTAAAACTGAAATCCACAATAATTTTTGGAAAATGAAACTACCATAAGGCCTCTCCGCACACACAAACAATGCAAGCACGCAATTGGAGGAGATTTCTTCTTATGATAGTCAAACATGCTTGACACGCAAAATCATTTTGATATTATTATTAGTGCATAGTGTAGAAAACCTTTCGAAAGTATAATATTAGTCTTAGCCAGCATAGACATTTCGTACTATGCCTACTATAGCTACCATCTAAACAGTCGGTCACCACCATAAGAAAATGGCAGGTTATACAACTAAAACCGTACAAGGCGCGTATTGGTGATTGGATTTTCAACAAATGGTCAGGCAAAGGAACTTCCTGGGCCACATGGGTACGCTTCTGGAGGGACACCCCGAGAACCTAACCGAATCTCTGCCAAAACAAGGCTGGGTTACCTTTGTAACTAGGTAACTACTACATGAATATGCCTTCCCCCGGTCGTTACCAACCTTTATCCAGGAATCCTCAACCACAAACACAACCACAAAGTAATAAATTTGCAGTAACCACATAGGTTAAATATCTGGGCTCCATACCATGATACCACCTTTTTCCAAAAGGAAATGACATACCCTAAAGGGAGCGACCCTCATAACCTTGCTGCATCCTTCCTGTTTCGACCATTTCCGGATTGTGAGGTCCGACGAGGTCACGTCCACAAAGCTACGCTTTACACAAAAGCCATGCTTCGATCAGCAAATGATTAGCAGCACTTCGTATGCCACATTGTCAAATTGGGAATGTATCACTAGTAACCATCAACTACATAACCTCTGAGCTCGTACGTCTCAAAGAAGGGTGTTGAGCTAAGAGAATAAATTCTCCGCTACCAAACAGAAATGTATTTGATAGAAACCAGCTTTACATCTTAAAGTGTAACGTCAGACATACATCCATACAAGTCTGTTTCGGGTTCTAACAGAACCGTAGGCACTTCAAAAGAAGCCCTTGCAATCCGAGTATTTACAATCCTGATCGAACTCCCCATCACATATGGAGATCTCTATACCGTAGCTACTCAGTGCAGAGTCATTCGATGGGTAATCCTTTCGTTCTCGAAAATACCCGGTCTTCACCACCGGTCTTCACCACCGGTCTTCCAATGTTATCCATTTCGTCGTATCCTTATTCAGAATGGGTTATATGACATAAAGTCCTCTCCAGGCTGAACCGAATAATGAGCGCATATTTTTAAAACAATATGGATATTGGGATCTTAGTTAAGTCACAACCTAAAGCCCAAAACCTTTCTTTTGAATGGTTTAAACAAATTTCCACCTTTAATCTTTTAACCAAAAAGACTCACTTCACTTTGAAAACAAAGTTCACTAATCTTTCATAAAGATTCATTTATAATTTTCAAAACAATCCCATTTCAAAACTTTTATGCAAAAGATACACCTTTAAGATCCTCTTCAATTTCAAAACAAAGTTCAACAATCTTTCACAAAGATTCATTCATAGCTTTCAAAACAATTTTCATTTCAAACTTGAAATCTTTCAACAAAAACTGGAATTTCTTTCGTTATATGAAAGCCATTATCATTTGAAAACAACTACTTTTTCATTTTGGAGAAATCCGATTAAATATGCACAAGTTATAGCCTTTAAAGTATAAACTTGGGTTAAATCTAAATTCCCAAAATAATACATTAAAATACTTTAAAGATGGTTTAAAATCCATATATATTATATAACTTGTATTACAACATTTCAAACCATAGTTTCTAAAATAATTTTATAACTTTAAACAAGATATATTATATTCAAACCAATCTTCAATTTCAAACTTCCTTTTCAAAAGCTATTCATATTCAGCCCAATTCCATTTCCAAAATCATTTGGATTCAAAATTCAACTTTAAAATCACTTCATAATATTAAATTCAAATATTTGTGACTTAACCAATTTCGTCCTGCAATCCATATTTGTGTGTGTATGGTGTAGTCCAGGGGTTTTACACAATAGTGCAACATCATCAATATCACAATCCAAACGCAGCAATATCGATAAGCTGTATAATCCTATAACGTTTATCTTCATTCACAGATTCACAGATAAACAATATAAATTCATCACAGATAAATAAATTACATTCATCACAGCTCAAATCAAAATAATTCATATCACAAAGCATTACACAATTCAAAACACTCCATACAATCCAAACATCCATAAGTAAGTTCAATTAATCATATGATTAATTTAAATCGGATTAATTACCTATGAATAAATTACTAATCCTGGTTAATTCATTATTAATTAATTAAAAACCATTTTAATTAATTATCCTTTAATAATAAATTAATTAACCTTTAATTAATTAACCTTAATTAATAAATTAATTAATCAACCTTTAATCATTAAATAATTAACCTTTAATTAATAATTAACCTTTAATTAATTATCCTTAGTTACATTAATTAATTAATCCTTAATCAATTGCCATTTAATTAATTATCCTTAATTACAGTAATTAATTAACCCTTAATTAATTACCATTTAATTAATTATCCTAATTTAATTATAATAAGTGATTATCCCTTAATTACTTTTATAAATTAATTAGCCTTTACATTAATTAATTATCCTCAAATTAATTATTTTAATTAATTAATCACATTAATTAATTATCCTTTAATAATTAATTAATTATTCTTAATTACTTTCATTAAGTAATTATCTTAAGTAATTAATTACCTTTTAATCATCAATTAAGAAATTGATTCATTATTCTTTAATCATTAATTAATTAACCATATTAATTAATTAATCATATTGGTTAATTCGCCTTTAATTAAGCACTTTAATTAATTAACTTTTAATCGTTAAGTAATTGACCTTTAATTACAAATTATCTTATAATTAATTATTAACTAATTAATTAATCCCTTAATCACTTACTAGTTAGTCTTTAATAACAAATTGATTTATTTTTAATTATTAAGTAATTAATCAAATTTTAATTACCCAAGACTTCTACAGATAAATCATTACCTTAATTTATTACTTGATTATCTTTTAAATATTTAATAAACCTTTGAAATAATTTATCTTAAAAACATTTAATTTTAACATTTAAACTTTGAAACATAATTAAGATCTTATAAAATAATCTTACTTGGAAAAATCTTGTTTACAATCTTTTGAAAACTTATTTATTCAAATAAACTTCAAAACTTGGTTTAAATAAATTGCTCGAAATTTGTTGAACCATTAAGTCAAAAAAAAACCCGAGCCCATAGCCATTTTTCTCGAGTCCATCCCCGAGTAAATCCCCAAGCAAATTTTCTTGTTATGTTTTAAAAAAATTTAAAACTGTTAATAACACATACTACTCATATGAACGAACCCGAGAAGGAACACAAGCCATCATAAAAAATTCCCGAGGTTCAAATCGTCCACGATCGTCGGCAATTGCCGATAAACCCAAAATCGAACAACTCATAGTCTCCCGACGAATACAAAATTAAAAATCCAGATTTTTATATCAAAATTCATCATTTCCTATCACGAACTTGTTCTGAAATCAAACCACAAACTTATGAACATTGATTTTCGACATATAATTGATATTTACTGTAAAATCCTATTTCGAAATAATTTCTTAATATAAACCTTTGAATTTTTTTTTAAAAATAAAGTTATAATCTTACAATTATCTTTTAGTTAAAGCTCGAAGCCTAAATTTGATTACAGGAAGGGATATGAACTTTTTTATTTAAATTCAAACCTGTAAATGTTTTAAACAGAGAGATGTATGCTTGTAACAGACATGCACACATCAATTTACACATATATACATATATACTTGTAGATATATTCACATCCATACAACATTCCAAATCATCATCATCATAGGCATAAGATTTAAAAAGATCAGGTTTTAAAATAATGATTTGGTCACCTGGTAGTTTGACAGAGAGGAACGGAGAAGCTTGAACTAAAATATGGAAATATAATGTTAATTTGATGCAGTAACTTGAATTGATCTATGTTGAATCCACGCTTGATTGTTGATTTCTTCGCTTAATCTCAGGCTGAACTTTTGCTGAGTTGATTTTGAATTTGAACTTCTTGGTAGAAGTTTGGATTTGATTATAATTTTTGTTTCTCTGGTATTAATTCTTAGTTTATTACTTTAAACTTTGCTTTGATTTGAGTTGAACCTGATCTGGTCAAAGTTTATTGCGGTTTGAACTTGATGAAGGTTGTTCTCTGGAACTTTATATTTGTTTTGAATTGCAACTTGAATTTTTTTTTTGCAGCATACTTTTGTTTTTAGGTTTGCATTTTGGTTTTGATTTCCTTTTCTAGGTTTTTATTTGAAAATGAAAAAAAATGTTGTAGCCTGGTTTTCTATTCTTATAAATATTTTCTATAATTTCTAATTAAAAAGGAAATTTTATTTTGCCACTTGTAAATTCCAAACTACACTTGAGTGGACACTTGTAATTTCATGATCTATTTCTTTTACACTTGTTAAAACAAATAAATTTATGTTTAGCCCTTTGTTTTAATTAATTTATAATTTATATTTTAAACCCTTACTTTAATTTAATTTATGAAACATGGTTTCTTCTTTAGTTTTCTTTTTACATATGTTTTACAAATTTTCATATGTATACAAATTATACTTAGTTCAAGTAAATTTAAAAAGAAAGTATATAAACTTATTTATTTATAACTTTAAAGAATATGCTTTAAAATAAATCAAACATTAATAAATAATTATATAATAAGTATATATTTGATTTTAACTTTTTAAATAGCTTTTGTAAATTTATTTATATCAATTTCAAAATATAACTTTTTAAATCCAATTAATTCTATAAAATATTTACCTTTTGAATTCCAAAACAAATTTTTCATTAGTCTTTAAATTATTCAAATTTTAAATTACAATCTATTTATATAAATAAACAAACACATGTCTTATTTAATTTGAAATTTTCAAATTAATTCACAATTTAATTCAAAATTTTATTTTAATTACCAATTTAAATTTGACTCAAAAACCGAGATCGTTGCATATTCCGTTTTGCTTTTATATGGTATTGGTTTGATTTTAGTAAAATATTAGATAACGGAGGTGATGAGGATTAGTGGTAGAATGGGCTAAAGTATGATTAGGAAATAGGACTTTGGTTTCTACTTATAGGCTGAAATGATTTCTAGTTGGGTTCAAATTTTGAAATAAATGTATTACGAAAATGTTAATAGGTTTTGACTTTTCTTAATTTCTAGCTTGTTTAACCAAATTCAACAAATTATACATGTTTTTTGACTGCAAATAATGTTCTGATGCAATGGAATAGGCTCCGATTGCTAATTCTAAATCCTATAAAAATTTATTATTTTACCATTTATATAAAATTATGATTTTGCTCCTCTAAAAATTATTATTTAACTTTGAAAAATAAGTAGGTATTATAAGTTTGAACTTGAGGACACCTCTTGTTTGTCCCCTTTTCATTGTTGACTTCCTCTAGCAATAGCTCTTACAGTAGGTTTCTTCCTCTTCTCCGAACATCATATCAAAGTCTTTAGTGAAATCATCAAAAATGTTGCGCCAAAGATTGGCACAACTCCTCAATATCAGTTAAATTCCAATTAAACAAAGGTAAAAGTGAAAAAAAAAACTGAAAGAAAGAAGATCAAACATGCAATTTTTATAGTGTTTTGGCAAATATCCTGACCTTCTTTTTTATTAATGTTTTCTCTTTGGAATCACTAGTAGAAAAGGTTCAAAACAGATACGAAAATTTCCGATGTCATTGCGACCCCTATAAAGTGGGACGTCGGGTATGATGTTGGAAAGTCGTACATAGAAAAATGGCATTGGAAAGACGTCGGAAAACACATTTGCCTTTCGGCGCGATGTATTTATTTGTCCAAGATAATAAAATCATTGGCCATTGTGTGCATGTCCCAAAAAGTAGTCCCTGTCTCTTCTCCCCTTTCATTATGAGCAACCAAAAGGGTCCGTCTATTACCCCCCCCCCCCCCCCTGGGTATTTTCTCTTCACCCGCCGGTTAAAATTTTAATTGCAATTATACCTTTTAATAATTAATTAGATATCCAATTCAATGTGTCCATTCATCTTCCATCTTCATCTCTTATCTTTACTTGTGAAATTGCCATGGATGATACAAGCAGTAAGTCGACTAAAGATTTTATAGATGACTACATACAAAAAAATTAGGTATGGTTCCTTCATAGCTACTACTATACTAGGAACTAACAAAATCATGATGCCATATACACTAGGAAATGATCAAAACCTAGTTTTCTACATACTAGGAAGTGATGAAAACATCGTTCGTTAAATGCTATGTCGGTTTTTTAATTTTTTAGATTGCATAGCTGGCCGAAGAAGATGAAGAAATTGTTGTGAATAATAGTAATGAGTTCACAACATATGATGTATGTAATTTATTTTACTATTATGTAAATTAACTCATTTTCTAAATTGAAATTTTCTCACTTTTTTTATTGTATGGAGGTATTTCCAAATAGATATAAAATGAAAGAATGGATTGATTCCACGGCTAGAAGAAATGTGATGGTAGTGGCAAACTTAAGATCAGATATTAATAGTAGTGATAGAAATCCAAGAATTATATTTGGATGTGAGAGAAGTGGAGCATATAAAGAGTACAATGGCAAGAAATCTAACCGTATTAGATTAGCATGTACAAAAAAGTGCAATTTTCCATTTCATTTGAAAGGTGTTAAACTTCACAGTCCAGATAATTAGAGATTAGAAGTAATATGCGGTGTTCATAATCATTCTATACTTTACGGTTCGGAAGGCCACTCTTTTCTTGGTCGACTAACAGAGGATGAAAAAAAATTAGCCATTGATATGTACAAAAACATGGTGAAGCCAAAAGCCATTTTTCACACTATAAAACAAAAAGATCCATCCATTAGTACAACAATTAAAACAATTTATAATGTTATTTCTAGACACAAGAAAATGGATAGAGCGAGTCGTTCTCAAATACAATATCTCTTAAGCAAGCTTAAGAAAAAAATTACTTCGAATGGCATCGTAATACTTTAGATGGAAGTGATGTAATTACTGACATATTTTGGGCTCATCCTATGAGTATATATTAGTTAAAAACATTTCCATATCTTCTTGTTATGGATTGTACTTACAAAACAAACAAATATAGAATGTCGTTGTTGGAGATTGTCGGTGTCACATCAACTAATCAAACCTTTTGCATTTATATTACATATCTCGTATCTGAACATGAAAATTACTATGTTTGGGCATTAAATCGTCTTCAATTGGTAAAAGTTGATTGTGATGTGGAAATTCCAAGTGCCATTGTCACAGATAGAGAGATAGCATTGATTAATGCCATTAACATTGTTTTTCCCCAAGCAGCTCATATCATATGCAAGTGGCATATCGAAAAAAATATTCTTGCTTTTATTCAAAGTAGAGTTACGAGTATGAAAGAAGAAGTAAAAAACAATTGTTTCAAGATTGGGTCAATTTATGTGAGTCTAGAAATTTTAAGCATTATAATAACAATCTACAAGATTTGCATGTCAAGTTTGGTGAGTACCCAAAGTTAATAAAATATATTACCGAAAATTGGCTTGAGACATGGAAAGATCGATTTGTACATGCTTGGATCGACAATATTATGCACTTTGACAACTACATATCAAATAGGTAAGACACTTACTTTTATATTTATTTAACTATTTTAGATTTTTTTACAACAATAACTTAATATCTATTTTCTTTTGGAGTCGAGGCCGTACATGCTAAATTGAAAAAACACTTGGCCACAAGTCAATGCAACTTCGAAAGAGCATGGGAGAGTATGCATTCATTGCTTGAATTATCTTTTACTGAACTAAAAGCTTCATTTGAAACAAGTCTATAAAAAGTAGCTCATGTTTATCATAAAAAAGAAATTAAAAATCTATGTGGTGTAGTTTAACTTGCGACATTGGAGCTAATTCATTCTGAGCTTCTACAGATAAATTTTTATGAAATTGTAGATGATGACTTATGCGGTTGTGTTGTTCATAAGACACACGGACTTCCATGCTTTTATGCGTTAGCAAAAATCGGTCGAAATGTAGAAATACCTTTGGATTTGATTCAGGTTCATTGGACTGGATTGCATATTATAAAAATAGGAGAGAAAAGAGATTTTATATGAAGATAAAGCTTGAAGAAATGCTTAATGAAGTTACGAAATTGGAATTACCGCATCAATTGCAAGCCTATAAGAAAATAAAAGAGATTATTTTTCCGCAAATATCAACTCTTGCGTCTCTGATTAGCAAAGTCAAAAACCGTGGAAGATCTCATAATAAAATTAATACTTCGACAAAAAGGTTGCCTTCCGCATTTGAGGTAGGCGAATGTGCTTTAACCCAATCTAAGCGTAGCAAAAAACTAGAAAGTTGATCCTTGTATTTTGGTGAAAAAAGAAAAATTGATTGTTCGTACACCTAAAAATATAAATTTTGGTGTGTATAAAAATTACATACCAAAAGAGTGGAAGCCATATATCGAAGGAAATGTAGACGTAGGTATGGATGGTAATTATGGATTTAGATGTGTTGCTTTTTTTTAGGATTAGGAGAAGATTGATGGTGGCAAGTCCGTAAGGAATTAATGGAAGAACTTGAAGAATATCAAGAGATATATGAACAAGTGTTTATTGAAAAAGGTAGAACCACCTATTTGCTAAATGTGCTTAATCATGAATTTGACGGTGCCAAACCAAGTAACTGGATAATTATGCCCGAGATTGGGTATATAATAGCCATGAAATATAATATTGTTTTTTTAGTATGAATGAGAGTTTAAGTTTGACTATACCACATCTAAAAGGAAAATTTCCATCTCAATTGCAACATCATGAATTAGGGATTCTTCATGTAAACAATGACCATTTTGTCTAAGTATTATGCGTTATTTGATTTATTTTTAATGAATAGATGAAGGATTTGCACTTGCGATGAAATATTTTTATTTGTATAGGTCGTCTTACAAGCAAACCATCCAGTACCACCAGTATATATCAAGTGGTTTGCTAATCGTTATGTTGAAGCTGAACAATGGGAGCATATATCACGAGATAGAAGAGAAGAATGGGAAAATTTGTAAAATTGTGACAATATGGCTAGATGGGATTAGCTGAATATTATGTAGTTGCTAAATTTTTAAGAAGTACTGTCAAGGTTGAGCTAATGTAGTGAAAATGTTATTTGAAATTAAACTGTAGTCTGAAACTGAAATTGTTGAACATCATGGATAAATATCATTTTTTGAATCATTCTTGTTTGAAATTGTTGAATCATTCAGTATTTGTTGCTATTACAAGAATTACGTAGTTATTATGATATTCAATGTTTACTTCAAACTATCATTTGGTAAATCAATTTCTGTTACAAGAATTATGTAGTTGTTATGATATTTGAAAACAATGGTATGTAGTGCTAGGCTCAGTTGCAATGGTATGCAGTGATTTACAATAGTTATTCTTTGCTTCGGTAATGCACAAGAGAACGAAATACTCTATACGTGGTCTCCTAATACATAGTTTGAAGTAAACATTCAAATTGTAAAAACCACGTTAAGGCTGGACAAGGTTTATAGCAAATTCACAATGGGTGCAAACGTTATTAACACACGATCCTCGTTGTATAAAGGATCATGAAGTTAAACCTAAGTCGAGAGTTTTACACAGCAGAAAACAAGTGGGGGATGAGGTCGACATGACAATAATGTTAACTAGAAACGTTATAGTTGTATATTCCACGTTGCAAAGTAACGTGGCTTACACTACTGCCGAAGTTTATGTGTAACGTGATTTCTACTAATTCCACGCTTTACTCAAATGATGTTATCACATTGTCCTTGTTGTTTACAGGGTCTAGATGCTTGAATTAAACCAAGAGTATTTCATAGTAGCAAATAGAGGGAGGCCGAGGTGGACATGGTAATAACATTAGTAGGGGACGTTGTTTCCTTATACCTCTCGTTCGGTCATAATGTTGGCTTTTATAAAGACCACGTTTCATTTGCACGAGATGGACATGGCAATATCGCTTATTATTTACAGGGTTGACAACAAATAGAAGTAAGAAATGAAGCAGATACTAAAAACTGTCATGACCTGAAGCATAAACAAAACACTGTCATTAACTGAATCACATATAATTTCTCCAACTGAAGCAAAAAATTCTGTTAACAAACATCCATTTGAACATAAGAATAGAATCACAAACATAAGCACTAACAAAATAACCATCCTTTTTAACAATATAACCATCTATACACTGCACAATAACCATACTACTTAACAAAATAACCATCTTATTTAACAACAAATGAGTAGAAGTAGTCCCACAACAAAAGAGTAGAAGTAGTCCAACAACAAGAAATACACTAACTAAAAACCACTAGCTAAAACTAATCATCCTTTTTAACAAAACGAGCACAAATCTTTTTAGCTTTAGTGAGGGCTTTGCGGATTCTACCAAGATGAACCAAACGTGAAGTCTCCGGTTACAATGTAGCCAAGGTTATGCCTTAACATCATTAAGCTCTTCATAGCTCTGCAATGTAAATTGATAATATGTTATTATTGCAAAAAGCAAATATAAGTGAAAAATATATTAACTTTTACCGTATAAAAATGATCATAAGAAGGTCGACTACCACATTGAATAATCTGTTTAGTAACCAGATGGACTTTTAACACGGTACGAGGGTAATACCAATTACAATAATCACTTGTCCCCATTTCAGTTGATTCACGCAGAGGAATGGAACGAAACTACGCACTAACAATATGATTTGGACACTCATTCCAAATACTTTCCACAAACTCGTAAAGTACTTTATACATTGAAGCCGAAGCAATGCGATGAGTGTTTTTACTTGTTGATTGAATAATAGGCCATGGAATGTTTTGAACGCTACTGAATTGTCGCAAAACACGGGTGGGGTGATATGGTTCTACACATTTAAGCATAATAAACAACTCGAATACCAAGCAATTTGCGAAAAGAGATGGAATTGTCTTGCATGCATGTAAGGGTCAAAGACTACCTAAAAGAATATTTAAAATAAAATAATGAAGTTATTATAATTTGGATAAAAAAGACACTATTCAAATAATTCAAACCTAATAACATACCTCATGTTCTTGAATACATCAAGATACACTCTTAGTTCCTTATAAGATGCACGACAATCATTTGCTAGATCCCAATGGGCCGCTCTTGGTGAAATTTCATTGTAAATTTTTGTTGATGGATGCAAATGTAGAAAATGTTCATATATCCATGATTCCAACAATCCGAGAAAACCAACAACTTGTTTTACTTCTATTCTACTCGCAAGACCTAGCTGTCTATATAGCCAATATAGACTTGCCGAACCCCACCTCTATTGCAAGAAAGAAGGTCATTGGGTTTCTGATTGTCCTATTGCTCTGATACCAAGCTGTGACGCCACACCTCTATGCTCACAATAACAAAGGTTATTATAAGGAATAACGTCTGCTATTGCGAAGAATATGGCTTGTTAGAAGTGACCATCCGTAAGTTATGCCTTAGACGAGTATTGATTACATCGACAGGAGTTGTGTAAATTACTCCCAACGATATATATTCAATCCAAATCTAAAATGAAACTACGGTGGCTTATGAAAAATTCAGAACAACTAATAACAACAACAACACAGATAAGTATAATCACATCAGAACAAAATTATCATATATAGCGGATGGTAAGTCTGGATACATGATACAACACTCGATGGTTCACATGAACCAAATGTACATATACATAGACATCAACATACATGAGATGAGAGTCAATACACCAAAAGTAACATCTCGAAGCCTAAACAAAAGATGAGGTTAAATCCCAAAAGCTGAAGCAGCAACTGAATCAGAGACAACGATTATCCTGAAATAATTCGGTCTGACCCGAATATTATTTAAAAGAAAATAATAAACAGATCAGTCTAATTTAAACTTAGAAATGAATGCAAGATAAACAACACCAAAGCAAGTGAATTATAATCTCAAATGAGACTATTCAACATAATAATCAACATTGTTTAAACGAAGAAATCTCATTAAACACCATCAAAATCAACTTTCAAATTCAAAATTGAATTCAAAACAGCAATACACAAAAATCTAGAAATCAAAATAAGATAATTAGAAAATCAGCATAAAAGTGGATCGATCCTAGCATATGGCGAATCTAAGCTACGCCGCACGTGCATCTCATATGGCCGAAGCCTACCAAGTACAGTCAACATAATATTTGGCGCCCAACAAATGACTCGAAGGCCTAGTACTAGTAATTGACCCGAAGGTCCAGCATACTAGCTCGAAAGCCTAACAAAATCATCAAAATTTTCAAACAGCAATTCCACGGCAAATATTTCAATTAACGAGTTTGGAATTAACCGAATTAGTAAAAGCGTGGTTCCATATTCCGCATTTTTGCTAAATCGTTTAAATCTCATCATCGTTTCCTTGAAAGTGCAAAATTGTGTATTTTATATAAATAATTTTTATGCTCTCAAATGGACAAGTCCGGAATTAATCAAATCAGTAAAAGTATGGGTTCATAGTCCTTAATTTTGCTGAAGCATTTAAATCGATTCCTCATTCTTTTGAAAGCGTAAACCTTAAATTTTTTGGAAATAATTATATTTTAAAACGATTTAAAAACACGTGAATAAAACAACAATTTCTATAGCAATTTCGACAAGGAAATTGCGCTTCACAAAATACCGTAAAAACGGATATAAAATCAGCGTTGCAGGTTTTCTTGGTTGCAAGATAGCCGCTTGAAAATTCACTTTAAATTGACGGTTACTGAAGTCAAAACAACAGTAATTTTTATTCGTCAAAAATCTCATCAAAAAACACACTTCAAATATAAACACAGGTTAAAAAACCCGTTATATTAATAATGGCAATAAAATACGTTTCAAAACAAAACACCGATTCAAAGTAAATTAAACACTAGACTGCACTTATGCAACATAACTTGCTCATATATTATATTTATTTACTTTTTCGTGCAATACAGTCACGCACATAATAAATATAAACAAAATATGAATTGAACTAGGTGTGCTACTCACCTTTGCATGCAAATAACAACTATAGACCAAATATAATAACCTGGACATGAATTTAATGTACACGAAATAGATTCTGACCAAATACAAATTGACCTGGCAATGAACGCACGTAACAAATATATGCCTGTACATGTGAAACTCTTCCATGCACATACACGTGCATAACACTTGCACACTTGGACATGATTCTCACTATAACAAAACAACCATATTGCAACTATTGATTTACAACTAGCATAAGCTGATAGTTGTAATAGGTATTATATAACAACTATTTATTTTTAACGTTTGTAATAAGGTTACCTGTAACAACTTTGTTTCGTATTCTAGTTGTAACATACACATCTGACAACCGCTTCATTTTTTACAGTTGTAACATCGATTTCTGACTCTTTTCACGCTTCCCCAACATCTGCTTCGTGAAAATTTCATTTCCCTCCCAACATTTCAGTAGCCGCTCTTTTCTTGAATTCCTAAAATTAAACATCATCGTCAATATTTCTAAACCTAAAACCGCAATTCCATCCCACGTTGTTCTCGTCGCCTTGCCATCATCAAAGCTAAACCCTGCCAAGAGCCTTTCGACGAATTGCCAAACCATGTACTGTGTTGTTTTCTATATTGACGAATCTTCCGAATCGAGGTTTGAGTTTCTCTTCACCTTTCGAATCAGTTTAGCAGTAGAATTGTTACACTCGTTCATTTATGTGTATAGATCAAAAATTAAACAACGTCAATACTGTTGCTTGATTTTATTTGCTCATTATTGTTAGTGTTTGATTGATAATTGGAGTTGTTTGTAGTAAAATTAAATCGAAATCATTTTTTTGTGTTGGATGCAATAAACAAGATTATTCATTTATTTCATTATTTTTATCATTTTTATTTAACAAAATATTATAATTATTTGGTATTGTGTAAACGGAACACTACGTAAACAGCTTCAATTTGGTGAGTTACAATTTGCTATCGTGGACCAGGCACAAAAGCGTGATTTTGGTGAGTTACAATTTGTTGGCGTACAAAGAATCAAAGTTCAGCTCATTCCTCCTTGAGAAGGCTGGTTTGATTATTTTCGATGAGGAGCACATGCCTAGAAATGATTGAAGTATTATATGGAGCAAGTTGAAAAATATCCAAACATCAAAACTCATTATACTTTCTGGTGCTCCCTTTCAGAATAATTTTCAAGAGCTTTATAATACACTGAAACTTGTTACCAAAATTTGCTGATAAATTATCTTCTAAAGCATCGACACGGCCGTATAATATAACATATAATACAAAGCGGGCTGAACAAGCAGCAAAGAAGAAAGGGAGGTTTGTGGAGAAGGACGATGCAAAGAGTAAATGGCATAATTTGACTAAGAATTTAAATGCAATTGATAATGACCTCGACAAAATCAAGTCAGTTATTAAGCCATTTGTGCATGTTCACAGTGGAAAGATCCTTGACATGCTTCCAGGTTTAAGAAAGTGTATGCTTATCCTCAATCCTCTCCCTCTACAGAATATTGTGCGAAAGAAAATGAATGCGATGAAGCATAAGTGTTCGTTTGAAGAATATTATCATAATACTTTGGTTGCTATACACCCTTCTTTGGTAATGGCTTTCTTATCTGAAGAAGTGAAGCTTATGCTAGACATGGAAACTTTAGAGAATGTTCGATTATATCCAAATGAAGGGCAAAAAGAAATTTCGTGATTGAGCTGACTCGATTATGTGAAACACTACAAGAGAAGATTACTATTTTTGCCAGTATATTGAACCACTAGACTTAATAAAGGATCAACTGATGATGATATTTGGTTGGAGTGAAAACAAAGAAATTTTGAAATTGGTCGGGAGATTGCTGTTAAATAGCCGATAGACACTGATTGATGATTTTAACAATGATTCAAGTAAGCCAAGGGTATTATTGGCATCAACAAAAGCATGCTCGGAAGGTATAAGCTTGGTTGGTGCTCCAAGAGTGGTTTTACTCGATATCCTTTGGAACCCCTCTATTGAAGTCCAAGCTATAAGCCGGGCACACCGAATTGGTCAGAAAAAATTTGTTTATGTTTATCAGTTGATCACCTCTGGAATGAAAGAGAATGAAAAAATTTGTGTACAAGCAAACAAGAAGAAAATTTCAAACTTGGTGTTTGCTCCAACTTTAGATGAAGACAACATAAAAGCTTCTGTTTTAACTTTAGAAGAGCTTGACACAACCGAATTGATCGCTGAAGATAAGGTTTTAGTAGAGATGACTGGTCATGCTAAATTCAAAGACGTGTTTCAGAATATATTTTTTCTGTCAAAGGAAACTACTGCTGCATTTGCGTACAATGAACACAAAATTTCACAAGAAAGGATTTCTAAGGTATGTTTTACTTTCACCCTTTTCAAATTCTTCAATTTCCATATATAATATTTTAGTTCTTTATGTGAAGATAAAATATATTCTTAACTGATCTACAGATCGACTTTTAATTCTACAATGTTTTAATTTGGCCGCTACTTGGACATTTCTGTTAGTAATATTGCTGAAATCTTGAACATCGCATCATGCGGCACTGCGTGTTACAGACAGTGCATGTGTGCACTGCCTGAACATGCAGTGTGCTTGCACTGCCTTTGAAGGTAGTGCAACTATATTTTGCATTGCTTTTTAAAGGCAGTGTGTGCACTGCCATTCCAATGTAGTGCTGCAATTTGCACTGCCTTTAGAGGCAGTGCACCTTTGAAGGCAGTGCGTTACATACAGTATAGATAACAGGCCTATGTAAATACAATACATATCCATACGCAATTGCACACCACTGCATTATCAAATCACAGCACAGCAGGCCAAGGAAATACTTGTGATTTCCTATACGGTTATAGTACAATAGGCCAAGCAATACAGTTTACTTGCAATACAGTGCAACGACGAATATATATGTTGTATAGTCTAGGATTTGAATTACAGTTTACTTGCAACACAGTTGACTTGGAAGTTGATAATGTCCATTGAACCATTACAGCTCACTGTGACATTTGGTAGAAGTGGTCCTTATTTAAACTAACAAATCTGTAGTTGTAAGAGAAAAAATAAGTTGTTTATTGTTGTAATAGAGAATGCATGAATATTCATAAAAAGCATTTTGGCGAAAGGTATCAGTTTAGGAGTAAAGAAAGAAACAATCTGATTTGACGAAAGGTATCGGTTTATTCACAAAAATATGTTGTTTATTTGTTGTAATAGAGAATGCATGTTTATAGAAAATTTCATTATTTCTTATTACAACTATTCAATTTCATTATACACAATAGAGAATAAAAAATATTCAATTTTGTGTATTCATTATTTCTTATTAAAATAAGCACATCATTTTACATTTTTGCTCACCTTCAGTTTGCTGACTCGTATGTCAGGCAATTTGGTCTTTAATTCACATTTCATTTTCATTTCCATATTTTCAAATACGAAGGCAGGTTTTGATTATGGTTAGCACCGATTCATATTATTGAAAAGTTTGTGCATCATTTCACCTTTCCAGAATTATTCAACAAATTTTTCTTATATCCTTATTTTTCTCCTTCCGTTTTTTGTTTATGCCATAAAGTTTGGTCATTTTCACCAAGGTTAAGCTGAACTGTTAGGCTGATGAAGGCAACCCTACCATGATCTAGCGTTCTTTATTGTAATCAAAATGCATTACTTTGTATTTTACTGATCTTCATATTAATTTAGTACAATTTATATGGTGAATGCAATTGTGCTTCCAACAAGGTGGCGAATACTACTCTCGTCACTGCGGTTTGTGTAATAATAATGAACATAAAATAAAGAATGAATATAAAATTGTTCATATGTGTAGCTGTTTTATTTTGGCATGCTTAGATAATCAAATGAATGAAGTCAGGAAATTTTATATATCGGTGCTCCATTTAATGGCATATTTTTTATAATTATAAATAAGACAGCCATTCGAATATTAAAATGGTGGTAACTTTAATATTTGCTTGACATAATTGGGAATTAAACAATAAAACCATTTAAGTTTTGTCCTTGTATCAATTCACCTAACTGTTTCATGATGGCAGAGTTGGCAATTTATGATGCTATGCAGTATACTCAGTCTCCACTTTCTATGTTGGCCAGGTGAGTTTTTGTTCCTGTTATTTTTAGATTTTGGAAAAGCTTTGAAAGGATTTACATTTAGACAAATAGGCGTATACTCTTTTGTTGATTGGTACGTATGGTAATATTCTTGTTCAATGCAAGTTACCCCTTTGACATCCTTCCGGCTTAATTATATAAATATTGCTGTTATAATTAGCTCTTGATTATAATTCGATTACCATCTGAGTATACATTGAAGGATCTTATGCTTGAAAGCACTAAACTAGATTGCACTCATATACTAATTCATATTGCATCATACGTATGTACTATTGGAATCAACTGGATTCTTAAGCACTCAACTAGATTGCACTCAACTGGATTCTTAAGATATTCCATATAGACCTACTTCATACGTCTGTACTGTTAGACAAGCAGTTGGGAGGATTGTTGCTTGGCATGGGGAATTGATCTCTTTTGATTAGTACGTATCTGTATTTATATTGATGTATGTTATGAATTTAGTTATGTTTTGTAATAGAATTATGAATTCAAAAATGGTGTAAAATTGAATTGTTTCAGCTTTTATTAAATGTGAATGGTTCGTGTTGTTTCAAGTAATGTTAACGTTGTAGTTATTATAAGTGAAATATCGGTTTTAATTATAATGTTGTGAAATTTATGGTTAATGGCAGCTGATGGAAGATGAATTGCAATTGTTTGTAGCAGTTGTAAAAAGATTTATTGCAACCATCAATAACAGTTGTAAATGAATCTATTACAACTGCCGAAAGCAATTGCAAAAGGTATTATTGCAACTGCCATTAGCAGTTGCAAAAGGGACCTATTATAATTGTCAATGCAACAATTATGATAGATTTTATCACAACTGTCAAAATTAGTTGTAAAAAAGGTTTTTACAACTGCTCATGCAACTGTCAGCGACAGTTGTAAATATTTCCAACTCTATTACAACTCTGGATATTAAGACTGGCGGCCGCCAATTGTAATAAACCTATTACAACTGTTTTTGGCAGATGCAAAAAAGTATTTTTGTTGTAGTGTCTCTTGCTACTATATTTTTGCACACAGTGATGAAGAAATGAAAATTGACCTTGATATAGTTTTTGTAGAATACACGTATACCCACTTAACAAAATATAAATTGACTTGGACAATGCATTTACACGTGCCAATATATGTTAGAAATTGACCTGGCAAAGCTATTTTCATGTACGTGCTAAATTATAGAATGGGAAATGACCTGGAACTTGATTCTAGTGTACACGTTTGTACACAAAAATTGAAATGGACAAAAATTTCCCACAAGACCTGAACTAAAATTTTGCAGCAACCTGAACATTATTTTCGTGTTTCACCCATTTGCATACCTGTACAAAATACTCTGAACGTATTAACGTGCACTCAAATTTGCATGCACCTTTCAAAATAAAAAAGAAAAAGACCATGACTTGCTTTTGTGTACTGCAACTAATACACATAATTTTTTTTAAAACTTATACATGTGCATGAAGTGAAACAAGGGTCTGGACTTATTTTATACATGCACGAAATGAAACGACACAACACAAAAAAATAATATCTGGACACCTAGTTTGCACGCACGGCATAAATGCAAAACAAAAAATGTGACATGGGCTTGATTTCGAGTATTGCATCCTGGGCATCGTATTTTCACACACTCATTTCAGTGAAATGCATACATACCCACTCAAGTACCAAAATAAAAAGCATGGATTTGAATTTTGTGTATGCATTACTGCACGCTAATAATGAAGTAATGTTCTGGACAACAATTTTTGCACAAAGGAATGAGGTAAATAAAATAAATTAGAAGTGTGAGTTTTGTACTCACTTATACTTTGTTACAGAATCAATTAACACGAAGATCTGAATGGAGCAAGAAATTGAACTGCCATTAATGCATTCTCGGAGCTACTGGAAATTTTGAACAAAAGAATGATGTAGCTTTTACTTTCCTTTTCTCAAATTTGTGCATAAGTCAAAAGAAAATGAGCTGGCTATAGTTTTTGGTACAAATGCATTAAATTGAAAACGTGCATTAGAGGAAGAAAGTACACGGCTGTATAAAAATAATGATGGCAGCCAAAAGTGTTTATATTCTGCTTTTACAAAATTATTAGTGCAAGCAAAAAGTGTACCAACTTGCTTTTAAACTGGCCTATCCTTTTTCACGTGAAGGCCAAAGAAATTTTAATACAACTTTGCTATTTACAACCGACTTTGCAATTCATTTGCACATTTTTTTTTCAAATCTCAAATTTAAAATTTCTATTTAATTTTTTTTTTCAACGGTAATTCAAAAATCAAGGTTGTTACAAACTTCATCCTAATTACCGATTTGGTTTAAATAACGTACGGACACATGAGATTTACTTTTATCCATAAATAATGTATTGCCCATTAAATACAATAGATATGCACGAGCATCTTTCTTGATTTTTTCTTCTTTTCAATCATCGCAAACTCCATCAAATATTTCATACGATTTGGTAAAAGGCAATTTATATCTAACACTATCCTTCATGTATTTCTTTCTTCAATATCACTTATCCTCAAATTATTGACAATCAAATTTGTTATATCATTTCGGGAACAATTATATGTTTGTATTGGTAATCCTTCAACCAGTATATACAGTAGAGAGGCAACATCGTCTAATGTTATAGTCATTTCACTGAATGGTAGGTGAAATGTATTTCATTCAGGATGCCAACGCTTAATAAAACAAGATACAAATACTTTATTACCTGAGCTATAACAGGTCTCCACTAGAGAAAATAATCCCGAAGATTCCAAATATCCTTTAAAAATTATTGCATCGCTTGGAATTTTCCAATGTAAAATCTTTGTACCATGGTTTACATATAAAAGAGTCTCTTTCCTAAAAATAACTTAACATTATATTATACAATTATGATAAATAATTTATTTAATAGAATTTTGTAAGATATATCTTGCCATCTTGTATCAATGAAGCAACGTGGGTATCATAGCCACTAATCACATCGGTAATTCTCGATCTAGCGAAAGTTGTTTGTGCATTATGTATGCTACTAGAAGCACCGATATCTTCATGCGTAAGATGCTCTTGAACATGTCGTGCGAAAGGACTGGTCAACCGAAATAGTAATAACCGTTCTTCCCTAGTCGAAGAGAAAGACATTCGTCAAGTCAACTGGCGAAGTCCGAGCAACTAGTCTTTGCGTGAATGATGTTTAGGGCGCATCTAACAAAGCAAGTATGTAGCGCATCTTTTCCCTCTTAGAGCCAACCGTTCGCTTCCTCTAACGAGCGAGTCAACTTCGTTCACCACTTACATTTGGTTAGCAGGCTGAAGGTGCTGAGTCAGCGATTAGGGAGCTGGGAGGCAGGCAGCAATTAGGGAGTTCATATCGCGGCTAAGGGAGAGCGACCCTGGTATTAAGGAGCCTATTGATATACATCTTAGAATAAAATCCCCTCCTAATTCCAGGAATGATCGAAAGTCATTCGGTCTGAATGCTACATGAAGAACATAAACCAGATGATGGAACGGGGAGACCTAGGATGTAGCAGACGATCAGGCGAGATGCTAATTGGAGAAGGACCGGCCGGACGATGAGACACTAAAAAGAAATGAAAGTGTTCGCAACGCATACCCAAAAACGCAAACTACCCATGTAGCCAACCATTAATGACTAGTTCGAACACCAAGAGCAGTGTTGAAACTAAGAAACATTTCGCTACGCATCTGATGTTTCCGAAATTGCTCTTCTCTTTACCCCGTGATAGGTCATTGAAGCGTGCGCGGGCGCGAAAGAAGTAATGAAAGGAAGCGTCGTGTTGTTCATTCCTATTGATTTATACTTTGAAAACGAAACCCCCAGATCTGGCTAGCTTGAAGCTGACCAAACACTTTCTTCAGATCCGAGAATCAACAAATTCTACCCCGCATTCTTCACAAAAAAAATTGAGGGTCCTTTTTTTGGGCTCCGATCACTCGATAATTTCCACAAGTGTAAATTCCACTTGGTCCAGAGATTCATTCACAAAACAATCCATCTCGGTTTATTGGTTTTAACGATTCTTGGACGGGGAACTCCACCGGTCTCGAAACTAGGACCCACGTCACTAATGAGACAAACTAGTATTTGTAGTGAATCCCCTGGTTCATCTTGGACGGGGAGGACTGAGAATACTTGCTGTGGGATCTAGCGGCTCCAACCGCATTGACGACCCTAACTAAACTAATCCAACCCAACAAAAAATGATTAGATTTCTAATAAAAAATGAAAGTTCTTGAGTTTTTCAATTTTTCTTGATAAATGATTAGCTACAAAGGGGCTTTTTTGTCATGAGATTCCCACTTGACGTGCAATCTTAGAGTCTCTATCATTTTGAGTCCAAATCGCAAGGTTGTAGGTGTAACCAACTCGCTATTAAGGATATAGCAGAAAGAGAGGTTGCTCTTGAACATGTTGTGGAGGTGGCTCTTCAATATGCTGTGGAGGTCGCTCTTCAATATTCTGCTCTAAATTTTGCTCTTGAATAACATGATCAATATTTCGCTCTTGGATAACATGCTCGTCTCGATTTTGTTCCTCCGTTTGATTTACAATTTTCGGATTTCTCGCTATTACACGTCAATTTCTTTCGGAAGCCGTTAGGGGATTGCGCGTTGGCTTTTTAGAACTTTCTGGAACGACATAACAAGTTTAAAAAACAATATAGTGTGCAAGAATTATAAATTGATAGCATGTGTGCAAAAATTATAAATATAGTGTGCAAATGGAGGAAAAATATTACGGACAAATTTCATATAATTTCATAATTAAATCAAGCTAATTGGAAAATATACTTATAGTCGAGGTAAACACATTAGTTGAAATCGCACATTCATCTGAACCACGGATTGAATGATATAAGAATATGCAAATTTATTCTCTATCTAACACGTCGACAATATGCAAATGATATAAAAATGATATAAGAATATGCAAATTTATTCTCTATTTATATATCCACTTTGAATGACGTAAAGAACATGCAAATGATATAAGAATATGCAGATTGGAAAATATACTTATGGTCAAGGTAAGCACATTAGTTGAAATCGCACATTCATCTGAACTACAGGTTGAATGATACAAAGCAATCAGTCCTAACCATAGGCAAGTTACCTAATGGTACACACTCGTTATCATGCTAAAAATATATGCCAATATATCTAGCTTAGTTAACGGTCCAAAATGCAGAATAATCGTTTCTTTAGTACTAAAAATGCAACATATGGTATCTACCTACCTTCAAAGAACAAAAGGATTTAATTTTATCACACAAAATCATATTATTATATTTAATAGAAATTTTCATTTATATACGTTGTTAAAAGCTTAAGGTTAACACTATCACCAAAATAAGAGAACCTTGGAAAAAATGATGCAAATGATGATAGAAACAAAACAAATCGATCACTGACATGTCAAATGATGACAGAAACAAATGATGCAAATGTACATCAACCACGTTTGCCACAAACGAGGTTGTGGCATCAACCTCGTCTGCCACAAACGTGGTTGTCGTCACAACTACGTTCATGGCAGACGAGGTTGATGCCACAACCTCGTTGGTGGCAAACATGGCTTTCATCTGGGGTTACATCGCTCTGCCACTACACTGCGCGATCTTCGAGCGTTCTTCGAGCGTTTAGCGTTTCTATAGACCATCAAATTAAATAGCAAAATCAGTAACCATGACGATGTTTGCTTCTTCTTTTCTTCTCCATGGCGGTTGAAATACAGAGCGTGGCGGCTGAAATATCCGTGAGGGAGGCGGGAACGTTGAGAGATATAGCGTTTAGGCAGAGAGAGAGGCGGCTGAAATGATGAAATATAGTTTAACTTTTTTTGTTTCTAGATAGGATAAGGTAGGTGTAGTTTTGAAAGTTGGTAGGGTGAAAAAAACAAAATGAGAGGTGGATATTGTTGTCTTAAGACAGCGGAGTGGAATAGACGTAGCCCAACCAAAATACAAAATAAAATATTTCCCTACAATCAAAATCCCTAAAAACTAAGCTCGACTCCTGCAACCGACGCACGCCCCTTAACAGCACCCGCTGTTGCGCCAGCCTCCGCCTCGCCAACCGACTTTCCGCATCAAAGGCTTTCAGTGGCATTGGAAACCGTACGTATTTCACCATCCCAATCTTCGGTTTTTTCCTCCAACGACACTATTGTCGCTAGCACCGCATAGAGCTGTGGATTTTATCTTTAGGGTGAATTACCGATTCCATTTTGTAACTATCAAAATTTTGCTGCTGAGGTTAGTGATTTCTTTTTCATTTGAATGTGGTGTCTTTCAAAGTAAAGAGTTTGGAGTGTCTGATTGCAAGCAACAATGCTCGTTCCACAATTAGGTCCTGATAGTTTATTTTGTTTTCCTTTTGCACAATTCCTATAGCTTCTCTTAGCATGATTTCATATTAATATTTTACATTTGTTATAAAATTGTAAGTTTGATATGTTTTATTATCATATTTTAAATATTTTTACTGTTAACTTCAACTTTATCATTAAACGTAATTTGAATCCGGTGGAACGATTAAGACTGCAGATCATATTTGTAAGAGTTGGGATGCAAATTCATTGCATGTAAGCAAATTTTTACTGTTAATATTGCTATTTTGGGCGTTCCTTCTACTGCTGCTGCTTTTTGTCTTCTTTTGCTTCAGTCTAGAAGGTTTATATCTTCGATGGCTTTCTTTTTCTATAACAACAGATTCTAATGAATTATAGAGCTCACTACCAATTTTTATATACTTAAAAGGAGCATAGGTTCAACTTTCGTACTTGTACAGTTTGCCGTCCTATGCTTAATTTATGGTGGATACCTTTCATACATTTACATAGCCAATTAGCTAGGAACTGTTATGCAAATTGCAGAGAAATCATCCACGTAAGCCAAATTGTTTGCAGGCTATTTTGAATAAAATATGAAACACTAACAACTTATGGTTATTAAATTTCCACCAACAACAAATAAGATATTATGATCTTCAAATGATACGCACAAGTATACATAAAGTACCGTAGCATTGTTCATTTTGAATATGTTGCTACCCAAATGTACTTGTTTAATTAGCATGCTACATGTTTCATTGTTTATTTTTAGATATTTATAAAAGGCATCACATATGCAAATTCATCCCATATGCAACTTTATTTTATGGATGTTGCTAGCGTACAAGTATCTTTATCTTATATATTTTTCTCTTATACTTAGACTGCAAATAATGGAAATATCACGAGCAAAACTTTGATACATGCAACTCTATTCAAATACTCAGTGAACTACTATAACATGTGCAGGTACTTGACATCAAATGTTCACAAAACTGTATTTAAACCAAAATAAAACATGTCAACATTCAATGGCAATACACAACAAAACAATAAGAAGGTTAATGCATGGTCCGCGGGTGCGTCACAGTGGAAATGAGACTTGAGTTCTGATGAAAAGACACAGTTTCGATTCCTACCATACGTTTTCATATCCTATATAAATTTAGCAGAGGGTACGAGGGTTTGGATCAGCCGACGGCTTTACTACGCCCTACTCAGGAGTTTACCAACCCGTCGGGTTCTCCTTGGGTTTTAAAAAAAAACATAGTTATTTTTTTCCTAAACGTTCAGTAAACCGGATGTTAATACATAGTTCTTACAGATATAAAATATCTAATTTACATCATGGAGTTATAACACAAGGATTGTTGCTTACTCCCATTAGTAGGTAGGAATTCTCTTGTTCATCTTATCTGAATTGAATTTGGTTAAAAAGAGTTCTAAGGCGTAGGCACCCATTATGGTAAGTGTCAATTCAAATATTACTATTTTATTTAATATTTAATTCGGTTAAGATCGTGGAATCAGTACATAACATTTAACCTGTTTGCGCAAAAAATGGGCAAACACCCCAAAGTCGTACGATTCCGTTGATTATATGTTGTTCTTAGCGATTTGGGTGATTTATGCAAATATATAAAAAGCAGGGGCTAAACTGTAAAAGACATGCAGATTTATAGTGGTTCGGCCAGAACGTGCCTACGTCCACTTTATATGTTATTCTCCCTTTTCTTTCAGATTACAAGTACAAGGCTTTGTATACAAGTATATGAAAGTTGTTTGAAAGTTCCTTCCGTGCTTGAGCTCTCAAACTTGTCTCCATTGTTGTACCCCTGCCCCTCTATTTATAGAGTGAGGCTGGGGGTAGAGGTACTGGATGTATATAGCTGCTAGTGGGCCTAGGCTGATGCTATCTGGCCTGGCAACGTTGGTTCGGCAAAGCCTTGGTTCGGTGATGCATGGAAGTGGATTGGTCCGGTAGAGGTTGGTCCGGTGGTGGCCTCCTTGCATCTGGTCCGGTGTTGACACTTTGGTTTGGTTCGGTAGACACATAGAGCAGGATGGTTCGGTGAAGGGGACGTAGCTTGGTTCGGTGGTGAGTGTATGAAGCTTGGTCCGGTTATGTAGGGGGGAGATGTTGGACCGGTGGAGGTTGGTCCGGTGATGGATGCTTAGAGAGCCGGTCTGGTTGTCACCTGGTTCGGCAGGAGTTGGTTCGGTGGAGGCCGGTCTGGTGAGGCCTTGGACCGGTGGAGTTGGGAATGCCGAATGGACTTCGGCATTGGGAACGCCGGATGAATCTCGGCATTGGGAATGCCGGATGAGCCATGGTATTTCGAATGCCGAATGAGATCTCGTTTCATACTGTCGAATGAAACTTTTAACCTTTGATACCGAATGGACTTTTATACTTGAATCGTGAGTGAAATCCCAGACTTATATACGCTTGCTGGCTGCTTCTTCTTGGTTCGGTCGTGGTGGAAATGCCCACAACATTGATATTCCAGTTTTGACCAAAAATGGGATAACACTTTGCCCCCCAAAACATGCCTTGCGATAGGAAGGCGTGTTTTGTAATGCCATGAGCTGGATGTTCATATCCTGTTGACAACATATAAAGAGCTTGATATTTTATATGGCCCCAAATGACGACCGTTCGGGATCGAGCTATTTGGGATGAAGCGCGGCCGTTCATGGTCAAGCGCCTAACTTCAAATGACGACCGTTCGCGATCGAGTCATTTGAGGTAAAGTGCGACCGTTCGCGGTCAAGCATCTAAATCCATGCGACGATCGTTCGAGATCGAGTCATTTGCGGTGGAATGTGGTCGTTCACGGTCAAGCGCTTTACTTCAAATGACGACCGTTCGGAATCGAGCCATTCGAGGTAAAGTGCGACCGAGCCCGGTCAGAGGGCGGACCTCAAATGGCGACCGTTCGCGATCAAGCCACTTGGGGTGAAATGTGACCGTTCACGGCCGGTGCCGTTCGCGGCAAAAGATGAAATGGGACCGTTCGCGGTCAAGCGCCTTACTTCGGATGACGATCATTCGAGATCGAGCCATTCGTGTTAAGGTGCGACTGTTGGCGGTCAGGAGGTGGACCTCAAATGGCGACCTTTCGCGATCGAGCCATTTGTGGCGAGATGAGTTGTGCCGTTCGAGGCGAGTTTGTGACTGTTCGAAGTCAGGTGCCGTTCGAGGCGAATTGTGACTGTTCGAAGTCGGGTGCCGTTCGAGGCGAATTGTGACCGTTCGCGATCGGGTGCCGTTCGAGGCGAATTGTGACTGTTCGAAGTCGGGTGCCGTTCGAGGCGAATTGTGACCGTTCGAGGTCGGGTGCCGTTCGAGGCGAGTTGTGACCGTTCGCGATCGGGTGCCGTTCGAGGCGAATTAGTGTGCCCGGGGGGGACTTAATAATATCAGTGCCGGAGTTATTGTTTGGGGGAGTTTCCGAATCAAAGACTTCGGCAGTTCGCTGCCATGCAAGAGGTGCTCGTGGATCGTTCGCGATCCACGGGCATACAAGTAATTTTTCCATAGAATTGTAAATGTTAAAGCAATAATCATATGAACCTTACGGCAGAAATGTTCAAACAGGAAGAATTTAAATGTTCAAATCAAAATCAAAGCAAAAAGCAAAATGAAGATGTCAAAGCGTAAACTCTTACTATAACGCGGTTGGTAGTCATTTAGAGCATGCCTATGGATCGTGCGCGATCGCTCACATGTGTAAATGATTTAACTGTGTTAGCGAGAGGTCTACAACTTTTTCATCGTTATTTTAATCAAGCAATCAATGGATAATCAAACGGTGCCCCGATCCAGGGTCACCTCTAGCCGATGTAGACGGTGGTCGCTCTGGCTCCACTGCTGGAGTTCGCCTCCTCACGTACTGAAGGAGCATACCGTTCCGGATATGCCCTTCCACCTCGTCCTTCAAATGCCTACAATCATTAGTGTTATGACCGTTTAATTCATGGAATACACAAAACTTATCTGATTTTCTTTCGTCAGAGGTTGGATCCCTTCGCATTGGTCTACGATACGGAACCTGCCCCTTGGTATCCTGATAAATTCGTTCCAGACTCTCATTCAGCTCAGTGTGAGTGATGAATCGCGGCTCCCTCCGTTGCCGCTTTGACCTGTCCCCGTCATTATCCTCAGCCTTTCTCTTTCCTTTGCTAGTCTCCGCACCCTTTCCAGGTGGGTTTCCGCTCTTGATTGCGTAAACGTCATCTTCTTCCTCTCTTTCTGCACTAGCATCTTCCAAACGCAGAAACTTTTCAGCCTCATGATAGAACTCTCCCAGATTCATAGGCGGGTCCTTGGTTAATGAATTCTTGAACTCTGTACTATCAGCTATTCCAGATACAGCCGCCATCATGACCATAGATGGATCTGGTCGATCCACTGATGCTGCCGCCGCATTAAATCGTGTTAGAAAGCCCCTCAAAGTCTCTCCAGTTTTCTGCTTCAAGGTTGCCAAAGTCATCACATTCTTGGGTCTCGCAATATGAACCCTGAATTGCCTCATGAATCTCTCAGTTAAATCTGCCCACGTTCCTATGGAGCCGCTCTCTAGTTGCCTAAACCATAACGCTGCAATGTCTGTCAAATACAGTGGAAAGCACCGGGCCATGATCTCCTGTGATGCCCCCAGCACTTCCATGTGCCTCATATACTTAGTAAGATGGACCGCAGGGTCTGTCCTCCCATCGTACATCTCTACTGATGGTAGCTTGAATTCTGGTGGGTTCCTAGCCATCCTAATTGCAGAAGAAAAAGGACTCATGTTTACATCTTCCAAGTCTTTGTTTACCAAACCGCCTCTCATAGCTCTTCTAACCATCTCCGCCAATCTGTCATCGTCTCCGAGATGCAATCTTCGTTCATCACTTTCAACCTGCCCCCCGAGTTCACGAGGGAACTTTGGGATCTGCCCCCTTGACTGAGCGTTCACTCCTCTATTGCCACCAGGTTGTTCGGATGCCCCCGTCTCTCTTCCCGGGATCGGATTAACATGCTCTGCGTGTGTGCGCCCTAGCTCTGGTGCTACGCCAGATGGTCCTGCTCCGTTCTGAACTCCAGTTGCTCCTTGGTTTTGTGCTCCAAGTTGCCAAATTTGCTGAAGCAAGTTCTGGATCATCTCTTCTTGTCTTCTTATCATAGCCTCCATCTCATCCCTGGTGATGAAGGCTGAAGCTTGGTTTGCTCCTGAGGAAGCCTCTTGACTCCCTTCCTGTTGACTCTGCTCTGGCCTTGGCCTTCTGCTTGATTGTCTTGCCATGACTCTTCTAATCTGAATCTCTAAACTCTCAAGTTCGAATTCCAAGCGGTAGAATCCTTGAGTTCAACTCTCAATGAAAGCACCAAAACGTTTGCGCAAAAAAGGGGCAAACATCCCAAAGTCGTACGATTCCGTTGATTATATGTTGTTCTTAGCGATTTGGGTGATTTATGCAAATATATAAAAAGCAGGGGCTAAACTGTAAAAGACACGCAGATTTATAGTGGTTCGGCCAGAACGTGCCTACGTCCACTTTATATGTTATTCTCCCTTTTCTTTCAGATTACAAGTACAAAGCTTTGTATAGAAGTATATGAAAGTTGTTTGAAAGTTCCTTCCGTGCTTGAGCTCTCAAACTTGTCTCCATTGTTGTACCCCTGCCCCTCTATTTATAGAGTGAGGCTGGGGGTAGAGGTCCTGAATGTATATAGCTGCTGGTGGGCCTGGGCTGATGCTATCTGGCCTGGCAACGTTGGTTCGGCAAAGCCTTGGTTCGGTGATGCATGGAAGTGGATTGGTCCGGTAGAGGTTGGTCCGGTGGTGGCCTCCTTTCATCTGGTCCGGTGTTGACACTTTGGTTTGGTTCGGTAGACACATGGAGCAGGATGGTTCGATGAAGGGGACGTAGCTTGGTTCGGTGGTGAGTGTATGAAGCTTGGTCCGGCTATGTAGGGGGGAGATGTTGGACCGGTGGAGGTTGGTCCGGTGATGGATGCTTGGAGAGCCGGTCCGGTTGTCACCTGGTTCGGCAGGAGTTGGTTCGGTGGAGGCCGGTCTGGTGAGGCCTTGGACCGGTGGAGTTGGGAATGCCGAATGGACTTCGGCATTGGGAATGCCGGATGAATCTCGGCATTGGGAATGCCGGATGAGCCATGGTATTTCGAATGCCGAATGAGATCTCGTTTCATACTGCCGAATGAAACTTTAAACCTTTGATACCGAATGGACTTTTATACTTGAATCGTGAGTGAAATCGCAGACTTATATACGCTTGCTGGCTGCTTCTTCTTGGTTCGGTAGTGGTGGAAATGCCTACAACATTGATATTCCAGTTTTGACCAAAAATGGGATAACATAACCAATTTCTACAGATATGTTAACCGAAGCGATGAGAAGAGAGAAGGCCTCAAATATCAAGCCAGACCTAGATATCAATGTTTCATGGATGCAATTTAATCTATTAGCAACTTTTGATTCTTACAACACCAGTGTCTGTTGAGAATTTAACATTTTTTTCATTTTTCTTCGGCAGGCGATTTCCGTTGGTCGTGGAGAAACTAATGCATTCACTAATTACATACTAAAGGTACATAGTGCTACAACAGACTTCTGACAAACAAAATCATATGTAAACTTCACATTCGACGCCAATTGCTAATACTTCCCAATACATAAAGATAGTTATATTCCTCTAAAATACTTACTGAATTCTTTTTTTACCTATAAGTGGACTTGATATTTGTGCTGATAGCATGGTAGGTGATGAAATGTTGAAAGGCATATCGGAGGACATAGAAACACGAGTACAAAATACGGATGTTGCTTCACCTCTTTTGCATCGGTTGTTACTACAACCGATGCAAATAGAAGTATTTGCATCGATTACGTTTTAACAACCGATGCATTTGGTATGTGGAAAGTAGTAGATAGTACAAAAATACAATTTGCATCGGTTATCGTCAACAACCGAAGAAAATACACCGATGCAAATAGTGTTAGTTGCATCAGTTTTATTTACAATCGGTGCAACTACCTTTATTTGCATTATTTTTTTTGTAGCCGATGCTAATGGTTGTTTGCCGCCCTCTTATTTTCGTTTTCCGCTTTCCATCTTTACTTAAGCCTAAATTCCAAATCCAACCGTTAATCCACATACGCAACTCCTCATACTTCACCTCCAGATTCACATGCTTCCAAATCCCAAATATATTGTTCCGCGTCCTGCTTCCCTCTATCTCTTATGTCAAAATCATACTCGCTAGGTTTTAACCAATTCAATACTGGAAGTGAAGACGAAGTGGATCTGGAAGTGACGCTTAGAAGAATCATTGATATGAATCCTCAATGGCTTCATTTGTACGTAGAGCTAATTCAAATGATTGAACTGTAAGTTATATTTTACATTTTCGACGAGTATTGTTGAATGGTAAGTGAATTTAGGAATTTTGTAAGGATAAAGACTGCGTAATTACTCTATCTGCTAGTTATCTTTCGGATGTTATAGGTAGACGATGCGGTCTGATATTTAAGGGTGGAGGAGAAATATGCCTGGAGGGCTTTGGAAGTGCTCAAAATTCTACGGAGGAGGTTCAAGATTTATTGACTGTTGGACACAACTTCTAATTATGCTACATGAGATTTGGAAACAAGTCAGTTGTTCACTATTTTGCATTTCGAAATACTTATGTTTCCATTTTCAATATTTCTATGCTAATCATGTTTTGATTTTTATGTTTATAAGGCTTATATGCAAGTGACATGTTCATTATGCATCAACGTTCACTTGTTTTGTAGTCATTTAATAATGTCCTTAACGATTATTAAACTTGCTCGTACAATTATGTGTAAAACATTGGCTATGCTCTAATATTGTGTTGTTGTGTTATGCAATAAATTCGAGATTCATGTATTAACATTGAAATTATTATGAGTTCTTTGTTTACTCAACTTCAGTTTTGTCTTATGTAGGTGTATTGATTGTTCTCTAATGATCTAAGGATCGATGGAATTCTTAGAATGCTGCATGTTATAAGTCATCTTTAACCGTAATATTAGGTTCCACCATTGCTTGGTGCTTTTTACTGCACAGTTGGGCTGCTCCAGCTGTACATTGATGAAAAGTACCCTGTAAATTCAAAATCTTCACTCGCAATTTCAACAAAAGTAGCTGCATCACTTGTGTAAGAAACTCAAGTTTTCTCTGCCATATGTTAAAACAGAATAAGTATGTACTGTCAGACTGTGATGATTAAGCAGAACACTGGCAGCATTTATAGAGTTGAGTGCAGAAATGTACAAGGCTGTTATAGCTAGCAATGATGAAGTGTGTATACTGTTTGCGATTGCAGAATGTCTGTGGTTTTCTCTGGATAGGACTTTGTTTGGATTTGCCTTGGCTTGTCTCATTGGCATTGTGTGTCCTCTTGCTGAGATTCCAATTATCAAGTAAGCTGACTAGCTGATATTCTTATTACTCATATTTTGACACGCTGAAATTAAAAGATGTAGTTATTATGATATTTGATTGTAGAATGTATCATCTGTGGGATTATCCAAGAGCAGATATTGAAGTGTTTGGTGAGGTATGTAACTATATGTTATGTACTTGAGTAATTGGATATAAGTTAGGCTACGTATAAGGTAAACTACGATATAATGTAAATGGATTTGTTTGCAGGGATTGATCAGCTGGACGACCACATGCTATTTTGTTTATACGCCGTTCTTGGTTAACGACGACGGTGCTTATAGCAGAGACGAGGATGACGACGACGACGGTGCTTTTGGAATTAAAGATGTAGAGGATGCTAATGCTATTGATATAAATGCTCATCCTGGAAATATTGAAGAAAAGCAAGGAAATGTTATCAAGAATGAAGAAGTTGATTTTTGAACAATGAGTGAAAATGATTCAACAAGTGATGACGAAGAGACCAAAGTTGATAATAATCAATCCGGTTCTGATATGGACGATGATGAGATGCTGAAGAGGGACGCGGGAATTGCTGATATTCTAAAGCAGAGGTTGGCATCAAGAGGGAAAAATAAAATGTTTTCTCAGCTATTTACATTCAGAGCGGACAGCAGAGTGCTATCACTTTAGGAAATATTTTTGCAAAAACACCCAGGTATTGTATTTTAGGTCTTTGTTTGACCTTGTAAATACCGTTCTTTGAAGTTTAATCTTTTGACACTAGTAAAATAGTTTCAAGGGGGTCATATTTGAAGTAATCATGAACCAATACCAAATGGTGAACTGAATTGGATATTCATGCATGCAAAATTTACCAAATAAATTGCATGGTTGTTCACATGTATCATTGAACAACCTATCCCTACACAACATATTTGAAGTTCACAATCACAGAAAAACAAACTTAGGCTCGTATTCAATCAGTGATTTTGGAAGACTAACACAACACCAACTTTGAAAGCTTTATGCATCTAATTAAACACTCGCAAACATCCTATTTGTAACGACCCGTAAATTTTGATAAATAAGTGGGTTAATTTAATTAAGATTTTATACTTAAATTTAGAAAGAAATAAAAATTTATAATTTATATTGAAGTAAATGTTAAAAATGAAATGCAACCATGGAAATTAAAGCTAAGTATTAACAATTGAAATGAACTTACGATTAATTGAAGAAATGAGAATTGTTATACTAGGTTAAGAATTGAATATAAGAAAACAAATGAGAATACTGTATGAACTAATGAAATGATATAATTAGTGGCGATTGAATGAATTCAAAGTTGTATTAACCGGTGAAGTAATACGTAATAAATTGAAAATTTATCCAATCAATATTAGATAAGTAATTAATGTTTGTTTGATGATAAACGTTACTTTAATGGTAATTAATTTAATAACGGAAGTGTGAATGTAAATTACATAGAAACATAAATTTATTTATAAGGTAATAAATTGGTAAAAAGAATAGAATTAAGGTAAATTCACTAATTGATTTTAAACCTTAATTAATGTGTAAAATTGATAGAAGTACACATTTAGAAATGTAATATTTATTCAAATTAAGATGTAAAAAGGCGTATATTAGTGTAATGGGATAAAACTGATGTAATTAGGTATATTAAGTAAAAATGGACCTAGTAAGATGGCAATTAAATCAAATCAATTTATAGGAATCAATTTTAATTAATTGGAAGGAAATCTATAATGAATGAATTTATTTGTAAGTGAATGAAATTAATTACTATATTAATTGGAAATTTGAATAAAATGGTAATTATTAATGTAATAAGAGTAAGCCAATAATAATTCTTCCCATAAAATGATAATTGATTCAATAAAGTTAATACTATCCATAATAGGGAAAATTCGTTGAATTTAAAGGAATAGAAAGGAAGACTTATCAATTTAATGGAATTTGAACTATAATAATTGGATTAAATGGAGAATAAATGGAATTTAAATTTCTAAATTTTACGTTAATTGAAATGAAGATGTAATGTTAGAATGTTAATGTATAGACTTTGAATCCAAGGTAAATTTCATCTATTTGACAACAAGGAATGGAATAGTTATTAATTTATTTATAAAATAGAAATTTTGGGAATTATATTTATAAAGCCTGAATTTAATGAATTGAGGTTAATACCGGAATTGATAAATTTATCAACTCTAAATTTACATATAAATTTGTTCAAATTAGTGTAAATGATTAATAAAATTTAAAGGGGTAAAAATTGTCAATTATAGAATTGGAATTTAAGATTTGATTTAATTAATTAATTTACAAATTTATTTTATTAATGGCAAAATAGCCATTTTGGCCATTGACGGTTTTCGACGAAACCAGTTTCATCGGATCCGTAACGGTGAATTATTGTAGGATTTCAAGTTTCGTAGCGATCGGACTTGTCGTTCGATCGTATGGACTCGAAACGCCTTGAAATAAATTAAATTGAAATCAATTTAAAATAACTTGATTTTTGCATAACTTCTTCATACGATGGAATTTGAACTTGAAACCTGTTCCATCGGGTTTAAAATATTTTAAAACATCTATTTTGACATATGGGTTGACCCAATTTCGTTTCGGAGTTAGAACGGGCTTTTCGGGCCATTCATCGTTCAGCGCGTTTATAAATCGGGTCCATCTATTCTATTTCAACTTTGCCTATAAATACCCTTTTATAAACCCTAATTGTTCCTCATTGTAAATTGTCTGTACATACAATTCCTCTTCACCTCCTTATTTCAATGGTAGACAATTCTAGATCCAATTGCGATTCAAAAATCAAATTGAAATTTCAAACTCCTCGGAAAAATTCAAAAAAAAATTATATATCGAATATCTCGACAATTCAAATCTGCGTCAAGTGTTCGTTTTCGGAATTGATGCTCGAATCAACGACAAATCTCGATCAAAGTTCACAAATCGCAAAACCTAAGTGCTAATTTGGGCGTTTTCGATTCAGGCATCAATTGGGAAATTGTTTTCTGAGTTTTGGAGTAGTCGTCGCACGGAGTCGAATGGTGGTCGAATCATGGGCTGAATCACCCTTTGGCGGTCGGAATTGGCAAACTAGGGTTTTGAAACCCTAGTAGACGGTGGCGGCCGGAGGCGTTGATGGGTGATCGGAGGGTGACGGCCAGGTGCGGCTCGACGCAGGCAGTTTGATGGCATAGGCGGCTCGACGTATAGGGGTTGGACGGTGGCGTTAGCGGCGGTCAAAGGTGTCGCCTATGGGTTCGAACGCGCGATTTGATCTGTCTGGTAGCACGAGTGAAACAGGAGGAAGGTGACGTGTCACGTTATTATCTTATCTATTTTATTCATTTAAATTTTAAATCTTGTAACTTCTAAATGATATAACTTTCGCATACGAACTCCGTTTCACACGCGATTTTCTCCGCTAGGTTCGTATTGGAATTCCGGACACTTTGGCGCTGGTTTGGATGGATTCTGAGATTGTTCAATTTTTGGATTTAAATTGGATTTAGATTCAATTTAAATTCAAAATGTGAGTGTTTTAACCACTCACAACTTATAAAATTTCTTATGTGTGTTAAATTGATATATGACGTGATTTGAAATTTATTTATGATTGTTTGGCATATTTTAATCATCATCTCAGTTAAATTTAACTTACAAAATTAAATTGTTATTTAATTTATTATTGCATATAAACTGCCAGTTAGATAGATTGTTTAATTTATTATTGAATATAAACTGTTAGTAATTACCTGTTATTTATTATATGCTCTATATTGGTGTTATTGTTTAAATTGGATGATGATTGTAATAAATGGTTGATGATTGATATTGGATGAACCGATGTTGTATTTTATATTGTTTTAAACTGCAAATTTGTTATGCAATTTATTTCATTCGGGATTGCGGTTTGAAATGATATATAACCGTATTTTATTTTTAAATTACGGATTGAAATGATAAATATCTGTATCACTTGACCATAGGATAGAAAATTATATACAGACACCGCGGTCTATATATAAAAATATTTGAAATGATTTCTATGGTTTTGTAAAGTAATATATGATTTTATGAGATATGGATTTGGATATTTTATAAATGTTATTTTATATATAGTTAAATTATTGGTTTTAAGCTATGAATAAAATTTGTTTAAAGTATAAAATAAGTTTAATAATAAAGTTTGATTTTATTAAAATATAATATGGATAAGTATTTACTCAAATTATATTTTAATATATAGTTTATATTGATTTTTATAAATCAAGGTTGAGAAGATAGTTTTGAAACCGATTGAGATTTTATCTAGTTAAGAATTATATTTAATAAGATTCCATTTGGAACTTATTGAAATTGAGATTTTAAAGGAATATGGTTTTATAACTTAATTCGGGTTTAAGGTGATTAAGTGAAAAATTTGAGGAATATTCTGTTTTGAAATTTGAAGTTTTACTTAAAGGATATTGGTTTTAGTAGAGCAAATATTCAAAAAACTAAATAATTGTAAAAGTGAAATAGGTATATATATGAATTATAAAATTTAGTTTTGTAATATTGAATATTTAGCTTTGAAATATATGGAATTTGAAATGGTTTAATTGAGGATTTAAATCTATATTTGGAATAGATTTATGAAATTAAAGAAGCTAATTTATTATATAAAGTAATTTAATATTAAACCATTTAAGTATTGGAAGTTATGCTTCAAAGTTATGGATTTCAAGGTAATATGATTCGAAAGTGCTATGATTTTGAAAAAAGGATATATTTGAAATAAAATGATATTATATTGATTTGAAATAAAAAGGATATTACATTGATTTGGTTTTAAATTGGAAATGATATCGTATTTTTATGGTTTGAAATGGATATTATATTCTGATTTTAAAAGTATAAACTATTTTGAAAAGACCACGGTGTTATAATAACGTTTGGTTGTTAAAGAGACCTGGATCGGAAGTTGTCATACTCTCTGCTAACTCTGAAAACCACTTTAACAACCGTATACACGGTGGAGATTCCAGAATGAAGTAGGATGGTGGCGGCGTTTCCTTTGAGGTATATACGTAGACCCGACTCTCATGAGTTGGCACGAGGTGGTTAAAACAGGAGCAATTTCGGGCCAGTGAGGTAGCCCCTCTTATCGGACACATCCTTTCGATATTATACTCTGACTTTTGGATTGATTCGGTGGCCACTTTTTATTTTTGATTTTGGGGGTGTGGCTCGAGGTGGGCGGTAGCTGCGCGCTATGTGTCACCACCAGTCCGGATAGTAATTGGTATATCTACCCTGGCATTGCCTAGTTGTGCCGTGTCACCTACCCTAGCGCGCCTTGTACGAGTTTGATTTATGTTGTACCTATGGGGTATCCTCTGGTAGCCTCCCGATCAGGAGGTATTACGGTACTGTATAGACTATTGGCACTATTACGTGTTAAGGGGAATATTGGGTCACTCCTTAACGCTATTTAAAAGTAAGTTTATTTTACTATTAGACGCTATTATAATAGCGAAATATTACTACATAGTAAATAGTTTAACGGATTCTTAGGAGATGTGAATGCCGAGCATCTCTCGGGTTACTGTACTCACGTTAGACACTGGATAGGGGATGTCAAATCCCGTAAACATCGCCGTTTCACTCATACTATTTATTGTTGATTTAACTTACATAAGATCTTTTAGTTCTGACTCGAGTGTTTTGTTTTTTCAAATTCGCTCGAGTAAGCTTGAGCATTTCAGAATTTGAAGATCGTAGTCTGGAGGACGAAGACGAAGATTTATTATTATTAGTTATTATAGTATTCCACTATATTCTCACTGTTCCGCTGCATTATTAATATTCTCTGGTATGTGTAACTCTGATATGTATTGTATAAGTATAAATCGAAAATTTTGTAAAACAGCTTTATGAATTGTTTATTTGATTATTATATTTTATCGTTCCGCTGCAAAATTCTATTTTGTTTTTTCTTTCTCTGCTTTTTCTTATTTGCCCCATAACAATCCGCCCTTCTATATGGTTTATGTAACGAACCGTAAATTTCGACAATTAAATTTGTTAATTTAATAGGATTTTTAATTAATTTTTTGTAGAAATAATAAAGGTGATAAATTAATATTGGAATGAACGCTAAATTAAAATATAGCAATGGTAATTAAAACTTATTTATTAGTAATTTGAATAAAATTCTAACGAATGAAATAGTGAAAAGATTATACCTGTGTGTAAATTGGATAAATAAAGGAAAGGATTAAATTTATTAATGCAATAACCATTGTAACGGTATTTGATCGTAAATTTAGGAAATTAGGTAATACGTTATTTGGAAATAAATGTAAGGGTAGAATAGAGACTAATTTAAATTACCTATTAATTTGTCAATGAATTCATTGGAAATAAAGTCCATTTAAATGTTAAGAAATTATAATGTTGTTACTGAAAATAAATGTTACTTTAATAATTATTAATATAGTAACGGAAGTGTAAATGAAAATTTAATAGAGACATAATTTTATTTTAAGGAAAAAGAGATATATGGTACAAATTTACGAATTAGTATAAATTAAATGGTGATTGGATAGAATCAATAATTGATGAATTAAATGGTAAGTAATTAGAATTTAATTCCATAAAATTTGGAAACTGAATGTAACGTAATGTAAGGTTAATGCAATACCAATTGATTTGGAATTCAAATTTATATTAAATATAAATTTTGTAGCAAAGAAGTTTACTATTTTGCAATTGAAATGAGAAATCAAAAATTAATAAAAGTATTAACTAGAATGGAATTCATTAATATAATAATGAATAGTGAAATTTGTTACATTTGGTTTAAAATAGAAAAGGAGTATATAAAAGTAACTGCTGAATAATCAATCGCAATAAATATAAAATTAACTTTTGGTTAATGGAAATATAGGTAATTTATTTATTTTGATTTAATGTAAAGTGAGTTAATTAAGGGTACGTAAACGATGATTAATACAATAACGGAATCGTGAAACCAAGTGAATAAATTTATTTATAATAATTAGTCGTAATTAATGGATATAATTTGCTAAGATATAATAAATGGAAATAGGAAGGTTATTAACTAAGGAAGAAATACGTAACAAAGTGAATAAAATAAATATTATATAAGAAATGTAACATTTGTTGTGAATAGTGGATTCATATGTGTAATTTATAGGTTTTGATAACGGCAGTTTTAAGTTAACAATTTATCTAGTCTATTAACTTTAAAACGGGTAACCTATTGAAATAAATCCGGATTTAATGTACGTTAATAATAATTAGGGAAATATTGGGAATGGATTAAAGGTTATATAAATTGATGTAATAATATGTAATGAATTATAGAGTTTGAATTTTTAATTGTGAGTTAATTTATTTAATTTATAATAATTGGATTTATTGAAAATGAATGAAATCAAATATTTAACTATTACGTTAATTTAAAAAATAAGTTGAAATTGGGAACTATTTATGTAATAATTGTAAATCCAATGGTAAACCCTTCTATTTGAAATTAATGAATGGAATAATTATGAGTTAATTCAATTTAATGGAAATTTTATCTATAATTTTGAAATTTATGAAATTGATAAACTTATCAACTTTTAATTTACATCTAAACTTGTTAAATCATTGAAATTGATTAAGAAATATAAAAGCCATAAAAATTGGTCAATTTTAGAATTTAAATATAAAAATTGGATTTTATTAATTTATTTTAATTTATTTAATTAATATAAAAATAGTCATTTTGGCCACTGACTCGGATTTCGACGAAACAAGTTTCATCGGATCCGTAACGGTGAATTATAATAGGATTTCAAGTTTCGTAACGATCGGACTTGTCGTTTGATCGTACGGACCCGAAACGCCTTGAAATCGAAATTGAAATCAATTGAAATCAATTTGAAATTATTGATTTGAGCATAACTTCTTCATACGATGCAATTTGAACCTGAAACATTTTTCATTGCATTTAAAATATTTTAAAACACCTATTTGGATATATAGGTTTACCCAATTTCGTTCCGGGGTCAGAACGGGCTTTTTGGGCCACTTCATTGTTAGCACGTATGCGACCCAACCCATTTATTCTATTTCAGCTTCCTCTGTAAATACCCTGCTAAACCCTAGCTACCGCAAATTCTCAATTGTCTACGCGTAAAATTTCTTCAGCTCCTTCTCTTCCTCAATGGACGCTAATCCTAGATCCAATTTTAAATTCAAAAAATCAAATGAAAATTCGAAGTCCCTAGAAAAATTTGAGAAAATTATATGTTGTAGTTTTCATCGATACAAATCTATATGTGGCATCTGTTTCTGCAATTGATGCTCGAGTCAACCTGAAATCGCGGTCAAAGTCATGAATTTCGAAACCCTAAGCAAGAAATTGGGGCTTTTCGATTTAAGACGAAATTGGAAAAATTAAAATCTGGGTATTGAAGAACTCATCGAGAGGAGTTGATTGATGGTTGTTTGTGGGCCTGAAAGCGCTCGGGGTGGTCGGAATTTGGAGTTTAGGGTTCGAAAATTGTGTAACAACGGGCGGCGACGGCTGGTGATGGCGGAGGCTATGGGGCGTACGGCCAGGGTGCGGCTTGGCTTATGGGACCCGATGGTGGTGGTGGCGTGCGCTATGGCGGCCGGAGGAAGGGGTGAAGGTTGGTCAAAGTTCAGTAGGCAGGGCGTGTTGCGTGCGGCTGTTTCCAGGAGGAGGGAAGGTGCGTTCTTTGAGTGACGTGGCAGTGACTTTGGGGTGAGTTGTGTTTTATTTTATTTTAATTTAATTTAAATTTCAATTGTTCAAACACGTATAACTTTTACATACGACATCCGTTTTACGCACGGTTTCTTTTGTTAGGATCGTACTGAAATTCTGGACTTGATGACGCTGGTTTGGATGAATTCTGAGACGGTTAAATTTTTGAGTTTAAATTGGATTTAAATTCAATTTAAATTCAAAAGGTGAGTGTTTTAACCCACTCACAACTTCTAAGATTTCTTATGTTAGTTAAATTCATTTAAGATATGAGTAGAAATTTATTTATGACTGTTTTTTAATTTTTTATTCACCATCTCAGTTGATTCGCATTTATTTAATTTAACTGTTAATAAATTTTATTATTGCATATAAATTGACAGTTAAGGTTTATTTATTTTGCATATAAACTGCTAGTTAAACAGTTATTTATTTATTTATTTATTTTTGAATATAAACTGTTCATTGATACCTGTTATATTTTATATGCTCTATCGATGTTTGTTTAAATTGATGATGATTGCAATAAATTGGTTGATGATTGATATTGGGTGAATGGATGACGTGTTCTATATTATATAAACGGTAAGTTATTATGCTTTTTCATTTCATTCGGGATTGCGGTTTGAAATGATATACAACCGCATTTTTTATTTTTAAATTGCGGATTGAAATGATAAATATCCGCATCACTTGACCATAGGATAGAAAATTTTATACAGACACCGTCGGTCTATATATAATTATTTTGAAAATGATTTCTATGGTTTGGACAGGATACGGTTGAATGAATATTAAATTTTGATATTATGTAAATATTATTTTATATATACATATATAATTAAATTTTTGAATTTAAGCTATGTATAATCTGTTAAATAAAAATGAATAAGTTGGAAAAATGGAGTTTGATAATTTATATTATTAAGTACAGGTTTAAGATATATATATATATATATATATGTAGAGTTTTAATGATTAAAATCAATTAAGATTGGAAGATAAATTGGAAGTGTATTTGGAATTGAACTTATTTAAAAATTTAACTCCATTTTGATGTAAACTTATTAAACTGAGAAATTTTAAAGGTATGATATTTATAATCTGGATTTTTATTCAAGATAAATTAAATGGATATTTCTAGTATAAATAAATTGAAAGAAATATTTAGTTTTTGTAATCTGAGTATTATTTTAAATGATTATGGATTTATTATGTAAATACTTCAAACTAAATAACAGGACAATGAATTGTTGAATAGAAATTTCCAACCTTAGTTTTAAAATTGTTAAATACTCAAAGTTTGAAATATATTGAAATTGAAGTGGTTTATTGAAACTGAAAGTGAATTTAAAAATTTATGGATTTAGACTTAATCTAAAATGAATAAAATTATAAAGTCGTGAAAATTATTTTATTTTATAAAGTAATTTTAAATTCAAACTATTTTATTCTATGTACTATTGAATATCCAAACCATTTAAGTTTTAGAAGTTATGGTTTTAAAGCTGTGAATTTCGAAGTATTATGTTTTGAAAGTTATAATTCAAATGTTTGGTTTTCAAATATTATAAATTTTAAAGCAATATGATTTTGAAAAAGAAAGGGATATTTATAAAATATAAATGATATCATATTGATTTGGGTTTTAAAAATATAAATGATATCGTATTTATATGGTTTTAAAAAGGGATATTATATTCTGGTTTTAAAGTATAAATTATTTTGAAAAGACCGCGGTGTTATAATATCGTTTTGTTGTTAAAGAGACCGGGATCGGAAATTGTCATACTCTCTACCAACTCCGAAAACCACTTTAACAACCATGTACGTGGTGGAGATTCCAGAATGAAGTAGGATGGCGGCGGCGTTTCCTGTAAGGTAAATACGTGGACCCAACTCCCGTGAGTTGGCATAAGGTGGCTAAAACAGGAGCGATCGACGGGCCATGGGGTTAGCGCACTTTATCGGATACTTCTCTTCGATACTATACTCTGACTTTGGATTGATTCGGTGGCCACTTTACTTTTGATTTTAGGGGGAGTTTGTCCGAGGTGGGCGGTAGCTGCGGCTGCGCGTTACCATCAGTCCGGAAGCGTAATTGGTATATCTACCCTGCCATTGCCTAGTTGTGTCGTGTCACCTACCCTATCGCGCCTTGTACGAGTTTGGATTTCTCCCGTAGCCCGTGTGGTATCCTCTGGTGGATTCCCGATCAGGAGGGACTATGATATTGGATGGATTACTGTGACTATTACGTGTTAAGGTGGAAAATGTAAAGCCTTAACGCTATTTAAAAGTATATTTATTTTACTATAGACACCATTATAATAGCGAAATATACCACATAGTAAATAGTTTTGACGGATCCTTAAGAGATGTAAATCCCGAGCATCTCTTGAGTTACTGCACTCATATTTATTTCTGTTGATTTAACTTACATAAGATCTTTTAATTCTGACTCGAGTGTTTTTGTCTTTTCAAATTCGCTCGGGTCAGTCCGAGCGTTTCAGGATCGAAGACTTTAGCTCTGGAGGACGAAGACGGAGATTTCTATTATTATTGTTTATTATATTCCACTACACTCATATTGTTCCGCTGCAATGTTATTGGTATGTGTAACTCTAATATGGCTTATATAAATAAAATCAAATGTTTTTGTAAACAGATTTATAAACTGTATATTTGATTATTATATTTTATCCTTCCGCTGTGAGATTCGGTTTTCTTTTTATTTCTTCTTGTTTTTCTTATTTACCCCATAACAATCCGCCCTTCCGTATGGTTTGAATTGGCACGTGTGTTGATTTAAAGCGTGCGAAAAGGCGGGATGTTACAGTTTAAGTCTGACGTGTGTGGTTTATCGTCGATTTAAAGCAAACGAAATGGCGGGATGTTACATTTGGTATCAGAGCTTTGGTTTAGCGATAAACCTTAGCTTTGTGGGGCTGACTCTTCATTAATAGGGTAGTAATACCCTAGGATGAGTCGCTGAGAGTATATATATGAAAGAGCGTATTTGTTGGTGTTATAAAAAGGTTTTAATATTGTGTTAATCTGTTTCGCTTTGTATATATAAGTTCTGCTTGGTGCATGAGACGCTATGACATCAATAGGGATTTCTAAACACTTAATAGGACATACCAACATAATATTTGTTTTTAATATAGGTGAATGAAATAATTTTGCTATTATATTTTCTATATAAAATATTTTATAAAGGTTATATTTGGTTTCAATATATTGGTTGTTAGGTAATGAAATTTATAAATAATAGTTGAAATAAAATTGAAATTTTTTTAAATAAAATTGGATATTTAGAACTTAAGTTCCGGGGTTTTGAATATTTCTTTCGAATGATTTTGGAATATAATAGTGATATTATTTAGAACTATTTTATGATATAAATATTTCAATATAAATTGAAAGAATTGTTTTAAAGAATTTTTGGAAAAGAAATAAGTTCTGTACTTCCCTCTCCGTCGTTGGAAAATAATTTCGGTAATGGCGGCCGCATCATCGACATTCATTTTCGAGTTTCGAAGGGGAAAGACCACTGTAGTAGTTTTACTGCAGATTCATTTTGATAACAAATATAAATTTTAAATTGTTTTAATTATAATTGGATATATAAATTGTAAGTATATATTTATCTATTATTTTAAAATGATTTGGAATTTAAACTGATATTTAGTTCTTAAGTTTCCGCTAATCGGTAGTTTCAATTATTGTAGTAAAATTGAATGTAACTAATTTATAATTAGAACCTTTAATTTAAATAAGAGATTTAATGCTAAGTATATATGGAATTAAAAAGAAAGTTGAAATTTGTAACTTATAAAACAATAGATGTAATTATTGGACATTACATTAAATTAAATGATGAGGTAAAACTTGTACAAGTTTCATTTGCATTCTTTAACATATATATAACTTACCAAAGATTGTAAAAAGTTGAAATGTTAATAAGAAAATATAATGGAAATTGTACAAGTAAACCTATAAATGAAAGTGTTCAATGAATTTCTTTAGTGAATAAGAATTTGATGTTATAGGGGTTATGAACTTAAGCTATAATTCAAATGTACTATAATAAAATATGGTAGAAAGTAAGTATTGTAAGCAAGCAATTAGAAACTTAAGTAAATGAATATAAATGCTAAGCCATTGAATAGAACATGAATCCTATTAATAAATGAAGGTAAGTAGTGTAAATAAACGAAATTTTGCAAGAGATAAATGTGAATGTAAAGATAAATCATCTTATGAATGAAATTAAAAGAATGAACTTGATCTATTGGTTGAAATGGTTGTTTGTTTGGTGAATGAGTTGTTTGGGTAAAAGATACTTTTAATTACTTACATGTATGAATAATCTATGGAGTTATCTAAGACTGTTGAGTAAGTGGAATACTTCATAATTATTTTTCATTCTATACGATTTAAAAAGCGTCTTAACCCGAACAAATCAATTGCTTGCCTTGATTGGATGGTTGATTTGTGTTTGATGTGTATGCTGTGATTGCAGGTGATTGTTGTTGTTTGATATTGATGGTTTGTTAGCAGTTGAAACAACTTTAAATATTCCATTCTATATAATTATTAACTCTTTTTAGATTATAAGTGAAATACAGGTTATGGAAGCAATTGCTACTGCTTTTAGTTTCATAATTAAGTGTTAATTGTCCGACATATAGGTACGTTCTCGGACTACGGTTTTATAGCGCTATTATATTGTTTTCCCGTGTTGGGATATATATTATTTTCGAAAATATATGTTATATATTGTTATATTTGATATTATATTTTCTTCCGAGTCTCCCCGTACAAAGGAGACTCTGCCGAAATTTCTGTAAATTTTGGACTTAGAAAATATTTTAAAAAAAATGTTTTCCAAACTTTATTTATTTAAGTATAAAAAGATTTAATAATTATAAATTGAGATATTTTATTTAATTATTAAATTTTGTAAACCTATTTGTTTATAAAGTTAATATTTTTGAATAAGATGTATTGATTTCTAAATTCTTCTTTTCCCTTCTTTTCCTTTTCGGGGACGAAAAGTTTTGAGTGGGGGAGAGTGTAACGACCTGTAAATTTTGATAAATAAATGGGTTAATTTAATTAAGATTTTGTAATTAAATTTAGAAATAAATAAAAATTTATAATTTATATTGAAGTAAATGTTAAAAATGAAATGCAACCATGGAAATTAAAGCTAAGTATTAACAATTGAAATGAAATTACGATTAATTGAAGAAATGAGAATTGTTATACTAGGCTAAGAATTGAATATAAGAAAACAAATGGGAATATGTATTAACTAATGAAATGATATAATTAGTGGCGATTGAATGAATTCAAAGTTACATTAACCGATGAATTCAAAGTTCACAAAACAAGAGCGATTCCGGGCCAATGAGGTAGTCCCTCTTATCGGACACATCCCTTCGATGTTATACTTTGACTTTTGGATTGATTCGGTGGCCACTTTTTATTTTTGATTTTGGGGGTGTGGCTCGAGGTGAGCGGTAGTTGCGCGCTATGCGTCACCACCAATCCGGATAGTAATTGGTATATCTATCCTGGCATTGCCTAGTTGTGCGTGTCACCTACCCTAGCGTGCCTTGTACGAGTTTGATTTGTGTCGTACCTATGGAGTATCCTCTGGTAGCCTCCCGATCAGGAGGTATTACGGTACTGTATAGACTATTGGCACTATTACGTGTTAAGGGGAATATTGGTTCACTCCTTAACGCCATTTAAAAGTAAGTTTATTTTACTATTAGACACTATTATAATAGCGAAATATTTATACATAGTAAATAGTTTAACGAATTCTTAGGAGATGTGAATCCCGAGCATCTCTCGAGTTACTGCACTCACATTAGACACTGGATAGGAGATGTCAAATCCCGTAAACATCTCTGATGACGTTTCACTCATACTATTTATTGTTGATTTAACTTACATAAGATCTTTTACTTCTGACTTGAGTGTTTTGTTTTTTCAAATTCGCTCGGGTCAGTCTGAGCATTTCAGGATTTGAAGATCGTATTCTGGAGGACGAAGACGAAGATTTATTATTATTGGTTATTATAGTATTCCACTATATTCTCACTGTTCCGCTGCATTATTAATATTCTCTGGTATGTATAACTCTGATATGTATTGTATAAGTATAAATCGAAAATTTTATAAAACAACTTCATGAACTATTTATTTGATTAGATTCTATTTTGTTTTTTCTTTCTCTGCTTTTTCTTATTCACCCCATAACAATCCGCCCTTCTGTATGGTTTAAGTGTGACGTGTGTGGTTTATCGTCGATTTAAAGCATACGAAATGGTGGGATGTTACACTATTAGTGCATCTTATAATATTTGATGTTATTCAAATCCTAAAAATTAAATTCACTATATTCCTTATACTGCCATGTGCTGACTATTTTGCATGATTTGTAGTATATTCTTATTTCTCATACATGGACTTCGAATGTAGGAGTCCCAAGTATGTATCTTATTTTTTTATTGAACAGAATAGGAAATTCAAGTTGTGCATTGTGGTTTCTTGTTGGTTTTTGTTGAGACACTCGTCTCTAAAGAATTAATTATGTCCATCCTGTAATGTTTTCCAGGTGCAATAACTTAGTATCCATTGAGGTATGTTTACGAATAAAATCACGTTTTAAAAAATTTGAACCTTTCTCGAAATATAAGTATAGTTGTAAATATTTGATATTTTTTTCCAATGTTTGATCTTTTCTTTAAAAAATGAATTTATTTTTGAGAAAATATGTTTCTTTATTAGTATTAACTTTATGTATTCATTTTCTATTATTCACGTCTATTTTTTGTTAGAAAATTGTTTTGACCAAACCTCACTTGAGTCGGTTTGATAACATCATGTGCTATTTGTTACTACAGTTTTAATTCTAATTAATCTTATTATTTGTGTTTCAAGTTTGCAGTAATACTAATTTGTTATATTAATCCAAGATTACGGTGCAAACTCAAGCATGGTTCAAGTTTGACACGCAGGTAGTGCATGACTAATTCACATGTTTATTTCTTGTTTTCCCAGGTTCAAGTTGACATTGCAAAAAAAGAAATGCAGCATATGGTTTTAAGCTGAAGTCTAAAAATTTGGGTTTTCAAGATTCCATGAAGTTTTTAAGGTTTTTACTATACTATTTCTTAATGGTTTTACTAATTAAAGATCTGAATTAAGACTATACCACTTAATGATTGTACTAAAGATCTGAATTATGCTGCAAAAATGAATGTATGAACCATTATTTTGATAGATTATTAACACTTTAATTGATATATGTTTATTTTGGTATTATGTTATTCAGTTTGTATTTGCCATCATATTTAATTTTGAATGATTGTAATATTGCATGCAATAATTGTTTGTTGTAATCAATAATAGAGGGATTTGTTCGCATCGGTTTCTAACAACAACCGATGCAACAAGTTCCTTTGTTGCATCGGTTTTCATTACAACCGATGCAACATGTTCCTTTGTTGCAACCGTATTTTGAATCAGTTGTTAGTAACAACCGATGCAAAAAGGACCATTTTGCATCGGTTTTAGAACTGATGCAAAACTGTTAAGCCTGTTGCATCGGTTGCATGTGCCTCGGTTGTAAAACTGATGCAACAGGGGGTGAACAACCGATGCAAATGGCTTGTTTTGTAGTAGTGAAAGAGAGTAACAACTGGTATTTAAAAAGAAAAAGAAAAGAAAACGATTTTCATTTAGACCAGCATGTATGTGATATTAATATAAGTTGTATCGGATAATACTATGAATGTTATGTGTTATTTGCATGTTTCATCGACCATATCATTGTTTTTTGTTGTTTTATAATGTTATCGGTGATACTATTTTATTTTGTTGAGAAATATATGTTTCATAGCATGTTTGGTATTGTCGGAATGAATGTAATTGATGTTGAGTTTGAGGGTTAGAAATATTATAGAACTGTTACAAAATTGCCTCATAAATGGCGTCGGAGTGATGTCGGTAAGGTGTGGGTAACTGAAAATTATATTTTAAATTAGGTGTCGCTAAGGCGTCAGAAAATGACGTCCGAAAGGTGTCGGAAAAATGGCGTCGGAAAGGTGTCAGAAAATACTTAAGGACGCAACCAATAATGGCTGTTCAGTTGCTAAACAAGCCACGAAGCAATCAGGTGTGGTTTGTTCACTTCCCCGTGGTTCAGTGAACAGGGGTTGGTGAGTATAACGATGAAGACCTCACCGTTATAAACCAACTGATTTTTTTTTACTGATCTGTGGCTATTTGGCACCTTACCTAATTACGGAGCTCATTTGGTCAGTCCAATAGCATGAGAAAGTGAAGTGAACAAGCCACATTGTTGGTAATGATCTAACGCATGATGTCAGAAAGACGTTGGAATTTTTTTTTTCATGCTAGTTTTATCGATGCTAAAATGGCATTGGTATGGCATCGAAAACACGTTTTCCGATGTCATATATACGTCATTTTAATGTCGAAAAACCAATTTTCTGTTGTAATGAATACAATGTATACAAATTAAATTCGACCATGATCTAGTAGATCTCAGATTTGTTATAGTTTCTAAGAGAGAAACTTTCAAAAGCCTCCACCATGTTGCTTTTAAGTCTCGTATTTATAGTAGAAATTATCCACCATAGTCATTAGATCATAAAATACAAGGTAAGAGTTTGGATCCAAGAAAACAGAAAAGAAGAACGACTTAATCGGGAACACACAGACCATATCGATTCCGGTCATAATTTTGATCGGTACTGAAAAAATTCACTTAGTGCCAAAATATCCCCATCATATACATCTTTTCAACTTACAATCGGACGACCATAGTCAAGAATCTATCGGTGCCGGATATAATTATGATCGGTACCCATTAAAATTGACTTTTCCCTTTATGAATTCAAATTTCTTGTGTGACTTCATATCATCATTCTGAGCATGCCTTTAAGTTGTTGATTCATTTTTTCTTCGTCTCGATGTACAGATTCGCTTAGAAGTTATTTGGTTTAAACACCGGATAACGTTAACCAAATTATGTTGGTACCAACCAAATTATGGTTTGTACCAGTTAAACCATGCATTTTTGAAACTTAGCCAAATTTTTAAGGCTGTGTTTGGTTTGCCTTTTTATTTTTGGGTTTTCGTTCATACAAAAATGCATAAAACGTATGTACATTGTTGAAAACGACCAATTTAGAAAACGAAATTAACGTACAAAATAGAAAACAACTTTTTTCATGTTTTGAAAAATAATAGAAATACGAGAAACAATCCATTCTTCTATCGTCCTTCCATCCCTCTACCGTCCCGCTGCCGTCCCTCCATTTTTCTTCAATCACCTCCATCATCGCTTTACTCCTCTCATGTTTGACTTACATATTTGAAAACGGAAAACAAAAAATTCGTTTTCAAACCAAACTCTATCTTAGTTTCTTCAATCTTGCATCTTTTAAACTTCTGGACTCATTTCTTCATTATTGTAGTCCAATTTAAGTCTGTCCCTAGACTGTGTAAAATTCACTGGTAATAGTAGTATATGTTAAAAAATTTATCTAACCCTGCATGAAAAAGATTGCGGCCTCCCAACATAATTAATGAATGAATTAGTCTAAAAAGTAAAGTGGTTACTTTCGAATTCATGATATGATGTAGGTATTGATGTTTGAGATAGATAGTTGGAGGTGGTAAGAGGAATGATATTTCAACAAAAAGGAAGTGGAATTAGAAGATTACAAATACATATTTCGAATGATTGGATGAGCATGTGTCAGCAAGCTTCACCTTCGAACAGTTGAGGCAAGTGTTAGGGTAAATGATGATGGAAAGGATTGGATGAAATACCACAATTTTGTATCAAGGATAATGAAAATTTGAGCGATCGGGATTGAAGAAGAATCAACGAATGGGATGAAAATTTGAGCAACGGGGATTAGAGAAGAATCAATAAATCATGAGATGAAAATTTGAGCGATGCTTAGCAAAAGATTGAATTTTAAGTAACAACTAGGAAATAGAAGCAGAAAGGAGAAAATAAAACATTGAGATATTGGGGTAGAATAGTCATTTGTGTTTGTTAAAATAAAAAATTTGAGAGGAGGAAGGGCTTGCATTTTTGAAATAATGAAAAAAATCTAACCAGATTTTTGGGATCATGTTTTTAAATTTAATGTAACATATGAGAAACAACTCTAAAGTGTTTTTAGGTTTAATAGAAAAAATTTAAGAAAAATTTAGTTTTAAGGTTGTTTTTTAGTTCTAAGAATGCTTTCTTATGTAAATCATAAAATGATAGCTGTAGCTATCATTTTTTATTTGCACTAAAAAATGTCTTTTAAAAAGAAAAATTATTATCTTCAAGATTAATTTTTTTTTACAACTTCTTCTCCATACCTATTTTCCTTCAGTATAAATATAATTCTAAACAAACAAGAATAATATTGGAAGATGATATATAAACACCGAATGTTAGACGCTCAGACCGTTAAGCAAAATAATTATAAGAACATAAATAAGGTACGCTAATGTGAACATAATTCAAATGACAAGATACATAGAATAGCACATCGCTAATGTTCATTTGTTGTATACTCCGTGCCCTCGTGTAATCTACCCAAATGACAACCATTCATTAATAATAAATAAATGATAATCTTCTTGCTTTCGAAATGAAACGTTATTGTCATTTCTGTCTAATACAAACTGTAAATTGGAATATCAATTCGCCATCGTCAGTCTCACAACAAGCTCCAGAAGGCAAGAAAAGAGACATGCATTTATCGTTAATTCCCATCCATCTTCTTATACAAATCATATGAGACGATGTGATACTCCACGCAACATCCCTACAGTCTAGACCTGCAGTGATCTCAAAGCACAAATCCTCAGCAGCCGATTTAGAGCCCATGCACAGCAAACTTACATAAAACCCATCTGCATTGCTTTCACATACAAGAAGAAAGCAACGACCGTCTTCACCAGCAACTAGCATACTGTTAAAACCGTTCGTACAAAAAGTGCAATTGAATTCTTAGCCATACTGAGCTTCACACCACATCACTGGGTGACGTTGTTCGACGTGTGAAGCAAGCTCTTCGACGGTCGCTGACTGAAAGGAACACCAACCGCCATGAGGGCAGAAGAAATTAGGATCAAACGGACAGTAAAGCTCGTGAGATAATTTATCGTAATACAGATACTTTTCTTTGCATCCAAATGGAGAATTAGGGCAAGAAACAGTTGCGCACTGAAGAATAGCGTCAAGAGCTGGACAACTGGTCAGGTTGGATGAACACAAGTGCATTTTCCTGCTGTCTCGGTAATGCATCCACCGCAGACAAAATGTATTTCTTCGCACTGCGAAAATGGAAGTACATCAAGTTGATCAGGAATGTAAATCGACATGCATGAAGTTGAAATTGTTTACCTGAAAAAACGGCGGTTCCAAAGGATAGTCACAGATATGGCAATTGAAGAATTTAGAGTCTATCGTCACAGTCAATTTGTTACCTTCTGCTACGTTTGCATCATTTCCATCTTCCATGATTTGACTTGTTTTTGCGATTGACGGCATGAGGTAACATATTATTATTTCCTGTCCATTATATATCCGTGTTCGTTTGAGGATATGGAAAAAGTTGGGCTATTGAACTTCTGATTTGATAAACGACTCTTTGAATTCCGTGTTTTTTTTTCCTCCTTCATTTCCAATTCAGATTTTGTTTCTTCCAATGAATACGATTAAACGCTTACGTACCATTTATTTTTGTTAAGGTTTTAACAATACGACTTTGGTTATGTTCACACCATTTTTTTTTTTTTTTTTTTTTTTTTTTTTTTTTGAGTTTATAAGGAGCTAGGCTAGGCAGCTAGGAGCCTTTCACGGTTACCAATTTTTTGTGTCTGCTGGTGTACCAGTTTAAAACGATTATAGGAAGAGTGGAACAAAATTAAAAACAGAAGGTTCGAAGAACGGCGGTTGAATAAGGGTGTCAATTAAACATGTTCAACACAATCCAAACTCAATTTGATGAATTTTGATTCAAAACAGATTGGCTTTATCGGGTTAAAGTATAGATTTTATAATCCGTACCAAACCCAAGTCGAGGTTCAATTTGATTGGATCGGTTCAAATCCAGTTGGATAATGTAAATCAATAAATTGGCTTAACGCACTTGTTGAAGTTATGGAGAATCAACGTCATACATCGTAATCGTTGGTTAAGTTTTGTATAAGAATTTAGATTTGAATTTTTGTTAGTTCCAAATTTTACATGTAGAACCTCAAGTCTTGATACGACAAAAACATCAACTTGAAAGGGAAATGCCAAAAAAAAGTACAAGGATTTTATAGTGGCTCGGCGTTGTCTACATTCACTTTATTTAGTTATTATTATTGGTTTTCACCGATGCCAAAGAAACTTACAACATAAACTTGGAATCTACTTCAGATTTGAGTTTAGAAATTGGTAGCGAAAAAAGTTGGATCCCTTTATATGGTGACGTTCTCTTATATTAAAGGATTAGCTGAATATGTTTCAGGAATCTAAATATTACTCCAACTTCTTAGAGATTTTGGCCAGTGAAATTCTCGCTCAAATCCCCGAAAGTAGGTAAAAAAAAATCAAATTTATTGCAGCAATAAATATAGTGTCGATAGGTATCGACCGATGGTCCATCAATCATGTGACGACTACCCTATACCACCAGGCACCAGTATCCAATATATTTGTACAGTGCACTGTGACGGTACCCGACCGATGCAAGAAGCTGGTAGTCAAGGTTGTAGAGTAAAGAAAATTCAAACATGGAACCTGTAAAACGTCTCACATCGCATGTATACGATATAATAATCAAGTAGAAGTGTGTAAAACAGACGAGACCAAATATAACTAAGCAAACAAAAACAATCAGAATACATAGATTCATCACAGTTATACAAAACAAATTAATGGAGTTTACGCAACCAAATCTCCAAAATAAACCCTACAACTATCTCTAAGCAATACAAGTATTGACAAAGCTTCACGGTACTGCAGGGTGCAATATAAGCAATAGTAAGCTTCAAAGTATGATATATGAAAGCGTAGCCTCTTGCTCGCACTCCTTATAGCTCCATTCGCTATCCATGCCTATTATATATAATATACTCATCTAATAGTACCCGACACAATAAAAAACAAAACATAAAACCTCGGCTTAGGCAACAGTCTAGTGTAAATGATACACCATCTCAAAATACTATAAAATTGTATATAGTAAATAGGGGCATAGAGTATGAATATCCATACCTGACATGTTCCTACAACCAAAGAGTTAGCAAATAAACACATTGTATGCCAAACTATTTTCACAAGTGGAAAATACAAGGCATGGGGTATCACACAACATATGAAACACACAACAAACATAACATCTATTACACCGCCCTGCATCTTTCACTAAATTGCTTCGTATATACAATAACTCTTACAGTTGCTCAACTCATTGCCTACACAAATCGCTAGAAACTAGACACATGAAGATGTCCAGCAATATGGATACACACACTACCCTAGGTACGTATAGACAACCTCGTCCCACTAATAGCACCACAACCTCAGAGTTATCCATCGATCCCTTAGCATACGTACCGGTAGCAGAACTAACTTGCAGATCCTCCACTCATGCCCATACAGCTGGCTAAGGGATGGACGAACACAGACATCATACAATATGGATAACACAAACTACCTTGGGTATATATAGACTACCCTACCCTACTAACAAGCATTACAACCTCATGTTCTACTCCACGAGCTATCACATAGAACTCATCCTCTCAGTCTATCAACAAATGCCATAGTCACTCGCAACATCGATTCACCATCTTCGTAATGCCTCTAAAGACCCATCGTAAGTCATAAAGCCATCATAACAGGGTTCCAGAATCGTCGTCATCATGTTGAAGCGCTATGCCATCACTACACTAGTCACCACAAGCAATCCAAGGTCATCCAGGGTCATTTGGAGTCGTCTACTTCACTCCATATCACCCACTAAACCCTTGGAACAAGTCTTGAAGAAATCCTGAAGATTCGCTTCCAGCAGAATTTTTTTTCCAAACCCTAAGTTTAGCCCGGGTAATTCCATAGCCCAACCCCAAGTCAGGACCAGAGTCACTTTAGCAGAACCCCGAAGTAAGGCCTTAAGCGGCTCCAAGACCACCGAACCCAATTTCTTGCTCGGGTGTGACTCGAAGTAACCACCCCAAATCCCGAGCACTACATGGAGCAACCACTGAACCACTTTTCTTGCTCAGCAACCGAATGATAGCATTACCAGACAACATTTGTTGTTTGGTTCTTCCCCATGACGATCCGAAGCAAGACCCATGCAAACCTCCCATTAGACCGAAGTGTGACTCCAAGCACCACCGGGCAGAAATGTTGTAATGGGTCAAATTTCCAATTTCTGTTGATTTCACCGTTATGCTCCATTCTTCAAACCGCATGCATTCCACACAATTGATGAAACTCCCAACTTCCTAGAATCTATTCATTGTAGTCTAGTTTTACGGTTCCTACCTATAATTCGCTTTGATGTGAGTTTTCAACCATATAAGCAAATACAAAAACGCCATACACGCATCAAACAACATTCAAGCATACAAATCATACAACCAATCATAGCAATCATTATACCATGTATCTATAACACAACCTAACATATTTTGAGGCAACTACACATCCAAATTATAGTTTAGACCATCAAAAATCCATTTATTCACATTTTTACTACATGTAGGGTTTCAAACAACATTAAAGCTTAATTTTGACTTTAAACATGGATCCAAAACATGTTATATCATATAAATACATATATAATATGGTGAGAGATGATAAATCACTCATCAAACCTCCAAAATCTTAATTTTGCATGCAAATAAAGACAATTTCGAAAATGAACTACAAAGGCCAAATTTTTATTCCCTTGTAGATTAGAAGATCACTAATTAATCCCCTTGCTAATTAACTCTTAACCTATGATTTAGACATGATTTGGAGGGAAAATGAGAAGGTTTTGGGTGAAAATGGGTTGAGGAGACTTAGATTTATTTGTGAGATGGTAGAAATGATTTGGGAATATATATTTCAACTAATATAACCCGTAAACCAAAATGAGTAATTGGGCCGCTCCCTAATCTCACTTATTTCCCACTAAAAAACTCCAAAAACAGTCAAACTTTAAATAGCATATCTCCTAGTCAAAAAGTCCAAATCGCTATTATGACCACTCCACGTAAAAGAAAACCATCCTATCTTTTCAAAGGAAGTAGTCTCCGATGCTTTGGCTTCTATCAAAAGTTATGGCCATTACTATTCTACAAGGGCGAAATCGTTTAATAGAATTCCTTAGGGTCAAAAATATCACTACTCAATATCCCTTAAAATTATAGTGTCATACGACCCAATATGAATTTGAAAATAATATTTTATGACCCTTTGATACGTATAATACATGTCGTTACACCCTCATTCTTTAGGAAGTTCTCCCCTGAAATCCCCGACACAAAGGTAAAATTAAGATTAGCTACCCCGCATGCCTAATTTCCACTAACAAACATACCAAACATCTAAGATGCACTTAGAAGCAGAAAATGATATCTATGCCTATCTAGCATGTAGGATATTAAACTACCTTATATGATATCGAAGGTGAAAGTAAATGTGATAAATAGATTGTCTCACCTAGTAAAGAGCTCTGGATAAGCAATCCTCATGCTTTCCACAGTCTCCCAAGTACAATCGACTTCACTTTATCTCCGTTCGGCCTTCATTAACTCTACCGTCTTTCTCCTAAGCTGCTTCGCATCACGTCCGAAGATAAAATAGGCCCATGAGGTATCAAAGCTTCTGATTCAATCTCGATATAATCAAGTTGATTCGGTTCAAGTATCATGCGTGAGCCGTGCATGAAATTCCACAAGTGAGAGGCATAGAACATATTGTGCACATCCGCCATCTTCTGAGGTAAGTCGACTCTATAAACCAAGTTCCAACCCTCTCAAGTATCGAAAAAGGACCAACTAATCTTGGCCCCAACTTCCCTTTAGTACAGAATCAAACAATATTCTTCAACAAAGATATCATGACATACACCATATCACCGATGGAGAACTTTAGGTCATGTCTTCTCCCCTCAACGTAGCTCTTTTTTCATCCTAAGAAGCTTTCATTTATTGTCGAATGATCTCGATATTCTCCGATGTTTCTCTAATCATATGCGGTCTAAGTATCAGTTTCTTGTCCGCTTTCAATCAACATGAAGGAGCATTGAATACTCGGCCATATAACACCTCAAATGGTGCCATAAAGATGCTGACTAATATTTATTGTTGTATGTGAAACCTACCAAGTGCAAATGTTCATCCTACAAGCCACAAAAATTAAAAATGCAAGCTCACAAGAGATCCTCCAAGATACGATTCACCCTCTTGGTCTGCCATTACTTTGTGGTTGATAAGATGTGCTAAGATGCAACTCTGTCTTCAATGCCCCTTTTAAACTCTTTCAAAACCCGCTAATGAACAAAGGGTCTCGATCGCTCATAATGCTCTTTGGCATACCGTGGAATCTCACAACCCACTTCACATACAACTCAACCAATTTGGATGTCATTATACTAGAATTTACGGGTTTAAAAATAGCACTCTTCGTTAATCAATCGACAATGACATAGATGCATTCGTACCCTCCTCTGGTCCTAGGCAATCCATCGATGAAGTCCACCAAAATTTGTTCCTATTTGCACTTGAGAATCTTGAGTGGTTGCAGCAAACCACTCGGCTTCTTCTACTCTACCTTTACCAACTGACAGTTCATGCACTTTCGGATGAATGCCCCTACGTCCTTTGTTATCTTTTTATAATAAAATGTCTACCTCATATCATAGTACATTTTACTGCCGTAGAGATGTATAGTCAATCTCGAATGATGGTATTCTCATAGCACCTCTTGCCTCAATCCATCGACATATAGAACAAATAATATACCATCCTTATGGAGCCAACAATCACAGTCTAACCCATACAGCTTCATCTCCTCAGACTATACTCATTCCTCTGTTTTTGCCATGATCTCTGTCGGTCTAGCCTCTCGTCTCTGACTAGTACTGATCTGCTCAATCATAGTAGGTATGATCTGTTAGCCCTTGAGAAGGATGGTTTTGATGACAACACCCTTAGAATAAGTTTATAAAATATAAATACTAACATTATAGTTTAGATATATATGTATATGCAGGATCTAACCATGCAGGTATCAAGAATGAAGACTGTACAGTATAGAGATTCAAGATATCAAGATTGAAGACTCATGAGTACCAAGATTATCAAGAGTTCAAGATTGTAATTTAATTAGGAATTTTGTTAAAACTCCTAGAAAAGCACTGGCATCTTAAAATCCAATTTATTCATGGAATGGAATCCACTTCGAGCATGTTAAAGGGATGGAACCCTAAGAAGGATGAAACCTACGAAAAATCTAGTAGAACATTATTTTGTATCCACTAACTTTTATTCAAATGTTTTTTTACAAAATCATATCTTGTTTTCAAAATGATTTCAAAACCTTCCTTTTAAAAGAATCAAAAACAACTATCATGGTTTTAAATATTTTTAGCCTCAAAATAATCTTTATTTTCAAAATCAAATTATCCTTGGTTTTAAACTATCTTTTAATAATAATAATATATTTAAATTTTAATATTTATACTTAGATTTAAAATAAAATTATAGTGAAATTTTATATACATATCAAAATATTATTCTCTATATTCATTTATGTATTTTAACTATAGTTGAGCATATTTATAAAGTTTAAAATCGTTTTAATACAAGATAGAAGTTATTTTCAAAGAAAAACAAATTACCAAAATTTCCTTTGGCATGTCGACAACCTCAAGTACCCCTTGTCGACAAGGTGGCAGTTGATTTCAAAATTTTGAATTTTAAAAGATGTATTTACTCGTCATATCCTTTCACGAATGGACATGGCTGTTGTTCTACTATAAATAGGGGTAGTTTTAAACGAATTTACATTCATATTTTCTCTGATTTCACTCCTCTTCTTCTTCCACTTTTCTTTATATATATTTTTACCATTCCTCTGCCGGAATCACCATAGAATCTAGATCATCTTTGGTTTGATTCTCTATCACTATCTCAATAAGATCTCAGTGCTATTTAGAGTTATAGGTTTCATTGTAATAAATCAAGCGAGAAAAGGTGTGATTGTAGCCTGTGAAATCAATCAAGCGAGAAAAGGTGTGATTGTGGCCTTTGAAATCAATCAAGCGAGAAAAGGTGTGATTGTAGCCTAAGAAATCAATTGGGTGAACTTGTTGCCCGTAAAATCAAGTATCTCTACCCAGAGAATTATGAATCTGGAGTGGTGTACCTCGTGGCCTTGAAATCGAGGGTGTAATTATGCAATTGCTTTTGAAAGGAAATCCGTAATTGTGTGCGGGACTGGATGAAGGCTAACTCCGAACCAGTATAAAATCCGGTGTGTTCTTTCCTTTATTGCTTTTACCTTATTTCTACATCTATGTTTGATTCTGTGATCATATATGTGTCTGAATATTGCATACATTTGTGTTCGAATTAACATAAACTCAAAAAGATTTAGTAATTCCTTAAAACACTATTCATCCCCCATCTAGTGTTAATTCTAGCCTTAAGATCCGTAATCCGCATTTCTCACATTTGATACCGGAGCAAGGTTTTCAAAGTTTCATAATATGATTTTTGAAGAAGTTTTTAAAATGGCTATGTTTAAAATATTTGTTAATACTAGTTTAGAAATATTCAGATCATTATTGTCTCTTGAGTCTGCATACAATCAATATTCAAATTCAAGTTGTCTACCAAAATTATATGATGTGCAGGAAACATGCTTTATGGGTGTTGAGGAATCAATCCACAATGAACAAATTATGAAGATCAAAAAGAATAAATGGATACTCGATAGTGGATGTTCTAGACACATGACTGGCAATCCAAATATGCTGAATGATATAATATACAAAGGCGGAGGACTAGTTAACTTTGGAGACAAATCAAAAGGATATGTGATTGGCAGCGGCTAAGTCGGTAACTCTGAAACTCCTGTTATTACTAGTGTTTTGCTAGTTAAGAATCTGAAACATAATCTGCTAAGTATTAGTCAACTTTGCGATAAAGGATATAAAACTAAATTTGAAAAAGATAAGTGTCACATTGAAGATAATAATTCAACCATGGTATTTGAGGGAATTAGGAAAAAGAATATTTATATTCTTAGTATGAAAATTTCAAATGATAACTTGTGTCTTTTGGCAAATACAAGTGACCCTTGGATTTGGCATAAGACATTTGGACATTTGAATTTCAAACTCTTATCTAGACTGTCAAAACATGATCTAGTAAGAGGTCTCCCTAAAATGAATTTTAAAGTAGATAGTTTATGTGATGCATGCCAATTAGAAAAACTTAGAAAAAGTTCCTTTAAATTAAAAGATATGATTTCAACTTCAAAACTTCTTGAATTACTTCACCTTGATTTATTTGGTCCATCTCAAATTCTGTCAACAAATCATAGTAAATATGTTTTTGTAATTGTAGATGATTATTCTAGATTTACATGGACAATATTTTTGAAACATAAAAGTTATACTTTTGAATGTTTCAAGAATTTTACAAAAAGGATTCAAAATCAACTTTCTCTAAAAATTATGATTACCCGTAGTGATCACTGTGGTGAATTCGAAAATGAAAAGTTTGAGGAATTTTGTAATGAAAAGGGAATAACTCATAATTTTTCATTTTCAATAACTTCACAACAAAACGGAGTAGTAGAACGTAAAAATAGGACGATCCAAGAGTGTGCGAGAACTATGCTTTCAGATAGTAAATTACCAAAGTATTTTTAGGCAGAAGTAGTTGCTACCGCCTGTTATATTTTAAATATAATTTTAATTAGACCTTTAACTGATAAAACATCTTATGAACTTCTTCATACAAAGAAACCTAAGGAATCTTATTTTAGAATTTTTGGAAGTAAATGTTTTATTTTAAATACAAAAGATAAATTTGATCCTAAATCCGACAAAGGAATCTTTATCGGATACTCTAATAAAAGTAAACCATACAGAGTATTTAATTTAAGAACTAACACCATCGAAGAAACAATGCATGTTTCATTTGATGAAAATCTGAAAATTTTTGAAGATACAAATGATGAAGAGGATTTAATCACTCAAAATCAAGAGTCAACTGAAACTAATAATGAAATTAATCATTCTAATAAAAAGATTAAATTTTTAAAAGATCATCCTATAGAAAATGTACTTGGAGATATGCAATCTGTTGTTAAAACTAGAAATCAACTAAGTAAAATGAGAAATGTAGCCTTTATATCAACTATTGAACTCTATTACAACTCTGGATATTAAGACTGGCGGCCGCCAATTGTAATAAACCTATTACAACTGTTTTTGGCAGATGCAAAAAAGTATTTTTGTTGTAGTGTCTCTTGCTACTATATTTTTGCACACAGTGATGAAGAAATGAAAATTGACCTTGATATAGTTTTTGTAGAATACACGTATACCCACTTAACAAAATATAAATTGACTTGGACAATGCATTTACACGTGCCAATATATGTTAGAAATTGACCTGGCAAAGCTATTTTCATGTACGTGCTAAATTATAGAATGGGAAATGACCTGGAACTTGATTCTAGTGTACACGTTTGTACACAAAAATTGAAATGGACAAAAATTTCCCACAAGACCTGAACTAAAATTTTGCAGCAACCTGAACATTATTTTCGTGTTTCACCCATTTGCATACCTGTACAAAATACTCTGAACGTATTAACGTGCACTCAAATTTGCATGCACCTTTCAAAATAAAAAAGAAAAAGACCATGACTTGCTTTTGTGTACTGCAACTAATACACATAATTTTTTTTAAAACTTATACATGTGCATGAAGTGAAACAAGGGTCTGGACTTATTTTATACATGCACGAAATGAAACGACACAACACAAAAAAATAATATCTGGACACCTAGTTTGCACGCACGGCATAAATGCAAAACAAAAAATGTGACATGGGCTTGATTTCGAGTATTGCATCCTGGGCATCGTATTTTCACACACTCATTTCAGTGAAATGCATACATACCCACTCAAGTACCAAAATAAAAAGCATGGATTTGAATTTTGTGTATGCATTACTGCACGCTAATAATGAAGTAATGTTCTGGACAACAATTTTTGCACAAAGGAATGAGGTAAATAAAATAAATTAGAAGTGTGAGTTTTGTACTCACTTATACTTTGTTACAGAATCAATTAACACGAAGATCTGAATGGAGCAAGAAATTGAACTGCCATTAATGCATTCTCGGAGCTACTGGAAATTTTGAACAAAAGAATGATGTAGCTTTTACTTTCCTTTTCTCAAATTTGTGCATAAGTCAAAAGAAAATGAGCTGGCTATAGTTTTTGGTACAAATGCATTAAATTGAAAACGTGCATTAGAGGAAGAAAGTACACGGCTGTATAAAAATAATGATGGCAGCCAAAAGTGTTTATATTCTGCTTTTACAAAATTATTAGTGCAAGCAAAAAGTGTACCAACTTGCTTTTAAACTGGCCTATCCTTTTTCACGTGAAGGCCAAAGAAATTTTAATACAACTTTGCTATTTACAACCGACTTTGCAATTCATTTGCACATTTTTTTTTCAAATCTCAAATTTAAAATTTCTATTTAATTTTTTTTTTCAACGGTAATTCAAAAATCAAGGTTGTTACAAACTTCATCCTAATTACCGATTTGGTTTAAATAACGTACGGACACATGAGATTTACTTTTATCCATAAATAATGTATTGCCCATTAAATACAATAGATATGCACGAGCATCTTTCTTGATTTTTTCTTCTTTTCAATCATCGCAAACTCCATCAAATATTTCATACGATTTGGTAAAAGGCAATTTATATCTAACACTATCCTTCATGTATTTCTTTCTTCAATATCACTTATCCTCAAATTATTGACAATCAAATTTGTTATATCATTTCGGGAACAATTATATGTTTGTATTGGTAATCCTTCAACCAGTATATACAGTAGAGAGGCAACATCGTCTAATGTTATAGTCATTTCACTGAATGGTAGGTGAAATGTATTTCATTCAGGATGCCAACGCTTAATAAAACAAGATACAAATACTTTATTACCTGAGCTATAACAGGTCTCCACTAGAGAAAATAATCCCGAAGATTCCAAATATCCTTTAAAAATTATTGCATCGCTTGGAATTTTCCAATGTAAAATCTTTGTACCATGGTTTACATATAAAAGAGTCTCTTTCCTAAAAATAACTTAACATTATATTATACAATTATGATAAATAATTTATTTAATAGAATTTTGTAAGATATATCTTGCCATCTTGTATCAATGAAGCAACGTGGGTATCATAGCCACTAATCACATCGGTAATTCTCGATCTAGCGAAAGTTGTTTGTGCATTATGTATGCTACTAGAAGCACCGATATCTTCATGCGTAAGATGCTCTTGAACATGTCGTGCGAAAGGACTGGTCAACCGAAATAGTAATAACCGTTCTTCCCTAGTCGAAGAGAAAGACATTCGTCAAGTCAACTGGCGAAGTCCGAGCAACTAGTCTTTGCGTGAATGATGTTTAGGGCGCATCTAACAAAGCAAGTATGTAGCGCATCTTTTCCCTCTTAGAGCCAACCGTTCGCTTCCTCTAACGAGCGAGTCAACTTCGTTCACCACTTACATTTGGTTAGCAGGCTGAAGGTGCTGAGTCAGCGATTAGGGAGCTGGGAGGCAGGCAGCAATTAGGGAGTTCATATCGCGGCTAAGGGAGAGCGACCCTGGTATTAAGGAGCCTATTGATATACATCTTAGAATAAAATCCCCTCCTAATTCCAGGAATGATCGAAAGTCATTCGGTCTGAATGCTACATGAAGAACATAAACCAGATGATGGAACGGGGAGACCTAGGATGTAGCAGACGATCAGGCGAGATGCTAATTGGAGAAGGACCGGCCGGACGATGAGACACTAAAAAGAAATGAAAGTGTTCGCAACGCATACCCAAAAACGCAAACTACCCATGTAGCCAACCATTAATGACTAGTTCGAACACCAAGAGCAGTGTTGAAACTAAGAAACATTTCGCTACGCATCTGATGTTTCCGAAATTGCTCTTCTCTTTACCCCGTGATAGGTCATTGAAGCGTGCGCGGGCGCGAAAGAAGTAATGAAAGGAAGCGTCGTGTTGTTCATTCCTATTGATTTATACTTTGAAAACGAAACCCCCAGATCTGGCTAGCTTGAAGCTGACCAAACACTTTCTTCAGATCCGAGAATCAACAAATTCTACCCCGCATTCTTCACAAAAAAAATTGAGGGTCCTTTTTTTGGGCTCCGATCACTCGATAATTTCCACAAGTGTAAATTCCACTTGGTCCAGAGATTCATTCACAAAACAATCCATCTCGGTTTATTGGTTTTAACGATTCTTGGACGGGGAACTCCACCGGTCTCGAAACTAGGACCCACGTCACTAATGAGACAAACTAGTATTTGTAGTGAATCCCCTGGTTCATCTTGGACGGGGAGGACTGAGAATACTTGCTGTGGGATCTAGCGGCTCCAACCGCATTGACGACCCTAACTAAACTAATCCAACCCAACAAAAAATGATTAGATTTCTAATAAAAAATGAAAGTTCTTGAGTTTTTCAATTTTTCTTGATAAATGATTAGCTACAAAGGGGCTTTTTTGTCATGAGATTCCCACTTGACGTGCAATCTTAGAGTCTCTATCATTTTGAGTCCAAATCGCAAGGTTGTAGGTGTAACCAACTCGCTATTAAGGATATAGCAGAAAGAGAGGTTGCTCTTGAACATGTTGTGGAGGTGGCTCTTCAATATGCTGTGGAGGTCGCTCTTCAATATTCTGCTCTAAATTTTGCTCTTGAATAACATGATCAATATTTCGCTCTTGGATAACATGCTCGTCTCGATTTTGTTCCTCCGTTTGATTTACAATTTTCGGATTTCTCGCTATTACACGTCAATTTCTTTCGGAAGCCGTTAGGGGATTGCGCGTTGGCTTTTTAGAACTTTCTGGAACGACATAACAAGTTTAAAAAACAATATAGTGTGCAAGAATTATAAATTGATAGCATGTGTGCAAAAATTATAAATATAGTGTGCAAATGGAGGAAAAATATTACGGACAAATTTCATATAATTTCATAATTAAATCAAGCTAATTGGAAAATATACTTATAGTCGAGGTAAACACATTAGTTGAAATCGCACATTCATCTGAACCACGGATTGAATGATATAAGAATATGCAAATTTATTCTCTATCTAACACGTCGACAATATGCAAATGATATAAAAATGATATAAGAATATGCAAATTTATTCTCTATTTATATATCCACTTTGAATGACGTAAAGAACATGCAAATGATATAAGAATATGCAGATTGGAAAATATACTTATGGTCAAGGTAAGCACATTAGTTGAAATCGCACATTCATCTGAACTACAGGTTGAATGATACAAAGCAATCAGTCCTAACCATAGGCAAGTTACCTAATGGTACACACTCGTTATCATGCTAAAAATATATGCCAATATATCTAGCTTAGTTAACGGTCCAAAATGCAGAATAATCGTTTCTTTAGTACTAAAAATGCAACATATGGTATCTACCTACCTTCAAAGAACAAAAGGATTTAATTTTATCACACAAAATCATATTATTATATTTAATAGAAATTTTCATTTATATACGTTGTTAAAAGCTTAAGGTTAACACTATCACCAAAATAAGAGAACCTTGGAAAAAATGATGCAAATGATGATAGAAACAAAACAAATCGATCACTGACATGTCAAATGATGACAGAAACAAATGATGCAAATGTACATCAACCACGTTTGCCACAAACGAGGTTGTGGCATCAACCTCGTCTGCCACAAACGTGGTTGTCGTCACAACTACGTTCATGGCAGACGAGGTTGATGCCACAACCTCGTTGGTGGCAAACATGGCTTTCATCTGGGGTTACATCGCTCTGCCACTACACTGCGCGATCTTCGAGCGTTCTTCGAGCGTTTAGCGTTTCTATAGACCATCAAATTAAATAGCAAAATCAGTAACCATGACGATGTTTGCTTCTTCTTTTCTTCTCCATGGCGGTTGAAATACAGAGCGTGGCGGCTGAAATATCCGTGAGGGAGGCGGGAACGTTGAGAGATATAGCGTTTAGGCAGAGAGAGAGGCGGCTGAAATGATGAAATATAGTTTAACTTTTTTTGTTTCTAGATAGGATAAGGTAGGTGTAGTTTTGAAAGTTGGTAGGGTGAAAAAAACAAAATGAGAGGTGGATATTGTTGTCTTAAGACAGCGGAGTGGAATAGACGTAGCCCAACCAAAATACAAAATAAAATATTTCCCTACAATCAAAATCCCTAAAAACTAAGCTCGACTCCTGCAACCGACGCACGCCCCTTAACAGCACCCGCTGTTGCGCCAGCCTCCGCCTCGCCAACCGACTTTCCGCATCAAAGGCTTTCAGTGGCATTGGAAACCGTACGTATTTCACCATCCCAATCTTCGGTTTTTTCCTCCAACGACACTATTGTCGCTAGCACCGCATAGAGCTGTGGATTTTATCTTTAGGGTGAATTACCGATTCCATTTTGTAACTATCAAAATTTTGCTGCTGAGGTTAGTGATTTCTTTTTCATTTGAATGTGGTGTCTTTCAAAGTAAAGAGTTTGGAGTGTCTGATTGCAAGCAACAATGCTCGTTCCACAATTAGGTCCTGATAGTTTATTTTGTTTTCCTTTTGCACAATTCCTATAGCTTCTCTTAGCATGATTTCATATTAATATTTTACATTTGTTATAAAATTGTAAGTTTGATATGTTTTATTATCATATTTTAAATATTTTTACTGTTAACTTCAACTTTATCATTAAACGTAATTTGAATCCGGTGGAACGATTAAGACTGCAGATCATATTTGTAAGAGTTGGGATGCAAATTCATTGCATGTAAGCAAATTTTTACTGTTAATATTGCTATTTTGGGCGTTCCTTCTACTGCTGCTGCTTTTTGTCTTCTTTTGCTTCAGTCTAGAAGGTTTATATCTTCGATGGCTTTCTTTTTCTATAACAACAGATTCTAATGAATTATAGAGCTCACTACCAATTTTTATATACTTAAAAGGAGCATAGGTTCAACTTTCGTACTTGTACAGTTTGCCGTCCTATGCTTAATTTATGGTGGATACCTTTCATACATTTACATAGCCAATTAGCTAGGAACTGTTATGCAAATTGCAGAGAAATCATCCACGTAAGCCAAATTGTTTGCAGGCTATTTTGAATAAAATATGAAACACTAACAACTTATGGTTATTAAATTTCCACCAACAACAAATAAGATATTATGATCTTCAAATGATACGCACAAGTATACATAAAGTACCGTAGCATTGTTCATTTTGAATATGTTGCTACCCAAATGTACTTGTTTAATTAGCATGCTACATGTTTCATTGTTTATTTTTAGATATTTATAAAAGGCATCACATATGCAAATTCATCCCATATGCAACTTTATTTTATGGATGTTGCTAGCGTACAAGTATCTTTATCTTATATATTTTTCTCTTATACTTAGACTGCAAATAATGGAAATATCACGAGCAAAACTTTGATACATGCAACTCTATTCAAATACTCAGTGAACTACTATAACATGTGCAGGTACTTGACATCAAATGTTCACAAAACTGTATTTAAACCAAAATAAAACATGTCAACATTCAATGGCAATACACAACAAAACAATAAGAAGGTTAATGCATGGTCCGCGGGTGCGTCACAGTGGAAATGAGACTTGAGTTCTGATGAAAAGACACAGTTTCGATTCCTACCATACGTTTTCATATCCTATATAAATTTAGCAGAGGGTACGAGGGTTTGGATCAGCCGACGGCTTTACTACGCCCTACTCAGGAGTTTACCAACCCGTCGGGTTCTCCTTGGGTTTTAAAAAAAAACATAGTTATTTTTTTCCTAAACGTTCAGTAAACCGGATGTTAATACATAGTTCTTACAGATATAAAATATCTAATTTACATCATGGAGTTATAACACAAGGATTGTTGCTTACTCCCATTAGTAGGTAGGAATTCTCTTGTTCATCTTATCTGAATTGAATTTGGTTAAAAAGAGTTCTAAGGCGTAGGCACCCATTATGGTAAGTGTCAATTCAAATATTACTATTTTATTTAATATTTAATTCGGTTAAGATCGTGGAATCAGTACATAACATTTAACCTGTTTGCGCAAAAAATGGGCAAACACCCCAAAGTCGTACGATTCCGTTGATTATATGTTGTTCTTAGCGATTTGGGTGATTTATGCAAATATATAAAAAGCAGGGGCTAAACTGTAAAAGACATGCAGATTTATAGTGGTTCGGCCAGAACGTGCCTACGTCCACTTTATATGTTATTCTCCCTTTTCTTTCAGATTACAAGTACAAGGCTTTGTATACAAGTATATGAAAGTTGTTTGAAAGTTCCTTCCGTGCTTGAGCTCTCAAACTTGTCTCCATTGTTGTACCCCTGCCCCTCTATTTATAGAGTGAGGCTGGGGGTAGAGGTACTGGATGTATATAGCTGCTAGTGGGCCTAGGCTGATGCTATCTGGCCTGGCAACGTTGGTTCGGCAAAGCCTTGGTTCGGTGATGCATGGAAGTGGATTGGTCCGGTAGAGGTTGGTCCGGTGGTGGCCTCCTTGCATCTGGTCCGGTGTTGACACTTTGGTTTGGTTCGGTAGACACATAGAGCAGGATGGTTCGGTGAAGGGGACGTAGCTTGGTTCGGTGGTGAGTGTATGAAGCTTGGTCCGGTTATGTAGGGGGGAGATGTTGGACCGGTGGAGGTTGGTCCGGTGATGGATGCTTAGAGAGCCGGTCTGGTTGTCACCTGGTTCGGCAGGAGTTGGTTCGGTGGAGGCCGGTCTGGTGAGGCCTTGGACCGGTGGAGTTGGGAATGCCGAATGGACTTCGGCATTGGGAACGCCGGATGAATCTCGGCATTGGGAATGCCGGATGAGCCATGGTATTTCGAATGCCGAATGAGATCTCGTTTCATACTGTCGAATGAAACTTTTAACCTTTGATACCGAATGGACTTTTATACTTGAATCGTGAGTGAAATCCCAGACTTATATACGCTTGCTGGCTGCTTCTTCTTGGTTCGGTCGTGGTGGAAATGCCCACAACATTGATATTCCAGTTTTGACCAAAAATGGGATAACACTTTGCCCCCCAAAACATGCCTTGCGATAGGAAGGCGTGTTTTGTAATGCCATGAGCTGGATGTTCATATCCTGTTGACAACATATAAAGAGCTTGATATTTTATATGGCCCCAAATGACGACCGTTCGGGATCGAGCTATTTGGGATGAAGCGCGGCCGTTCATGGTCAAGCGCCTAACTTCAAATGACGACCGTTCGCGATCGAGTCATTTGAGGTAAAGTGCGACCGTTCGCGGTCAAGCATCTAAATCCATGCGACGATCGTTCGAGATCGAGTCATTTGCGGTGGAATGTGGTCGTTCACGGTCAAGCGCTTTACTTCAAATGACGACCGTTCGGAATCGAGCCATTCGAGGTAAAGTGCGACCGAGCCCGGTCAGAGGGCGGACCTCAAATGGCGACCGTTCGCGATCAAGCCACTTGGGGTGAAATGTGACCGTTCACGGCCGGTGCCGTTCGCGGCAAAAGATGAAATGGGACCGTTCGCGGTCAAGCGCCTTACTTCGGATGACGATCATTCGAGATCGAGCCATTCGTGTTAAGGTGCGACTGTTGGCGGTCAGGAGGTGGACCTCAAATGGCGACCTTTCGCGATCGAGCCATTTGTGGCGAGATGAGTTGTGCCGTTCGAGGCGAGTTTGTGACTGTTCGAAGTCAGGTGCCGTTCGAGGCGAATTGTGACTGTTCGAAGTCGGGTGCCGTTCGAGGCGAATTGTGACCGTTCGCGATCGGGTGCCGTTCGAGGCGAATTGTGACTGTTCGAAGTCGGGTGCCGTTCGAGGCGAATTGTGACCGTTCGAGGTCGGGTGCCGTTCGAGGCGAGTTGTGACCGTTCGCGATCGGGTGCCGTTCGAGGCGAATTAGTGTGCCCGGGGGGGACTTAATAATATCAGTGCCGGAGTTATTGTTTGGGGGAGTTTCCGAATCAAAGACTTCGGCAGTTCGCTGCCATGCAAGAGGTGCTCGTGGATCGTTCGCGATCCACGGGCATACAAGTAATTTTTCCATAGAATTGTAAATGTTAAAGCAATAATCATATGAACCTTACGGCAGAAATGTTCAAACAGGAAGAATTTAAATGTTCAAATCAAAATCAAAGCAAAAAGCAAAATGAAGATGTCAAAGCGTAAACTCTTACTATAACGCGGTTGGTAGTCATTTAGAGCATGCCTATGGATCGTGCGCGATCGCTCACATGTGTAAATGATTTAACTGTGTTAGCGAGAGGTCTACAACTTTTTCATCGTTATTTTAATCAAGCAATCAATGGATAATCAAACGGTGCCCCGATCCAGGGTCACCTCTAGCCGATGTAGACGGTGGTCGCTCTGGCTCCACTGCTGGAGTTCGCCTCCTCACGTACTGAAGGAGCATACCGTTCCGGATATGCCCTTCCACCTCGTCCTTCAAATGCCTACAATCATTAGTGTTATGACCGTTTAATTCATGGAATACACAAAACTTATCTGATTTTCTTTCGTCAGAGGTTGGATCCCTTCGCATTGGTCTACGATACGGAACCTGCCCCTTGGTATCCTGATAAATTCGTTCCAGACTCTCATTCAGCTCAGTGTGAGTGATGAATCGCGGCTCCCTCCGTTGCCGCTTTGACCTGTCCCCGTCATTATCCTCAGCCTTTCTCTTTCCTTTGCTAGTCTCCGCACCCTTTCCAGGTGGGTTTCCGCTCTTGATTGCGTAAACGTCATCTTCTTCCTCTCTTTCTGCACTAGCATCTTCCAAACGCAGAAACTTTTCAGCCTCATGATAGAACTCTCCCAGATTCATAGGCGGGTCCTTGGTTAATGAATTCTTGAACTCTGTACTATCAGCTATTCCAGATACAGCCGCCATCATGACCATAGATGGATCTGGTCGATCCACTGATGCTGCCGCCGCATTAAATCGTGTTAGAAAGCCCCTCAAAGTCTCTCCAGTTTTCTGCTTCAAGGTTGCCAAAGTCATCACATTCTTGGGTCTCGCAATATGAACCCTGAATTGCCTCATGAATCTCTCAGTTAAATCTGCCCACGTTCCTATGGAGCCGCTCTCTAGTTGCCTAAACCATAACGCTGCAATGTCTGTCAAATACAGTGGAAAGCACCGGGCCATGATCTCCTGTGATGCCCCCAGCACTTCCATGTGCCTCATATACTTAGTAAGATGGACCGCAGGGTCTGTCCTCCCATCGTACATCTCTACTGATGGTAGCTTGAATTCTGGTGGGTTCCTAGCCATCCTAATTGCAGAAGAAAAAGGACTCATGTTTACATCTTCCAAGTCTTTGTTTACCAAACCGCCTCTCATAGCTCTTCTAACCATCTCCGCCAATCTGTCATCGTCTCCGAGATGCAATCTTCGTTCATCACTTTCAACCTGCCCCCCGAGTTCACGAGGGAACTTTGGGATCTGCCCCCTTGACTGAGCGTTCACTCCTCTATTGCCACCAGGTTGTTCGGATGCCCCCGTCTCTCTTCCCGGGATCGGATTAACATGCTCTGCGTGTGTGCGCCCTAGCTCTGGTGCTACGCCAGATGGTCCTGCTCCGTTCTGAACTCCAGTTGCTCCTTGGTTTTGTGCTCCAAGTTGCCAAATTTGCTGAAGCAAGTTCTGGATCATCTCTTCTTGTCTTCTTATCATAGCCTCCATCTCATCCCTGGTGATGAAGGCTGAAGCTTGGTTTGCTCCTGAGGAAGCCTCTTGACTCCCTTCCTGTTGACTCTGCTCTGGCCTTGGCCTTCTGCTTGATTGTCTTGCCATGACTCTTCTAATCTGAATCTCTAAACTCTCAAGTTCGAATTCCAAGCGGTAGAATCCTTGAGTTCAACTCTCAATGAAAGCACCAAAACGTTTGCGCAAAAAAGGGGCAAACATCCCAAAGTCGTACGATTCCGTTGATTATATGTTGTTCTTAGCGATTTGGGTGATTTATGCAAATATATAAAAAGCAGGGGCTAAACTGTAAAAGACACGCAGATTTATAGTGGTTCGGCCAGAACGTGCCTACGTCCACTTTATATGTTATTCTCCCTTTTCTTTCAGATTACAAGTACAAAGCTTTGTATAGAAGTATATGAAAGTTGTTTGAAAGTTCCTTCCGTGCTTGAGCTCTCAAACTTGTCTCCATTGTTGTACCCCTGCCCCTCTATTTATAGAGTGAGGCTGGGGGTAGAGGTCCTGAATGTATATAGCTGCTGGTGGGCCTGGGCTGATGCTATCTGGCCTGGCAACGTTGGTTCGGCAAAGCCTTGGTTCGGTGATGCATGGAAGTGGATTGGTCCGGTAGAGGTTGGTCCGGTGGTGGCCTCCTTTCATCTGGTCCGGTGTTGACACTTTGGTTTGGTTCGGTAGACACATGGAGCAGGATGGTTCGATGAAGGGGACGTAGCTTGGTTCGGTGGTGAGTGTATGAAGCTTGGTCCGGCTATGTAGGGGGGAGATGTTGGACCGGTGGAGGTTGGTCCGGTGATGGATGCTTGGAGAGCCGGTCCGGTTGTCACCTGGTTCGGCAGGAGTTGGTTCGGTGGAGGCCGGTCTGGTGAGGCCTTGGACCGGTGGAGTTGGGAATGCCGAATGGACTTCGGCATTGGGAATGCCGGATGAATCTCGGCATTGGGAATGCCGGATGAGCCATGGTATTTCGAATGCCGAATGAGATCTCGTTTCATACTGCCGAATGAAACTTTAAACCTTTGATACCGAATGGAATTTTATACTTGAATCGTGAGTGAAATCGCAGACTTATATACGCTTGCTGGCTGCTTCTTCTTGGTTCGGTAGTGGTGGAAATGCCTACAACATTGATATTCCAGTTTTGACCAAAAATGGGATAACATAACCAATTTCTACAGATATGTTAACCGAAGCGATGAGAAGAGAGAAGGCCTCAAATATCAAGCCAGACCTAGATATCAATGTTTCATGGATGCAATTTAATCTATTAGCAACTTTTGATTCTTACAACACCAGTGTCTGTTGAGAATTTAACATTTTTTTCATTTTTCTTCGGCAGGCGATTTCCGTTGGTCGTGGAGAAACTAATGCATTCACTAATTACATACTAAAGGTACTTAGTGCTACAACAGACTTCTGACAAACAAAATCATATGTAAACTTCACATTCGACGCCAATTGCTAATACTTCCCAATACATAAAGATAGTTATATTCCTCTAAAATACTTACTGAATTCTTTTTTTACCTATAAGTGGACTTGATATTTGTGCTGATAGCATGGTAGGTGATGAAATGTTGAAAGGCATATCGGAGGACATAGAAACACGAGTACAAAATACGGATGTTGCTTCACCTCTTTTGCATCGGTTGTTACTACAACCGATGCAAATAGAAGTATTTGCATCGATTACGTTTTAACAACCGATGCATTTGGTATGTGGAAAGTAGTAGATAGTACAAAAATACAATTTGCATCGGTTATCGTCAACAACCGAAGAAAATACACCGATGCAAATAGTGTTAGTTGCATCAGTTTTATTTACAATCGGTGCAACTACCTTTATTTGCATTATTTTTTTTGTAGCCGATGCTAATGGTTGTTTGCCGCCCTCTTATTTTCGTTTTCCGCTTTCCATCTTTACTTAAGCCTAAATTCCAAATCCAACCGTTAATCCACATACGCAACTCCTCATACTTCACCTCCAGATTCACATGCTTCCAAATCCCAAATATATTGTTCCGCGTCCTGCTTCCCTCTATCTCTTATGTCAAAATCATACTCGCTAGGTTTTAACCAATTCAATACTGGAAGTGAAGACGAAGTGGATCTGGAAGTGACGCTTAGAAGAATCATTGATATGAATCCTCAATGGCTTCATTTGTACGTAGAGCTAATTCAAATGATTGAACTGTAAGTTATATTTTACATTTTCGACGAGTATTGTTGAATGGTAAGTGAATTTAGGAATTTTGTAAGGATAAAGACTGCGTAATTACTCTATCTGCTAGTTATCTTTCGGATGTTATAGGTAGACGATGCGGTCTGATATTTAAGGGTGGAGGAGAAATATGCCTGGAGGGCTTTGGAAGTGCTCAAAATTCTACGGAGGAGGTTCAAGATTTATTGACTGTTGGACACAACTTCTAATTATGCTACATGAGATTTGGAAACAAGTCAGTTGTTCACTATTTTGCATTTCGAAATACTTATGTTTCCATTTTCAATATTTCTATGCTAATCATGTTTTGATTTTTATGTTTATAAGGCTTATATGCAAGTGACATGTTCATTATGCATCAACGTTCACTTGTTTTGTAGTCATTTAATAATGTCCTTAACGATTATTAAACTTGCTCGTACAATTATGTGTAAAACATTGGCTATGCTCTAATATTGTGTTGTTGTGTTATGCAATAAATTCGAGATTCATGTATTAACATTGAAATTATTATGAGTTCTTTGTTTACTCAACTTCAGTTTTGTCTTATGTAGGTGTATTGATTGTTCTCTAATGATCTAAGGATCGATGGAATTCTTAGAATGCTGCATGTTATAAGTCATCTTTAACCGTAATATTAGGTTCCACCATTGCTTGGTGCTTTTTACTGCACAGTTGGGCTGCTCCAGCTGTACATTGATGAAAAGTACCCTGTAAATTCAAAATCTTCACTCGCAATTTCAACAAAAGTAGCTGCATCACTTGTGTAAGAAACTCAAGTTTTCTCTGCCATATGTTAAAACAGAATAAGTATGTACTGTCAGACTGTGATGATTAAGCAGAACACTGGCAGCATTTATAGAGTTGAGTGCAGAAATGTACAAGGCTGTTATAGCTAGCAATGATGAAGTGTGTATACTGTTTGCGATTGCAGAATGTCTGTGGTTTTCTCTGGATAGGACTTTGTTTGGATTTGCCTTGGCTTGTCTCATTGGCATTGTGTGTCCTCTTGCTGAGATTCCAATTATCAAGTAAGCTGACTAGCTGATATTCTTATTACTCATATTTTGACACGCTGAAATTAAAAGATGTAGTTATTATGATATTTGATTGTAGAATGTATCATCTGTGGGATTATCCAAGAGCAGATATTGAAGTGTTTGGTGAGGTATGTAACTATATGTTATGTACTTGAGTAATTGGATATAAGTTAGGCTACGTATAAGGTAAACTACGATATAATGTAAATGGATTTGTTTGCAGGGATTGATCAGCTGGACGACCACATGCTATTTTGTTTATACGCCGTTCTTGGTTAACGACGACGGTGCTTATAGCAGAGACGAGGATGACGACGACGACGGTGCTTTTGGAATTAAAGATGTAGAGGATGCTAATGCTATTGATATAAATGCTCATCCTGGAAATATTGAAGAAAAGCAAGGAAATGTTATCAAGAATGAAGAAGTTGATTTTTGAACAATGAGTGAAAATGATTCAACAAGTGATGACGAAGAGACCAAAGTTGATAATAATCAATCCGGTTCTGATATGGACGATGATGAGATGCTGAAGAGGGACGCGGGAATTGCTGATATTCTAAAGCAGAGGTTGGCATCAAGAGGGAAAAATAAAATGTTTTCTCAGCTATTTACATTCAGAGCGGACAGCAGAGTGCTATCACTTTAGGAAATATTTTTGCAAAAACACCCAGGTATTGTATTTTAGGTCTTTGTTTGACCTTGTAAATACCGTTCTTTGAAGTTTAATCTTTTGACACTAGTAAAATAGTTTCAAGGGGGTCATATTTGAAGTAATCATGAACCAATACCAAATGGTGAACTGAATTGGATATTCATGCATGCAAAATTTACCAAATAAATTGCATGGTTGTTCACATGTATCATTGAACAACCTATCCCTACACAACATATTTGAAGTTCACAATCACAGAAAAACAAACTTAGGCTCGTATTCAATCAGTGATTTTGGAAGACTAACACAACACCAACTTTGAAAGCTTTATGCATCTAATTAAACACTCGCAAACATCCTATTTGTAACGACCCGTAAATTTTGATAAATAAGTGGGTTAATTTAATTAAGATTTTATACTTAAATTTAGAAAGAAATAAAAATTTATAATTTATATTGAAGTAAATGTTAAAAATGAAATGCAACCATGGAAATTAAAGCTAAGTATTAACAATTGAAATGAACTTACGATTAATTGAAGAAATGGGAATTGTTATACTAGGTTAAGAATTGAATATAAGAAAACAAATGAGAATACTGTATGAACTAATGAAATGATATAATTAGTGGCGATTGAATGAATTCAAAGTTGTATTAACCGGTGAAGTAATACGTAATAAATTGAAAATTTATCCAATCAATATTAGATAAGTAATTAATGTTTGTTTGATGATAAACGTTACTTTAATGGTAATTAATTTAATAACGGAAGTGTGAATGTAAATTACATAGAAACATAAATTTATTTATAAGGTAATAAATTGGTAAAAAGAATAGAATTAAGGTAAATTCACTAATTGATTTTAAACCTTAATTAATGTGTAAAATTGATAGAAGTACACATTTAGAAATGTAATATTTATTCAAATTAAGATGTAAAAAGGCGTATATTAGTGTAATGGGATAAAACTGATGTAATTAGGTATATTAAGTAAAAATGGACCTAGTAAGATGGCAATTAAATCAAATCAATTTATAGGAATCAATTTTAATTAATTGGAAGGAAATCTATAATGAATGAATTTATTTGTAAGTGAATGAAATTAATTACTATATTAATTGGAAATTTGAATAAAATGGTAATTATTAATGTAATAAGAGTAAGCCAATAATAATTCTTCCCATAAAATGATAATTGATTCAATAAAGTTAATACTATCCATAATAGGGAAAATTCGTTGAATTTAAAGGAATAGAAAGGAAGACTTATCAATTTAATGGAATTTGAACTATAATAATTGGATTAAATGGAGAATAAATGGAATTTAAATTTCTAAATTTTACGTTAATTGAAATGAAGATGTAATGTTAGAATGTTAATGTATAGACTTTGAATCCAAGGTAAATTTCATCTATTTGACAACAAGGAATGGAATAGTTATTAATTTATTTATAAAATAGAAATTTTGGGAATTATATTTATAAAGCCTGAATTTAATGAATTGAGGTTAATACCGGAATTGATAAATTTATCAACTCTAAATTTACATATAAATTTGTTCAAATTAGTGTAAATGATTAATAAAATTTAAAGGGGTAAAAATTGTCAATTATAGAATTGGAATTTAAGATTTGATTTAATTAATTAATTTACAAATTTATTTTATTAATGGCAAAATAGCCATTTTGGCCATTGACGGTTTTCGACGAAACCAGTTTCATCGGATCCGTAACGGTGAATTATTGTAGGATTTCAAGTTTCGTAGCGATCGGACTTGTCGTTCGATCGTATGGACTCGAAACGCCTTGAAATAAATTAAATTGAAATCAATTTAAAATAACTTGATTTTTGCATAACTTCTTCATACGATGGAATTTGAACTTGAAACCTGTTCCATCGGGTTTAAAATATTTTAAAACATCTATTTTGACATATGGGTTGACCCAATTTCGTTTCGGAGTTAGAACGGGCTTTTCGGGCCATTCATCGTTCAGCGCGTTTATAAATCGGGTCCATCTATTCTATTTCAACTTTGCCTATAAATACCCTTTTATAAACCCTAATTGTTCCTCATTGTAAATTGTCTGTACATACAATTCCTCTTCACCTCCTTATTTCAATGGTAGACAATTCTAGATCCAATTGCAATTCAAAAATCAAATTGAAATTTCAAACTCCTCGGAAAAATTCAAAAAAAAATTATATATCGAATATCTCGACAATTCAAATCTGCGTCAAGTGTTCGTTTTCGGAATTGATGCTCGAATCAACGACAAATCTCGATCAAAGTTCACAAATCGCAAAACCTAAGTGCTAATTTGGGCGTTTTCGATTCAGGCATCAATTGGGAAATTGTTTTCTGAGTTTTGGAGTAGTCGTCGCACGGAGTCGAATGGTGGTCGAATCATGGGCTGAATCACCCTTTGGCGGTCGGAATTGGCAAACTAGGGTTTTGAAACCCTAGTAGACGGTGGCGGCCGGAGGCGTTGATGGGTGATCGGAGGGTGACGGCCAGGTGCGGCTCGACGCAGGCAGTTTGATGGCATAGGCGGCTCGACGTATAGGGGTTGGACGGTGGCGTTAGCGGCGGTCAAAGGTGTCGCCTATGGGTTCGAACGCGCGATTTGATCTGTCTGGTAGCACGAGTGAAACAGGAGGAAGGTGACGTGTCACGTTATTATCTTATCTATTTTATTCATTTAAATTTTAAATCTTGTAACTTCTAAATGATATAACTTTCGCATACGAACTCCGTTTCACACGCGATTTTCTCCGCTAGGTTCGTATTGGAATTCCGGACACTTTGGCGCTGGTTTGGATGGATTCTGAGATTGTTCAATTTTTGGATTTAAATTGGATTTAGATTCAATTTAAATTCAAAATGTGAGTGTTTTAACCACTCACAACTTATAAAATTTCTTATGTGTGTTAAATTGATATATGACGTGATTTGAAATTTATTTATGATTGTTTGGCATATTTTAATCATCATCTCAGTTAAATTTAACTTACAAAATTAAATTGTTATTTAATTTATTATTGCATATAAACTGCCAGTTAGATAGATTGTTTAATTTATTATTGAATATAAACTGTTAGTAATTACCTGTTATTTATTATATGCTCTATATTGGTGTTATTGTTTAAATTGGATGATGATTGTAATAAATGGTTGATGATTGATATTGGATGAACCGATGTTGTATTTTATATTGTTTTAAACTGCAAATTTGTTATGCAATTTATTTCATTCGGGATTGCGGTTTGAAATGATATATAACCGTATTTTATTTTTAAATTACGGATTGAAATGATAAATATCTGTATCACTTGACCATAGGATAGAAAATTATATACAGACACCGCGGTCTATATATAAAAATATTTGAAATGATTTCTATGGTTTTGTAAAGTAATATATGATTTTATGAGATATGGATTTGGATATTTTATAAATGTTATTTTATATATAGTTAAATTATTGGTTTTAAGCTATGAATAAAATTTGTTTAAAGTATAAAATAAGTTTAATAATAAAGTTTGATTTTATTAAAATATAATATGGATAAGTATTTACTCAAATTATATTTTAATATATAGTTTATATTGATTTTTATAAATCAAGGTTGAGAAGATAGTTTTGAAACCGATTGAGATTTTATCTAGTTAAGAATTATATTTAATAAGATTCCATTTGGAACTTATTGAAATTGAGATTTTAAAGGAATATGGTTTTATAACTTAATTCGGGTTTAAGGTGATTAAGTGAAAAATTTGAGGAATATTCTGTTTTGAAATTTGAAGTTTTACTTAAAGGATATTGGTTTTAGTAGAGCAAATATTCAAAAAACTAAATAATTGTAAAAGTGAAATAGGTATATATATGAATTATAAAATTTAGTTTTGTAATATTGAATATTTAGCTTTGAAATATATGGAATTTGAAATGGTTTAATTGAGGATTTAAATCTATATTTGGAATAGATTTATGAAATTAAAGAAGCTAATTTATTATATAAAGTAATTTAATATTAAACCATTTAAGTATTGGAAGTTATGCTTCAAAGTTATGGATTTCAAGGTAATATGATTCGAAAGTGCTATGATTTTGAAAAAAGGATATATTTGAAATAAAATGATATTATATTGATTTGAAATAAAAAGGATATTACATTGATTTGGTTTTAAATTGGAAATGATATCGTATTTTTATGGTTTGAAATGGATATTATATTCTGATTTTAAAAGTATAAACTATTTTGAAAAGACCACGGTGTTATAATAACGTTTGGTTGTTAAAGAGACCTGGATCGGAAGTTGTCATACTCTCTGCTAACTCTGAAAACCACTTTAACAACCGTATACACGGTGGAGATTCCAGAATGAAGTAGGATGGTGGCGGCGTTTCCTTTGAGGTATATACGTAGACCCGACTCTCATGAGTTGGCACGAGGTGGTTAAAACAGGAGCAATTTCGGGCCAGTGAGGTAGCCCCTCTTATCGGACACATCCTTTCGATATTATACTCTGACTTTTGGATTGATTCGGTGGCCACTTTTTATTTTTGATTTTGGGGGTGTGGCTCGAGGTGGGCGGTAGCTGCGCGCTATGTGTCACCACCAGTCCGGATAGTAATTGGTATATCTACCCTGGCATTGCCTAGTTGTGCCGTGTCACCTACCCTAGCGCGCCTTGTACGAGTTTGATTTATGTTGTACCTATGGGGTATCCTCTGGTAGCCTCCCGATCAGGAGGTATTACGGTACTGTATAGACTATTGGCACTATTACGTGTTAAGGGGAATATTGGGTCACTCCTTAACGCTATTTAAAAGTAAGTTTATTTTACTATTAGACGCTATTATAATAGCGAAATATTACTACATAGTAAATAGTTTAACGGATTCTTAGGAGATGTGAATGCCGAGCATCTCTCGGGTTACTGTACTCACGTTAGACACTGGATAGGGGATGTCAAATCCCGTAAACATCGCCGTTTCACTCATACTATTTATTGTTGATTTAACTTACATAAGATCTTTTAGTTCTGACTCGAGTGTTTTGTTTTTTCAAATTCGCTCGAGTAAGCTTGAGCATTTCAGAATTTGAAGATCGTAGTCTGGAGGACGAAGACGAAGATTTATTATTATTAGTTATTATAGTATTCCACTATATTCTCACTGTTCCGCTGCATTATTAATATTCTCTGGTATGTGTAACTCTGATATGTATTGTATAAGTATAAATCGAAAATTTTGTAAAACAGCTTTATGAATTGTTTATTTGATTATTATATTTTATCGTTCCGCTGCAAAATTCTATTTTGTTTTTTCTTTCTCTGCTTTTTCTTATTTGCCCCATAACAATCCGCCCTTCTATATGGTTTATGTAACGAACCGTAAATTTCGACAATTAAATTTGTTAATTTAATAGGATTTTTAATTAATTTTTTGTAGAAATAATAAAGGTGATAAATTAATATTGGAATGAACGCTAAATTAAAATATAGCAATGGTAATTAAAACTTATTTATTAGTAATTTGAATAAAATTCTAACGAATGAAATAGTGAAAAGATTATACCTGTGTGTAAATTGGATAAATAAAGGAAAGGATTAAATTTATTAATGCAATAACCATTGTAACGGTATTTGATCGTAAATTTAGGAAATTAGGTAATACGTTATTTGGAAATAAATGTAAGGGTAGAATAGAGACTAATTTAAATTACCTATTAATTTGTCAATGAATTCATTGGAAATAAAGTCCATTTAAATGTTAAGAAATTATAATGTTGTTACTGAAAATAAATGTTACTTTAATAATTATTAATATAGTAACGGAAGTGTAAATGAAAATTTAATAGAGACATAATTTTATTTTAAGGAAAAAGAGATATATGGTACAAATTTACGAATTAGTATAAATTAAATGGTGATTGGATAGAATCAATAATTGATGAATTAAATGGTAAGTAATTAGAATTTAATTCCATAAAATTTGGAAACTGAATGTAACGTAATGTAAGGTTAATGCAATACCAATTGATTTGGAATTCAAATTTATATTAAATATAAATTTTGTAGCAAAGAAGTTTACTATTTTGCAATTGAAATGAGAAATCAAAAATTAATAAAAGTATTAACTAGAATGGAATTCATTAATATAATAATGAATAGTGAAATTTGTTACATTTGGTTTAAAATAGAAAAGGAGTATATAAAAGTAACTGCTGAATAATCAATCGCAATAAATATAAAATTAACTTTTGGTTAATGGAAATATAGGTAATTTATTTATTTTGATTTAATGTAAAGTGAGTTAATTAAGGGTACGTAAACGATGATTAATACAATAACGGAATCGTGAAACCAAGTGAATAAATTTATTTATAATAATTAGTCGTAATTAATGGATATAATTTGCTAAGATATAATAAATGGAAATAGGAAGGTTATTAACTAAGGAAGAAATACGTAACAAAGTGAATAAAATAAATATTATATAAGAAATGTAACATTTGTTGTGAATAGTGGATTCATATGTGTAATTTATAGGTTTTGATAACGGCAGTTTTAAGTTAACAATTTATCTAGTCTATTAACTTTAAAACGGGTAACCTATTGAAATAAATCCGGATTTAATGTACGTTAATAATAATTAGGGAAATATTGGGAATGGATTAAAGGTTATATAAATTGATGTAATAATATGTAATGAATTATAGAGTTTGAATTTTTAATTGTGAGTTAATTTATTTAATTTATAATAATTGGATTTATTGAAAATGAATGAAATCAAATATTTAACTATTACGTTAATTTAAAAAATAAGTTGAAATTGGGAACTATTTATGTAATAATTGTAAATCCAATGGTAAACCCTTCTATTTGAAATTAATGAATGGAATAATTATGAGTTAATTCAATTTAATGGAAATTTTATCTATAATTTTGAAATTTATGAAATTGATAAACTTATCAACTTTTAATTTACATCTAAACTTGTTAAATCATTGAAATTGATTAAGAAATATAAAAGCCATAAAAATTGGTCAATTTTAGAATTTAAATATAAAAATTGGATTTTATTAATTTATTTTAATTTATTTAATTAATATAAAAATAGTCATTTTGGCCACTGACTCGGATTTCGACGAAACAAGTTTCATCGGATCCGTAACGGTGAATTATAATAGGATTTCAAGTTTCGTAACGATCGGACTTGTCGTTTGATCGTACGGACCCGAAACGCCTTGAAATCGAAATTGAAATCAATTGAAATCAATTTGAAATTATTGATTTGAGCATAACTTCTTCATACGATGCAATTTGAACCTGAAACATTTTTCATTGCATTTAAAATATTTTAAAACACCTATTTGGATATATAGGTTTACCCAATTTCGTTCCGGGGTCAGAACGGGCTTTTTGGGCCACTTCATTGTTAGCACGTATGCGACCCAACCCATTTATTCTATTTCAGCTTCCTCTGTAAATACCCTGCTAAACCCTAGCTACCGCAAATTCTCAATTGTCTACGCGTAAAATTTCTTCAGCTCCTTCTCTTCCTCAATGGACGCTAATCCTAGATCCAATTTTAAATTCAAAAAATCAAATGAAAATTCGAAGTCCCTAGAAAAATTTGAGAAAATTATATGTTGTAGTTTTCATCGATACAAATCTATATGTGGCATCTGTTTCTGCAATTGATGCTCGAGTCAACCTGAAATCGCGGTCAAAGTCATGAATTTCGAAACCCTAAGCAAGAAATTGGGGCTTTTCGATTTAAGACGAAATTGGAAAAATTAAAATCTGGGTATTGAAGAACTCATCGAGAGGAGTTGATTGATGGTTGTTTGTGGGCCTGAAAGCGCTCGGGGTGGTCGGAATTTGGAGTTTAGGGTTCGAAAATTGTGTAACAACGGGCGGCGACGGCTGGTGATGGCGGAGGCTATGGGGCGTACGGCCAGGGTGCGGCTTGGCTTATGGGACCCGATGGTGGTGGTGGCGTGCGCTATGGCGGCCGGAGGAAGGGGTGAAGGTTGGTCAAAGTTCAGTAGGCAGGGCGTGTTGCGTGCGGCTGTTTCCAGGAGGAGGGAAGGTGCGTTCTTTGAGTGACGTGGCAGTGACTTTGGGGTGAGTTGTGTTTTATTTTATTTTAATTTAATTTAAATTTCAATTGTTCAAACACGTATAACTTTTACATACGACATCCGTTTTACGCACGGTTTCTTTTGTTAGGATCGTACTGAAATTCTGGACTTGATGACGCTGGTTTGGATGAATTCTGAGACGGTTAAATTTTTGAGTTTAAATTGGATTTAAATTCAATTTAAATTCAAAAGGTGAGTGTTTTAACCCACTCACAACTTCTAAGATTTCTTATGTTAGTTAAATTCATTTAAGATATGAGTAGAAATTTATTTATGACTGTTTTTTAATTTTTTATTCACCATCTCAGTTGATTCGCATTTATTTAATTTAACTGTTAATAAATTTTATTATTGCATATAAATTGACAGTTAAGGTTTATTTATTTTGCATATAAACTGCTAGTTAAACAGTTATTTATTTATTTATTTATTTTTGAATATAAACTGTTCATTGATACCTGTTATATTTTATATGCTCTATCGATGTTTGTTTAAATTGATGATGATTGCAATAAATTGGTTGATGATTGATATTGGGTGAATGGATGACGTGTTCTATATTATATAAACGGTAAGTTATTATGCTTTTTCATTTCATTCGGGATTGCGGTTTGAAATGATATACAACCGCATTTTTTATTTTTAAATTGCGGATTGAAATGATAAATATCCGCATCACTTGACCATAGGATAGAAAATTTTATACAGACACCGTCGGTCTATATATAATTATTTTGAAAATGATTTCTATGGTTTGGACAGGATACGGTTGAATGAATATTAAATTTTGATATTATGTAAATATTATTTTATATATACATATATAATTAAATTTTTGAATTTAAGCTATGTATAATCTGTTAAATAAAAATGAATAAGTTGGAAAAATGGAGTTTGATAATTTATATTATTAAGTACAGGTTTAAGATATATATATATATATATATGTAGAGTTTTAATGATTAAAATCAATTAAGATTGGAAGATAAATTGGAAGTGTATTTGGAATTGAACTTATTTAAAAATTTAACTCCATTTTGATGTAAACTTATTAAACTGAGAAATTTTAAAGGTATGATATTTATAATCTGGATTTTTATTCAAGATAAATTAAATGGATATTTCTAGTATAAATAAATTGAAAGAAATATTTAGTTTTTGTAATCTGAGTATTATTTTAAATGATTATGGATTTATTATGTAAATACTTCAAACTAAATAACAGGACAATGAATTGTTGAATAGAAATTTCCAACCTTAGTTTTAAAATTGTTAAATACTCAAAGTTTGAAATATATTGAAATTGAAGTGGTTTATTGAAACTGAAAGTGAATTTAAAAATTTATGGATTTAGACTTAATCTAAAATGAATAAAATTATAAAGTCGTGAAAATTATTTTATTTTATAAAGTAATTTTAAATTCAAACTATTTTATTCTATGTACTATTGAATATCCAAACCATTTAAGTTTTAGAAGTTATGGTTTTAAAGCTGTGAATTTCGAAGTATTATGTTTTGAAAGTTATAATTCAAATGTTTGGTTTTCAAATATTATAAATTTTAAAGCAATATGATTTTGAAAAAGAAAGGGATATTTATAAAATATAAATGATATCATATTGATTTGGGTTTTAAAAATATAAATGATATCGTATTTATATGGTTTTAAAAAGGGATATTATATTCTGGTTTTAAAGTATAAATTATTTTGAAAAGACCGCGGTGTTATAATATCGTTTTGTTGTTAAAGAGACCGGGATCGGAAATTGTCATACTCTCTACCAACTCCGAAAACCACTTTAACAACCATGTACGTGGTGGAGATTCCAGAATGAAGTAGGATGGCGGCGGCGTTTCCTGTAAGGTAAATACGTGGACCCAACTCCCGTGAGTTGGCATAAGGTGGCTAAAACAGGAGCGATCGACGGGCCATGGGGTTAGCGCACTTTATCGGATACTTCTCTTCGATACTATACTCTGACTTTGGATTGATTCGGTGGCCACTTTACTTTTGATTTTAGGGGGAGTTTGTCCGAGGTGGGCGGTAGCTGCGGCTGCGCGTTACCATCAGTCCGGAAGCGTAATTGGTATATCTACCCTGCCATTGCCTAGTTGTGTCGTGTCACCTACCCTATCGCGCCTTGTACGAGTTTGGATTTCTCCCGTAGCCCGTGTGGTATCCTCTGGTGGATTCCCGATCAGGAGGGACTATGATATTGGATGGATTACTGTGACTATTACGTGTTAAGGTGGAAAATGTAAAGCCTTAACGCTATTTAAAAGTATATTTATTTTACTATAGACACCATTATAATAGCGAAATATACCACATAGTAAATAGTTTTGACGGATCCTTAAGAGATGTAAATCCCGAGCATCTCTTGAGTTACTGCACTCATATTTATTTCTGTTGATTTAACTTACATAAGATCTTTTAATTCTGACTCGAGTGTTTTTGTCTTTTCAAATTCGCTCGGGTCAGTCCGAGCGTTTCAGGATCGAAGACTTTAGCTCTGGAGGACGAAGACGGAGATTTCTATTATTATTGTTTATTATATTCCACTACACTCATATTGTTCCGCTGCAATGTTATTGGTATGTGTAACTCTAATATGGCTTATATAAATAAAATCAAATGTTTTTGTAAACAGATTTATAAACTGTATATTTGATTATTATATTTTATCCTTCCGCTGTGAGATTCGGTTTTCTTTTTATTTCTTCTTGTTTTTCTTATTTACCCCATAACAATCCGCCCTTCCGTATGGTTTGAATTGGCACGTGTGTTGATTTAAAGCGTGCGAAAAGGCGGGATGTTACAGTTTAAGTCTGACGTGTGTGGTTTATCGTCGATTTAAAGCAAACGAAATGGCGGGATGTTACATTTGGTATCAGAGCTTTGGTTTAGCGATAAACCTTAGCTTTGTGGGGCTGACTCTTCATTAATAGGGTAGTAATACCCTAGGATGAGTCGCTGAGAGTATATATATGAAAGAGCGTATTTGTTGGTGTTATAAAAAGGTTTTAATATTGTGTTAATCTGTTTCGCTTTGTATATATAAGTTCTGCTTGGTGCATGAGACGCTATGACATCAATAGGGATTTCTAAACACTTAATAGGACATACCAACATAATATTTGTTTTTAATATAGGTGAATGAAATAATTTTGCTATTATATTTTCTATATAAAATATTTTATAAAGGTTATATTTGGTTTCAATATATTGGTTGTTAGGTAATGAAATTTATAAATAATAGTTGAAATAAAATTGAAATTTTTTTAAATAAAATTGGATATTTAGAACTTAAGTTCCGGGGTTTTGAATATTTCTTTCGAATGATTTTGGAATATAATAGTGATATTATTTAGAACTATTTTATGATATAAATATTTCAATATAAATTGAAAGAATTGTTTTAAAGAATTTTTGGAAAAGAAATAAGTTCTGTACTTCCCTCTCCGTCGTTGGAAAATAATTTCGGTAATGGCGGCCGCATCATCGACATTCATTTTCGAGTTTCAAAGGGGAAAGACCACTGTAGTAGTTTTACTGCAGATTCATTTTGATAACAAATATAAATTTTAAATTGTTTTAATTATAATTGGATATATAAATTGTAAGTATATATTTATCTATTATTTTAAAATGATTTGGAATTTAAACTGATATTTAGTTCTTAAGTTTCCGCTAATCGGTAGTTTCAATTATTGTAGTAAAATTGAATGTAACTAATTTATAATTAGAACCTTTAATTTAAATAAGAGATTTAATGCTAAGTATATATGGAATTAAAAAGAAAGTTGAAATTTGTAACTTATAAAACAATAGATGTAATTATTGGACATTACATTAAATTAAATGATGAGGTAAAACTTGTACAAGTTTCATTTGCATTCTTTAACATATATATAACTTACCAAAGATTGTAAAAAGTTGAAATGTTAATAAGAAAATATAATGGAAATTGTACAAGTAAACCTATAAATGAAAGTGTTCAATGAATTTCTTTAGTGAATAAGAATTTGATGTTATAGGGGTTATGAACTTAAGCTATAATTCAAATGTACTATAATAAAATATGGTAGAAAGTAAGTATTGTAAGCAAGCAATTAGAAACTTAAGTAAATGAATATAAATGCTAAGCCATTGAATAGAACATGAATCCTATTAATAAATGAAGGTAAGTAGTGTAAATAAACGAAATTTTGCAAGAGATAAATGTGAATGTAAAGATAAATCATCTTATGAATGAAATTAAAAGAATGAACTTGATCTATTGGTTGAAATGGTTGTTTGTTTGGTGAATGAGTTGTTTGGGTAAAAGATACTTTTAATTACTTACATGTATGAATAATCTATGGAGTTATCTAAGACTGTTGAGTAAGTGGAATACTTCATAATTATTTTTCATTCTATACGATTTAAAAAGCGTCTTAACCCGAACAAATCAATTGCTTGCCTTGATTGGATGGTTGATTTGTGTTTGATGTGTATGCTGTGATTGCAGGTGATTGTTGTTGTTTGATATTGATGGTTTGTTAGCAGTTGAAACAACTTTAAATATTCCATTCTATATAATTATTAACTCTTTTTAGATTATAAGTGAAATACAGGTTATGGAAGCAATTGCTACTGCTTTTAGTTTCATAATTAAGTGTTAATTGTCCGACATATAGGTACGTTCTCGGACTACGGTTTTATAGCGCTATTATATTGTTTTCCCGTGTTGGGATATATATTATTTTCGAAAATATATGTTATATATTGTTATATTTGATATTATATTTTCTTCCGAGTCTCCCCGTACAAAGGAGACTCTGCCGAAATTTCTGTAAATTTTGGACTTAGAAAATATTTTAAAAAAAATGTTTTCCAAACTTTATTTATTTAAGTATAAAAAGATTTAATAATTATAAATTGAGATATTTTATTTAATTATTAAATTTTGTAAACCTATTTGTTTATAAAGTTAATATTTTTGAATAAGATGTATTGATTTCTAAATTCTTCTTTTCCCTTCTTTTCCTTTTCGGGGACGAAAAGTTTTGAGTGGGGGAGAGTGTAACGACCTGTAAATTTTGATAAATAAATGGGTTAATTTAATTAAGATTTTGTAATTAAATTTAGAAATAAATAAAAATTTATAATTTATATTGAAGTAAATGTTAAAAATGAAATGCAACCATGGAAATTAAAGCTAAGTATTAACAATTGAAATGAAATTACGATTAATTGAAGAAATGAGAATTGTTATACTAGGCTAAGAATTGAATATAAGAAAACAAATGGGAATATGTATTAACTAATGAAATGATATAATTAGTGGCGATTGAATGAATTCAAAGTTACATTAACCGATGAATTCAAAGTTCACAAAACAAGAGCGATTCCGGGCCAATGAGGTAGTCCCTCTTATCGGACACATCCCTTCGATGTTATACTTTGACTTTTGGATTGATTCGGTGGCCACTTTTTATTTTTGATTTTGGGGGTGTGGCTCGAGGTGAGCGGTAGTTGCGCGCTATGCGTCACCACCAATCCGGATAGTAATTGGTATATCTATCCTGGCATTGCCTAGTTGTGCGTGTCACCTACCCTAGCGTGCCTTGTACGAGTTTGATTTGTGTCGTACCTATGGAGTATCCTCTGGTAGCCTCCCGATCAGGAGGTATTACGGTACTGTATAGACTATTGGCACTATTACGTGTTAAGGGGAATATTGGTTCACTCCTTAACGCCATTTAAAAGTAAGTTTATTTTACTATTAGACACTATTATAATAGCGAAATATTTATACATAGTAAATAGTTTAACGAATTCTTAGGAGATGTGAATCCCGAGCATCTCTCGAGTTACTGCACTCACATTAGACACTGGATAGGAGATGTCAAATCCCGTAAACATCTCTGATGACGTTTCACTCATACTATTTATTGTTGATTTAACTTACATAAGATCTTTTACTTCTGACTTGAGTGTTTTGTTTTTTCAAATTCGCTCGGGTCAGTCTGAGCATTTCAGGATTTGAAGATCGTATTCTGGAGGACGAAGACGAAGATTTATTATTATTGGTTATTATAGTATTCCACTATATTCTCACTGTTCCGCTGCATTATTAATATTCTCTGGTATGTATAACTCTGATATGTATTGTATAAGTATAAATCGAAAATTTTATAAAACAACTTCATGAACTATTTATTTGATTAGATTCTATTTTGTTTTTTCTTTCTCTGCTTTTTCTTATTCACCCCATAACAATCCGCCCTTCTGTATGGTTTAAGTGTGACGTGTGTGGTTTATCGTCGATTTAAAGCATACGAAATGGTGGGATGTTACACTATTAGTGCATCTTATAATATTTGATGTTATTCAAATCCTAAAAATTAAATTCACTATATTCCTTATACTGCCATGTGCTGACTATTTTGCATGATTTGTAGTATATTCTTATTTCTCATACATGGACTTCGAATGTAGGAGTCCCAAGTATGTATCTTATTTTTTTATTGAACAGAATAGGAAATTCAAGTTGTGCATTGTGGTTTCTTGTTGGTTTTTGTTGAGACACTCGTCTCTAAAGAATTAATTATGTCCATCCTGTAATGTTTTCCAGGTGCAATAACTTAGTATCCATTGAGGTATGTTTACGAATAAAATCACGTTTTAAAAAATTTGAACCTTTCTCGAAATATAAGTATAGTTGTAAATATTTGATATTTTTTTCCAATGTTTGATCTTTTCTTTAAAAAATGAATTTATTTTTGAGAAAATATGTTTCTTTATTAGTATTAACTTTATGTATTCATTTTCTATTATTCACGTCTATTTTTTGTTAGAAAATTGTTTTGACCAAACCTCACTTGAGTCGGTTTGATAACATCATGTGCTATTTGTTACTACAGTTTTAATTCTAATTAATCTTATTATTTGTGTTTCAAGTTTGCAGTAATACTAATTTGTTATATTAATCCAAGATTACGGTGCAAACTCAAGCATGGTTCAAGTTTGACACGCAGGTAGTGCATGACTAATTCACATGTTTATTTCTTGTTTTCCCAGGTTCAAGTTGACATTGCAAAAAAAGAAATGCAGCATATGGTTTTAAGCTGAAGTCTAAAAATTTGGGTTTTCAAGATTCCATGAAGTTTTTAAGGTTTTTACTATACTATTTCTTAATGGTTTTACTAATTAAAGATCTGAATTAAGACTATACCACTTAATGATTGTACTAAAGATCTGAATTATGCTGCAAAAATGAATGTATGAACCATTATTTTGATAGATTATTAACACTTTAATTGATATATGTTTATTTTGGTATTATGTTATTCAGTTTGTATTTGCCATCATATTTAATTTTGAATGATTGTAATATTGCATGCAATAATTGTTTGTTGTAATCAATAATAGAGGGATTTGTTCGCATCGGTTTCTAACAACAACCGATGCAACAAGTTCCTTTGTTGCATCGGTTTTCATTACAACCGATGCAACATGTTCCTTTGTTGCAACCGTATTTTGAATCAGTTGTTAGTAACAACCGATGCAAAAAGGACCATTTTGCATCGGTTTTAGAACTGATGCAAAACTGTTAAGCCTGTTGCATCGGTTGCATGTGCCTCGGTTGTAAAACTGATGCAACAGGGGGTGAACAACCGATGCAAATGGCTTGTTTTGTAGTAGTGAAAGAGAGTAACAACTGGTATTTAAAAAGAAAAAGAAAAGAAAACGATTTTCATTTAGACCAGCATGTATGTGATATTAATATAAGTTGTATCGGATAATACTATGAATGTTATGTGTTATTTGCATGTTTCATCGACCATATCATTGTTTTTTGTTGTTTTATAATGTTATCGGTGATACTATTTTATTTTGTTGAGAAATATATGTTTCATAGCATGTTTGGTATTGTCGGAATGAATGTAATTGATGTTGAGTTTGAGGGTTAGAAATATTATAGAACTGTTACAAAATTGCCTCATAAATGGCGTCGGAGTGATGTCGGTAAGGTGTGGGTAACTGAAAATTATATTTTAAATTAGGTGTCGCTAAGGCGTCAGAAAATGACGTCCGAAAGGTGTCGGAAAAATGGCGTCGGAAAGGTGTCAGAAAATACTTAAGGACGCAACCAATAATGGCTGTTCAGTTGCTAAACAAGCCACGAAGCAATCAGGTGTGGTTTGTTCACTTCCCCGTGGTTCAGTGAACAGGGGTTGGTGAGTATAACGATGAAGACCTCACCGTTATAAACCAACTGATTTTTTTTTACTGATCTGTGGCTATTTGGCACCTTACCTAATTACGGAGCTCATTTGGTCAGTCCAATAGCATGAGAAAGTGAAGTGAACAAGCCACATTGTTGGTAATGATCTAACGCATGATGTCAGAAAGACGTTGGAATTTTTTTTTTCATGCTAGTTTTATCGATGCTAAAATGGCATTGGTATGGCATCGAAAACACGTTTTCCGATGTCATATATACGTCATTTTAATGTCGGAAAACCAATTTTCTGTTGTAATGAATACAATGTATACAAATTAAATTCGACCATGATCTAGTAGATCTCAGATTTGTTATAGTTTCTAAGAGAGAAACTTTCAAAAGCCTCCACCATGTTGCTTTTAAGTCTCGTATTTATAGTAGAAATTATCCACCATAGTCATTAGATCATAAAATACAAGGTAAGAGTTTGGATCCAAGAAAACAGAAAAGAAGAACGACTTAATCGGGAACACACAGACCATATCGATTCCGGTCATAATTTTGATCGGTACTGAAAAAATTCACTTAGTGCCAAAATATCCCCATCATATACATCTTTTCAACTTACAATCGGACGACCATAGTCAAGAATCTATCGGTGCCGGATATAATTATGATCGGTACCCATTAAAATTGACTTTTCCCTTTATGAATTCAAATTTCTTGTGTGACTTCATATCATCATTCTGAGCATGCCTTTAAGTTGTTGATTCATTTTTTCTTCGTCTCGATGTACAGATTCGCTTAGAAGTTATTTGGTTTAAACACCGGATAACGTTAACCAAATTATGTTGGTACCAACCAAATTATGGTTTGTACCAGTTAAACCATGCATTTTTGAAACTTAGCCAAATTTTTAAGGCTGTGTTTGGTTTGCCTTTTTATTTTTGGGTTTTCGTTCATACAAAAATGCATAAAACGTATGTACATTGTTGAAAACGACCAATTTAGAAAACGAAATTAACGTACAAAATAGAAAACAACTTTTTTCATGTTTTGAAAAATAATAGAAATACGAGAAACAATCCATTCTTCTATCGTCCTTCCATCCCTCTACCGTCCCGCTGCCGTCCCTCCATTTTTCTTCAATCACCTCCATCATCGCTTTACTCCTCTCATGTTTGACTTACATATTTGAAAACGGAAAACAAAAAATTCGTTTTCAAACCAAACTCTATCTTAGTTTCTTCAATCTTGCATCTTTTAAACTTCTGGACTCATTTCTTCATTATTGTAGTCCAATTTAAGTCTGTCCCTAGACTGTGTAAAATTCACTGGTAATAGTAGTATATGTTAAAAAATTTATCTAACCCTGCATGAAAAAGATTGCGGCCTCCCAACATAATTAATGAATGAATTAGTCTAAAAAGTAAAGTGGTTACTTTCGAATTCATGATATGATGTAGGTATTGATGTTTGAGATAGATAGTTGGAGGTGGTAAGAGGAATGATATTTCAACAAAAAGGAAGTGGAATTAGAAGATTACAAATACATATTTCGAATGATTGGATGAGCATGTGTCAGCAAGCTTCACCTTCGAACAGTTGAGGCAAGTGTTAGGGTAAATGATGATGGAAAGGATTGGATGAAATACCACAATTTTGTATCAAGGATAATGAAAATTTGAGCGATCGGGATTGAAGAAGAATCAACGAATGGGATGAAAATTTGAGCAACGGGGATTAGAGAAGAATCAATAAATCATGAGATGAAAATTTGAGCGATGCTTAGCAAAAGATTGAATTTTAAGTAACAACTAGGAAATAGAAGCAGAAAGGAGAAAATAAAACATTGAGATATTGGGGTAGAATAGTCATTTGTGTTTGTTAAAATAAAAAATTTGAGAGGAGGAAGGGCTTGCATTTTTGAAATAATGAAAAAAATCTAACCAGATTTTTGGGATCATGTTTTTAAATTTAATGTAACATATGAGAAACAACTCTAAAGTGTTTTTAGGTTTAATAGAAAAAATTTAAGAAAAATTTAGTTTTAAGGTTGTTTTTTAGTTCTAAGAATGCTTTCTTATGTAAATCATAAAATGATAGCTGTAGCTATCATTTTTTATTTGCACTAAAAAATGTCTTTTAAAAAGAAAAATTATTATCTTCAAGATTAATTTTTTTTTACAACTTCTTCTCCATACCTATTTTCCTTCAGTATAAATATAATTCTAAACAAACAAGAATAATATTGGAAGATGATATATAAACACCGAATGTTAGACGCTCAGACCGTTAAGCAAAATAATTATAAGAACATAAATAAGGTACGCTAATGTGAACATAATTCAAATGACAAGATACATAGAATAGCACATCGCTAATGTTCATTTGTTGTATACTCCGTGCCCTCGTGTAATCTACCCAAATGACAACCATTCATTAATAATAAATAAATGATAATCTTCTTGCTTTCGAAATGAAACGTTATTGTCATTTCTGTCTAATACAAACTGTAAATTGGAATATCAATTCGCCATCGTCAGTCTCACAACAAGCTCCAGAAGGCAAGAAAAGAGACATGCATTTATCGTTAATTCCCATCCATCTTCTTATACAAATCATATGAGACGATGTGATACTCCACGCAACATCCCTACAGTCTAGACCTGCAGTGATCTCAAAGCACAAATCCTCAGCAGCCGATTTAGAGCCCATGCACAGCAAACTTACATAAAACCCATCTGCATTGCTTTCACATACAAGAAGAAAGCAACGACCGTCTTCACCAGCAACTAGCATACTGTTAAAACCGTTCGTACAAAAAGTGCAATTGAATTCTTAGCCATACTGAGCTTCACACCACATCACTGGGTGACGTTGTTCGACGTGTGAAGCAAGCTCTTCGACGGTCGCTGACTGAAAGGAACACCAACCGCCATGAGGGCAGAAGAAATTAGGATCAAACGGACAGTAAAGCTCGTGAGATAATTTATCGTAATACAGATACTTTTCTTTGCATCCAAATGGAGAATTAGGGCAAGAAACAGTTGCGCACTGAAGAATAGCGTCAAGAGCTGGACAACTGGTCAGGTTGGATGAACACAAGTGCATTTTCCTGCTGTCTCGGTAATGCATCCACCGCAGACAAAATGTATTTCTTCGCACTGCGAAAATGGAAGTACATCAAGTTGATCAGGAATGTAAATCGACATGCATGAAGTTGAAATTGTTTACCTGAAAAAACGGCGGTTCCAAAGGATAGTCACAGATATGGCAATTGAAGAATTTAGAGTCTATCGTCACAGTCAATTTGTTACCTTCTGCTACGTTTGCATCATTTCCATCTTCCATGATTTGACTTGTTTTTGCGATTGACGGCATGAGGTAACATATTATTATTTCCTGTCCATTATATATCCGTGTTCGTTTGAGGATATGGAAAAAGTTGGGCTATTGAACTTCTGATTTGATAAACGACTCTTTGAATTCCGTGTTTTTTTTTCCTCCTTCATTTCCAATTCAGATTTTGTTTCTTCCAATGAATACGATTAAACGCTTACGTACCATTTATTTTTGTTAAGGTTTTAACAATACGACTTTGGTTATGTTCACACCATTTTTTTTTTTTTTTTTTTTTTTTTTTTTTTTTTGAGTTTATAAGGAGCTAGGCTAGGCAGCTAGGAGCCTTTCACGGTTACCAATTTTTTGTGTCTGCTGGTGTACCAGTTTAAAACGATTATAGGAAGAGTGGAACAAAATTAAAAACAGAAGGTTCGAAGAACGGCGGTTGAATAAGGGTGTCAATTAAACATGTTCAACACAATCCAAACTCAATTTGATGAATTTTGATTCAAAACAGATTGGCTTTATCGGGTTAAAGTATAGATTTTATAATCCGTACCAAACCCAAGTCGAGGTTCAATTTGATTGGATCGGTTCAAATCCAGTTGGATAATGTAAATCAATAAATTGGCTTAACGCACTTGTTGAAGTTATGGAGAATCAACGTCATACATCGTAATCGTTGGTTAAGTTTTGTATAAGAATTTAGATTTGAATTTTTGTTAGTTCCAAATTTTACATGTAGAACCTCAAGTCTTGATACGACAAAAACATCAACTTGAAAGGGAAATGCCAAAAAAAAGTACAAGGATTTTATAGTGGCTCGGCGTTGTCTACATTCACTTTATTTAGTTATTATTATTGGTTTTCACCGATGCCAAAGAAACTTACAACATAAACTTGGAATCTACTTCAGATTTGAGTTTAGAAATTGGTAGCGAAAAAAGTTGGATCCCTTTATATGGTGACGTTCTCTTATATTAAAGGATTAGCTGAATATGTTTCAGGAATCTAAATATTACTCCAACTTCTTAGAGATTTTGGCCAGTGAAATTCTCGCTCAAATCCCCGAAAGTAGGTAAAAAAAAATCAAATTTATTGCAGCAATAAATATAGTGTCGATAGGTATCGACCGATGGTCCATCAATCATGTGACGACTACCCTATACCACCAGGCACCAGTATCCAATATATTTGTACAGTGCACTGTGACGGTACCCGACCGATGCAAGAAGCTGGTAGTCAAGGTTGTAGAGTAAAGAAAATTCAAACATGGAACCTGTAAAACGTCTCACATCGCATGTATACGATATAATAATCAAGTAGAAGTGTGTAAAACAGACGAGACCAAATATAACTAAGCAAACAAAAACAATCAGAATACATAGATTCATCACAGTTATACAAAACAAATTAATGGAGTTTACGCAACCAAATCTCCAAAATAAACCCTACAACTATCTCTAAGCAATACAAGTATTGACAAAGCTTCACGGTACTGCAGGGTGCAATATAAGCAATAGTAAGCTTCAAAGTATGATATATGAAAGCGTAGCCTCTTGCTCGCACTCCTTATAGCTCCATTCGCTATCCATGCCTATTATATATAATATACTCATCTAATAGTACCCGACACAATAAAAAACAAAACATAAAACCTCGGCTTAGGCAACAGTCTAGTGTAAATGATACACCATCTCAAAATACTATAAAATTGTATATAGTAAATAGGGGCATAGAGTATGAATATCCATACCTGACATGTTCCTACAACCAAAGAGTTAGCAAATAAACACATTGTATGCCAAACTATTTTCACAAGTGGAAAATACAAGGCATGGGGTATCACACAACATATGAAACACACAACAAACATAACATCTATTACACCGCCCTGCATCTTTCACTAAATTGCTTCGTATATACAATAACTCTTACAGTTGCTCAACTCATTGCCTACACAAATCGCTAGAAACTAGACACATGAAGATGTCCAGCAATATGGATACACACACTACCCTAGGTACGTATAGACAACCTCGTCCCACTAATAGCACCACAACCTCAGAGTTATCCATCGATCCCTTAGCATACGTACCGGTAGCAGAACTAACTTGCAGATCCTCCACTCATGCCCATACAGCTGGCTAAGGGATGGACGAACACAGACATCATACAATATGGATAACACAAACTACCTTGGGTATATATAGACTACCCTACCCTACTAACAAGCATTACAACCTCATGTTCTACTCCACGAGCTATCACATAGAACTCATCCTCTCAGTCTATCAACAAATGCCATAGTCACTCGCAACATCGATTCACCATCTTCGTAATGCCTCTAAAGACCCATCGTAAGTCATAAAGCCATCATAACAGGGTTCCAGAATCGTCGTCATCATGTTGAAGCGCTATGCCATCACTACACTAGTCACCACAAGCAATCCAAGGTCATCCAGGGTCATTTGGAGTCGTCTACTTCACTCCATATCACCCACTAAACCCTTGGAACAAGTCTTGAAGAAATCCTGAAGATTCGCTTCCAGCAGAATTTTTTTTCCAAACCCTAAGTTTAGCCCGGGTAATTCCATAGCCCAACCCCAAGTCAGGACCAGAGTCACTTTAGCAGAACCCCGAAGTAAGGCCTTAAGCGGCTCCAAGACCACCGAACCCAATTTCTTGCTCGGGTGTGACTCGAAGTAACCACCCCAAATCCCGAGCACTACATGGAGCAACCACTGAACCACTTTTCTTGCTCAGCAACCGAATGATAGCATTACCAGACAACATTTGTTGTTTGGTTCTTCCCCATGACGATCCGAAGCAAGACCCATGCAAACCTCCCATTAGACCGAAGTGTGACTCCAAGCACCACCGGGCAGAAATGTTGTAATGGGTCAAATTTCCAATTTCTGTTGATTTCACCGTTATGCTCCATTCTTCAAACCGCATGCATTCCACACAATTGATGAAACTCCCAACTTCCTAGAATCTATTCATTGTAGTCTAGTTTTACGGTTCCTACCTATAATTCGCTTTGATGTGAGTTTTCAACCATATAAGCAAATACAAAAACGCCATACACGCATCAAACAACATTCAAGCATACAAATCATACAACCAATCATAGCAATCATTATACCATGTATCTATAACACAACCTAACATATTTTGAGGCAACTACACATCCAAATTATAGTTTAGACCATCAAAAATCCATTTATTCACATTTTTACTACATGTAGGGTTTCAAACAACATTAAAGCTTAATTTTGACTTTAAACATGGATCCAAAACATGTTATATCATATAAATACATATATAATATGGTGAGAGATGATAAATCACTCATCAAACCTCCAAAATCTTAATTTTGCATGCAAATAAAGACAATTTCGAAAATGAACTACAAAGGCCAAATTTTTATTCCCTTGTAGATTAGAAGATCACTAATTAATCCCCTTGCTAATTAACTCTTAACCTATGATTTAGACATGATTTGGAGGGAAAATGAGAAGGTTTTGGGTGAAAATGGGTTGAGGAGACTTAGATTTATTTGTGAGATGGTAGAAATGATTTGGGAATATATATTTCAACTAATATAACCCGTAAACCAAAATGAGTAATTGGGCCGCTCCCTAATCTCACTTATTTCCCACTAAAAAACTCCAAAAACAGTCAAACTTTAAATAGCATATCTCCTAGTCAAAAAGTCCAAATCGCTATTATGACCACTCCACGTAAAAGAAAACCATCCTATCTTTTCAAAGGAAGTAGTCTCCGATGCTTTGGCTTCTATCAAAAGTTATGGCCATTACTATTCTACAAGGGCGAAATCGTTTAATAGAATTCCTTAGGGTCAAAAATATCACTACTCAATATCCCTTAAAATTATAGTGTCATACGACCCAATATGAATTTGAAAATAATATTTTATGACCCTTTGATACGTATAATACATGTCGTTACACCCTCATTCTTTAGGAAGTTCTCCCCTGAAATCCCCGACACAAAGGTAAAATTAAGATTAGCTACCCCGCATGCCTAATTTCCACTAACAAACATACCAAACATCTAAGATGCACTTAGAAGCAGAAAATGATATCTATGCCTATCTAGCATGTAGGATATTAAACTACCTTATATGATATCGAAGGTGAAAGTAAATGTGATAAATAGATTGTCTCACCTAGTAAAGAGCTCTGGATAAGCAATCCTCATGCTTTCCACAGTCTCCCAAGTACAATCGACTTCACTTTATCTCCGTTCGGCCTTCATTAACTCTACCGTCTTTCTCCTAAGCTGCTTCGCATCACGTCCGAAGATAAAATAGGCCCATGAGGTATCAAAGCTTCTGATTCAATCTCGATATAATCAAGTTGATTCGGTTCAAGTATCATGCGTGAGCCGTGCATGAAATTCCACAAGTGAGAGGCATAGAACATATTGTGCACATCCGCCATCTTCTGAGGTAAGTCGACTCTATAAACCAAGTTCCAACCCTCTCAAGTATCGAAAAAGGACCAACTAATCTTGGCCCCAACTTCCCTTTAGTACAGAATCAAACAATATTCTTCAACAAAGATATCATGACATACACCATATCACCGATGGAGAACTTTAGGTCATGTCTTCTCCCCTCAACGTAGCTCTTTTTTCATCCTAAGAAGCTTTCATTTATTGTCGAATGATCTCGATATTCTCCGATGTTTCTCTAATCATATGCGGTCTAAGTATCAGTTTCTTGTCCGCTTTCAATCAACATGAAGGAGCATTGAATACTCGGCCATATAACACCTCAAATGGTGCCATAAAGATGCTGACTAATATTTATTGTTGTATGTGAAACCTACCAAGTGCAAATGTTCATCCTACAAGCCACAAAAATTAAAAATGCAAGCTCACAAGAGATCCTCCAAGATACGATTCACCCTCTTGGTCTGCCATTACTTTGTGGTTGATAAGATGTGCTAAGATGCAACTCTGTCTTCAATGCCCCTTTTAAACTCTTTCAAAACCCGCTAATGAACAAAGGGTCTCGATCGCTCATAATGCTCTTTGGCATACCGTGGAATCTCACAACCCACTTCACATACAACTCAACCAATTTGGATGTCATTATACTAGAATTTACGGGTTTAAAAATAGCACTCTTCGTTAATCAATCGACAATGACATAGATGCATTCGTACCCTCCTCTGGTCCTAGGCAATCCATCGATGAAGTCCACCAAAATTTGTTCCTATTTGCACTTGAGAATCTTGAGTGGTTGCAGCAAACCACTCGGCTTCTTCTACTCTACCTTTACCAACTGACAGTTCATGCACTTTCGGATGAATGCCCCTACGTCCTTTGTTATCTTTTTATAATAAAATGTCTACCTCATATCATAGTACATTTTACTGCCGTAGAGATGTATAGTCAATCTCGAATGATGGTATTCTCATAGCACCTCTTGCCTCAATCCATCGACATATAGAACAAATAATATACCATCCTTATGGAGCCAACAATCACAGTCTAACCCATACAGCTTCATCTCCTCAGACTATACTCATTCCTCTGTTTTTGCCATGATCTCTGTCGGTCTAGCCTCTCGTCTCTGACTAGTACTGATCTGCTCAATCATAGTAGGTATGATCTGTTAGCCCTTGAGAAGGATGGTTTTGATGACAACACCCTTAGAATAAGTTTATAAAATATAAATACTAACATTATAGTTTAGATATATATGTATATGCAGGATCTAACCATGCAGGTATCAAGAATGAAGACTGTACAGTATAGAGATTCAAGATATCAAGATTGAAGACTCATGAGTACCAAGATTATCAAGAGTTCAAGATTGTAATTTAATTAGGAATTTTGTTAAAACTCCTAGAAAAGCACTGGCATCTTAAAATCCAATTTATTCATGGAATGGAATCCACTTCGAGCATGTTAAAGGGATGGAACCCTAAGAAGGATGAAACCTACGAAAAATCTAGTAGAACATTATTTTGTATCCACTAACTTTTATTCAAATGTTTTTTTACAAAATCATATCTTGTTTTCAAAATGATTTCAAAACCTTCCTTTTAAAAGAATCAAAAACAACTATCATGGTTTTAAATATTTTTAGCCTCAAAATAATCTTTATTTTCAAAATCAAATTATCCTTGGTTTTAAACTATCTTTTAATAATAATAATATATTTAAATTTTAATATTTATACTTAGATTTAAAATAAAATTATAGTGAAATTTTATATACATATCAAAATATTATTCTCTATATTCATTTATGTATTTTAACTATAGTTGAGCATATTTATAAAGTTTAAAATCGTTTTAATACAAGATAGAAGTTATTTTCAAAGAAAAACAAATTACCAAAATTTCCTTTGGCATGTCGACAACCTCAAGTACCCCTTGTCGACAAGGTGGCAGTTGATTTCAAAATTTTGAATTTTAAAAGATGTATTTACTCGTCATATCCTTTCACGAATGGACATGGCTGTTGTTCTACTATAAATAGGGGTAGTTTTAAACGAATTTACATTCATATTTTCTCTGATTTCACTCCTCTTCTTCTTCCACTTTTCTTTATATATATTTTTACCATTCCTCTGCCGGAATCACCATAGAATCTAGATCATCTTTGGTTTGATTCTCTATCACTATCTCAATAAGATCTCAGTGCTATTTAGAGTTATAGGTTTCATTGTAATAAATCAAGCGAGAAAAGGTGTGATTGTAGCCTGTGAAATCAATCAAGCGAGAAAAGGTGTGATTGTGGCCTTTGAAATCAATCAAGCGAGAAAAGGTGTGATTGTAGCCTAAGAAATCAATTGGGTGAACTTGTTGCCCGTAAAATCAAGTATCTCTACCCAGAGAATTATGAATCTGGAGTGGTGTACCTCGTGGCCTTGAAATCGAGGGTGTAATTATGCAATTGCTTTTGAAAGGAAATCCGTAATTGTGTGCGGGACTGGATGAAGGCTAACTCCGAACCAGTATAAAATCCGGTGTGTTCTTTCCTTTATTGCTTTTACCTTATTTCTACATCTATGTTTGATTCTGTGATCATATATGTGTCTGAATATTGCATACATTTGTGTTCGAATTAACATAAACTCAAAAAGATTTAGTAATTCCTTAAAACACTATTCATCCCCCATCTAGTGTTAATTCTAGCCTTAAGATCCGTAATCCGCATTTCTCACATTTGATACCGGAGCAAGGTTTTCAAAGTTTCATAATATGATTTTTGAAGAAGTTTTTAAAATGGCTATGTTTAAAATATTTGTTAATACTAGTTTAGAAATATTCAGATCATTATTGTCTCTTGAGTCTGCATACAATCAATATTCAAATTCAAGTTGTCTACCAAAATTATATGATGTGCAGGAAACATGCTTTATGGGTGTTGAGGAATCAATCCACAATGAACAAATTATGAAGATCAAAAAGAATAAATGGATACTCGATAGTGGATGTTCTAGACACATGACTGGCAATCCAAATATGCTGAATGATATAATATACAAAGGCGGAGGACTAGTTAACTTTGGAGACAAATCAAAAGGATATGTGATTGGCAGCGGCTAAGTCGGTAACTCTGAAACTCCTGTTATTACTAGTGTTTTGCTAGTTAAGAATCTGAAACATAATCTGCTAAGTATTAGTCAACTTTGCGATAAAGGATATAAAACTAAATTTGAAAAAGATAAGTGTCACATTGAAGATAATAATTCAACCATGGTATTTGAGGGAATTAGGAAAAAGAATATTTATATTCTTAGTATGAAAATTTCAAATGATAACTTGTGTCTTTTGGCAAATACAAGTGACCCTTGGATTTGGCATAAGACATTTGGACATTTGAATTTCAAACTCTTATCTAGACTGTCAAAACATGATCTAGTAAGAGGTCTCCCTAAAATGAATTTTAAAGTAGATAGTTTATGTGATGCATGCCAATTAGAAAAACTTAGAAAAAGTTCCTTTAAATTAAAAGATATGATTTCAACTTCAAAACTTCTTGAATTACTTCACCTTGATTTATTTGGTCCATCTCAAATTCTGTCAACAAATCATAGTAAATATGTTTTTGTAATTGTAGATGATTATTCTAGATTTACATGGACAATATTTTTGAAACATAAAAGTTATACTTTTGAATGTTTCAAGAATTTTACAAAAAGGATTCAAAATCAACTTTCTCTAAAAATTATGATTACCCGTAGTGATCACTGTGGTGAATTCGAAAATGAAAAGTTTGAGGAATTTTGTAATGAAAAGGGAATAACTCATAATTTTTCATTTTCAATAACTTCACAACAAAACGGAGTAGTAGAACGTAAAAATAGGACGATCCAAGAGTGTGCGAGAACTATGCTTTCAGATAGTAAATTACCAAAGTATTTTTAGGCAGAAGTAGTTGCTACCGCCTGTTATATTTTAAATATAATTTTAATTAGACCTTTAACTGATAAAACATCTTATGAACTTCTTCATACAAAGAAACCTAAGGAATCTTATTTTAGAATTTTTGGAAGTAAATGTTTTATTTTAAATACAAAAGATAAATTTGATCCTAAATCCGACAAAGGAATCTTTATCGGATACTCTAATAAAAGTAAACCATACAGAGTATTTAATTTAAGAACTAACACCATCGAAGAAACAATGCATGTTTCATTTGATGAAAATCTGAAAATTTTTGAAGATACAAATGATGAAGAGGATTTAATCACTCAAAATCAAGAGTCAACTGAAACTAATAATGAAATTAATCATTCTAATAAAAAGATTAAATTTTTAAAAGATCATCCTATAGAAAATGTACTTGGAGATATGCAATCTGTTGTTAAAACTAGAAATCAACTAAGTAAAATGAGAAATGTAGCCTTTATATCAACTATTGAACCCAAAAATCCAAAAGAAGTATCAACTGATGATTCATGGATTTTGGCTATGCAAGAAGAACTAAATCAATTCACTAGAAATGATTTTTGGAAACTTGTTCCTAGACCTGAAAATAAAACTATAATTGGAACAAAATGGATTCATAGAAATAAAATGAATGAACAAGGAGAGGTTGTTAGAAATAAAGCCCGGTTAGTCGCTCAAGGTTATTGTCAAGAAGAAGGAATAGATTTTGATGAAACATTTGCTCCCGTAGCAAGATTAGAAGCCATTAGGATTCTACTTGCTTTCGCAAATCATAATAATTTCAAATTGTATCAAACGGATGTTAAAAGTGCCTTTTTAAATGGTTTTGTAAAAGAGGAAGTATATGTTGAACAACCACCACTTTTTGAAAATGAAAAATTACCAAATCATGTTTACAAACTTTAGAAAGCTCTATATGGTCCAAAACAAGCTCCTAGAGCCTGGTATGATAGACTAAGATCTTACTTATTACAATCAAATTTTGAAATTGGTAAAGTAGATAATACTCTCTTCATTAAATGAAATAAAAATGATATTCAACTAGTACAAGTTTACGTAGATGATATCATTTTTCGATCAACTAATTTTGAAATGAACAAAGAGTTTTCTGAAACGATAACAAAAGAGTTTGAGATGAGTCATATGGGTGAATTAAACTTCTTTCTAGAATTACAAATAAAACAATTAGATAATGGTATCTTTATTAGTCAAGAAAAATATGCTAAAGACCTAGTTAGTAAATTTGGTTTGTCTATTGCAAGTAGAAAACCCACTCCCATGGCAACTAATGAGTACCTAAGTAAAGAAGATCTCTCGAGAGATGTAGATAAAAAATTATATAAAGGAATGATTCGATCACTACTCTATGTCACTCCTAGTAGACCTGATATCATGCATTGTGTTTGTCTCTGTGCAAGATATCAATCCCAACCAAAAGAGACCCACTTAAAAGTCATAAAACGTATTATAAGATATGTTAAACACGCCTTTGATTATGGCTTATTTTATCCTAAAAGTGATTCTTTTGACTTAATATCTTACTACGATGCTGATTATGCTGGTTGTAAATCAGACCAAAAAAGTACAAGTGGAACTTGTCACTTTTTGGGGCATTCTCTTATTTCCTGGTTTAATAAAAAGCAAAACACGGTTTATTTATCAACGAATGAAGCAGAGTATATTTCTTCTATTTTGGCTTGTTCTCAAGTAATATATATGCAACAAACTTTAAAAGATTTCGGTTTAAATATCTCAAAACCACTAATTTATTGTGATAATAATAGTGCAATAAATTTATCCAAAAATACTACTCATCATGCTGGAACTAAACATATTATATCAGACATCATTTTCTCAGAGATAATATAAGTAAGGAAGTAATTACTCTCGATTATATCAATTCTGAGAATCAAATTGCTGATATCTTAACGAAACCCATAAATGAATCTATATTTACTAAATTAAGAAGAGAATTAGGTATTTTTTCAATAACTGAAATATAGAATATAAATAACAAAGTATAATTGAATATTAAATCAAAAATAAATCAAATAACAAAAATATAAAGCATCATGTCGACAACCCCCTCCTACCCCTGTCGACATATAACGATTTTTTTTATTTTTGAAAATTTCCCACCAAAATTCAAATAAGTGGTTATATATTCTTCTTATTTCGAAATTTTGATCATTCTCTCTAGTCTTTCTCTGTTCTAACTTCTGAAAAAATTTAAACAATGGCCTCCCCTTCAAAATCAAACGAAAATTCAACTTTTTCGTTCCTTTCTCCTTCTACTGGACCATTCCAACGAACTGCACTCGCACGAGTAATCAAATGGACGATTTTTTGAAGGATGCACTGCAACTAATGACTGAAGTTCAAGTGGTGCAACTTAGAATGGCCAAAGAACAAGAACGGCAACGTAAAATCCTTAGAAATTTGCAAAAGTTTCTAATGGACAATCAAGCTAATCCGATCTTGATTGATGAAGAATCTTCAAGAGATCAAGTGCAAGAGGACAACGAGGAAGAAGAAGAAGCCTTCATGGAAGAAGAGCATGCTGAAGATGACGACAAAGTCGTTTGCGTTGGTGAAGTGTGCTTCGACAAGGATGGAAATCTAGTCGAACAACATGGAAATTTCTGTTTCCACTACCCAAATTGTTCGGTTCATAGATCCCCCATCTTCAAGGACACATTATTTTCTTTCTCTCTTTCCTGTTGTTATATGTTCTTTCTTTCGTGTTTTACGTAAATGTAAATATAACAATAAATAATTAATAAATGATTTGTGTTCTTCTCTTTGAATTATCACTATTATAAGTATTATCATATATGGATTCTTAGTTAGGATAGTTGGTTATTAAGGACTAAGTTTTAGTTTTAGAATTAAGTGATGATTATTTATGATAACACTATCTTTATAATCACATGTCATATAGTATTAGATTAAAGGGGAGTTATATAGTTTGGAGTTAGTTTTTGTTGATGGCAAAAGGGGAGAAGTATAAAATAGGATAGTTAGGCATAAATTAAAGGGGAGTTATTAGTGTTAGGGGGAGTTATTAGGATAGAAGTAATATTTTATAAATAAAGGTTGTCATCAGCAAAAAGGGAAAGATTGTTAGTCCTTGAGAAGGATGGTTTTGATGACAACAACCTTAGAATAAGATTATAAAATATAAATACTAACATTATAGTTTAGATATATATGTATATGCAGGATCTAACCATGCATGCACCAAGAATGAAGACTGTACAGTATAAAGATTCAAGATATCAAGATTGAAGACTCATGAATATTAAGATTATCAAGAGTTCAAGATTTCAAGATTGTAATTTAATTAGGAATTTTGTTAAAACTCCTAGAAAAGCACTGGCATCTTAAAATCCAATTTATTCATGGAATTGAATCCACTTCGAGCCTATTAAAGGGATGGAATCCTAAGTTGGATGGAACCTATGAAAAATATAGTGGAACATTGTTTTGTATCCACTAACTTTTATTCAATTTTTTTTACAAAATCATATCTTATTTTTAAAATGATTTCAAAACCTTCCTTTCAAAAGAATCAAAAACATTTATCCTGGTTTTAAATATTTTTAGCCTCAAAATAATCTTTATTTCCAAAACCAAATTCTCCTTGGTTTTAAACTATCTTTTAATAATAATAATATATTTAACTTTTAATATTTATACTTAGATTTAAAATAAAATTATAGTAAAATTTTATATACATATCAAAATATTATTCTCTATATTCATTTATGTATTTTAACTATAGTTAAGTATATTTATAAAGTTTAAAATAGTTTTCATACAAGATAGAAGTTATTTTCAAAGAAAAACAAATTACCAAAATTTCCTTTGGCATGTCGACAACCTCAAGTACCCCTTGTTGACAAGGTGGCAATTGATTTTAAAATTTTAAATTTCAAAAGAAGTGTATATTCGTCATATTCTTTCATGAATAGACATGGTTGTTGTTCTACTATAAATATGGGCAGTTTTAAACGAATTTACATTTGTATTTTCCCTGATTTCACTCCTCTTCTTCTTCCACTTTTCTTTATATATATTTTTACCATTACTCTGCCGAAATCACCATAGAATCTATCTAGATCATCTCTAGTTTGATTCTCTATCACTATCTTAACAAGATCTCAGTGCTATTCAGAGTTATAGGCTTCTCTGTAATAAATCAAGCAGAAAAGGTGTGACTGTAGTGTTGGATACGCTTCTACCACCAATGAATCAAGATGAGGAAGGAGACACCTAACTGTTCGGAGCCGAACCAGCTCACGACCGGACCAGAGTCTACAAGCTACCGGTCCATGCCTTACCGATGCCGAACCAACCATCTCCCCGAGCCAACATTGCCACCAAACCAAGGATACTCCACCTTTCCCCGAACCAAGTGTCACCAATGCCGAACCGACACACTTCCCACACTTACCGGACCAATCCCCTCTCCACTAACCACCGAATCAACCTTGGCCGGACCAACCTCCACCGGTCCAACTCCATCCCCATGCACTGCCGGACCACTCACCACCGAACCAACCTCCTGCCGAACCAAACCATCTACCACCTACCACCGAACCAAGGTGTACCGAACCGACACTACTAGGCCAGATTGCATCAGCCCAGGCCCACCAGCAGCTATATACATCCAGGACCCCTGCCCCCAGCCTCACTCTATAAATAGAGGGGCAGGGGTACAACAATGGTGGACAGATTTGAGAGCTCAAGCACGAATAAAACTTTCAAACAACTTTCAGTTACTTGTAATCAAAGCTTTGTACTTGTAATCTGAATAGAAAAGGAGAATAACATATAAAGTGGACGTAGGCACGTTCTGGCCGAACCACTATAAATATGGTGTCTTTTACAGTTTAGTCCATCTATTTCATATATCTGTATACATCACCCAAACCATTAAAAACAACATATAATCAACTAAATCATACGACTTAGAGGTGTTTGCCCATTTTTTGTGCAAACATTTTTGGTGCTTTCACTGAGAGCAGGAGCCCGAAGCTTCAGCTTCCCCCACTTAACCCTTTTTCTATCAGCATCGTTCATTGCCTGGAAAACATGCCTCCCGGACGGAAGAAAGATGCTAACAAAGGAAAGAACATCGCAACTGTCAGTATCCCAGATCCAGTGTTCAAAGACCAAGACAATCGTCCAGTTCCAACAGTAAATTTAAATCAGGCAAATCCGATAGCCTCTGCTACGGAACAACCAATTACAAGGGCGGATCTGGACAGGGTTGTGGCTGAAGTAACTAACCGCTTCGCATCTCAACAAGAAGCCATAGTGGATCAACTCATGTCACGCTTAAGGGATGTCGAAGAAACCAACCGCAATACTGAATCATGGGGTGAGTCCCAGTCTGGAGGATCTAGGAGACGACAAGGGTCTTTCTTCTTCGAAGAGGCTAACAACAGAAACAGATATGGTAGGAGTCGAGCCCGGACTCAGCCCGAATTCCGACTCGAGGAAACGCTTGGAACCAAACCCAACGGGGGAGGTACCAGGCAAGGGTCGGATGTAGCTGAGCCCGCCATGCTACCTAACCATAGAAACACCAAGGAACGGGCCCGAGCTGGAGTCCAGCCCGAAGTTGGACCCGAGGAAGTGCTGAGAAGAGAACCCGGCAGGGAAAGATCAAGGCAAGGGCCAACTGTGGCTGACCCTAGCATGCCCCCGGAAGACCAGAGGCAGCCATTAGAGAATGTTAGGAGTGATATACGATACCATCCCTACAGGTCATCTGGACGGAATCAATCCCGCCGGGAAGAACCAAACTCATTTCTATCCGCTCCAAGTTCTGATGAAAGGTTGGAGCGATTGTTCAGAGAGTGCGTCCAACGGGACCAAAGAGATAGAGGGATAGGCGTTAGGGTAACCAGCCCCTTCACCCGTAATATCGAAATTGCCATCACCCCCCGAGAATGGAAAATGCCAACAATGGAACCTTACAAGAGAACCTCTGACCCCGTCGTACACCTACAAAGATACACACAGCATATGCTCATGAGAGGAGCAACAAAGGGAGTATTGTGTAAATGCTTCCCACTATTCTTGGCAGATCTAGCTACCTCCTGGTTCTGCCACCTACCCCAAGGGTCCATCAGCTCGTGGGAAATGTTGAAAGAAAAGTTCATCAGCCAGTTTCGCATTCATGTGGAACAACCCAAGGACGCTTATTCCTTATCTAATATCAAACAAAAGCCTGGAGAGATAGTGCAGCAATATTTAACCCGATTCAATGCCGCAGCGGCTGCAGTTCAAGATGCCGATGAGAAACTTATCCTAACGGCCCTCTGCAGTGGCGTGCACCCGGATACTAAATTTGCTAGAAGACTAACGAAAGAAAAACCAGCTACTTTACCCGATTTCTTTCGTGAAGCTGGAAAGTATATGAGACTTGAAGACGCTGCCACTGAGAGGCAGTCGGGACAACAGGCTAAGGAAACTCCAGACAGGGTTCCCGCTGCAGTAAAGGATATTCGGAGAATGACTCTAGAGACAATGCTGGGGGCAAGAAGGGAGAAAAGCGCTTATATCGACCAGGACCAAGATTTGACCCTTACACTCCTTTGAATGAAACAATCGAAAACATCTTCCTAGCAACCCAAGACGAAGTTAGATACAAGCGCCCCTGCACAAGAAGGAATCAGATAACGCACTCAAGTCTGGAAAGTTTTGCCGCTTCCACGAATCCCATGGACATGACACCAATGAATGCCACCATCTCTGGGACTTGATTGAAGAACACATCAGAAGGAAAAGACTAGAGCGCTATGCGAAAGGTCAGAACAGGACTTCGACTCCTGCCGATGAGAATCCAGGTCTACCCCTCCCGGAAGTAGGCGGAGGAAATCGCAACACCAGCGGCTCTAGTCAAGAGAAGATAGTGGTCCATACCGTATCAGGAGGACCACACATCGCCGACAGAAGATGGGGAGAGATGGAAAGATACAGTAAGTCACTTAGAAACGATGAAGGCTACGTTAATTCTGTTATGGAAGAACGCCACCCGAAACGGAAAGAGAATGACGACATCACATTCAGTAGGCGTGATCTAGAGGGAAGGCAGTACCCACACATGGATCCTATGGTCGTCTCTGCCTGGTTCGGTCCAGCTAAAGTTTTTCGAATTTTGGTAGACACTGGGAGCTCAGTAAATATCCTATTCAAGCATGCTTTCGACAAAATGAAGCTGTCAATGAAGGATGTGTCTCCCTGCAACAAACCACTACATGGTTTCACTGGAGATGCGAAGATGCCCCTTGGGCAACTGGACCTCTTTGTTGAAATAGGAAGTCATCCCCGCTCCGTTGTGCGAAAACAAACATTTGTACTAATAGAGAACCACTCGGCCTACAACGCCTTTTTGGGAAGACCAGCCTTGTCTGACTTCCAAATTGTCCTAGCCCCATGGTGCCTGAAGATGAAATTTCCAACAGATAACGGAATAGGAGAAATGGAGGGAGATCAAGCGCTGCTCGAGACTGCTATGTAACTGAACTTCGCAATAACCGTAGAAAAGATAAAGGGAAAAATGCATAGACTACTCTCTGCATGAAAAACTTGGAAGCATAGCAACTAAAGAAAGCCCCTCCTCTTCGATATACCAGTGATCCTTTCAATAAATTAGACCCCAGGGATAAAGAGGAGGAGGCCACCGCCTAGCCTGCAGAGGCTATGGAATTCGTAGCTGTAGACAAATATGACTCAAGTAGACTATTGAAAATCGGATCTCAACTAAAAGAAGAATTAAAGGATCAACTCATTGATTTTCTTCGCCACAACATGGACGTATTTGCATGGACGCACGCTGACATAACAGGAATCTCCTCAGACGTAGCATGCCACGTGTTGAACATCGATCCCACCAAGGTGCCAGTAAAGCAGAAAAAGAGAAGCATGAGGGCAGAACGATCAGCAGCCCTCGAGGAAGAAGTAAAGAACCTACTTGCCAATAACTTCATACGAGAAGCCATCTACCCAGAATGGATCGCCAACCTGGTACTGGTAAAAAAGGCTAATGGGAAGTGGCGAACATGCATCGACTTCTCCAACTTAAATGACGCTTGTCCAAAGGACTGTTTCCCACTCCCCGAATCGATCAGCTCGTGGACAGCACAGCCGGACACGAACTCTTATCCTTTATGGACGCATACTCAGGATATAACCAGATCCCTATGCACGCCCCCAATCAAGACCACACTAGTTTCATCACTGACCGGGGATTGTACTGCTACAGAGTAATGCCTTTTGGACTTAAAAACGCCGGAGCTGCTTATCAGCGCCTTGTCAACAAAATGTTTGCGAAATTAATAGGATGAACTATGGAAGTTTATGTGGATGACATGCTGGTAAAATCGAGGAAAGCCAACGATCATATAAACCATCTGGAAGAGATTGTAACATCCCGCCTTTTCACACACTTTAAACGACACACGTGCCAATTCAAAGCATACGCAAGGGCGGATTGTTATGGGGTAAATAAGAAAAACAGAGAAGGAATAAAACAAAACAGAATCTCACAGCGGAAGGATAAAATATAATAACAAATATACAGTTCATAAACAGTTTACAAAAGCTTGATTTTACTTATACAATGAATATCAGAGTCACACATACCAATACGAAAATGCAGCGGAATAGAAAGAGTGTGGTGCAATACTATATATATAAAATAATACTGAATCTTCGTCTTCGTCCTCCAAAGCTAAAACCTGCTATCCTGAAATGCTCGGACTGACCCGAGCGAATTTGAAAAGACAAAAACACTCGAGTCAGACTAGAATATCTTATGTGAGTTAAATAAACAGAAATAAATATGAGTGCAGTAACTCAAGAGATGCTCGGGATTTACATCTCCTAAGGATCCGTTAAACTATTTACTATGTAGTATATTGCGCTATTATAATAGTGTCTATTTATAAAATAAACTTACTTTTTAATAGCGTTAAGGGGTTACCCATATAGCCCTTAACACGTAATAGTCCCAGTAGTCCGTCCAATATCATAGTCCCTCCTGATCGGGAAGCCACCAGAGGATACCACACGGGCTACGGGAGAAATCCAAACTCGTACAAGGCGCGATAGGGTAGGTGACACGGCACAACTAGGCAATGCCAGGGTAGATATACCAATTGCTATCCAGGCTGATGGTAACGCGCAGCGCGCAGCTGCCGCCCACCTCGAACTAACTCCCCCAAAAATCAAAATCTAGAAGTGGCCACTGAATCAATCCAAGTCAAAGTATAATATCGAAGAGGAGCGTCCGATCAGAGGAATGACCTCATTGGCCTGAGAATCGCTCCTGTTTTAGCCACCTTATGCCAACTCACGGGAGTTGGGTCCACGTATTTACCTTACAGGAAACGTCGCCACCACCTACTTCATTCTGGAACTCCACCGCGTACACGGTTAGTCAAAGTGGTTTTCGGTATCGACAGAGAGTATGTCCATATCCGATCCCGGTCTCTTTGCCAACCCATCGTTATTATAACACCGCGGTTATTTAAAACAGTTTATACCTTTAAAACCAGAATATAATCCATTTCAAAACCATAATATTACGATATCATTCCAAAACCCAAAACCATATTTTACCACTTATCCCAAATATAATTCCTTTCCAATAATAAAAAGGCTTTAACTTCATAATATCTGAAAATCGAATATTTTCAAAGCATAATATTTTTGGAAATCCATAATTTCAAACCATAACTTTTAAAACTCAAATGGTTTGGATATTCAACGGTATATGAATTTCAAAGGCTTAACTTTACTGTCACTTTGTAAAGAAATAAGTTATATGGCTTTATGGAAATATTTCTTTATCTAAAGTTAAAACCATAATTTAGATATCACTCTTAAGTTCCAAAACCATTTCAATTTCCATATATATAAATCCATTGGAGTATTAATATTCAAAAACTAAAATTGGAATATATTCTTTCAACAAATTAAATGTTTTATTATTTAGTTTGAATATTCACATAAATCCTTAAACAACTCCAATTTCTAGTAATAAAACATATGTATTTTTCGATTCCAATTATATTAGAATATTTTTCCAATTCAAATTCATATTAGAATATTCATTTCAATTTATCTTGGAAAAAATCCAATTATAAATATCATATCTTAAATTTCCAAACTTAACATTTAAACATATGATATAAATTTATCCAACTCCATTTTCTAAATTTTCTTCCATTTTACTAAGGGAATTTATACACCTTTTTATTTCAAAATTTCCAACTTTTCATGTACATAAATACGGAAGAAAAATATTTATACAGTATAAAATTTAAGATTATTATAAACCGTATTCCATCCAAACCATAGAAATCACATTAAAATAGTTATATATAGACCGCGGTGCCTGTATATAATTTTCTATCCTATGGTCAAGTGATACGGATATTTATCATTTCAATCCGCAATTTAAAAATAAACTTTGCGGTTTTATCATTTCAAACCACAATCCCGAAAAATGAAAAATGCATACTAACTTGCAGTTTAATAATATCCAAATAAAACATCCATTCAACAACACATCCATCATCCAATCACAAACATCAATCAATATCAGTCAATAACCATATATGTTTGGTAATATACAACAGGTAATAATTTGCAGTTTTATCTCAAATTATATTTATCAACTATTAATCTAACAGTTTATATTCAGTGATAATTTATATAACTGTTAACTAGCAGTTCATATGCAAACAATAATTTCTAACAGCCAATTAATACGCAATAAATCAATTAAATTTACAGTTAAATTTAATAAAATGCAATTCAACAGATATGAATGAAATAACATGCCAAAAGCTCATAAATAAATTTCTATTCATTTCTAAAATTTATTTAACAAACATAAAAGCTTCTAGTAATTGTGAGTGGGTTAAAACACTCACCTTTGGAATTTAAATCGAATTTAAATTCGATTTAAACCCAAAATTGCACAGTCTCCAAATCGATCCAAACCAGAGTCATCAGGTCCGGAATTAAATTACGATCCTAACAAAAGAAATTTCGTGTGAATCCGACTTCGTATGAGAAAGATATTAAGGTTTGAACAACTGAATTTGAAATAGAAAAAGAAATAAAAATGTACCATATTTGCGCCACGTCATCATCCCTCCCACTCGGCTACAGGAACATGAAGATGAAGCCGAACGTGAAACCCAAAACGTGCTCCAACCCTACAAATTCGCACCTCTCCAGAGGCCACGAGGCATCGATCAGAGGTGACCGGGACGTGCGCCTCTCAGCGCTCGACTTTCGGCTAGGACGCGGCCCTCTCCAGCGCCACCATTTACGCGCAAAACGAGAAAAACTGCCGCGACTTCAAGGCCTGATCTTGGCGAATCCGTGACGTAATACGACAAATCAACCGTTGGATGTGTAGATCTCGTAGAGCTCTACAACTATGCTTTTGGAAGTTTTCGAATTCGATGAACGGATGAAGAGAAATCAGAGGAGGAAGGTGATGAATTTTCGGCCATGGAAAAATAAGTAGAGGGGCGGCTAGGGTTCTGAGAATATTAAAATATTATTTTATCGTTTTGCGTGCCTATTTATAAGGTTAGGTCCAAAATAGTCCGAACTCCAAACGCAGCGTGCCGCCAGGCGTTCCTAATGTAAAATGGCCTTCTGAACGCAATGGTACTAGTATCGAAGCCCAATTCCATAAATTTCGTGGGTTACTTCTAGAGTCGAATAGGTTTGAAATGACAATAATGCCCCGAAAAACCCGTTTTGGCTCCGTAACGACAATGGATCATCCCATATATCAAAATAGACGTTTTAAAATATTTTGAACGCAATGGAAAAGGTTTCACGACCAAATTCCATCTCATGAAGAAGTTATGCTACAAATAAAATTTCCAAATTGATTTCAAATTGATTTTAATAAAATTGATTTCAAGGCGTTTCGCGTCCGTACGATCAAACGACAAGTCCGATCGATACGAAAATTGAAACCCTATAATAATTCACCGATACGGATCCGATGAAACTGGTTTCGTCGAAATCCGAGTCCGTGACAAAACGGTTATTTTTAATATTTATTAAATCAATTAAATAAATCAAGAAAATCAAATTTTATTTTTCAACTTCTTATATTGGCCAAATTTCAAAACCTAGATAATACAATCAATCCCAATTGATTAATCAAGCTTGGATGTGAATTTAAAATTTTTAAGTATATTAATTTGCAGTGTTTCATATATGCACTTCTTATTATTTAGAGATTATAAATTTTATTCTAAACCCAATTATTAAATCTTATACCTTTATACTCACCTCTTAAATCAAATTAAATAAATACTTGATTTCCATTCCAACTCATCTTTGGATTGCAATTAACCTTTTTACCATAATTAAATTCCAAATTATTAATAACCCTTATTTTTCTTAACTATTTATTAATTCCAATCCAATTGAATTCAACACTATAAATTTGATTAATTTATTATATTCACTTCCTTTCTATTATTCAAAGTTATTGTTGTAAATACGACGAATACTAACATTAGTTTAAGATTTCACTCAATGTTTACAAATTCCATTTCAAGTTAATAACGTAATATTTTACGTTCAATTCTATTTTATTTGTCGTAAATACCACTTGTTGAATTAAATACTCAAATCATAAATAAATCTTGCTTCTAAAGTTATAACAACAATGGTCCAGTTAAAATTTGAATTAGCTTTAGCTTTATTTTATGGAATTAACTTATTGCAATAAATCCAAATTAATAAATACGCCTTGATTCCTATATTAACTTCTTTGGTTTCAATTAACCTTTTATGGTGAGTATGAATTCCAATGTATAATTGAAACCTTTATATCCATTTTATTTCACTATTCCATTTTTTATTATTAAATCCATTATAGCCAAATGCATGAAATTAACATACATAAATATATTTTATAAGTCTGCACTTAATTATTACCTTACAATATGTTTTTACGTTACTATAAATTTATACACTCTTCCGTTTCTACATTAATAATTATTACGGTAACGTTTCTCTTAATTAAAACTTTCTTCATAATTGAATGAACTTTATATTTAATACATACTACAGAATTACAATCACCTATGTTCTATCCAACATACATTAAAAGTTCACTACCATAAATTTACCATACATTTATCCAATGGTTACATCCTCAAATTAACAATTTAATCCCATTATACAATTGCAATTCACACTATTTATTGTTACATTAATACTATTTCGAATTTTAATCTTTTAGTATTAATTTAACAATCGTATTAAATTAAGAGGTTATGATGATTTTCACTATATATATATACACTACATTTAAAACCCAACAGTCGTTTCAACTCCTTTGTATTGTATTATATTGGTTATCCATCACTGCCTTTTATTTTACTATCTAGATTCACATATAGTTACAATATTACCATTATATATATATATATAAACACATAGGAAATCTAAATTCTTGTCATAAATTCTTAAATTTATATTATATTAATGAAACCCCCTTTTGTTAATATTTTTATTAACATCTTCAATTACAACATTTATTGGTTTCTTAAAATAAATCCTTTAACCAAATGCGACAAATTTCACTACCCAAATCTATTGTCATAAAATCTTGTTATTAAATTCCAATTACTATAACAAATCACTACGTTTTCTCAAATAAATATCTAAACTTTTATTTTATTCTCAATTAGATTAGAAATTATATTAAGTTAATCCATTTAATATTATCCAAATTTACGGGTCGTTACAATCTCCCCCACTCAAAACTTTTCGTCCCCGAAAAGGAAAAGAAGGGAGGAGGAAGAATAACAGTACATCTTATTTCAGATATTAACTTATAAACAATATTTTACTGGATTAATTTCTTTTAATGAAATATACTTCTTTTTATAATCATCATATCCTTTAATACTTGAATTATTAAAGTTGGAAAAATATTTTCACAAAATTCTAAGTCCCAAAATTTACGAAAATTTTTGGCAGAGTCTCCTTTGTACGGAGGGACTCTGGAAAAAATATAATATCCAAATATACAAATATATTACACATATATCCAAAATAAAATATCCTAACTCGAGAAAATATATAAAAAGCGCTTTAAACGTAATCCGAAAACGTACCTATTTGTCGGGCAATACGCTTATATTTTTATGGAACCAAAGCAGTAGCAGTGGCTTCCATCACCTGTATTCACTTATAAAATCTAAAAGGTTAAATATTTATTTTACAGTGAAATGTTTAGGTGGATTCAATCATTCATATCCAATCAAATGCAACAACCATAATTTTTTTAACAAACAGCACACATCACAAACAAATAATCATTCAATCAAACAAACAATTAGTTGTTCGGGTTCAAATTCTGAAATTGTACGAAATGAATAATAACTATCAAGTGCATCCGTTACTCAACAGTCTTGGATGGAACAAAGATAGATTATTTGTTCATCCAACAACTCCACAATTCCTTACCCAACAAACATACATCAACCAAACAATTCAATCAACACCAAAATAGCTTATTATACATTTATTTCATAATTCAGTGTTTTGATTTTCTTTCCTTCATTTATGAGGGATTTCTTTGTTTCTTACAAGTTTTATTTTCAAATTATCACAAAATTCATTATATTTGTATTTCCTTTTATTACTTAAGTTTCCTTTTATTACTTAAGTTTATAAAATAATTCTAATTAATAACAACAAATATTTTGAATATCTTCATTTCCTTACTCTTCACTTGTAAGATTTCCTTAAATTCTTAATCAGCTAACATTTATTCTTATAAGTGGAAGTTTTTATTCATCCATTAACTATGGATTACAGTCATTTCAAATTTTCCTACTTTCCATTATATTAGGATAGGGGAGATTAAACATACTTAAGTGACTAATCATATAATAAATTCTTATTTTGAATTTCATGTTATATACTCAGGTTTTATCATCCATTAATAATACTTAACTTTATTTTCAATAAAAATTTAATTATCACTTAAGTTTATACCATTCAATTCTTATTTAAAACGGTAATTTATTGAATACTTCATTTTTCCTAAATTCCTACTTGCAAAACATTCAATTCTAGTTTCTTATTTAACATTTCAACTTTTATATTTGGGTAAGTTATTTATGTTAAAGAAAATGCAATTGAACTTATACAAGTTTAATCTCAATTCTTTTAATTCATGGATTGTTCAATAAATCTTTACCATTATCTATAAGTTAAAAATCTTTACTTTCTTTATACTTAGTATTAATTCTCTTATCTAATTAGAGGTTTTCAATCCATTTATTTCTTACTTTATATTTCACTAAAATAATTTAGACAATTAATTAATGGAAAATTTAAGAATTAAATTCCGGGGCAAATTTCAAATTTACCTTTAAAATAATAGATAATTAATTTCTTACAACCTTTATAACTCTAATTATCCTAAAATTTTTTTTTTATATATATAAATCCAAAACAAATCTGCAGTAGGATCTACTACAGTGGCCTTTCCCCTTCGAAACTCGAAAATGAAAGTCGATGATGCGGCCGTCATCACCGAATTTATTTTCCAGCGACAGAGAGGAAAGTGCAGAATTTATTTTCTCCAAAATCTTCTTTAAATCAATTTCTTCCAAATTATACTATATTTATATAAGAAATTACTTATAAACCAAATCAATAAATTTCGCAAATTCTTTGGAAGCAAATTTCAAAAACCCCGGACTTAAGTTCTAAAATCTCCAAATTGGGTTTATTATTATTTCAACTTAGCTTCAGTTATTATAAATATTTTATTTCCTAACACCCAATCTATAGCAACCAAATATATATATATATATATATATCTTTACAAAAATATTTTTATATATAGAAAATATAATAGGCAAAATTATTTCATTCACCTATATTAAAACAAATATTATGTCGGTCTGTCCTATTAAGTGTTTAGAAATCCCTATTGATGTCATAGCGTCCCATGCATCAACCAGAATTTATAAATACAAAGCGGAACAGATTAACACAATATCAAAATCTTTTATAAATACTAACAAATACGCTCTCTCATATATATACACTCAGCGACTCCCATAGGATATTTCTACCCTATTAATAAAGAGTCAAACCCCACCAAGCCAAAGTTTATCGCTAAACCAAAGCTCTGATACCAACTGTAACATCCCGCCTTTTCACACACTTTAAACGACACACGTGCCAATTCAAAGCATACGCAAGGGCGGATTGTTATGGGGTAAATAAGAAAAACAGAGAAGGAATAAAACAAAACAGAATCTCACAGCGGAAGGATAAAATATAATAACAAATATACAGTTCATAAACAGTTTACAAAAGCTTGATTTTACTTATACAATGAATATCAGAGTCACACATACCAATACGAAAATGCAGCGGAATAGAAAGAGTGTGGTGCAATACTATATATATAAAATAATACTGAATCTTCGTCTTCGTCCTCCAAAGCTAAAACCTGCTATCCTGAAATGCTCGGACTGACCCGAGCGAATTTGAAAAGACAAAAACACTCGAGTCAGACTAGAATATCTTATGTGAGTTAAATAAACAGAAATAAATATGAGTGCAGTAACTCAAGAGATGCTCGGGATTTACATCTCCTAAGGATCCGTTAAACTATTTACTATGTAGTATATTGCGCTATTATAATAGTGTCTATTTATAAAATAAACTTACTTTTTAATAGCGTTAAGGGGTTACCCATATAGCCCTTAACACGTAATAGTCCCAGTAGTCCGTCCAATATCATAGTCCCTCCTGATCGGGAAGCCACCAGAGGATACCACACGGGCTACGGGAGAAATCCAAACTCGTACAAGGCGCGATAGGGTAGGTGACACGGCACAACTAGGCAATGCCAGGGTAGATATACCAATTGCTATCCAGGCTGATGGTAACGCGCAGCGCGCAGCTGCCGCCCACCTCGAACTAACTCCCCCAAAAATCAAAATCTAGAAGTGGCCACTGAATCAATCCAAGTCAAAGTATAATATCGAAGAGGAGCGTCCGATCAGAGGAATGACCTCATTGGCCTGAGAATCGCTCCTGTTTTAGCCACCTTATGCCAACTCACGGGAGTTGGGTCCACGTATTTACCTTACAGGAAACGTCGCCACCACCTACTTCATTCTGGAACTCCACCGCGTACACGGTTAGTCAAAGTGGTTTTCGGTATCGACAGAGAGTATGTCCATATCCGATCCCGGTCTCTTTGCCAACCCATCGTTATTATAACACCGCGGTTATTTAAAACAGTTTATACCTTTAAAACCAGAATATAATCCATTTCAAAACCATAATATTACGATATCATTCCAAAACCCAAAACCATATTTTACCACTTATCCCAAATATAATTCCTTTCCAATAATAAAAAGGCTTTAACTTCATAATATCTGAAAATCGAATATTTTCAAAGCATAATATTTTTGGAAATCCATAATTTCAAACCATAACTTTTAAAACTCAAATGGTTTGGATATTCAACGGTATATGAATTTCAAAGGCTTAACTTTACTGTCACTTTGTAAAGAAATAAGTTATATGGCTTTATGGAAATATTTCTTTATCTAAAGTTAAAACCATAATTTAGATATCACTCTTAAGTTCCAAAACCATTTCAATTTCCATATATATAAATCCATTGGAGTATTAATATTCAAAAACTAAAATTGGAATATATTCTTTCAACAAATTAAATGTTTTATTATTTAGTTTGAATATTCACATAAATCCTTAAACAACTCCAATTTCTAGTAATAAAACATATGTATTTTTCGATTCCAATTATATTAGAATATTTTTCCAATTCAAATTCATATTAGAATATTCATTTCAATTTATCTTGGAAAAAATCCAATTATAAATATCATATCTTAAATTTCCAAACTTAACATTTAAACATATGATATAAATTTATCCAACTCCATTTTCTAAATTTTCTTCCATTTTACTAAGGGAATTTATACACCTTTTTATTTCAAAATTTCCAACTTTTCATGTACATAAATACGGAAGAAAAATATTTATACAGTATAAAATTTAAGATTATTATAAACCGTATTCCATCCAAACCATAGAAATCACATTAAAATAGTTATATATAGACCGCGGTGCCTGTATATAATTTTCTATCCTATGGTCAAGTGATACGGATATTTATCATTTCAATCCGCAATTTAAAAATAAACTTTGCGGTTTTATCATTTCAAACCACAATCCCGAAAAATGAAAAATGCATACTAACTTGCAGTTTAATAATATCCAAATAAAACATCCATTCAACAACACATCCATCATCCAATCACAAACATCAATCAATATCAGTCAATAACCATATATGTTTGGTAATATACAACAGGTAATAATTTGCAGTTTTATCTCAAATTATATTTATCAACTATTAATCTAACAGTTTATATTCAGTGATAATTTATATAACTGTTAACTAGCAGTTCATATGCAAACAATAATTTCTAACAGCCAATTAATACGCAATAAATCAATTAAATTTACAGTTAAATTTAATAAAATGCAATTCAACAGATATGAATGAAATAACATGCCAAAAGCTCATAAATAAATTTCTATTCATTTCTAAAATTTATTTAACAAACATAAAAGCTTCTAGTAATTGTGAGTGGGTTAAAACACTCACCTTTGGAATTTAAATCGAATTTAAATTCGATTTAAACCCAAAATTGCACAGTCTCCAAATCGATCCAAACCAGAGTCATCAGGTCCGGAATTAAATTACGATCCTAACAAAAGAAATTTCGTGTGAATCCGACTTCGTATGAGAAAGATATTAAGGTTTGAACAACTGAATTTGAAATAGAAAAAGAAATAAAAATGTACCATATTTGCGCCACGTCATCATCCCTCCCACTCGGCTACAGGAACATGAAGATGAAGCCGAACGTGAAACCCAAAACGTGCTCCAACCCTACAAATTCGCACCTCTCCAGAGGCCACGAGGCATCGATCAGAGGTGACCGGGACGTGCGCCTCTCAGCGCTCGACTTTCGGCTAGGACGCGGCCCTCTCCAGCGCCACCATTTACGCGCAAAACGAGAAAAACTGCCGCGACTTCAAGGCCTGATCTTGGCGAATCCGTGACGTAATACGACAAATCAACCGTTGGATGTGTAGATCTCGTAGAGCTCTACAACTATGCTTTTGGAAGTTTTCGAATTCGATGAACGGATGAAGAGAAATCAGAGGAGGAAGGTGATGAATTTTCGGCCATGGAAAAATAAGTAGAGGGGCGGCTAGGGTTCTGAGAATATTAAAATATTATTTTATCGTTTTGCGTGCCTATTTATAAGGTTAGGTCCAAAATAGTCCGAACTCCAAACGCAGCGTGCCGCCAGGCGTTCCTAATGTAAAATGGCCTTCTGAACGCAATGGTACTAGTATCGAAGCCCAATTCCATAAATTTCGTGGGTTACTGCTAGAGTCGAATAGGTTTGAAATGACAATAATGCCCCGAAAAACCCGTTTTGGCTCCGTAACGACAATGGATCATCCCATATATCAAAATAGACGTTTTAAAATATTTTGAACGCAATGGAAAAGGTTTCACGACCAAATTCCATCTCATGAAGAAGTTATGCTACAAATAAAATTTCCAAATTGATTTCAAATTGATTTTAATAAAATTGATTTCAAGGCGTTTCGCGTCCGTACGATCAAACGACAAGTCCGATCGATACGAAAATTGAAACCCTATAATAATTCACCGATACGGATCCGATGAAACTGGTTTCGTCGAAATCCGAGTCCGTGACAAAACGGTTATTTTTAATATTTATTAAATCAATTAAATAAATCAAGAAAATCAAATTTTATTTTTCAACTTCTTATATTGGCCAAATTTCAAAACCTAGATAATACAATCAATCCCAATTGATTAATCAAGCTTGGATGTGAATTTAAAATTTTTAAGTATATTAATTTGCAGTGTTTCATATATGCACTTCTTATTATTTAGAGATTATAAATTTTATTCTAAACCCAATTATTAAATCTTATACCTTTATACTCACCTCTTAAATCAAATTAAATAAATACTTGATTTCCATTCCAACTCATCTTTGGATTGCAATTAACCTTTTTACCATAATTAAATTCCAAATTATTAATAACCCTTATTTTTCTTAACTATTTATTAATTCCAATCCAATTGAATTCAACACTATAAATTTGATTAATTTATTATATTCACTTCCTTTCTATTATTCAAAGTTATTGTTGTAAATACGACGAATACTAACATTAGTTTAAGATTTCACTCAATGTTTACAAATTCCATTTCAAGTTAATAACGTAATATTTTACGTTCAATTCTATTTTATTTGTCGTAAATACCACTTGTTGAATTAAATACTCAAATCATAAATAAATCTTGCTTCTAAAGTTATAACAACAATGGTCCAGTTAAAATTTGAATTAGCTTTAGCTTTATTTTATGGAATTAACTTATTGCAATAAATCCAAATTAATAAATACGCCTTGATTCCTATATTAACTTCTTTGGTTTCAATTAACCTTTTATGGTGAGTATGAATTCCAATGTATAATTGAAACCTTTATATCCATTTTATTTCACTATTCCATTTTTTATTATTAAATCCATTATAGCCAAATGCATGAAATTAACATACATAAATATATTTTATAAGTCTGCACTTAATTATTACCTTACAATATGTTTTTACGTTACTATAAATTTATACACTCTTCCGTTTCTACATTAATAATTATTACGGTAACGTTTCTCTTAATTAAAACTTTCTTCATAATTGAATGAACTTTATATTTAATACATACTACAGAATTACAATCACCTATGTTCTATCCAACATACATTAAAAGTTCACTACCATAAATTTACCATACATTTATCCAATGGTTACATCCTCAAATTAACAATTTAATCCCATTATACAATTGCAATTCACACTATTTATTGTTACATTAATACTATTTCGAATTTTAATCTTTTAGTATTAATTTAACAATCGTATTAAATTAAGAGGTTATGATGATTTTCACTATATATATATACACTACATTTAAAACCCAACAGTCGTTTCAACTCCTTTGTATTGTATTATATTGGTTATCCATCACTGCCTTTTATTTTACTATCTAGATTCACATATAGTTACAATATTACCATTATATATATATATAAACACATAGGAAATCTAAATTCTTGTCATAAATTCTTAAATTTATATTATATTAATGAAACCCCCTTTTGTTAATATTTTTATTAACATCTTCAATTACAACATTTATTGGTTTCTTAAAATAAATCCTTTAACCAAATGCGACAAATTTCACTACCCAAATCTATTGTCATAAAATCTTGTTATTAAATTCCAATTACTATAACAAATCACTACGTTTTCTCAAATAAATATCTAAACTTTTATTTTATTCTCAATTAGATTAGAAATTATATTAAGTTAATCCATTTAATATTATCCAAATTTACGGGTCGTTACAGAGATGTTTCAAGTACTTCGCCAATATGGAATGAAGCTGAACCCTCTAAAGTGCTCCTTCGGAGTATCGTCGGAAAAGTTCTTGGGATTCATCGTCCATGCCAAGGTGATTGAAGCAAACCCCGAACAAGTTCGGGGTTTGCAAGATATCAAGATACCATCCACTCGAAAAGAGATGCAAAGCCTAAACGGGAAAGTGGCCGCCCTAAGTATGTTCATCTCTAAAGCAGCCGACAAATGCATCCCTTTCTTTGAAGCTCTAAAGAAAGACAAAGGAAAGTTCGAATGGACTGACGAATGCTCGACAGCCTTCCTTAACTTAATCGAACACCTCCAGAGACCACCAGTACTCTCAACTCCAAATGAAGGCGAGGAACTATACCTATACCTTGCTGTATCGTCCCATGCTTTAAGCGCCGCTTTGGTGAGAGAAGACAACCGCACGCAGCGTCCCGTATACTTTGTACGCAAGAGATTTACAGGGGCAGAAGCCAGATACCCTAAACTTGAAAAGCTAGCATACTGTTTGCTAATCACGTCACGGAAACTGCGACACTATTTCCAATCTCATTCCATCAGAGTTTTAACCGATCAACCGCTAAGGCAGGTACTCCATCGCCCCGACACTTTTGGGCGACTACTTAAGTGGTGCATTGAACTGAGTCAATATGATATCACCTACCATCCTCGCACTGCTATCAAGGGGCAAGCCATAGCTGATTTCATTGCCGAATTCACTACTAACGAAGGTAAGGAGCAATCTAAAGTAGCAGAAAATATCAAGTGGAATCTCTTCGTAGATGGAGCATCAAATGAACAAGGCTCGGGGGCAGGTGTTGTGATAATCACCCCCAGGGGAAGGAAGCTGCACTACGCCCTAAGGTTGGGATTCGCTGCAACCAACAATACGCAGAATACGAAGCAGTGATAGCCGGATTAGAACTTTCCCTGGAGATTGGAGTCGGTTCTTTATGTCTCCATAGTGATTCTCAACTTATTGTAAATCAGATACTGGGAGAATTCCAGACTTGAGGAGAACGACTCACAGCATATCTAAAGAAGACCGAGCTGCTGCTCAATCAATTGGATCACTATTTAATCAAACACATTCCTCGAGAAGAGAATCAGGAGGCCGACGAATTGGCAAAGCAAGCTAGCATGAAGGAAGACACTACTTCCCGAACCATAACCATCTCAAAGCAACTGGCCCCGAGTTACGAACCAATGAATATGATAGCTGCAATCGAAGAGGAAACTTGGATGACTCCCATCCGGAAGTACTTACAAAGTGGCACACTGCCCAACGGGCGTAACGAAGCTAAGAAAATCTTAAGTAAAGCTTCCCGCTACACTTTACAAGAAGGCATCCTCTATCGGCGTGGCTTCTCTAATCCCTTATTAAGGTGTATCGCTGGAAGGGAAGCCAGGGAAGTCTTGTCCAACATCCATCAAGGAAGTTGCGGAGATCACACCGGAGGGCAGACTCTAACAAAGAAAATACTCCGATACGGATATTACTGGCCCACCTTAAACAAAGACGCCCTGGACTTCGTCAAGAGATGTGACAGATGTCAGAAATTTGCTAAAATTCCTCGACTACCAACAAACGAGATTACTCAAATGACCAGCCTTTGGCCCTTTGCAGTATGGGGAATTGATTTGATTGGCGAATTGCCGACGAGCCGAGGCGGAGCCAAATATACTATAGTGGCAGTTGACTATTTCATTAAATGGGTGGAAGCGGAGCCTCTAAATAAAATATCTTCGGCAAAAGCTATTAACTTCTTGATCAAAAATGTTTTATGCAGGTACAGGGTTCCACTCAAAATCATATCGGACAATGGACTTCAATTTGACAGCGAGGAATTCACCGACTGGTGCCAAGAGCATGGAATTCACAAAAGCTTCTCATCTGTGGCTTACCCCCAGTCAAACAGACAAGTCGAAGCTGTCAACAAAATCCTCAAAACCCTAATTAAGAAGAAACTTGAAAAGTCAAAAGGCGCTTGGGTGGATGAACTTCCTACGGCACTTTGGGCCTACCGCACATCTTACAGAACATCAACAGGGCATACTCCTTTCTCTTTGGCATACGGATCAGAGGCCATGCTCCCAGTTGAAACTGTAGTGCCTTCCCACCGTAGGATCCACTACAACCCAGAAGAGAACGAGGAACTCCTCCACATGTCTTTGGATCTAATTGAGGAGAGAAGAAATGATGCAGCACTCAAAGAAGTAGCTCACAAGCAAAAAGTAGCAGCACAATACAACTCCAAAGTCAAATACCGCAGCTTACAAGAAGGAGATCTTGTCCTCAAACGGGTCTTCGCTCGCCCCGGGGCGCTAGATCCAGTCTGGGAGGGACCCTATGTAATTCATAAAGATCTCCACAACGGAGCTTATATTTTGTCAATAGTGGACGGAGAGGTGTTCCAGAGGGCATGGAACATCCAACACCTTCGTCGATACTTTTCTTAACTTGTACTGCCCATATGAAGTGAATTAACAAAGAGAATCAGTGGACATAGGCATTTTCGTGTCGAACCACTTTAAAAATCTTGTCTCATGTTAACTTGTTCATTTATGTCTTGGCTACTTGTTGAGTTTTATCCTTTTCCGTTGAACAAAATCCTGCATTTCCATTCAAGACGCATCATAGCGCGGCTTCACCTGGACAAGACCTAACAGGTACTATACGAATCTATGCACTCGCCAATGAGACACTTTTGCTCCAGCATCCCTCTGCTGAGGGTTAACTTATTGCTCGTGACTGCCCTCAAAGCCAACTGTAATGAGCCGATTATAAGCCATCAAGAAGGCTGACTATAGCCGATGGCAGCTCATTACGCCGTTCGACTCGCCGGCAACTGTGAACCTACTTTAAGCCCCAACATAAGGTGTGGCCAGCCAGGGGTAGTTCACGGTTGACGATCGGCACCCATGCTAGCCGGCCACAGTAAATCGAATAATACCCACGATTGCGGGCCATAATGGCTCGGGTAGTTACTGTGCGCGATCTCGGCTCCGATATGTCTTAAGTGCGGCTGTGGTAAAAAAGATAAACTCCCCACGGAAGGGCAAGATGGGTGACAAATGTTTCCAAGACCCACAGCTAGGGAAAGTGACTACAAAACCCGTTTGCCATGAACTTAAGCATATCGACGGCCTTCCGTGATTGGAAGTTTTACTATTTCTTATATTTTCATGTTATTTATAAAAACTTTCCTCTTATCCTCTATAACGATCCCTAAAGTACAGGACAAAGAATAGGAGATGCCCGCCGATGGAAATAGGAACTCACAACTAGATGACATGACACTCAACTGCATTCCATACTCAGCTACACAAGACATTCAAAGCTACCATATACAGCTAAAACTTGAAGGGCGGTACTTTCTTCTCTTGTATATAAATACGTAGCTATAATTTATGCGCACATCACACTAACATTACCAAACATAAGTTATAGTTTAAGCAAGAACTTAGCATTAAACACAATTGAATCACTAGCACATGCACAGCTATATTTCTTATGCAACACATCAAAGTAACAAAAGCATTCAAATATAACAGAATCAGTTTATGTTATGAAATTACGTGTCAAAAATAAAGCCGTTCATTACAAATGATATAATTACAACCCAAAAGTACATTAATGTTTTGGGACTAGTATATACAGGAATGACAAGTAGGCCAAAAAATCATCAGCTGCAGCAGGGCTCCGCCTCTATCCTGCTCGCCCTCCGGGATCTACTTGACCGTAGGGTCATAACTCCCAGCATGCTGGCCAGGGGTCCCACCTGTCCGATTCAGGAAAAGAATACATCAGATAAATGATACGCAATCAAGTTAAGGAAAGATTGAGAGGGAAGACTTACCAGCATCTGCTCCCTGATCATCATCATCTAGTTGCACGCCTACCTCATCCGCAGCGAGCAGCCGCATGCCCTCCTTAACCGCCACCTTCTCTTCCTTAGTAAATTGGGCCGTAACCACATCCATCCTGAAAACCGCACCACCTTCCTTATCCGCATCGGTCTTAGCCTCCTCCAAAGCCCGAAGATATATCCTAGCCATGACCCGGGGATAGTCGTCCATCCAGGACAGGTTGCCCTGCTTCCAAGTTCGAAAATACATGTCCTGGAGCATCTCATCCATCATCCCCTCGTTCTCCTCAAACTCTTTCATCCGGGCCTCAGAAGCTGAAAGCCGTGCGACGGCAGCATCTCCCTCCAATCGGTATCTCGAGCAGTCAGCTTGAAGGGATTTCTGCATCACTTCCATCTCCTCCTTCAGCTTGTCCTGAGCAAGCTCTGCAGCCTCAAGCCTCCCAGATAACTCCTCTACCTGCTCAAAATCCGCTCTCCGAACCTCATCCACCGTTGCGATGGCCATGTCAATTCGTTCTTTGCAAACAGCCTCCATTTTTCGCAACTCAGCCTTGCTAACCTCTTCCATGGTTTTCTTTAGTCGTCTGGAGGCCGCCTCATGCTGGGATATCTGGATAGCCTGATCGGCAAGCTGTTTGGCCTGATCAGAAACCACTAGCCGCAACCGAATGTTAGCACTTTCGATTTCCTCTCCAGCCTTGGCCAGTCGAGCGTGATGCTCCATTAGCCTCTTGGTCTCTTCAGCCACCCGATCGATGTTTGCCTTGGCCTCGTCCCCCATGGTTACAATCCGAGTAGTAAGAAAATCGAGGTCTAAGGACTTAGCCTCATCAAGCACCCGTACCATGGGATTGCGGGGAAGAAGATGCTCACCCGTGGCCTCGTCAAAAGAAATGTCCTGAAAACTCGGGTCCAGATCCAGGTGGCCGGCAAATGGGTAGCGAACCAAACCAGGGTGGTCTATCAGGGTGACGGTTGGATTTTCGGACGGATGTGGGGAAGGCATAAACTTAGTATCTTCCTCAGTAATATCATGGATAGGCTGGACTGGAGGCTGAGGGTCAGGTGAAGGTTCAAACAACGATCAGCCCCTCTTCCTCTTTTGCATATCTTCTTCAATAACTCCGAGAAGAGGGCGATAACCAACCACATCTCCGGGGCGGCTAGTTGACGGCTTCGGTTTGGCGGAAGCTTTGAGTAGCTTGTACTGTTCAAGGCGGTGCCGAATATCTGATGTCTTGGCCACCTTACCCGTTCCTGGAATAAAAACCAAGTGTTACAAGCATGCATGAAATTATGATCCGAGAAATATGTTAATTTAAAAGGAGTAGGAAAACGCGTTTATTTTACAAACCCTGAGGGAGAGTGGGATACTGCAATCAATACTGAATCTCATTCCAGGATGGGAGCTGGCCATAAAATATTACTAAGTCCTTATCATAAAGGGAGTCTGCGGAAGTTAAGAATTCACCTTGAACCGCCGGAGTTGCTTTAGATGAAATACTCTCAGAAGATAGACTGGTACCCGTCCCGGCCTTATCAGACTTCTTCGATTTCTCTACCAAGGCCGACCCTTCCCCCAACCCCTCGAAGGCTTGACGGAAGGCATCATCCGTCCACTCTTGAATCTCACCCGCTTGCCTAGAAGTCAAGGCACCAACGCCACTACCACTCTGCCCTTCGCCACCGTTACCACCGTCACCTTCTCCATCACCTCCGCTCTCCTCCTCGCCTCTTTCTTCCTCTCCACTTTCCTCCTCCGGAACATCTGGGCATGTGCTGGGAGACGGTCCATCAGATTTCTTAAGGTTCTTTCCCCCGACGACTGGAGGTACCGAGAAAGGTCTCCTCTTGCTACTCTTCGCAGTAGCCCCATCTTTAGCTTTGGCAGCCCTCTCCTCGGCTGTATCTCTCTGCTTAACCACAGATTGACGTGGCAGAATTAAGTTGTGCTCCAGGAGAGTGGCATTCCTGATCAGGTAAGAAGCCGACCTATCCCGTCCCGAAATGACCTATATTTCCGTAGCCATCTGAGCCAAGGAATCGTTCTCCACGACCGCAAAGCCACCTGTCGCTAGCAAGAAATAAAAGCATATAAGAAGAAGCATTGCGGTCGAGACAAGGAAAATATAAATGAAGTTCAACTTACAGCCGGAAGTGAAAAGACGGAAGGAAATAAAGTCATCCTTGATGAAGAACCATTCTTTCTTGAACATACTGAGCTTCGAATACAAATCCAGGACCGGCTTGAAGGGCACGACCGCTTCCAAGCTGATGTATGGAGAACCCTTCTTATAGCCTCTTAGGTTGTACAGATACCGGATCTCCCGGTTGGAAGGGGGACGCCCATATTTCCTCTGAAAAATGATGAACAAGCACACCAGGATAGCATAGGAATTGGGCTGAAGTTGGAATGGAGCCACCTTCAAATAGGTAAGAAAGCTGACTATCTAGGCATTGATTGGGGGAATGGCCCCGCACATACAATGGTATCGGCTGTAAGCGAAATATCCTTCAGGAGGATCATACGGCATCACACCATCTCCCGGCAACAGCATACTCGCCCTGTCAATCCCAAAGGAGCGAGCGATGACATCAAGTTGCCCTTCTTTGAGGGGGCTCAGAAAGCAATCCGGAGGAGAGTTCAAAAGATCTTGAGGGCCATATCCGTCCACTAATGACCTAGGGGCAGGTCCATGTCGCGCTGGTCCCGGCTGGACTGGGGGCACGGCGGAAGACTCACTTCTGTCCGTAGATTTTTTCTTTTCTGATCGAGTTTCCACTTTGTGAGACATTTACCTGCAAACACAAAAGAAAAGCACGTTATTAGAACAAGGAGGTGCAGAGATACAAACAAGCAAGTACGTACAGTCCGGGGTTTTCGTTTATGATTTAAAAAGTACGAAAGGCCTGAGAATTCATTCGAAAAATCAAACTCCCCATGGTTCATTCAGCATTCCTAGTACCAGGGTTCATTCGGCATTCCCAGTACCAGGGTTCATTCGGCATTCTCAGTATAAGGTCCATCCGGTATTAAATCTTTAAGTTCATTCGATAAAACAAAGTAAATCGAAGAAGCCATTCGGCAGTCACCTGATTCGGCAGCTAAGGATTGATTCGGCAAAGTGATTGATTCGGCAGGAAGTTCTGATCCGGTTATCTCGTTCGGTAGGGAATAACGGAAGCCCTACGCCCATACTTATAGGGGAAGGTTGGATAACCGGACCAGCTGGTTCGGCTCTCAGGCCGAATATGGTTGTCCAATTAAAACAAAGCACGACATATGTTAAACATATGCCCTATTTTGGGAGCAAATGTTGGATACGCTTCTACCACCAACGAATCAAGATGAGGAAGGAGACACCGAACCGTTCGGAGCCGAACCAGCTCACGACCGGACCAGAGCCTACAAGCTATCGGTCCATGCCTTACCGATGCCGGACCAACCATCTCCCCGAGCCAACATTGCCACCGAACCAAGGATACTCCACCTTTCCCCGAACCAAGTGTCACCAATGCCGAACCGACACACTTCCCACACCTACCAGACCAATCCCCTCTCCACTAACCACCGAATCAACCTTGGCCGGACCAACCTCCACCGGTCCAACTAGGGCTGTCAATTTCCTACACGACCCGAAACCCGCACGGAAATTAGCAGGTTAACCCGACCCATTTAATTGGCGGGTCATTTTCGGGTCAACCCGACTTTGACCCGTTTATAAACGGGCGGGTTTCGGGTTGACCCGCTAACCCGAAACTGACCCGTTAACAACCCGTTTATACAGTATATAGGTTGAGCTGACCCGTTTACGACCCGCTCCGACCCATTTATGACCTGTTTGTACCTTATACGGGTTGACCCGACCCGTTTACGACCCGTTCCGACCCATTTACGACCCAATTATACCTTATACGGGTTGGCCCGACCCGTTTACACCTTATACGGGTTGACCTGACCCATTTACGACCCGACCCGACCCGTTTATAATCGGGTTACACGGGTTGGGTCGGGTCAGCCCGTTTATAAACGGGTCGGGTTCGGGTTGAGCTTTTTCGACCCGTTTAATAAACGGGTTGACCCGACCCATTTAAAATCAACCCGAACCCGACTTGACCCGACCCAAACCCGACCCGACCCATTGACAGCCCTGGGTCCAACTCCATCCCCATGCACTGCCGGACCACTCACCACCAAACCAACCTCCTGCCGAACCAAACCATCTACCACCTACCACCGAACCAAGGTGTACCGGACCGACACTACTAGGCCAGATTGCATCAGCCCAGGCCCACCAGCAGCTATATACATCCAGGACCCCTGCCTCCAGCCTCACTCTATAAATAGAGAGGCAGGGGTACAACAATGGCGGACAGGTTTGAGAGCTCAAGCACGGATAAAATTTTCAAACAACTTTCAGTTACTTGTAATCAAAGCATTGTACTTGTAATCTGAATAGAAAAGGAGAATAACATATAAAGTGGACGTAGGCACGTTCTGGCCGAACCACTATAAATCTCTGTGTGTTTTACAGTTTAGTCCATCTATTTCATATATCTGTATACATCACCCAAACCATTAAAAACAACATATAATCAACTAAATCATACGACTTGGGGGTGTTTGCCCATTTTTTGTGCAAACATGTAGCTTGTGAAATCAATCAAGCGAGAAAAGATGTGATTGTAGCCTGTGAAATCAATCATGCGAGAACAGGTGTGATTGTGGCCTAGGAAATCAATTGGGTGAACTTGTTGCCGTAAAATCAAGTATCTCTATCCAGAGGATTGTGAATTTGAAGTGGTGTACCTCATGGCCTTGAAATCGAGGGTGTAATTGTACAATTGCTTTTGAAAGGAAATCTGTACTTATGTACGGGACTGGATGTAGAGTAACTCCGAACCAGTATAAAATCGGTGTGTTCTTTCCTTTATTGCTTTTACTTTATTTCTGCATCTGTGTTTGATTCTGTGATCATATCTGTGTCTGAATATTGCATACAATTGTGTTCAAATTAGCATAAAATCAAAAAGATTTAGTAATTCCTTAAAACACTATTCACCCCCCTCTAGTGTTAATTCTAGCCTTAAGATCCGTAATCCGAATTTCTCACATGATCGTCAAGTTAGCCAACACTTCAGGCTCTAGCTCACATCGACGTCTAAAATTATAGCCATTTATAAACTCCAACTACTTTCAATCTAGGTACATAACTCCCAATATGGAATATCTCATACTCAAAGCATCAATGACTGCGTTTCAGTTACTGGGCATATAGGAAATGTCAAACTCGTAGAAGGCTACAAACTCTACCCATCGCTGTAACGACCCGTATTTTCAACTCTTTAGAAATATTAAATTCAAGAGAATTTTTGATTAAAAATGGTTAGAAATAAAGATTGTATGATTTATTAATAAAAAAAGGGTTAGAATATATAACTTGATCTTAAATGAATTCTAAAAACGACAAGTTCAATGAGGTAAGGATGGTAACGCAAATAGAATATAATTTAATGTTATTGATTTGAATATAATTAATAACTGTTCTATCGATTGTAAATAATAAAATGTTAAAAAAGAATGAAATGGTTGTTTATTTCTAATTGGAATTAAATGTAAATTTTAATTTGGATATGATTATAGTGTTTAATAAGGAATAAAAGAAACAATATATTAAAGGAGAAACCATATGTCATTTATTTGAAAGTGGTTTTAATGTAGAATACTAAATCAATTATTTAGTAAGTAAATTTATAATCCTTGTTTTTAAACAATAAATTTATAGATATATGAATTACTAAGTTGTAACAATTTTTTATTTTCCATCTTATTATTTAATCCGTTTTGAAATTAATTTGGTAATCAATGCAATTAATGTAATTGAAATATTTCAGTAATATGAGAAAGGACGTAACTGTAGAGTAATGAGTGCAATAAAATGAAAACTTATGTTTAATTAACATATAAGGTATTTGTTGATTCAATATAAAGAACTTTTAAAACAAAATAGAAGAATTTTTTGAAATATAAAATGTAATGAACTAGGGTTTTATTACTGCTGTAACGAAATGTTTGAATAAAAATGGTTAGAAACTAAAATTTATGATTTGTTAACGTGAATGTTATTAGACCATAAATTTGGACCATACATAAAATTCTAAAACAACAAACTACAAGGAAGCGATGAAGTGGAATGTGCTAACGTGTATTAGAATATAATTAATAACAGGTTGGCATAATAAATGCTAGTTTTAATGACGAGTTAAATGAATATTGATTTATAGAGAAAAACATTTCTTTAGTATGTAATTTAATGTTTGTTGGATACTTTAATTTTATAAATGTGTTTGCATGACTATAAATAAGGATTACAATGTTTACGCATATATTTAATTGATTTCATCAATTAGGGTCTGTTTGAAGTGGAAGATTGAAATTAAAAATTTACTGAAATCTTTCAATTGAAAAAGGAAAAAGAAACAAAGTGCAATTAATAAATTTAATGTAAGAATGTTTTCGTTTGGAATGTACATTATTTGGAAATATAAGAATGGATTTAATATTGTATAAGCTGATTATTTTAGAATATAAGAATGTTTACATTTATGAATTGCAAGTAACGAATAAGTATTTTAATGAAAATAAAAGAATGTTTGAGGAAAATAAAGCGAACGTTTCCATTGTGAATATAAGTATAACGTTGTAAAAGGAGAAAATTGAATTTTTAAAACAACATTTTACGGTAGTTAAATAGCAGGCATAGGTTGCACAGAAGTGATTTTAATGCTAACCTTGCAATTTAAAATAAATTAAATATTTGAGTTCATAATTACTTGTGGATAAAAATGTTGTTTGAAATTTGAGTTTTTGAATCATGGTTCATATTTTATTTTGTGTAGCATTGGTCCCCATTATGTAAATTGGTATGTTCAAATTTAGTTATGTTGTGTCAATTAAATCTTTAATGGATGTCAAATTTTGCATATTTGGGGTTAACAAAATTAATTGAGTGAACAAATGTTTTGAAATTTTAATTCCAAAAGTTTGTTTACAGTGTAGATTTGGTCCATTCACTCCCTTTTTAATTAATAATTGTCACACTCTTTTCACTGTTTTCTTATTTATTCCATTACTCATTTCCATTTACATTGTGTGAAGCCTTTTCATTTCATGAACGTTACCTACTTTTCATATTTTTAATTTTTTCCTTCACCTCTTTTAATACCTACCTTTTTTAGGGTTGTTCATATTTTTACTTTATTTCAATTCCAAGTTTGTTTGTATTTAAATTTATTAGCTTTTCACTAGTTTCAATCTTCATTCCTATAGCCTCATTTAATTTTTTTTAAATCTCATCTTCTGTAGCTTCATTTTTTTTCTCTTTCTCTTCGCCTTCCTCCTTCCTTCTTTTTCATGTTTCTTCTTCAAATCTCTTTTTTTCTTTTTTTCCAAAGCTTCCTTTTTTTCTTATTCTTCAAATCTTCTTCTTCTTTTTCGTTTTCAATTCTTCGTCTTCTTTAAATTTTCTTCTTCTTTTACAAACCTTCTCTTCTTTTCAAATCTTTTTCTTCATATCCAGACCTATTCAATCTTCTTTGTATCATTCAAAACTTTCTATGAAAAAAAGATTAAGATAGCAAGGGAACAAAACAAAAGAAGAAAGTAGTAGCAGATCCTAATTTAGCTAGAAAAGGAAAAGCCAAAAGGTGAGTGATTCAACTCACTCACACAATACTAAAATTTCTATTGCAAGTTAAATAAAATTTATAATGAGATATATAAATTTTGATTTGTTGTTTGTTGATTTAAATTGACATTTGAATGGATATTGAATCTGAATTGACAATAAATTGAATTGACATTTAATTTTATATTTTAATTTAATTGATAGTTAAAACCTCGATATCGATAACTATTATTTGTTGTAATATATTGGTTGATTTGGATGTTTTCTAAATGGATGCTTATTGATTAATATGTTGATGTATGGTTTTTTATTTATTTTAATATGTCCCTGTTGTCACTGTGTATATTATCGACATCATTTACGTGATCATCTAAATCATTTTAGCATTGGATAACTAAGACATTTAAATTATGGGTTGAAATGATATATACCCATATAAATTCTTGAATTTGGATTATGTATTGGAATTCAATTATTTGAAAGGTTTAAGCATTTAATTTAAACTTCAGATTTATTTTAATTAAAGCAGTTAAAATTGGTATTCCGATTTATTTGAAATCTCTTAAATAATTATATTCACATTGTACACCTGATAGGAGATGGAAAATCCCATAACATCTCTAAAGCCATTACACTTATATTTTTATTTGATATTGATATTGATTTGACTTATATAGGAATTTTTAGTTCTGACTTGAGTGTATTGTTTTTCATTATGCTCGGGTCAGCTTGAGTATTTTAGTGTTTGAAGACCTTTCCTTGGAGATGAAGATGAAGATTGGTGATCATATTTTATTTTTCTGCTGCATTTTTTATGTTCGTTTATTTTGCTTTGATTAATGTTGTAAAAATATGTAATCAAATATATATTGTAAATAGCTTCACGAACTATTTTGTTTGATTATTATATTTTGTCGTTCCTCTATGAGACTCTATGTATTACTTTCATTCTTTTCTCTTGTTTTCTCTATGAAACTCTATTGATAATCCACCCCTTTGAATGGTTTGAGTCAGACATGTGTGGTTTATCATCGACTTAGATTGCCCAAAAAGGTGGGTCGTCATAGATGGCATCAGAGCCAGGTTTAGCATATACCTAAACTTGTAGGATAGGCTCATTGAGTTTATATACGTAAATAAGAGAGAGTATTTGTTAGTGATATAATTTTTGTTGAAATTAATATATGAAATTATTTTTAACCTAGATTATATACATAATATAAAAGAATTAATTCTATAAACTGATAAATTCATTTGTGACTGTTTGATGATGATTGGATGTTTTACTGGTTGATTGATCAATTGATATTATTATGCATATTATCGTTTACTGATTAGTTGGTTGTGCTCTGTCAGTTTATGAGCATCTAACTTTTGTTATTGACTTTCGAATAGCGCATAATCAGTTGTAAATATTTTACCTTTTCATGCATGGGAAGGATAGAAATTGTAAACTTTTGGGAATGTTGGAACGAACACCGGGTGAATTAAGTTTAACAATTTGACTATTAGGCATTCGACAATAATGTTAGGTTAAAATTTATTGTCAGATTTAATTTATTTATTTTTAACTACGATGTTTGAAATGAATATTATATAAGATAATAACTCATACGAATATGATTTGTGACTAAAAAAGGAAATTCAAACTGGAAATTTGAGAGTTTGAACTCCGGGAGTTTTGAAAGTGGTTTCTAAGATTTTGAAAAAAATATTCTAGTATTGTTTAAGTATTTTCCATACTGAATTGTTTTCAAAATGATTTTGAAAGAAATAAAGTGCAGAACTCAGTTCTGTCGCTGGAAAATAATTTCGATGATGACCGTGACATCATCGGCGTTCATTTTCGAGTTTCAAAGTGAGGGAGCCAATTTAGTAGCTTTGATACTTGTTTTTTTATGAAACTGATTTGATTCAAATTCCTGAAATATGATTTGATATTCGAAAGACATGTATATATTTATTTCAAATGACTGAAATAAAACCTGGTGTTCAGTTCTTGAGCTTCTACTGAATAATATTACAAACACATGTATCCTATGCATTAGGATTGATTGGTGTATTGATTGTGCATCTTGTTGAGGTTATTGATTGCTGATTTCAAATTTTAAATTGGAATTTGATTTTTTTTTTTCCGAGTTCTGAAGGGTCGAACACTTCCAAATTCAGAATTAATTTTCACGGCTATGTATTTTGGAAAGTACAGTAAGTTTGGTATAATCTATATAAAATTATTTTGAATTATGTCGGTGCGAAATTTAGATTGAAATATTTTGAATGAAAAGAATTTTAAGAAATGTTTTGAACACGGTAAATATTTACAAAAACTTATTATTGGCAAATTGATATTAAGCAGTTCTGATTTTGTATAAATACGTAAAATTGTTTTGAAAGGTTTATAACGGAATTTGTTTTGGAAAACATTTTTAACCTAGTAAATGTCTTATAATAAATTTTTGGAAAAGTATTTCTTTTGGAGAAATTTGATTTTATCTGAATTTGATATAATTATTAAACTGAAGTTGTGGAAAACTATTGAATTAAAATTTGAAAACTTTTGAATGTGCATGATATGTGATTGGAAAAAAATTGATTATGGAGAACGTATATGGATTTGAAACTGAACTGATATTTTAAAATGGATTGATTCCGAAGACCTTTGACTCTATATAATTATCTGATTTGGAAGTTTTCGATTCTTTTGTTAAATAATTGGTAGAAGTATGAAGTTATTTCGAAAACTATTGATTTTGGAAGGTAATCGATCTGAAGAGATAAATCTTATATATAATGGAATTTATATAAGAATGATTTGATATATTCGAGAGTATTGATTTTGGAAAGTACTCGATTTGAAAATGAAATCTTGTGTATAATGAAATTTATATAAGTGTGATATTTAATATTATGATTTAGAAAGAGTACTATATATGGTATGATGTAATGTGAAGTAAAAGTTATGGAAAAGTACCCTCCACGAAGAAGTATAATATGATATGCTTTGAACCGAGATGGACTTGAGGAATCCCTGAATGGATTCGAACGAAAAAACACCCTAATATACGTGGGTGAATTTAGAAATGGATTCAAACCGATATGGTTGTTCGGACTTAAACTCATGAGTTCCTCGAAATTTTTCAGGGTAGATGGTTCTTTAGTTTACCCAATGGAGGCGCTTTAAATCCTAGGATCTATTGTTTATGGATCTTTCAGGAAGGAAGTGCATCCATTGCGTAAATCATTGAATCGGCAGCTTACCGCTGCAGCAGGGGTCGATGGTCCTTTGTTTACGAAATGGCTACGATATTTTTGTAGAATCCGAAAAGTGGAAGGATCTTTTGGAAGGTTTTGTGTCCATTATGTAAACAATGGATTAGCAGCGGGCCACTTCTATCATAACATCATCATTAGACATTTGATTTTGAGTGGTACTTTTTATATTTGTTTTTTTAGTATTTTCACTGGGTGTTAAAAACAGATCTACTAAGTACTTGGAGATTTCTATTCTTGCTCCTGATCAACGTACGACCCGACTCTGTAAGAACAGATAAACTTGTTAAAATATCGAGTTATAAAAGTATTTTGATAAAACCACTATATAAAGGATATTTTGATTATTATTTTTCTTTCTTTTCTATATACTTTAAAAAATTTAAATTGTTTATTTATGTACAACATGGTTTAATAGTTAATTATTAGTGTTGTAAATATTGTGTGAAGTTATTAATTAAGCAAAACATACTTAATGTCAATTATTATTGATTCATTAGTGATGTTTGAAAAGTATTTTGAGATTTAAAACTAATAAAATTTATAGATAATAGATTTAAGGTTTTCAATAGCTACTTTATAAATATAAGTAATGATGTAAATAATTATTTTCAAATAGTTTACATACATTTTAAAGATGTTATTTAAAATATTTAAAAGGTACTTATAAATCAAGCAAGAAATTTTACAAATGAATTTTTGCAATGTATTTACGTATTAAAGATGATTGATTTACAAATAAGTTTTCAAATGAACGTTTCAAATAAAATTTAAATAAGTTTCTTTGAATATATAATTTAAATATATTATATAAATGGACTATAAAAAATATATGTTTGAAAATTTTATAAAAAAATTGATTTGAGAAGTTTTATTTATATTAATATACTTGAAAAATAAATTTGAATCTTTATTTTCGAAGTATGGTTTGAAATATTTACTTGGCTTTCGAAGTAGTAATATGAAATTTATTGGTTTATTTACCATTTGAATTTTGTATTAAACCAAAATAAATGTTTTTCCATGATTTGAATATTCATTTTAAAACAAGTGTGTAAAATTAATTATGAAGATATGAAATTTTATACTTTGATTTGGAAATTTAATGTAAGATTTGAGTATACTATTAGTTTTAGTTAATTATTTTGAGTTTATACTTATTTTAAAATAACGAGTCTAATAAATTATCGGACTTAAAGAACTTTATTTTAAAGCTTGTTAAATGTTTTGATATAATTTTTTACAGTGTTTTTAACTGTTTGAAAAATCTTTGCATAATGCTATGAAAATATTTTAAATATATCTATATTTATATTAATTGAATAAATTTAAATGGTTTAGTTGATTTTAATATATAGTGAAATATTTCTTTTCCCTTCAAAGACTAATACCTAAAACTTAAATTCCTATTCTATAATCAAATTTAGTTATAACTTACGTAAATGTAGTAGAAGCTTAAGTAATATTTTATGAAATGATTCATTGATGACTTAAATATTTAATGGAAAACAAATTATGCGAGTGATTGATTTTTAAATAAATAAATAAATGAAAAGTAAATGAAGCAATTGGTGTAGTTAAAGAAACCAATAAAATAAAATATGTAAGTTGTATGTAGATTATTTTATTAATAAAATATTTTTAATCCAGATTTGAACACATGATTTGTAGTAATTCACACCAGTCCGAATTAGGATTTTTTACTTGATTCTTGACGGCGAATGCCTGATACTGATTTTTGATATGAATTTGAAGTTTCTATCATAGTTTATAGCTATGTAAGGAGATTGGAGATTTCTAATCAATGAACCATATCAGAGTCTACGCTAAAGTGGTCGGGTTATTAATACTAGTTCGAAATTAGAATTTGTGTATTCAAGCAAGTCATCAGAATTCATATTGTGTAAAAATGGTATATGTACATCGTACGAACTTTAATAATTAAATTGTGTGCTAAGATTTTTGCTTCTTATTGCTATACTATTTTGGTTGCATGTAATTGTTACATTCCATTAGAATTGCATGTAGCAGCGCATCATACATATCAGTTGCATTATATTGCTGTGTTGCATATGATTGTTGTATTGCGTGTTTTTGTTATTTATGATAGAATGGTTAGTTTATTATCCTTTTCTCATGTTAAATTCTCTTGAATTATGTAAGTAAGATACAGGTTCATGGAAGCAATAACTGTTACTTTTGGTTTCATAAATAAAGTTTATTGCCTGACAAATAAGTACATTTCGGATTACAATTTTTGTAGTAGTATTTTATTGTTTTTCCATGGTTTGGGATATTTTATTTTTGAAATATGGTATACACAATGTAATTAATTGATATTATTATTTTGTCGGACCAAATCGCACAAAAGAGATGCTGCCGAAATTTTTCATAAATTTAGGACTTAGATTTTTTTTGTGGAAGTTGAATTATTTACAAATTTATATTAAACTTAAATAAGTAAGTCTAAGTGTTTATAAATTGACTATTTTGGATAAAATATATCTTATCTTTTAATTCTTTCTTGTTCCTTTTCGAAGACGAAAAGTTTTGAGTGGAATATATTGTAACAACCCGTATTTTCAATCCTTTAGAAATATTAAGTTTAAGATAATTGTTGATTAAAAATGGTTAGAAATAAAGATTGTATGGTTTATTAATAAAAAAGGGGAGAATATATAACTTGATCTTAAATGAATTCTAAAAGCGACAAGTTCAATGAGGTAAGGATGGTAACTAAAATAGAATATAATTTAATGTTATTGATTTGAATATAATTAATAACCGTTCGAACGTAAATTTCATCGATTGTAAATAATAAAATGTTAATAAAGAATGAAGTGGTTGTTTTTTTCTAATTGGAATATAAATGTAAATTTTAATTTGGATATGATTGTGGAGTTTAATAAGGAATAAAAGAAACAATATATTTAAGGAGAAATGTCATTTAGTTGAAACTGGTTTTAATATAGAATACAAAATCAATTATTTGGTAAGTAAATTTATAATCCTTGTTTGTAAATAATAAATTTATAGATATATAAATTACTAATATGTAACAATTGTTATATTTTGCATCTTATTATTTAATTCGTTTTGAAATTAATTTGGCAATCAATGTAATTTAATGCAATTGAAATATTTCAATAATATGACAAAGGACGTAACTATAGAGTAACGAGTGCAATAAAATGGAAACTTAAGTCTAATTAACATATAAGGTATTTGTTGATTCAATATAAATAACATTTAAAACAAAATAAAAGAATTTGTTGAAATATAAAATGTAATGAACTAGAGTTTTAGTACCGTCCTAATGAAATAGTTGAATGAAAATGGTTAGAAATTAAAATTTATGATTTATTAACGTGAATGTTATTAGATCATAAATTTGGACCATAAATAAAATTTTAAAATAACAAACTACAATGAAGCAATGAAGTGGAAGGTGCTAACACGTATTAGAATATAATTTAATATCAGGAATTAGAATAATAAATGCTAGTTTTAATGATGAGTTAAATGAATATTGATTAATAGAGAAAAACATTTATTCAGTATGTAATTTAATGCTTGTTGGATACTGTAATTTTATAAATGTGTTTGCATGACTATAAACAAATATTACAATGTTTACGTATTTATTTTATTGATTTCATCAATTAGGGTCTGTTTGAAGTGGAAGTTTGAAATTAATTGGAAATAAATAATTGAAATCTTTCAATTGAAATAGGAAAAAGAAACAAAGTGCAATTAATAAATTTGACATAAGAATGTTTTCATTTGGAATGTACATTATTTGGAAATATAAGAATGGATTTAATATTGTATGAGTTGATTATTTACGAATATAAGAATATTTACATTTATGAATTGCAAGTAACGAATAAGCATTTTAAGGAAAATAAAAGAATGTTTGAGGAAAATAAAGTGAACGTTTCCATTTTAAATATAAGTCACTACAAGAAAAATGACTTTTAGTGGCATATATTAGTAGCATTTGTGAGCTAAGTGCAAGTAATGATATTTGGCTCCTTTTATTTTCACTATTTTATTTGGTTAAAACGCTACTAGTACCCCTCTCACCTGTACTCGGTGGGGAAAAAATCCAATTGTTTTCAATCTATTTTAGTTTCCCTACATATCATATTTCTCCATTTACTTCTCCTCCCGCAAAACCCAAAAATAATTTTCATTTCCCTCCCTATCGTGTTTCTCCACTTACTTCTCCTCCTGCAAAACCCTAAATCCATTTTCGTTTCCTTCCATATCGCATCTCTCCATTTACTTCTCCTCCTGCAAAACCCTAAACCCATTTCTGTTTCCCCCCATATCCTTATAAAACTTGCAAATGTAAATTCACGCGTTGTTGTCCAAAATGGTACGATGTATCAAGCTAGGCTATAATCGTTTTAGAGTATTGCAAGAAGCGCTTGGGTGAAATCGTGTATCATAATCCCAATACCTAGATTGAATTCTGGCGATCGAGTTTTGAGCAAGTTTTACTTCAATTTGAGTTTCGATTATAGAATTTTGCTCTCAAATTTTCATTACGGATCTACACACAGTAGTCGATCTTTAAATCCATATGGTATTATGCAACCATATCCTATGATGACTCAACCCATATTGATTTAAAGTTGGGAGATAAGGCCAGAAATCACATCTCAAATTCCAGTTATCTTCTACCGATATTTATCGACTTCGATTCATGGATCTAGCAAGCAGGATCTGGAACTATCGTGCGTGTTTGTGGCGATCATTGCCGATTATCTAACACACTATTTGGGTAAGAGTTTTATAATCGATCTTTGGAGTTGGCGATTATTTAGATTGACAGCCTGCTGAGATTCAAAGTGCCATTTTTTGGGGTATGTATGTTACTGAAAGGCACAACAACGTTCAATCTTTAGTGCCTACATCGATTTTCAATTTCTAGGTTTGGTGATTACTTAGTTTTGCAGCCATAGTAGATCAAAGTGATTTTTTTTTTGGCATGTTCGATACTATGAAACCGCAAGTTAATTTCAGAATGTTTTTGTAAGCTTATTTAAAATATTGATTCTTAATGACCATTTCGATGATAGGATGGTAATTGAAAAGTAAGCTTAATTCTTAAATTATGTAATTTACAATTGTGCTAAGTTTCTATCTAATCAAATGGGACTTTGCACTTTTGTAAATGGTATGATTGATCAATGTTATGATCAGGTTTTGGAAGTAGTCACATTAATAACTTCTTTACATCTAGAAATGTATGAGCTTTGTTTTGGAAATTATGGGTGTTGGATTGGGTATTGAAGAGATTGAATCCAAATGGAATCACTGAATTGGTTGAGCCAATGAAGTTAAATGAAGATGTTGTCAATGAACTCATAATTTGGCATTAATAAGGATGATTATTTCAATGCTTCTGCAATGGTTTTTTTAGCAGAACAATGCATTAGTTTCAAAACATGCCAACACACAATTACACAACAAAAACCAATTTTTAGTATTTTAGTACTGACTATCTTCACCTACTAGCAATATTAGCAAGTGCAAGTACCCTGAGATAATTCCCCATGAATATTGATCGTGGTAGACTAATGAGATGTAACCCAGCTAAAAATCTAAGGCAGGGCATTCTCATTCACTCCTTCACAAGTAAAATTTACTATTCAATTTGCATAAAATGGAAAAAGCAAGTAGTTTGGCATGGCATGATTTGCTGTTGCTCCTATGTTACTCTTCTGACATTGTCTTGCTCTGTGTTGCCATAACTTGACTTTTAGTATAACCATTTTTATTTAAAGTGAACAACAACCATTTTAATTGTTATGTCAACAAAGAGCATATTTATAAGATACACTATTTGAATATGAAATTGGTTGCAATGCGAGTTGATCTATTTGTTGATTGAGAGTGTTGATAACTTTTGATTGTTTTGTTATTCTATTAATATCCTGGTACATGTTGATTTTCCGTAAAAGTTTTGATTTTAGAAGTTAATTGCAATCCAAATCTCTTTAAACAATGCACTCAAGTCATTTCCTTGTATCTCTACGAAAATAGACCCACTCTCACAGAATGGAGGAAGCGTATACTTCAAGGCTTTTGTGCCTGTTGTTGTTTTGGGATACCACGTCGGATTTTAGAACCTATACTTACCATATCTAGTACTTACAAGTAAACTAGTCTCGCAAATGGCTAATGCATTGATGTAGTGATATAACGGTAGCTTTGTATGGAGTTAGATAGTTGCTGTCGATATTACTCTTTCCCGTGAAAGAATTAAAAATTGATTTAATTGAAATTTTCAGGAAAGACTGCAGCAATCTTTAATGGTATGTCAAGACAGGTATGATCCAAACTTTAGCAGATTAGGAATGTGGCCGCGAATGAACTAGAGTCATGTGTCAATGAAGCTATCAAAGAACATGTCAGAAATCTCCCTCATATTGCAAATCGGTTGAAAGCTTCACTCTCTTTCCAATGTACTGTAGCTATCTTTACTGTTGTTATATCAGACAAACCCAGGAATCTGAAAAAGGGCAAGGCCTTTGGACTTTGAGTCCATGTCTTGGTTTGAAATCCCTAAGCATCAATCAATAACTAATTTTTTTTTTGTTATTTTAAAAATAGAACAATTTTGTAGAAGACCAAAGTGAGCATCGGTGTCGTTTTCTGTGCTAGATGATTCAAGGAATACTATTTGTGCATCGGTGAGTCCATGTACATGTTTTAGGTATATTTGCGCATTATTTTTTATTTTAGTGTTGTCAGTTTAATTTTCTTTACTATTCCAAATCTTGCAAATGTCTCATATCTTATAGGGATGCATTTATATGTATGTATAGTGTGTGTTGTGTGCATGTATGCATATATATATAAGTGTTTGCGTGAGTGTGTGTAAGTGTATTATATTGCATGCATGAACTGGGTTATTTGTGTGTGTAGGTGAAGTTGCGTATGGAGTCATGTGTGCGTGCGAGCTCGAGGACTTCTTATATCAAATAATGCATACCTGCAAATATTTCATGATAATTACATTGCTGGCATTTGCCTTTTACACTTATTATCTGGTTAGTTCTGCAGGTGCTACTTTTTTTTTTGCTTTCCAAATGTTCAAGTGTTCAACATCTATTTTGTATAGTTAATTGTGTGTCACCTCATGTAACTTCGATTGTTCTTGGTATTATTTCTCATATTCTAATAATGTGTTGTTTATGGGCGTTAGATGACAACAATTGCCAGTAATGAAGTAGTGAGGTCTATCATTCATCTGTTGCTAGAGGAAGACAAACTTCAGGGTTCTTAAGTGAGGTAGCTGGTTGTTTCATCTTTGAATAACTGATACTTTGATATTTTCTTGGTTAAAATTCAAGCATCTTAATTAATAATTTTCTTTACTAAAGTTATTCAATGTAAACCAATTTTAAGTCAAGTATTGAGAAGTCACCCCTTGTAGAATTCACAACCATATTGAATGGAACAGCTACACAGACTTTGCAGTATTCATGTTTGATTTTAGTGCCTGAACTCTTAAGATTATAGAAGAATACTACATAGCTTGTAATTTTTTGTGTGTATAAATTGTAAAAACATGATTAAATCAACTTTACATGAACTGCTACTACACATATGAGAACTCGCGTACCTTACTAGTCAAATTTGGTACATACGCAACAAAATTCTAAGACCGCCAATAACATTTATTCACATAACATTCTTGTTCTAAATGTCATTGTTATTTTGCCTGGATATGTTAATCTGACTTTTTGTTGCCGTCAATGAAACCAAAGAAATTAGCCGATTACAAAAGAAGTAGTTCCTCATTATCATTAAACATACACTTTAATCTTTAAATGAGTTTTTTTATTTATTTCTTGTAATGTATTTAAGTTTCCTAAAATTTTTACTCTGTGATTAGAATAATCTGGTACTCTGGAAATTTTGGCATGGTTAATAAACAAAGTTCCGGTTCACAAACACACAAAACGCCAATGAAAAATCATTTAGCGAAAGTGACGTCCATCATAAAGGATTTACGTCGAACGTACACTCTTATATTGACGAAATATTGTTGCAGGTATTTTCCTTTTGTGGTGTAGTCATGTAGGATAACAGTGAAATTAATATTGATAATGAATCTGTACTTAGATAAGGATGGCTTATTGAGTATACATATCATGTTTGTATTGATTTAAATTTAAACTATTCATTGTCTGTTACTTATATCAAATTAGCACAAAGGTATGCGCAGTTTGGATATGTTGGCGATGTGTTTGAAATGGTGAAGTAGTGATGGATAGTTGCACTGTGTATATGGACTTTGATGTTGCACACAGTTTTGTATTGAAGTGTGAATGGGAGTGTTTTGTTGATGTAGGGTGATATGTGCAGGGTAGGTCTGCAGTTGCCAATGTGGGTTGATTTGTTTGTATTAATGTCAGCAGTTATGGGGAAGTGATTGCAACAGTTGTATAAGGAGGTTGTGGTCTGTGCTCTAGTGAAGTTTGGTTATTGGCGTGACGATGGAGGATAGTTATGATGGACGAGTGAAGTGGTTATAGTAGTGCAGTGAGAATACACAGTGATAGTGAATATGATGTGTGCATGTAGTGAGTTATTGAAGCACAGGTTTGTCGATGAAAGTGTGCAGTGAGATGAATGTAGGCAATATTTGCATTTTTGGTTGGTGAGAGATGGGTGGTTGCACACAGTTGTGTTTGATGCATCATTGTGGTTGTTAGTACAAAAATGGGTGAATGCAGCCAGAGGGAACGATGCAGTATTGTAATGGCTGGGGTAAATGGAAGGCAGGAAGTTGGCACAGTTGCAGTGTAACAGTAGAGGAAGGTTGTGAAGTTGTAGGTGATGTTTATATAGGAATGATGTATAGGCAGTAAGGAACTGTTGACAGAAGTGTGACTGCAGCAATGAGGTGAAGGAAGTCTGACAAAGGGTAGTGGCAGAGGGTAGTGATACAGAGGAGTGGTTTGTAATGGTGCAGTAAAATGGCAAGTAGAGTTGACAGTTATGATTTGGAATAACAATAGTTAGGCAGAAAAACTGTAACTTTGTAAAAAAAATTGAAAAATTGTAAGGAAAATAAATTTGTATTGATAAGTACAGAGGGAAGTATGAAAGCAGCATAACCGTAGCTCGAAAATACTACCAATCAGTTGGTGGTTACTCAGTAAGTTGATTTTCTGTGTGCAATACAACAAACTAAACAGTTACTATATATCTATGTATTAATCAACGTATTTTTATAAAATTGAAGGATGAATTATTATGGGCGGCAGCATGGTTATATCAAGCAACCGAAGATCATTACTACCTCGACATTCTTGGGGGAACAGGCTGGTCAATGACTGAGTTTGGTTGGGATGTCAAGTATGCAGGTGTTCAAGTTCTTGTATCCATGGTATATGTTATACAACGTATGGATTTTATGTTAACTTTTGTCTTGAAACTACTGTATTTATGTACTAGTTGTGTGACTATGTACGGTTATGTACTACTTCTGTATCAATGTATGGTAATGTACTACTTGTGTTTATGGTAGTTCATTTGTTCATGTATTTTTTTTATTATTGAACTATTTATTATTACTGTTTAATATAAATTATGAATAAAGTGAATTGGAGAGTGAACGAGCTAGCAGAATGTAAGAAATAGACAAAGAAAAGCAAAAATATTCAGCGGCGTTTATCAAACGCTACGGAAAAATATAATGGCAGAAAAAACGCAACGAAAAAAATATTGTTGCGGCGAAATATATATTGTGGCATGTAATAAACACAACTATAAGGTTTGGGTTTAAGTTGTAACCCAAACATCACCTTTGGTGGCGTTTCAACATGCAACAAAAAAAGATTTACGGTGTCGTTTTTTTACCACCGCAATAAGGCACATTATAACGGCGTTTACAAAAACGCAACCAAAAATATCGGTTTTTTAATTGCATGTCGTATGGCGTCGTTCTCTAAAACGCCACCATAAGTTATGGTTGCGTTTTTGTGCGCCACTAAAAGTACTTTTTGGTGTAGTGAGTATAACGTTGTAAAAAGAGAAAATTGAATTTTTAAAACAATATTTTACGGTAGTTAAATAGGAGGCATAGTTGCACGGAAGTGATTTAATGCTAACCTTGAAATTTAAAATAAATTAAATATTTGAGTTCATGACTAAGTGTCGAGAAAAATGTTTTTAAATTTGAATTTTTGAATCATGGTTCATATTTTATTTTGTGTTGCAGCAGTCCCCGTTATGTAAATTGGTATGTTCAAATTTAGTTATGTTGTGTTAATTAAATATTTAATGGATGTCAAACTTTGTATGTTTGGGGTTAAAAAAATTAATTGAGCGAACAAATGTTTTGAAATTTGAATTCCAAAAGTTTGTTTATAGTGTAGAGTCGGTCCCTTTCTAATTAATAATTGTCATACTCTTTTCATTGTTTCCTCATTTGTTTCATTACTTATTTCCATTTACATTGTCTAAAGCTTTTCCATTTCATGTGTGTTACCTACTTTTCATATTTTTAATTCTTTCCTTCACCTCTTTTAACACCTACCATTTTTTTTAGGGTTATTCATATTCTTACTTTATTTCAATTCCCAGTTTGTTTATATTTAACTTCATTAGCTTTCCACTAGTTTCAATCTCCATTCCTATAGCCTCATTTCATTTTTTTTAAATCTCATCCTCTTTAGCTTTGTTTTTTTTGTGTCTTTGCCTTCCTCGTTCCTTATTTTTCATGTTTCTTCCTCAAATCTTCTTATTCTCTTTTTTCCAAAGCTTCCTATTTTTCTTATTCTTCAAATCTTCTTCTTCTTTTTCAAAGATTCCTTTTCTTTTTCAATTCTTCTTCTTTTTTAAATTTTCCTTTTCTTTTTCTTTTTCAAAACTTCTCTTCTTCCAAATATTTTTCTTCAAATTCAGATCAATACAATCTTCTCTATTTCATCCATAACTTTGTATAAAAAAAGATTAAGATAGCAAGGAAACAAAACAATATGAGAAAGTAGTAGCAGATCCAAATCTGGCTAGAAAAGGGAAAGCCAAAAGGTGGGTGTTTCAACCCACTTACGCAATACTAAAATTTCCATTGCAAGTTAAATAAAATTTATAATGAGGTATATAAATTTTGATTTGCTGTTTGTTGGTTTAAACTGACATTTGAATTGATATTGAATTTGAATTGACAATAAATTGAATTGACATTTAATTTTATATTGGAATTTAATTTGATAGTTAAAACCTCAATATTGATAACTATTAACTGTTTTAATATATTGGTTGATTTGGATGCTTATTGATTGATATGTTGAATGTATGGTTGTTTATTTATTTTAATATGTCCTTATTATCACTGTGTATATTATCGACATCATTTAAATGGTCATCTAAATCATTTTAGAATTAGATAAGTAGGCATTTAAATTATGGGTTGAAATGATATACACCCATACAATTTCTTGAATTTGGATTATGTATTGGAATTGAATTATATGAAAGGTTTGAGTTTTTAATTAAACTTCAGATTTACTTTAATTAAAGTGGCTAAAATTGGTATTCTTAATTATTTAAAATCTCTTAAATAATTATATTCATGTTGTACACTTGATAGGAGATGGAAAATCCCGTAATATCTCTGAAACCATTGCACTAATATTTTTATTTGAGATTGATTTGACTTATATTGGAATTTTTAGTTCTGACTCGAGTGTATTATTTTTCATTATGCTCGGGTGGGTCTCAGTATTTCAGTGTTTGAAGATGTTATTCCATGGAGATGAAGATGAAGATTTGTGATCGTATTTATTATTATTTTTCCGCTGCTTTTTTTGATATGTTCGTTTATTTTACTCTAATTAATGTTGTAAAAATGTGTAATCAAGTGTAAATTCTAAACAGCTTCATGAACTGTTTATTTGATTATTATATTTTGTCGTTCCGCTGCGAGATTCTGTGTATTGCTTTCCTTCTTTTCTCTTTTGTATTCTCTATTAAACCCCATTGATAATCCTCCCCTTTGAATGGTTTGATTCAGACATGAGTTTTTTATCGTCGACTTAAATTGTCCAAAAAGGTGGGTCGTCACAATCGCTGCCGATGAAGGTTAAGACCATTTTGGGATAAAAGATATTTCAACAATTTGTCTTCCGTATAGAACTCGAGCCTCTCCCCAAGCAAACAATGCCTCCATCTCTTCAAAGCAAATACTATCATTGCCAACTCCAAATCATGAGATAGATACTTCCACTCATGTGGTTTCAGCTGTCGATAAGCATAGAGATAACTTTTCCTCCCTACATCAACACCGCACCTAGTCTATTAACACATCTCTATATACCATCAATTCATCATTCCCCTTCGAAATGACTAACACCGGTGCACTCATCAACCTCTCCTTAAGACTCTCGAATGCGTTTCATGCCTCGCATCCCATATAGAAGTCTCATTCTTCTTCCTTAAGTTGGCACTGCTACCTTAGAGAAGTCCTTAATAAACGTCTATAGTATACTGCCAGTCCAAGGAAACTTCTCATGTCTGTAGGGGTCTTAGGTCTATCTCATTCTTGTACTACTACAGTAATAGCCTGCAGAGAACTAAGAAGATCTAAAAATTGCACTTTTCTCCTCTAGATGTGACACTTTGAAAACTTCGCCTTTAATCAGTACTTCCTCAACACCTCGAGCTTCCTCCTCAAATGATCCTTGTGTTCTTTCTCCATCTTAAATAAATAAGCATATCTTCCACATACACAAGTAAAAAAAATATTTAGCTAATCCCTGAAAACATGATTTATAAGGTCAATAAAGTATGTCAGTGCATTGGTTAGCCCAAACGACATAACCAACCACTCATAAAATCCAAAGGGTGTATGAAACGCTATGATTCACACACTCTTCTTCATCACTCCTAGTTGATGAAACCTCATCACAAGGTCCAACTAAGAAAAAACTTTAGCATCATGGAGTTGATCGAACAAGTTATCAATACATGGAGGTGGTTACTTATTTTCTTTCATTGTCTTATAACGATCATGGTAATGCATACATAATCTCGAAGAGACATCTGCCTTAGTCGCCAACGGTACAAATGCTCCCCACTCAGATATACTCCATCGGACGAAGCATGGTCGCAATAGGTCATTCACTTGCACCTCTAGTTGCTTCTGCTCTTTCGATGCCATATGCCTCAACGACATAACAATCAATCTGGAATTCTTTACTGAATCTATATAGAACTCAATATCTCTATATGGTAATAATTTGGTTATCTCCTCAAATATGTTGCTATAATCATAGATGACAAATCGTCGTGTAAGATCTTAAGCGAGTACGGAAAGCTAATCATCATCTCATCATCAGGTAGGCAGCCTATCTCCAACCTATGCCTATCATCTAGCCCTATCATCACCAACGGCCTCTCATAATCCACCACTTCTATATATTTATACAACCATTCCATCCTCGATATACCAGCGAACCCTACGAAACCCAAAACATAGCAATCTTAAGCAAACAAACATCCATGACTCGATGAGGCTAAGTCTTGACAAACCATGCAAAGGCCAGTCCATCCGCCAACAGGATTTGTAACAATCAAAGATTGGTCAACTATCTCGGGTTTCAATCCCAATCTTTCCACAAATCACAGATATGAAGGAATGTGAAGCCCTAGAATCGAATAAAACATGTATAGGTTTATCAAAAATAGAAAGAATACCCTATATAACAACACTCTTCCCTTTCTCCTTCACTGACGGAGCACTTGACGAAGCTGGAACAACATTCAAAGTGTAACAACTGGTGTTTTTAAGTAATAAATTAACTTAAGTTAATAATAGTAATTTAATTAAATGAATTGTAATTTGGAGATTTAGGATAATTTTTTTTAAATTGTATAACAAAAGGATTAAAATTGTAAAAAATAAAATAATTAAATTTAAATAAGTTAAATGTTGACCCAAAAAATGGACCAACACCCTGGTTTGAATTTGAAAGCACCAGCCCTATTTTGACAGAGCAATTAACAAATAACAGATATAAAGAAAAGAACAGTAAAAGAAAGTATATAGAGAATTTTTATAGTGGTTCGGCTGTTAATGAAGCTTACGCCCACTTTATAGCTTTATTATAGACTGATTGTTGTTTCAATAGATGTTTGGTTACAAGGCTTTGATTATTTCTAGCTAGATTGATTACCCAGAGTTGGAATCCACTGGAGAATCATAGTGTATTCCTATGGAGATTGTTACGAGGGAGGCAGAGAGTGAAGAATAGTTCTAACAAAGCTTCAGGAACCAGTCCGGAGAAGATCCCTTTTATGTTGCTGATGGGATGGTATTTATAATGATCGGAGGGCTCCTAGACCAGGCCCGTCTTCATTGGCTCACAGGTAGATAATAGGTGACTTAGAGAGACTTTGGCTTGCAAAACCAGTCAAAACAATGGATCGCTGGCGACCCATAGCCTTGGTTCATTCTACGGGCCAACATCTTGCCATTTTTGGTAGTGTTCAATAGTTGGTTTGTTAGAAGGTTCAAGGAGTAGCATGGGTTGCTGATGATCCGACCACTTAGGATTTTTTGAAGTTTGGAATTGGAGATGTTTTCATAGCCTTTTATCATTGTTGTTACATTTTGATGGTAAGTCACTAGCTATTTACCTTCATCTACTGATTGGACTAAAGGAATGCTAATCTCTCGGCTTCATTGATTCCAGTCGTTGTCTTAGTCGTATAGCTTGTCCCTTGTCGATCCTTATCTTAGCTTTTCTGTGAGGTACTGAACCATCCAGTCTACACAGGGTTGTTATGTTTTCTATTTGTATCTACTAGGTTAAAAACCCAAACAACATTTTCCCCCAGAGTACGTCTTCATTGTAAACAAGATGTGCTCTGGAATTTATCATTTTCAATATCCATTTGTTGATTTCCAAGTGATTGCTTTAGAGCTCTATGAATATGTTAGCCCAACGTCATCAGTCGCCTTTCTTTGGTTCTGACTACTATTACTTGTCACAATACATCACATTTCCATTCGTAGCTTCCAGGCATGCCTTGGAATGACGAACAGTTGCAACCGATCAAGCTTGAGAGGAATAGATGAAGCTTTCTTCTTCTTTTCCTCTAAATGTATATATGCATTCTTTATCATCATCTTGTCATCATTTTTTTTGGGTCACTAGCGATCCATGTGGGATGGGTCGCTAGCGACCTAACTTCATAGGGGATTTTTTGCTACAATGTTAGTCCGGGTCATTGGCAACCCATGATGGGTCGGGTCGCTAGTGACCCTATTACTTAGCAAAAATTTAGGCTCTTCAGTTTGCCTATTTATACTCGGACCGACCATAGCTTCTCCACTTGACTCAAGCCAATTTTGCATCTTCACACGATCTAGCCTCCCGCAATTCAACTCCTAGCGACCTACTCATTTACTCGACTTGATCCATTACTTCTCTCGAACCCATTTTCCATTGATTCCTTCAAGCCTTTTTCGTAAAACCCTAACCAAGCCCTAGCTCGCTGCTATCGAGCCCTAGCTCGCTACTGGGTTGTAGCAGACCTAGTGTTAGCCTGCTACCTTCTTGAGTCGCCAATGATCTATTCAAAGTGTGTTGAATTCAACTCCTGATTCTTCCAGTGCCTTAAAAATCAGCTTAAGGTGGGTTTGCCTGGATGGTTTGTTGGCTTCGTGTAATGATTTTTCGACGAGTACTCATTTGCTACGTTGATTACAAGGAGCTCAAGTTGATTACATTTTGACGGATCGAGATAGCCAATAGGGTCTTGAGTTTCTTTCGAAAACGACATTTGGGGTGTGGTCGAACACTTGACGCGTTTTTCTATCTTTGTTCATTAAACCAAAATCAACTTGTGCCTAATTTCATAAATGTTACCGCACGACATATTACTTGTTTATCCCTATTATTCCATAGAAATTGAGCTTATCTTGCTTGGTTATTCTGCACTTGGTGCTCCTGTAATGAGAAGAGTTTTTCGTATTGCTTCAGACAAAGGATCCATTATCGATCATTGATCAATAACCGGTAAGTGCACAAGAAGTAGACACAAAAATAAAAAATAATTAGACAAGGGAAGTTCTTTTCTTCTTCCACTGTGAGCAAGCTACTTACATGAGGTGGAGCGTTTGCAGTGTACTAAGCACCGAGTATATCCCATATAAATAGCACACTACACTTACATATTTACCTCGGTTCACACTTGAAATCCAGCATGTTGATTACAAAGTTAATGCCTCTTCAGAATTCAGGTGTGATAGGGGAAACATATGAATTTTGGATAGATTTACCTAACCGTTTTTGAATTCGAGTTCTATTACATAGAATTAAGCAGCTACCTACACGCCGTAAGTCAAGCGAGTGAAGCCTGATACTCTCTGAAGCTGAATCATAATCCACTTCGCAAGCTCAGTATGGTCAATTAGTTTTAGTTGGGCCCATCGTGGACTGCATGCCTCCCAATTTTTGTGTCCTGCTTAATCCACCTGAAATAGCTTCGTCAGTGGTTTCTGTCAAGGTTCTCCGTAATACATGTACACAACATTGAATTCCTGAAGAGGACATGCATCTATCGACGAAAGACGGATTTTCTCATATGCCTCCCCAATGGTACACCGCTTGCCATAGATATATGTGTATGAATGGAGTTGTGCCTCCCTTCAACGATTTTCTAAGTGAGACGCTCTCGAACTTGGGAATCGCCCCATTCCACCTTCATCCGAATGGTTATGCCATCCTTACTTGCTTGCATGTCCTTTTCATACGGACGTTCAACAGTGGCCTAAGTTCGATGAGTTGCTGTATTTTCTGGTTTTCAAGAGGAGAGACGATTGTCCCTCTTTCTTTATAATTGAGGCCCAAAGGAATCAAAAGATCGTCTTACACTTTCAAAGCAACTTATCACATTTCAAAACGTAGTACTTTTTTGTTAGATGCCCCGAGGGATTCAACCGTTGATGTATGACATAGGGGTAAGCTTCTCTCTCCCATTCGTCGAACTTCGAAGCTTTGTAATGAAGTTTCTAACTAATTATATGTCCCTTGCAATTATTCCAAGGTAGAATAGAGATGTGACGCTTGATGAAGTTTTCCAAACTTTAAAGGCTATTGATGCCGAAGAGAGATGCGTTAAAGTTCTACTAACCAATGAGAACTTAGGCCGATAGGGCCTGTTACCTCCAGGTAGATCCACCTTTCAGATTAAAACTCCCTCTCCAGGCTGATCCAGGGTTCTTACAAGGTTAGATTCTTCATCCCATGGTTCCGAAGAAGGTCAAGAGAAGGGTAGCCCGTCCAGAGGATCACCCGGTGAGGCCCACGAGGAGAGAGACGCTGTTGCGACTGGATTGAGTAGTTCAGTTAAAATGCCTCTGATCCTGGAGGAAGCAGAAGATGAGTTCATGCATAGAGAAGGCAAAACCATGATGGACTCAGAGATAGAGGAAGGGGAATTCGAGAGCAGTAACGATGAGTCTATCGCTAGCGACTGCTTCTCGTTAGAATATTAGGGTGAGGACTCGGAGTCTTGTGATGAGACTCCGAGAATGAGTCCCGACTTACTAAATCCGCCTTTTTCCGATGTGAGTGACAAAGTAAAAGCCCCTGAAACTGAAAGGCATCAAGAATCCCTGAGTGAGGATGTCAGAGCGGAGTTCGAAGACTTCAGCGATGTTTGCATTTACTTCGGTGCAATCATGAAAGGAGATTTAAAATTTAACATGACACCTTCCTACTCAGGCGATATCATGCCATTAGTTAGCTCAATTTCTCTTATAACAATCGAAGTCAGTCCGATCCCATCTTCGATAGCCGCTTATTCCGTTTTGTGACGATGTCTGGGCAGTATTAGAAATACACAACACGTTGCACTAGGATTACACTAATTTCCATGCTTTCATTCCTTCACATATTTGCTTAACTTATGTTATGCTTCTAAAGCTTTTCATGCATGCCTTATTCCAGGTATGACGAGAGGATGAGGTTTCTATGACGACTTCAAGGACTATAATGATTCACAGTGGTACCTCAAGTGTTCTTACAGCCGCCATCAAGTCCGGGAGACAAAAGAAGAGTACTAGCGAAGGAAAAAACTCGATGCCGAAAAACCTATCGCCAAGAGGAGGGAGATAAAACTCGTTCACACAAAGGTGAGTGTGAGAGAGAGGATCCCATGAGGAAAGAGATGAGCCCTCAAAGAAATCAAAGTTTGACAATCGCTCCCATCCTTCAAAGCTTGCTTCGAAACACATTTCCATGGGTTAAGAAATTCGTATCACTTCTACCCCAATTTTGCCCCTTACTCATATTTCATCCTCCTTGTTTATCACTACTGCTCCTGGTTGGTTCTTAAGCTTGAGGCCCCCTTAAGCTTTAGGCGGCGCTTTTGGGTTGATTCTTAAGAGGGGTTAAGTTTGACATGGATCTTCTTCCCGTTCATAGGGATTCCTTCGCGTCGCTTCTCCAAGCGATTCAAAACGACCTAGAGCAAGCTGAGAAAGGAAGGAAGCTCTACAAGCAGCTGGAAGACACTAACAAAAATAATTACTAAGAGATCCTCTCCTTCAAAAACAAAAAAATGATTTGAAAGGACTTTGGCTGATCGGGACGCTGGTATTAAACTGTTGGAGGAGGAGATGGAGACAGCACTCTGGGAAAGTAGGAGAATCGCCAATCTGATGAAGGAGTTGAAGGACATGCATGAGAAGGTCAATATCGTATAGAGATACGAAATTAAAAAGACTCATGCAGAAGAGCCTAAATTGAAAGAAGAAGTGACAGCTCGCAATTCTATCATTGAAGCTCAACGGAAAACAATCACCGATCACGATCTAATTGTCGAAGGGCACAATAAAATGATCTTCGACCAAGCCAAGGCCATTGCCAAGTTACAAACTCAGGTTGCACAACTCAATGCCGACAAGACTGCTGTTGAGATTGAGAAGGCTACGGTGACAACATACAATTTGGATCTCCAACATGCTTTTGACCCGAAAATGGAGAAGCTGGATGCAATAATAGTAAACTTTTATGTTAACTCCTTGTTGCATCAGGGGAGTCTTAGATGCCTTAGCTCGAAGTATCCACGCACTCTTTCCCTTGTTTGGGAGGAAATTTTATCCCTCTTTGCTAAGAGCTGCAACGTTTATAACGATCAAGAGTTGCGAGATGCTTACCTCAATGATGAATCAAAGAGAGCGCTACTTGAGGGCCAGGAAATCCTCCAGGTTGAACGAGTGACAGAGTCCGCTGATATTTCCTTGATCAGCACTACCAATGCGCTTACCAAACCTTCTACCTCTGGTGTGGATGGACCGTCGGAGCGGCTCCATGACCAGCCAATGAGTTCAAGAATTGATATTATTCCTCATGTGGTGGATCCCTCAAAAGAGGGCGACGACGGTGCGTTCGAAGTCACTATTCATGATCCTTCCCATGCTACAGGTAATGCCCATGCTTCTCTCGAATTCGGAAGTCTCCATCTTACTCACAGGAGTAAGAAGAGTTTGATGCTTTACTTTTTGATCTTATAGGTCCATCCACTTTTCCTATTGATGTGCCAACTACTTCGGTTCCTGTGCCTGCCACCATTTTCACATCCTCTGAGATTGTATCTTTCCTACTCCTGTTCCCACATCCACGTCTAGATCACAATTAGGGCTAGAGGCCGAGAAAATAATGGCGCTCCATGGCTTGGACGACCCTTCAGCGTCTTTGGAAGGTGATATAACTATAGCAGAGGAAAAGGAGCAGGAGATGCAGACTGAGCAGCCGCAGAAGACTCGACAAGATTTGGTTGCCATCAAGATGGAAAAGGTGGAGGCATTCAAAGCTTCAAAGGGCTCGCGGAAGTCAAGAAAATGCAAGGGAAAGGGAAGCACTTCTGAAAAACATTTGGAGAAGGAGGAGGTTGCCACTGAAGTGCATGTTGACATTATTGGAAATGACACCTCTCCTAAAAAGATGTAGAAACTACTAACCAAAGGTGGAAAGGGGAAGAGTGGTTAGAAGCGTTGAGCGGCTGGTTCGAGAATGTACTTGATTTTTGCCAATAGCTTGCAACAAGACTAACTTGTTTTTGTTTCATTTTGTGTCATTTTGTTCATGTGCAGAGTCTGCACTTTTCTTCCTTATTGTAGAGTCTGTATTTTCTCCTTTTTAGCCATGTTGTATGGGTACGACCCCCAAATTTTGATCCTGTGTACAGAAAATTATATGCAATACAATAATATTTTGACTGCACTTTTATCTGTCCATTCACATACGTTCTTTGTATTTATGCTTATTACATTTCATACTTTTCTAGTTCTATGATTATAGCTAAAGTCGTTCATTCAAAGTGATAGAACTTAGAGATTAACAACATTTAGAGAATTTTGGTTTAAAAATCCACAATTTTTTTTTTAATTTTTAACATAGAAATTTTTGTTTAAATTTTTTGTTTGGAAGTCCATAAAACTTTGAGATAGAACTTGTGGGCTTATTGTTGTTTGAAGTGACAGAACTTGTGAACTTATTGTATTTGTTTGGTTCTATCGCAGTACGGTGTGTGCCCCCCAGTTCATAGGGCTGTTCACTTCAAACCATTTTCAAGTTGTTGATAACTTATGGTTTAACTAATCTTTATTAAAAATTTGGCTAAATTACAACTTGATTTTAATTATTGGAGATACTGCGATTTTAGCATGCGAAATTCAGGTGAATGTGCAATTTGCGCATGGGTATATGTTGTTGTTCATTGAGTGCCCTCCTTCTAGCGTCGATTTTGTATGGGTTGCACTCACTATGTGTGTGGTTCTCACGCTCATTGGCGTTGCCTATCTTTGGGCAACGCAAGGAGTTTGGATTTTGGTGCGCGTCTCATGAGACTTCCGACTTTTTTTTTCCTTAGTGTTGCATACCTTCGGGAGATATGGGGAGTTGTCATTTTGGTTCTCCTTGGGGTTGCCTATCTTCGAGCAATACGAGGAGTTGTTATTTTGAGGTTCTTTGATATTGCAATCTTTAGGCAATACGAGGAGTTTTAGTTTTGGTATTCCCTGATGTTGCCTATCTTTGGACAACACAAGGAGTTTTGATTTTGGTACTCCTCGATGTTACCTATCTTCGGGCAACACGAGGAGTTTTGATTTTCCTTGGTGTTGCCTACTTCAGGCAACACGAGAAATTGTGATTTTTAGGCTGCTCGAGTTGCCTATCTTTGGGGCAATATGAGGAATTTTGAGTTTGGTACTCCTCGATGTTGCCTATCTTCAGCCAATACCAGGAGTTGTGATTTTTGGGCTCCTCGATGTTGCTTATCTTCGGACAACACGAGCAGTTTTGATTTTGGTACTCCTTGATGTTGCTTATCTTTGGGCAACATGAGGAGCTTTGGTTTTAGTGCTCCTCAGTGTTTCCTATCTTCAGGAAACATGAGGAGTTTTGATTTTGGTGCTCCTCGATGTTCCTTATCTTCGAGCAACCAAAGGAGTCTTAATTTTGGCACTCCTCGATGTTGCCAATCTTTGGGAGACACGAGGAGTCTTGATTTTCCTTAATGTGCCTATCTTCGAGCAACACAAATAGTTGTGGTTTTGGGGCTCCTCGATGTTGCCTATCTTCGGGCAACACGAGGAGTTGGGTTTTAGTGCTCCCCGGTGTTGCCTATATTTGGGCAACACAAGGAGTTTTATTATGAACACAACTTGTTTGGTTCAAGAAGCAAACTTTATTAAGAAACATATGGCATATTCTTTGCCCATTTACAATGCCACTGGCCTATCCGGGATGGCTTATTTGTAGAAAAATAGAAAATACACAATTTTGCTTTAAATGAAATAAAGACGGAGCGATTTGCTATTCCAGGCTCTAGGAATTGCGATCACATCAATGGTTGTCAGCTTAAAGGTCCCATCCCCAAGCTTTTGATTGACGACATATAGTCCTTTCTAGTTCGATCTGAAAGCTCTCAGGATGCGGTAGACTCGCTTGAGCACAAGATCTCCAACTTCAAAGGTTTGACCGTGAACTTTGGAGTTGAAATACCGTGTGACCCTTTTTTGGTGGGCGGCAATTCTCAACTTTGGTTCTTCTCTTTTTTCATCAACCATGTCTAGCGATTCGAGTAGGAGTTGCTCGTTTTGCTTTTGATTAAAATTTTGCCTCGAGTGCGAAGGGACTTCTATTTCTAAGGTAATCATTGACTCTGAACCATATGCTAAGGCGAACGGGGTGTGGCTAGTTGCCGCTTTGTTTGTTGTCCTGTACGCCCATAGTGCAAGTGGAAGTTCGTCAATCCAATTTTCTTTTGTTTTTGTTAATCACTTTTTGATGGTGGACTTGATGATCTTGTTTATTGCTTCCACTTGCCTGTTTGCCTGCGGATGAGCCATTTGATAAAAGCTATTTCGATTCGAAAGCGCTTGCAGAAGTCTTGGAACTCCGCACTTTTGAATTGTGTTCCGTTGTTAGTGATGATTTTTTGCTGCAAACCAAACCTGCAAATGATGTTTTTAGTAACAAAGTTAATGGCCTTCTTTATGGTTATGGTGGCCAGCGGTTCTGCTTTGGCCTATTTTACGAAATAATCTACGACAACTGTAGTATGTTCGGCTCCTCCTTTAGCTATTGGAAGGACACTAATCAGATCAATCCCCCATATCGCAAATGGCCATGGACGGACCATTTATGTCAGTTCCGTTGAAGGAGTTCTTTTAATTTTTGCTGAATCTTTGACAGTGATCGCATCTTCTGGCATGATCTGCGGCATCGTGATTTATTGTTATCCAGAAGTATTCGTATCGAAGGACTTTCATTGCTAGCGTCTACCCCCTAGTGTGGTCTCCGCATTCGCCTTCATATACTTCCTTCAGGATTTGTCGTGCTTCATCATCGATCACACACCTAAGAAGAGGTGTCGAGAATCCCCTTCAATAAAGTATCCCATCCTATATCATGAACCTTAGCGCCTTGCGGAGGAGCTTATTTCGTTGATTTTGGTCAGTTGAGAGGGTTTCTGCAAGTAGATAGTCCTTTATTGGTGTCATCCATGTATCTGGCCCGACGGTGGTCTCAAGAATCTAGCCCATGTCCATTTCATTTATGCTCGAGTTGGTCAGTGTTTCAACCGGAACCAGTCCTAATGACTAGGCTTCTCCTGAGCTTGCTAGCTTGCCATTATGGGATGTGAGTTATGGTGTAGTGCTCGATATCATATAACAGATCTTTTACCTTGGACAGGTATGGGGCGAGATTTTCTCCACGCGTTTGGTACTCCACTTTCACTTGATAGACAACCAACTGGGAGTTGCTGTATATGTGAATAGATTTTAGCCCTAGTTCCTTCACAACCTTTAGTCCGGCGATCAAGGCTTCACACTCTGCTTCGTTATTTGTTGCTGGGAATTCTAAGCGTAAAGCATAGCTAATGGCTCGCCACTCGAGGGTTTCAAGCACTACCCTTGTTCTCGAACAGAGGTTGTTTGAGGTACCATCAACGAAGAGCTTCCATTGCATGCCTGCTTCCAACTGAACTTCCTCCTCCTCGTCCCATAGAGTAAATTCGTTAATGAAGTCGACCAACGCTTACCCATTGATAGCTTTCCTTGGATGGTATGTGATGTCGTATTGGCTCAACTCTGTATTCCACTTGAGTAGTGGTTCGGATGTTTTTGGCCGGTATAAAACTTGTTTCAAATGCTGGTCAGTTAATACTTTAATTAGATGAGCCTAAAAGTACGGTCGTAATTTCTGTGATGCGACCAAAAGGTAATAAGCCAGCTTTACCAGCTTTGGGTAATTCTTCTCAGCTTTGGTGAATCGTTTGATAATGTAGTACACAGGTCGCTGGACCCTTGCTTCTTTCCACACGAGAGCCTTGCTCGGTGCGTGCAGGGAAACCGCTAAATAATTGAATAGGTCTTCTCTATCCACCGGCTTTGATAAAATCGATGGAGCCTCCATGTGTCGTAGCAGTTCTTCGAAAGATGTCTGGCAAGCTTCGCTCCATTCGAAGTTTTTCCTTTCTTTCTTCAGTGCGTTGAAGAATGATATGCACTTGTCTGTAGCTTAGAGATGAACCGACTCAGTGCTGCGACCTTTCCATTCAAGCTTTGAAGTTCTCCCTTATTCACGATAAGAAAAGTTTCTTTTAACTACAATATTGCATAGCGTTGGATGCTAATATTGCATAGCGTTGGATGCTACTTGCTGTTGTCGATCCTTTCCTGAATGTAAATAGTGAAACATCAGAACAAAAATGCTAAAGACATCACAACAAAACGCTGTATTAATGTATCTGTCTAGTAAATTTCTAAAGCCAACAAAGTTCCCCCTGTTATTTTCATTTGCCGCTTAAAACATATTTCCCCTTCCCCCTGTGATAACAACCAAATCTCAAATCATCCATTCCTACATCTCTAAAACTAAATCCTCGATGCTTCCATTGTTCAAATCCCTAAAAATAATGCCCTTATATTACGCTCGATGCCATCATAAAAGAGATCCTCATAGTTGCTATGTATGCTCTAGTGCTTGCGTTCACTAAGCCAATCGTCGCTGCTCTGGCTATAACGAACAACTTGAAGTCAAATCTTTTTTTAAAATTAGAACCTTGAATCCATGACATAATTTTTTGGGAAGCTTCGACTTTTCTAAGGTTAGAGTTCCTTCCCTAAAATTTTAATAAGGAATTTCAGCTTTTTGGAGTCCATGTTGTTTTTTCTTCAATTATTTTTGATAAGCTAATTCAAATTAAACATTTTGTAATTCTTTCAATGTCCATTTTGAGAGTACTAACAACTTAGTGCTACTTGCAAGCCTGTATGAAAAATTGAAGACACAAGAGCCTAATAGGAAAAGGAAAATCAAGAAAATTTCAACTGTGCATAGGTAGAGATTACATTTCAGTTAGAAATATTGGCTTAAGGCGACCCATTTGTGTTGTTACTAATGCATGGTGCCACTAAATGCTTTACAATAACCTTTTTTATAGATATGTATAATTATAGTATAAATATGTTTCGATACAATTTGGTAGATAATGTTGTATAATGTTTTTAGTGTGTTGTGTACAATATGTATACGCTAGGATGATAGCTTTTTTTAATGTACTACTTACACTTAGGCCTGAGTTGAGCTCCAAATATGACATCAGAAAAGAAAGTCCAAAGAGATTATTGAGTTTCATTTGGGCCTATGTATTAAGATCGTCAATAAAAATACTCTTAATCAAGTAAACAATGGGTATCCTAGAGTGTATCAGTCATATTATGCCATAGTAAGTTGCTTGGGAAAAATATCAAGGGATGAATAGTTGTTAAAAAGTAACCGACTACTTAAAATACATTGCTTGTTAGTTTTATATTGTTTTGAACCCTTGAATCTTCATTGTATATTGTCCATATTAGGACTATTCAATGTCAATGATTCCCATGTACGTTATTTATGAGTGTTGAACACTAGTGATTCAATTGCATACATTCATGGTACAAACAATAGGAAATCTTGTAAAGCTTCAACCTATCAGTAGTTACCTTGGACTACATGTAGGGATGTAATTCATATGATCAGCATATGCATGATATGGTGAACAGACTAGGCGTTAGGTATATGAGTTATTGACGTATGTATGAGATATTGTCTGTCAAGATGTGCATTCCATTGTCTAAGACACCATGGTGACCTTTTTTGTTGTCATGTGTTTTCCATGGTCTAAGAAACATCTATTTTTTTTAAAGATATTGCATGATTATTATAATGACAAATATGTTGGATTTTTTATAAGGTCCTAAGATACAGCAAATCTGACAAATACTCTATTTTTCATTAACATAACATGATTATTTGAAATATGTTTATTTTTGATTCTAGGATATTAGTTTATATGGCAAACAAGGTTGAATGGTTTCCTACCGTTTATTAAAAAATTCAAATAATTAGTACGTAAGTGGAGTTGAACTTCTTCAACTGCTAAAAGATGCATCAAAGGAATGTAATGCAAAATGTCATAACAGTAATCCAAAACACCTAGCAAGATCCTAGCATTGAACCACCTAACAAGATCAAAGCATTGACCTAACGATAACAGGAATACATGAACATGTACCGTTGTTTTGCAGGCTGCTGAGGAAGCTCTCGATTCTTTACGGTCATTACAGGATTAATTTGCACGGAAGTGCTCGTGCTCAAATTCTTCTAGGTAGGGGCAAAAAGATAAATCTTACTTGTTTTTTGTGCAAGTTTTTTTTGTTGTGAGTTGAGGTTTTGCTTGTTTTTATTTTATTTTTTTATAATCGGATGACAATCAGAAACACTAATCAAGCAAGTAAAATAGGATTTTTCAGAGGCACTTCAAAGATAACAAAATTTGAATTGCTTCAAATAAATGCACACGTGTATTTTCAACTAAGAAGCGAAAAGATTGTCAATATGAGACACATGATTTTACTTCCAAGCTAAACTGTTCAATTTTATGTTTAGTCCCATAGATATATTTATAGCTTGTCACATGGGATCCTAGATTATGTTTGATGTTCACATCAATATATAATGTCTTCAAGCCAAGTATGGATATTTTTAGGTTATCTTTAAACTATTTTCCATTATAGAGGAGGGTTCGCTAATTATTACTTGTTTCGTAACTTATGTGTTTGTTGTCTCATTTATGTGGGGATAGGAGATTGTGACGCAGAATCACCCAGTGCCTACCACTATAAGCTGCCTTGATTTATGGAGTGTCTTTTGCCTGAACTCACAAGTACTCTCGTTTACAGGTTGGTTTTATAAAATTCTGCAATATCACTAAGGTATTGAAACATTATGTTTTGCTATGTTTTTTTCGTGTTAACTAACCTGTCTTTTTTTAATGAGATAGGTAACAAATTCTATTTTTTGATGAAATAATCCATGCAAGTCTAAATCATAACATTCACAGAAATATATTAATTGGGATTTTGTTAAAAGCATACAGCCTTACTATGGCGATCAGCTAATAGAGACATGTCAGCACTGTCAAAAATATATCATATGTTACACTTTATCAGTTGCAAGCTAGTTTTGATTTATACGACATACGTTTTGAACTAGTCCAAACAGTTTTTTTAATCTAATTGTTGCCACCTCATAGGATGGTAATATGCAACCAACATTTGATTGCTAGTAGCTGGGTAGTAAATGGATGCTTCCAACTTTTTAATTAAAGTTGAATTTATTGACCTTGTCAAACAATTTATCACATATTGTACGAATGAAACAGAAGAGTAAATATGTTAATAGGAGTGTTGTACTTCTTTCTTCACTGCATATTTGTGTCCGCTATTGGTTCATAAATTATTCTTGTGCTAGCGGTGTAACGACCCACCTTTTTGGATGGTTGAAATCGACAATAAACCACACATGTCAGAATCAAACCATTCAAAAGGAAGGATTGTTAATGGGATAAATAAGTAAAAAAAAATGGAAAGGAAAAAACAAAATACAGAATCTCGCAGCAGAACAACAAAATATAATGATCAAATATACAGTTCATGAAGTAGTTTTACAAATAACATTTGATTACACTTTTAAAAATTCAAATCAGAGTTATACATATATCATAAATAAACAAATAATGCAGCGAAACACAGAATGTAGTGGAATAATAAATAGCAATAATATACTGAATCTTCGTTTTTGTCCACCGGAAAATAGTCTTCTATGAAAGTCAAATCAGTCTCAAATAAAAATATGAGTGCAATGACTTCAGAGATGTTACGAGATTTTTCATCTCCTATCAAGTATACAACCAGAGTGCCATAACTTACGAGATTTCAAATAATTCGAAATACTAATTATTACCACTTTATTTAAAATAAATCCGAAGTTTAAATTAAAAACTTAAACTTTTTAAATAATTCAGTTCCAATAAAAAATCCAAATTCAAGAAATTGTATGGGTATATATAATTTCAACCCATAATTCAAATGTCTTAATTATCCAATTCTAAAATGATTCAGAGGACCATTTAAATGATGCCAATAATATACATCGTGATAACAGGGACATATTAAAATAAATAACAATCAAACATTCAACATATCAGTCAATAAGCATCCATTTCAACAACATCCAAATCAACCAATATATTTCAACATATAATAGTTATCAATATCGGGGTTTAACTATCAATTAAATTCGAATATAAAATTAAATGTCAATTCAGATTCAATATCAATTCAAAAGTCAACTTAAATTAACAAACCATAATAAAATATTTATACATCACATCATATATTTTATTTAACTTGCAATGGAATTTTAGTATTGCGTGAGTGGGTTTAATCACTCACCTTTGATTTATAGCCAATTGAAAATCCAGTAAAAACCAAAAATTTCAATGGTCTTCAAATGCAACCATACTAGTTTCATGTTGTCCGGAATTTTGATACAAACCCAAAGGAAGAAACAGCGCATTAATCGGGGTTCATATGCGGAAGATATTTAAGTTATAAGAATATATTGGAAATGAAATAGAAAACAATGTACGCATATTTTAATAATAAAATAAAACAAGTTAGTTACTTACATTAAGAATTTCGAAGCCTGCTCATGTCTCTAAATTTTGGAGAATCAACAAAAAAGACACGATGGCTCACACATGGAGGAAGGAGGCTTCAGGAAATGGATTTGTAAACAAATGGAAAAGATTGGCTTCATGAAAATAAGTTGCTCACATTTTTTTGTCTCTTTTTAGAAGAGAAAGAAAACTTTAGGCAGAATAAATAATGGAAGCACGTTTTGGAAATGGAAAGTTAGAGGAAGAGATTTATGAAATAGGAAAAGAATAAGGGAAAAGCACGTTTGGAAATTAGAATATGAAAGGGAAAGATATAAGAAGATGTAAATTTGCAAAATAAAAATAGCATAACATGCAGGTAATTAACAAAAGATAAAAGACACACTTGGAATTTGACAAGACATGTTTAAATGGTAAGCAAATCTTTTGGTATAAAATTTCAAAACATGTGCTACCTCAATTAATTTCATCAACACACATGAAACATTTCAAGGCAAGGCTCGCGTGTAAATAAATAAAACTTACTGGAAGATCAAAAGAGGCATGTATTTAATGAAAGAATGTAGTAATAAAATAAAATAAATGAAAGCGACGATTTAAATTTGAGAATGTAGTCCGTACATAGAAATCACAAATCTAATATACTAAAAAACAACTCATTTTAACATATTTTATAAACCCTAATATGCTCAAATTTACACACATATATGTATTTTTATTTAGTAAACAGTAAATAAAATTAAACACTACAATTAACATAATGAGGACCGCCACCCCACACATTAAAAGATGATCCGAGACTCCAAAGTCAAATTTGAAATGGAATAAATCTCCTATGTTAATATGCTAACAATTCCAAATCAAAAATTTAACCAAACCTTCAACTTGTTATCTTACCATTTTATTATTGTTATTTTTTTATAAATTAAATTCAAATCAAGTTTGAATATTTAAATAAATCAAATATTCCAACTAGAAACATACAACAAAATTCAATTCTTTGTTTTAAAGAAATTAAATTAACATTCATAGATGAAATATTCACGTTATTTGATAAGAATATTCTTTTCAAGAAACCATCATTTTCTTTTATTTTTATTGAAACATATTTCTTTTTATTACACATTAATTTACAATTAACACCTCCCCCTTTAAAACCAACTTATATTTAAAGATTATCCCATTAAAGAGTCACAGAAATAATACTTCGTACAACCACGTCATTTCTTTATCAATTAATTTCATATTATCATTATATTTGTAAAAAAATTAAGTGCTCACAATTTGAATGTAATATTTCTCAATGAAATTCTCATTATATTTTTAACACAAAACATATGTTGCACATATCATTAAATAAATTACCATTTACTTCTATCTTTTATTAATGGCAAGATATAATTACTATTAATTACAATGATTAAATCTCAAAACATACCATAATACAGGGAAGATAATTAATACAATTGTTTCCTTCGAAATCCAATTTTCTATGTTGAACCCAATATCTATATACTAATTTAATTCCATCATTTAATTACAACTGTAATAAAACCTACTCATTATATATTTAAATTCCAAACAAATCCTTTTACTTTGATTTACATTCGTATTATCAAATTAACTATTCCCTTATGCAATTGATTAACATAAGTTTTACACTCACCACTCAACAGTTAACGTTTCTTCTTATATCAATTGTAATATTTCAATTACGTCAATTCTCCATTAATTACCAAATAAATTTCTAACGGATTTAATAATAAGGAAATAAATAAAACAATGGTTATATGTTAATAATCCATATCTATTAACTTATTGTTTACAAACAAAGGTTAATAAATTTACATACAAAATAATTGATTTCATACTCCATATTAAAACAAATTGCAATTAATAACATAAGATTACATCAGTTTATACATCATTATTCTATTAACCTTTATTATTTAAATTAATTGAAATTACCTTAACATAGTATAGTGGTCAATTACATTCAATCAATATCAGCAAATTATTTGTTTTATCTCATTAAAATTAGTTGTCTTAAGATTTATCTTAAAGTCGAAATTTATAATCTAATAAGATTCAATATAATAAATCATAAATTTTAATTTCTGACAATATTAAAGCCCAAAACCTTATTAAATTTAATATTTTTAATTATCAAAATATGGGTTGTCACAGTCTCCCCCACTCAAAACTTTTCGTCATCGAAAAGGAACAAGAAGGTCGAGGAATTTGAAATATTTTATTCAAAATGATTAATTTATAAAAAATTTAACTTACATATTTAAATTTAATATAAATTTGAAAATAACTCAACTTCCACGAAAAATTTCGGCAGCATCTCCTTTATGCAGTTAGGTCTAGAAAAATATCAATAATAAACATATATGTATCAGAACTCAAAAATAAATAACCCAAACTATGGGATAATAATAAATTACACTATAAAATCGTAATCCAAAAGCTTACCTATTTTTTGGGAAAACAACTTTATTTATGAAACCAAAAGCAGTAACTATTGCTTCCATAAACCTGTATTCCACTTATATTATCCAAAATAGTGAGAATTATGCATTAGAGAAATATTTAAGTTTTTTCAATTTGCAAAAAAAGTAAATCAATATAAAACATATTCAAACAAACAATACAACCATTTATGCAAATAAAGAATCCATTATACATCCATAGCAACCAAAACCAATGGTTTGTTTATTCAGAAACCTTAAATCATGCAAGGTGATGAATAAACTGTCAAGTTTACCCTATGCTCAATAGCCTTAGATAATTACTTAATGTATTATCCAAACAACCTCAACAACTAGAAATATTCTTTCCCAAACTTACCATCAACCAAACAACAAGAATTTTAAATTTATTTAAGTCTATTCGATTTGCTTTTTTTCATCATTTGCCTTTCATTCATTTATTTATATAAAGATCAATCACTTTCGTAATTTGGTTTCCATTAAATATTTAAGTCATTAATGAATCATTTCAAAAACAATATTACTTAAGCTTCTACCGTCCTACTTATTTTTATAACTCATTCGGTTATTGAATAAAAATTTAAGTTTTTGGTATTTTCCCTTAAAGAGAAATGAAATATTTCAACATATCTAAAAATTCAGTTAAAACATTTAACCTCATTCACTTAGTAAAAATATAAGATATATTTAAAACATCCTCATAGCATTATGCAAAGATTTTTCAAAAGTCTAAAACAATGTTAGAAATTTATATCAAAACATTATAATAAAATTTAAAACAAAGTTCCTTATATCCAATAATTTATTAGATTTATTATTTTTAAAATAAGTATAAACTCAAGATTATTAAACTGAAACTGATAGAATTCTCAAATCTTACATTAAATTTCTAAATCAAAGCTTAAAATTTCGTATCTTCATAATTAGTTTTACACATTTGTTTTAAAATGAATATTCAAATCATGGAAAAACATTTATTATGGTTTAATACAAAAATTCAAACAGTAAATGAACTAATAAATTTACTATTAGTACTTCGAAATCAATTAAATATTCCAAACTACACTTACAAAATAGAGATTTAAATTTATTTGCCAAGTATATTACTCTAAATAAACTTCGCAAATCAATTTTTTTCCATTTATATAATATCTTTAAATTCTACATTCAAAGAAACTTATATAAATTTTACTTGCAGTATTCATTTGAAAGCTTCATTTGCAAATAAATCATCTATAATACTTTAATACTTTTCAAAAATTCATTTGTAAAATTTTTTGCTTCATTTTTAAATACCATTTAAACATTTTAAATAACATCTTTATAAGTATATGTAAACTATTTGAAAATAATTATTTACATCATTACTTATATTTACAAAGAAGCTATTGAAGCCCTTAAACCATTATTTATAAATTTATTAGTTTTATCTCAAGATACTTTTCAAACATTATTAATAAATCAATAATCGTTTACTTTAAATATGTTTTATTGAATTAATAATTTCTCACGATATTTACAACACTAATAAACCATGTTGTACATGAATAGATAATATTTTAAACATTTTAAAGTATTTAGAAAAAAAAATGACCAAAATATCCTTTATATTATACTTTATCAAAATACTTTTATAACTCGATGTCTTAACAGGTTTATCCTCGTTCTTGCAGACTATGTCCATGCGTTGATCAGGCGCAAGGCTAGAATTCTCCAAGTACTTAGCATATCTGTTTCAACACCCAGTGGAAATACTTGAAAAACTTTCAAAACCGACATGGAAAGTACAGTCCAAACTAATCACCTGGATCGCAGATACACAATGGTTACGCCTAGATCCCCCAGGAAACGTTCGTACCTTTAAGCAATCACTGCCTTGCGAATTTTGCCATGATAACCAAAACCCATGGACCGCAGGATACACAATGGTTACACCTGGATCCTCCAAGAAACATCCGTACCCTTTAAGCGATCTCTGCCTTGCGGATTACGCCACAACAATAAAACCGGTAGACCGTAGGATACACAATGGTTACGCCTAGATCCCCCAGGAAGCATCCGTACCCTTTAAGCAATCTCTACCTTGAAGATTACGCTACCCAAAAAAACAACCATGGGTTAGCCATGGTAGGACACTCGAGTATCACATCGCAAAAACCAAAATCATAGAGAATAATATCGATAGAATGAATCCACAATGTGGCCACAATGTGGATATCAACCAGAAGGCACTTTCCATATCTTTACCTCGAAAAATATGTATCATATAGTACCTTTTCAAATAAATTTCAAATATCATACTTATATAAAGTCCATTATATATAAGATTCCATTTTCAAATCGAATACTTTCCAAAATCAATAGTATCAAATCACACTTATATAGACTTCGATTATATAAGATTTCGCTTTCAAATTGAGTACCTTTCCAAATCAATAGTTTTCAAATCAACTTCATACTTAATATTTATTTCATAGAATTTCTCCTTTTGATATAAACATTAATATATCCATTCTCATAGTATTGCTTATATTTCTCTTTAATTTAAATTGCATTCATTTTACATGTAACATTTCTCATTTAATACTACGTTTATTTGCAAATCATTTCATAAGGAATTTTCTTACGCTTATAACCAATTTATTAAACTTAATTCCTTTTTGTAAGGCATTGTTCGAGTTTAAAGTTATCGCAACTTTATTTATAACAATTTATTCCAACATCCATTTATTTCATAACAATTTACAAGTCATGGCTTTATTTGAAATCATTTTACTTTTAATTCATATTTTCTTATTCCATTTAGTTTCACCTTTACCTTTCAATTTATTTATGGCACATTTCAGCAAATGTTAATTAAGTTTATAAACATATTTTTTCAATTTAATCTCATGTACAACATTTCCTTAATCACAATTTAAATTTAAAGATTCCAAGGCTTAAAGTTCACACTTGTATATTATTACATTACATGCTAAGAATGTATACCCTAATTCTATTCATTTACTAAACACAGATATAACGAATTAAACCTTGTTTTGCTTGCTTTAAAATTAAGTTTATCAATTCAACTATATAATTCAACCCAATTATCAAGTACTCATATATTAATTCAAAAGGTTTCGATTATCCAAAATATCCAAATATTCCTTTTTTCAATAGTTGAAACTACATGTCAACAAACAACAAAATTCACAACAACATTTCAATTTCATAAACAAATATCCTAATTATTCATTTTATTCTTTTTAATACACCATTATTAAACTAGTGTTTAGTCCATTAATTCAATCAACAATAATTAACCAATGTTTATAATTTGATTAAATACACCAAGTCAGCAAAAATGATAATAATTAAATATTACCATTTCATAAATCAAACACATTATAAATAACTATATTAGTCATAAAATATTATTCCTTTATATATATATCATATAATATTAGAAAAAATTGATTTCATTCCAAAATTTATATGAAACATTTTTATAACACTAACAAATACGCGCTCTCTTATGTACACTCAGACAACTCATTCTAGGGTATTATTACCCTATCCCTACTGAGTTAACCCCAACAGGCTAAGGTATGTCTAAACTAAAGCTCTGATACCAACTGTAACGACCCACCTTTTTGGATGGTTCAAATCGACAATAAACCACACATGTCAGAATCAAACCATTCAAAATGAAGGATTGTTAATGGAGTAAATAAGAAAAAAAAAGAAAAAGGAAAGAAAAAAATACAAATCTCGCAGCGGAACGACAAAATATAATAATCAAATAAACAGTTCATGAAGTTGTTTTACAAATAACATTTAATTACACTTTTACAAATTCAAATCAGAGTTATACATATATCATAAATAAACAAATAATGCAGCGGAACACAGAATGCAGTGGAATAATAAATAGCAATAATATACTGAATCTTCGTCCACCAAAAAATAGCCTTCAATGCTGAAAAACTCATGCTGACCCGAGCATAATGAAAAACTATACACTCGATTCAGAACTAAAAAATCCTATGTAAGTCAAATCAGTCTCAAATAAAATTATGAATGCAATAGCTTCAGAGATGTTACGAGATTTTTCATCTCCTATCAGGTGTACAACCTGAGTGCCATAACTTACGAGATTTAAAATGATTCGAAATACTAATTATAACCACTTTATTTAAAATAAATCCAAAGTTTAAATTAAAAACATAAACTTTTTAAATAATTCAGTTCCAATAAAAAATCCAAATTCAAGAAATTGTATGGGTATATATAATTTCAACCCATAATTCAAATGTCTTAATTATCCAATTCTAAAATGATTCATGGGACCATTTAAAAGATGCCAATAACATACAAGGTGATAACATGGACATATTAAAATAAATAATAACTAAACATCCAACATATCATTCAATAAGCATCCATTTCAACAACATCCAAATCAACCAATATATTTCAACATATAATAGTTATCAATATCGGGGTTTAACTATCAATTAAATTCGAATATAAAATTAAATGTCAATTCAGATTCAATACCAATTCAAATATCAACTTAAATTAACAAACCGTAATAAAATATTTATATATCCCATCATATATTTTATTTAACTTGTAATGGAATTTTTAGTATTGCGTGAGTGGGTTTAATCACTCACCTTTGATTTATAGCCAATTGAAAATCCAATAAAAACCCAAAATTTCAATGATCTTCAAATGCAACCATACTAGTTTCATGTTGTCCGTAATTTTGATACGAACCCAAAGGAAGAAACCGTGCATTAATCGGGATTCATATGCGGAAGATATTCAAGTTATAAGAAAATATTGGAAATGAAATAGAAAACCATGTACACATATTTTAATAATAAAATAAAACACGTTAGTTACTTACATTAAGAATTTTGAAGCATGCTCATGTCTCTAAATTTTGAAGAATCAACAAAAAAAGGAAACGATGGCTCACATATGAAGGAAGGAGGCTTCAGGTTATGGATTTGTAAACAAATGGAAAAGATCGGCTTCATGAAAATAAGTTCTCACATGTTTTTGTTTCTTTTTAGAACAGAAAGAAAACTTTAGGCAAAAGAAATAATGGAAGCACGTTTTGGAAATGTAAAGCTAGAGGAAGAGATTTATGAAATAGAAAACGAATAAGGGAAAAGCACGTTTGGAAATTGGAATATGAAAGGGAAAGATATAAGAAGATGTAAATTTGCAAAATAAAAAGAGCCTAACATGCAAGTAATTAACAAAAGATAAAAGACACATGTTGGAATTTGATAAGACATGTTTAAATGGTAAGCAAATCTTTTGGTATAAAATTTCAAAACATGTGCTACTTCAATTAATTTCATCAACATACATGAAACATTTCAAGGCAAGGCTCGTGTGTAAATAAATAAAACTTACTGGAAGATCAAAAGAGACATGTATTTAATGAAAGAAAGTAGTAATAAAATAAAATAAATGAAAACGACGATTTAAAATTGAGAACGTAGTCCATACATATAAATCACAAATATAATATACTAAAAAACAATTCATTTTAACATATTTTATTAACCCTGATACGCTCAAATTTACACACATATACGTATTTTTATTTAGTAAACATTAAATAAAATTAAACATTACAATTACATAATGAGGACCGCCACCCCACACTTAAAAGATGAACCGAGACTCGAAAGTCAAATTTGAAACGGAATAAATCTCCTATGTTAATATGCTAACAATTCCAAATCAAAAATTTAACCAAACCTTCGAGTTGTTTTCTTACCATTTTATTATTGTTATTTTTTTATAAATTAAATTCAAATCAAGTTTGAATATTTAAATAAATCAAATATTCTAACTAGAAACATACAACAAAATTCAATTCTTTCTTTTAATGAAATTAAATAACATTCATAGATGAAATATTCACTTTATTTGATAAGAATATTCTTTTCAAGAAACCATCCTTTTCTTTTCTTTTTATTGAAACATATTTCTTTTTATTACACATTAATTTACAATTAACACCTCCCCCTTTAAAACCAACTTATATTTAAAGATTATCCCACTAAAGAGTCATAGAAATAATACTTCGTACAACCACATCATTTCTTAACCAATTAATTTCATATTATCATTATATTTATAATAAATTTAAGTGCTCACAATTTGAACGTAATATTTCTCAACGAAATTCTCATTATATTTTTAACACAAAATATATGTTGCACGTATCATTAAATAAATTACCATTTACTTCTATCTCTTATTACTGGCAAGATATAATTACTATTAAGTACAATGATTAAATCTCAAAACATACCCTAATACAGGGAAGATAATTAATCCAATTGTTTCCTTTAAAATCCAATTTTCTATGTTAAACTCAATATCTATATACTAATTTAGTTCCATCATTTAATTACAACTGTAATAAAACCTATTCATTATATATTTAAATTCCAAACAAATCCTTTTATTTTGACTTACATTCTTAATATCAAATCAACTATTCCCTTATGCAATTGATTAACATAAGTTTTACACTCACCACTCAACAGTTAACGTTTCTTCTTATATCAATTGTAATATTTCAATTACGTCAATTCTCCATTAATTACCAAATAAATTTCTAACGGATTTAATAATAAGGAAATAAATAAAACAATGGTTATATGTTAATAATCCATATCTAATAACTTATTATTTACAAACAAAGGTTAATAAATTTACGTACAAAATAATTGATTACATACTCCATATTAAAACTAATTGCAATTAATAACATAAGATTACATCAATTTATACATCATTTATTCCATTCTTTATTAACCTTTATTATTTAAATTGACTGAAATTACGTTAACATAGTATAGTAGTCAATTGCATTCAATCAATATTAGCAAATTATATGTTTTATCTCATTAAAATTAGTTGTCTTAAGATTTATCTTAAAGTCAAAATTTCTAATCTAATAGGATTCAATTTAATAAATCATAAATTTTAATTTCTAACAATACTAAAGCCCAAAACCTTATTAAATTTAATATTTTTAATTATTAAAATATGGGTTGTCACAAGTGGTTTGATGCATTCTTTTATTTACGTACAGAAAGACTTTATATTATGCTCGATTTAACTCTATTTGGAAGCTTTGACCCCGCTTAAGCGGGAGTTCTATGCTCTGGGTAGAGAATAATGATGAATTATTTGATTTCAAATTGTATATTTTTTTATAACAAAGATCCTATATCGATACAGATGCATGCATAATGGATCTATGTGTATGTCTATAGTTTCTATGCAATCATGATGCGTACAACAAGTTGAGCAAGATTTTGTTATAGTTAGTACGTGGTTACTCTTTTCATCCTTTTCTAAAAAAGATTGTATAGAAAAATATGATAATTACATCTCAAGAGCACTTATCTAGTGGTTTCTATCCAATAATTATTCATCATATTGTATCTTGAAGCTCGATATGCTAATATTTTGGACATGTACTGTGAACTCTAGTTTGGGCACAATATTCTATCTTCTAACCAACTCGGTTATATTATCAAGATATGCTTTATTGGGACAAAGAAGATAGGTTAATGAGCATAGTTTGAGCAATGCTTTTTGTTTTTTCCAAATCTCTTGGTCGCGCTTTTATGACTTATCCTAATGATTGTCAGTTAAAAAGACTGGAAACTCCTATAAATTATAAGTACTTATGAGACAATCTTTAGTTTTTGATTTCTTCGACTGAAAGCTAAATCTTATAACCGTTGCAACATAAATCACTTGAATCTATGGATGGATTGAAACAGGTCGGAAGCAAGTCAACTTGGAGCATCAAAGCGTAGCATATGGCTTCATTTTAGACATGGACAGTCTCAGGGCTTAGTTGGGCCTCATATGCCTTTAGTGGGTTTTACTTGGTCGGGAGCCCATGGAGATTTTCCGCCTTGCAGCAGGCATGTGGTATGCAGAAAGGCGTGATATTATAGCTTCATTTTATTCAAATATATTCGCACTACAGATCATGAATTTACATGTTCATCTAAGTCTTTCTTTCAATTTTGTTTTCAAGAGTTGGATGTACATCTTTGTCTAATCAACCTTATTAGTATTTTTCGCTCGTATAACATGCAGGCAGTTGTGCTTGATCATGTATTGGAAGCTATTTTGGTTGCAAAGCTTCCGTAGTATTTAGCAGATATACTGGAATCTGGATTGAGGCAATGTATAATCACACTCATAAAAGTTAAAACCTTAAGATCAGCTTATATTAGTGTTAGAAAATCATCCAATGTGCAAAAATGTTTTTTGGTCCATAAGATCCTTTTGTAAGCTATGTTGTTACGGCAAATCACTTGGGTTGGGTTTATTTATAATTTTGCACGGTGCCCATAAACGACACTACTAAAAGTAGGGTGGAGCATTTGTTATCCTGTTAATGGCTTGAGAGCCTAGTTAAAAAAATTAAACTTAGACAGGGCTTAGTTTTTAAGCATACATTTAAGGTACATTCCCTTCAAATCTGATGGTTAAGATCATAAAATTCTGTAAATTATATCTGTTCCACTCTAGAAGCTTTTGAAGTTGCTGATATTTGAACTTTATTATTATTTTAAGGGAGGCGGGTGGGTGGGTGCGAATGCATGGCACGCTTTAAATTCTAAATGCAAATTGATCGTAAACTATTACCAGGAACTTAATAGAGAAGAGCCGACTGGTTTTGGTGCCCCAAATGGGGAACACTATGTTCTTGATTTTACAATTGGATAGTTCTCAATAAATATCGCCTCAATGTCTATATTTATTGCATCCATTCAGTTCAAATAATTTATCATTTTCAAAATTATGTTAACTGATTCCCTGTAGTTGTATATATTCTTCAACCTGTAATGTTAATATAGGTGGTACTATTTAGTATCAACATTTGATGATAATGACTCAAATATGTAGTTACTTCAAATCGGATCGACTAGAAAGGGTATTGAGTTATCTGTGCACCTCAGGCAAGTATGTTACCATAAAGTTTTGTTCATTGACTGTTTCGATTTGTACATTCTAAATTTTTACTGAAGTTGACAATCAGTAAAGCAATCATGAAACTATACATAGATACACAATATGACATTCAAATCCAAATCCCTATTTGATTAATTAATCAATTTAGTAATTCCAATAATTTTTTTTAACTAATATTCATTTTACTTAACTAGTCACTTAATGTTTTCATCTTGTTAGTGGATTTTCCTCTTCCTCAATTAATTATTAAGTATATTTGTAGTCCACTGTGAATTTGAGAACCCAAAGAAACTATGGAGCCTTCAAAAGTTGTGTACCATGGCATCTTCCACACTCGCCACCTGTTGAAGTAATGGAGATTGTGTATGTTTTTTCCTTTGTAGTTATTTACTAATTTTCACTCTTAATTGGGCCTTTTATTTTCTACTTGGTGTATAAATTTAATCTCCTATTATAAAACAACTTTTAGTTTGGTCAGTTTGTCTATATGAGTTGAGATTTTATGGGATCTGAATTACAGGTTTGAAGATGCATATAACATATTTATTGATGAAATCAATGCCCCAGCTGGTTATCAGTGGTGGGAAGGATTAATATACAAATATCTTTTTAGCTGCAGCATACCCCCTTGCATTAACTTGGCAACAATGGGGCGTAGGAGAAAGAAATTACACTACTTCGTGAATTTGTGCGGTCAGAGTATGATCATGCATGCCCAAGATCATGTCGTTTGCGTGCTTTATATGAAGAGCTTAAGGTATTAGCATAGCATTTATCATGTTCTAACTGATTCTTGGGAGATAATATTCCTTCATTTTTACATACAAATATACCGTGTTAGATAGGTGGCAGTAACACCAGATCTAGTGTTAGCAACACCAGAATGCAAGACTGAGCCATTGTTTTGTTTGAAGTTTCACATGATAAATTGGCTTGAGTAACTAAGTGCATATGGTTAGAATTAGATGCATGAATTTGAACATCTGTACTTCACTTGCTAGTCATGTTATCATGCGATACAATATGTGGCTGCACTGGATTTAAGGGTTGTTACTAAATGCTTGGACCACAGTCTTGCTAAGGTGTTTGGGAATCAGTTGATCTGAGTACCAATTTTTTTGCAAAGAAGCAGACTTGGTTAACCGAGTCTCAGACTCAGTTAAGTGTCAGTTTAACTGAGACTCGGTTAACTAACAGTTAACATTATGAATCCGATTTAACTTCGTGTACACTTTTTTGATGAATTGATTCTCAAGTATTTCTTTTGCTTTACAGGTAGATAGATACTTGTGATGCAAAAAAAGGTTGCAACAATTTATGGATCGAATTTATTTTTGCTGCTAGAACTACTTTTTGGTTTTAACATATGTACTACTTGCTTTTGTTTTGCTATTGCTACTTGTTCTATATTTTATTTATGAACTATTAATGACGAACTATTTACGTTTGGTGTAAGAATATTGTGTATTGTGATTATGAAATTTCATACGTTATCAAATATGTGTTCAAAATGTGGTATTGATACAATATGTTGATTTTGAAATGTGATACTGATATAATATGCTAATTTTGAAATGTGGTATATACACACATTGTGACCGATGTTTACTCAAATGGAATTTACAGAAAAGTAGAAAAAGCCTAATTGACTTAGTTTGTATACAATTTAACGGCGTTTATAAAACGCTGTTAAAACATTCCACGGTGTTTTTTAAACGCTGTTGAATGTTTTAACAACGTTTTAAAAATGCCATTCAATTGTATTAAAAAATAGAGCCAAATACAATTTAACGGCGTTTTTAAAACGTTGTTAAAACATTCCATGGCATTTTCTAAACGTCGTTGAATGTTTTAACAGCGTTTTAAAAATGCTGTTAATTGTTTTAACGGCGTTTTTTAATGCCGTTAAAATAGACCAAACGCTGTTAAATGATTTCATGACACTAGGGAAATGCTATAAAAAAAGACATTTAATAGTGTTTATTCATTGTCATTGTATATCTCTGACATATAAATGTTTGTTGATATACAACGTATGTAAAAACGCTGTTAATAGCTTTTATAGGCGTTTTTGAAACGCTGTTAAAGATCCTGTTTGTTGTAGTGATTTTTAGGGGCTTGGACTTCCCATAACACTGTTATTTGCTCTAGATTTGCTTTGATGCCCCGAGCACTTACTATGAATCCTAGGAATTTCCCAGAGGCTACTCCGAAGCGACATTTAAGCAGGTTGGGTTTCATTTCGTATTTGTGGAGTATTTCGAACATTTCAGCGAGATTATCTAGGTGGCTAGCAGCTACTCGGTATTTGACTAACATATCATCCATATAAATTTCCATAGTCTTACCAATCGGGCGTTTGAACATATTATTCACTAGCCTTTGGTACGTTGCCTTTGCATTTTTCAAACCGAATGACATTACACGGTAGCAGTACAGTCCTAAATTGGTGATGAAGCTGGTGTTGTCTTGGTCTAAATCATGCATCAAGATCTGGTTATAACCTAAATATGCATTCATAAATGACAATAGTTCATGTCCCACCATTCCATCCACTAATTGATCAATCCTATGGGGCAGGAAGCTGTCCTTCGGACATGCATTGTTGAGGTCCGAGAAATCAATACAAGTTCGCCATTTTCCATTGGACTTCTTGACTAGGACTGGGTTTGATACCCATATATGGTAGGTTGCATCTCAAATGAAGTCGTCAGCTATTATTTTATCTACTTCCTCTCTCAATGCCTTGGATCGTTCGGGGACCAAGCTGCACCTTTTTTGCTTTACCGTTGTGAATTTAGGGTCAATATTGAGAGCATTGCAGGCAATTTCAGGTGATACCCCACACATATCGGAGTGTGTCCAAGCAAATATGTCCAAATTGGCATGGAGGAATTTGATTAGTTCAGACCGCGTCTTGTTTCCATGCCGCGACCTAATTTTTAGGTCCAATGTTGGGTCATCCATACAGACTGAGACAGATACCGTCAATTCAGTCGGTGCTGCCCCATCCTCCCCTGAGCTCTTCTTTCTAGGGCCAAAGCCTTGTCGAATCGGCTAAGGTCCCAAAGCCAGGGGCGGTTCTGTAGTTGATATTCGGAGGATTCATGGATGTGAAGGGATTTCCCTACATCCTTTCCGTTTTCCTTTCGTATTTCTTCTTGACTCACGCAATTCTGCCACGTAGCATTCCCGAGCAGCGCTTTGGTCTCCTTTCACAATTTCGACTTCGTGTTCTGTAGGGAACTTCATTGTAAGGCGCCATTGGGCCAGTCCTATTCTGAAGTCGGCTAATGTGGACCGTCCCAAGAAGGCGTTGTATGATGACATTTCATCCACGATCATAAAACTCTTAACGAGGGTGACCCTTCGCTCACCCTCTCCAAGCTCCACGGATAGGTCAACTGTTCCCACTGGTTTCTTAGGTTCATCGGTAAACACCTGAGTCTTTGTTTGGCACACGGACATGCTTTTCATGCCAATCTTTATTTGATCGAAAGTACATTTAAAGAGAATGTTAAGGGAGCTGCCGCTGTCGATCAACACCCTTCGAACTACAACATGTCCAATTCCTACCGTTACCACCATCGTATCAAGAGTTGGAGCTTGGATCCCTTCGGTATCCCGATTTCGGAACACAATATCATCATTCAAGATCCTTTGCATCTTAACAGGAGTTTCATCTTCCACAGCCAAACATGATTCTTATAGAGCGTGCTTCAACGAACTCGCATAGTGCTCTATTTCTCCCCGACTTCTTTATGCGGGGTATGGTCCCCTGGATATTGTTCCGATGATGAGTCTCTGGTCAGTTCGTTTCGACCTTTCTTCGTTGGTTCCTAATTGATTCCTTCATTCTCTTGGGTGTTGAGGAGTTGTAGATTGATCGAGATTATGTGGTTGTCTTATGTCCTGTTGGAGTTTGTTGTTCTAGATCAGTTCCTCGATGAGATTCTTTAGGCGACAACATTCTTTCATATTATGGCCGTGTGTCTCATGGAAATGACGAAACTTCCTTAAGCACTTCTGCTGCTTCGTCGCCTCCTTTCTGGGTCGCCTTTTGCATTCCTTAGTTCTTTGAAATGTGAGAAAAATGTTTTTTGGTGTTTCACTCACGGGAGTGTAGCCTTTGGGCCTAAACCCTTTAGAGCCTTTTGGCTACCTCCATTTTTTGGTTGATCTCATCAACCATTTTATTTACCTCATCCCTGGTACTCACTTCACATTGACTGGAGGAGGCAGGTGCTTGATTCCCTAAGTTAGCGCCATTCACTTCAGTTTGTTGGAGATTAACATCTTCTCCAGCTACTACTGCCCCTACAGACCTTCCAGAGACAGTTCTTCTTCTTCCAAGAGCCATTGATTCCAAATAGTGGATTCTTCAAGCAAAGATAAGGTTCTAACTTCTAGACCTATGGGATCCAAAGTAGATAGCTAGATTTGGATCCTGAGTTGGACCTTCTCGATGAAAGTACCAAAATGTTGACCCAAAAAATTGGATCAACACCTTGGTTTGAATTTGAAAGCACCAGCCCTGTTCTAACAGAGCAATATCACAGATAGCACATATAAAGAAAGAACGATAAAAGAAAGTAGACAGAGAATTTTTATAGTGGTTCGGATGTTAATGAAGCCTACGTCCACTTTATTGCTTTATTCTAATTGCTATTACAATAAATGTTTGGTCACAAGGCATTGATTATTTTCTAGCTAGATTGAATCTCCAGAGTTCGAATCCACTGGAGAATCACACTGTATTCCTTTAGAGATTGTTATGAGGGGGGCAGAGAGTGAAGAATAGTTCCAGGAGAGCTTCGGCAACCAGTCCGGAGAAGACCCCTTTATGTTGCAGATGGGATGGTATTTACAGAGAACGAAGAGCTCCTGGGCCAGAACTGTCTTCATTGGCTCGTGGGTAAGTAACAGGAGACCTGAGTGGACTTTGGCTTGCAAAACAAGTCAATAACATGGGTCGCTGGCAACCCATGGTCGATGGGTCACTGGCAACCCATAGCCTATGAGTCACTGGCAAGTCACTAGCTGTTTACATTCAGCAATTTAACTGTGGACAAAGGGGCCATCATAGCAAAGGTTGCAGAAGGGAGAAGAAAGGATGTTTTAACTGCAATAAGGTGGGGCATATGAAGAAGGATTGCCCAGAGCAATCAAGAAACAAGAAGGTTGTGTCTGCTTACACTTTGTGTGACACCCCACTTCTATACCTATACTATCTAAGAGAATTGCAAAGTAATACCATCAGATAATACGGAGAAGGAGGCTATATGGGATATACATGTGAATATTTCCTAGGACTAATCCTTATACGTATTAAAACATCAAAAATATAATTAATTCTTACATATACAGTATCGGTACAAAGAAATAAACATGTGTACCTCTAGGACAGAACAATACATAATATACAAAACATCACAGAGAACGCAGAGGCAATCGCAGCAATAACATATAATATATATACATAAATAATACAATACGACTCAAATGTCTTTTATATATACACATACAATGAATCTGTGTCAAACTAATATCATATACAATCCTAATATAATACTCCTTTAGGCCCATGAAATATAAGGTGTTCTAGTCGCCACATGAAATTTAAGGTGATCTTGGGTTGTTTCGAGCCATATACTTCACTCCACATCACCCATTGACCTCAAGAATAAGTCCTGAAGAAATCCTGAAGTTTTGCCTTGCCACGACCAAAATTTTCCATTTCCCAAATTCTGCCTAGGTAATTCCCTAGTCCAGACCTACTCACCCTAGTAAAATCCTGAAGTAAGGCCTAAAGCGACTCTAAGACCATCAAACCCAATTTCTTATTTTGGTGTCGACCGGAAGCAACCACCCACCTTGAGCATGACACGAAGAAACAACCGAACCACTTTTCTTCGTGGCCATCAAATGATAGCACTATCGAAAAGCATTTTTTATTTGGTTCTTCCCTATGTTGAACCAAAAGCAAGACCTAGGAAAACCTCCCACCAGTCCAAGTGTAACTCTAAGCACCATTGAGCAGAAATGTCGTACTAGGTCAAATTTTCAATTTCGCGTCGGTTTCACGCAACACTCTATTCTTCAACCCATTGCATTCTTCACACATCGATGCAACCTCCAACGTCCTAGAGTTTATCTATTAAAGTTCGATTTCACGATTCTTACCACTAATTCGCTTCGATGAGCATTTTCGAACATTCAAGGTAACACACAAATGCCCCACACACATCAAACAAAATTCAAGCATGCTAATCACACAACTAATCATAGCAATCATCATGTCATATGTATACAACATAGTCTAACATATATCAAGGCAACTACACATCCAATAAACATGTTTAGAACCCCAAAATCCATATTTTTCTTCATGTTTTTACTGTAGGTAAGGTTATAAAAAAGCATTAAGACTTACATTTGACTTTAAAAATGGATCTAAACGCATCAAAGCCTATATATACATACATATAGTAAGGTGAGTGATGATAAATCATTTACCAAACCCTCCAAAATCTAAGTTTTGCACGTAAATCGAGATAATTTCGAAAATTAATGGCGAAGGCCTAGTTTTGCTTCTACAATAATATAGATTTGAAGATCCCTGGATAATCACTTTGTTAATCTACTAAAAATTTATGATATAGATTTGATTTAGAGGAAAAATAGAAGGTTTTGGGTGAACAATGGGTTAATGGAAGGTTAGATCTATTTGGCAGATGGTAGAAATGGTTTGGAGATGTTAATTTTAGCTAATAAAACCCTAAGCCTAAAATGGGTTATTAAGCCTCTCCCTAATCTCTTTAATTACCTATTAAGCTGCTCTAAAAGATATCAAATGGTCATGTCTCCTAGTAGAAAGTCCAAATCGATATTATGTCCACCCTATAGAAAGGGAAATGATCATATCATTCCAATGAAAGTGGTCTCGGATGTTAATTTGGGTTTTATAGTTATAACTTTTTAGAAGTAAAATTGTCAAATAAAATTTGTCGGGATAAAATTATCACTACTCAATATCCCCCAAAGTTATAGTATCATATGACTCAGTATGAATTTAAAAACCATATTTTACGACCCTTTGACAAGTAAATTATAGGTGTTTACAAATTGGTACGGAACGATGGACTTAATTCAAATTCAATCTTTCCCCTAGTTTTTTTACACACACCAATTCATCATTGCTTCATGACTTAATTCCAAATCATACTCCAAGAGCAGAACCCAATACAAGAATATATGTTTTACAGCATTATTTGATAGTGTTTGTGGCAATTGCCATTGAAATTAATTGACATAACTTTATAAATTTTCAAATGCTATATAGGATGTGAAGACGCTAAATTCTTTAAGGCATGCTATTTCATGTTTTTTACTTTTAATAGGCAGCTAAATTAAACACACAGACCCTTCTCTCATTCCTTCCTACGTTTCGTCTGGACCTCAGGAAAAATAACTTGGAAATCCACCCCAAATCCCAAATCCATGACCTCTATAATCCTAAAAGTATTGAAATCTCCATTAAATCTTTGAAAATTTCCAATGCATGATTGGAACCCAAATTCTACATCGATTTTCGTGTATCTCGAGCCCTAAATCCATGATTTACTTTACTCCACATATGTTGAAGAACCAGAAGACAAGTTGAATGACACAAATTTAAAGGAGATATTGAGTATGGAGCTATTCCTTATTGATGGGTAAGGGAATTTTTGCTTTTAGAGTTTTTATTGTGTAGCTTCTGATTGTATATTATTTAGGTATCCTAATTTGAATAATATTGGATAGAGTTTTGGTTCATAAGGAATGTTTCGCCAAAACTGTGTCAGGAGCTCATTAATAATATTGATACTAAAGAGAATTTTACCTCATCTACTTCTTACTATCCTACATTTTTATAATAAATTTTTTGGTCAATTTCTTAGATGTTAAAAAATGGTTTTTACAATATATGTAAAACAAGTTTATATTATTGTTAATTGGATCCATACGAATAGTCACTAAACTTAGTATTTGGTTATTCACTGTTGTGCCAATGTATCTCATAACCTAAACTAGAAGCAACTAAAGATCCTATAAATATAATATGTTAAAATATTTGAAAATAATGTGAAATACTAAAAATGCGCTTATAACTTTCTTAATATTAATATGTAACACTCTACCTCTATACCCATACTATTAAAGAGTACTACTAGATAATATTGTTTGATAATATGAAGAATATGGCGATATTATGCTATCACACAAATATTCTCTTGGGTTAATACTAGTACATATTTAAAAATTTAATAAACAACTCACCTATACGTACTCATTATCGACACAAGCAATAAACACATGTATTTCTAGGATAGAATAATACACATATAAAATAACTCATAGAGAACACAGAGTCATCAATGTAAAGATAACCTATAATATAAAATATACACAAGTCAAGTGGGTCCATGAAAATTGTCAGCTTCCCACTATCATCAAAAATATACGTAACATGTTCAAATATATACATCCTAACAACACACGAACACATGTTGCTACAAATATATACAATGATCCTCAACTCTACAATGTACATAAATATCAACCTCTAAGCTCAACAAGCAAAAGCTAGCCACTTCGTTCCTGAACATGTAGTGTCTCGAATGAGATGTGTGTTTATATAAATAACACACGGGTCAGACTATGTCTAGAATCTAGATGTCAACATGTGATATTAACTAGCATGATATAACATGTATCTCACAAGGTTACGTAAGATCATCACATGTATAAATGTATATCTTAAATCATACTACCAATCAATAAAACCATAACATGGTGGGAGAATCAACCAGATGTCTGAATTCATAAACCAACACATCATAACAGAGAAAGGGGAAGCATTCATCAACAAATAGACAATCAAGAGACGTACTAGCAGTATGGTATCTTATATCTCTATATATCTCATCATATATTCCAGTTGGGAGCTTCACAGCACACAGCGTGCTCTAATGGGTTAATGGGTCCTCGTCGTGAATAAATGTATAGAATGGGTATCTAAATAATATAATATAATCATATAATCTCATGTATTTCTGATGGGAGCCTCACATCACACAACATGCTCCAGCGGACAACACACATCACTGACAGCACAGAGCAAACCGTACAGTCTTGGTTACACTTGGTCGTCAGGACTCTATGTCCTCCTATACACTACGTTCACGATCCTACTACCAAATGGTAATAGACTGTTTGGCTAGTATGGCATCAGAGCATATCATCACACAGTCTAAATATCAGTACACAATATATATAGTATGATGATGCCATGGATCCAAGGCGTGACCCCCCGATCGGCCAACTAGGATGGACACTAGTTTATCAGGATAAACAACACACATCAAAAGTTGGCACAAAACAGACCCATCCTCTAGACATTAACCCATAAAATAAGAGTGTCCCCGACTTACATAAAGTAATCGAACAAATATCAACATAGGCGTGTAACAGTACCGATTTTTCGACGTCCGAAAGTCGACATCGATACGTCCACTGTATCAAATGCCGCACAGTCGAATGCCCAAAAACCGAATCGTTGGGGTTTAAAGAAGAAGAGGTAGAAGAAGAAGGAAAGAAAACAACAACAGAATCTCACATATCGCAGCGGAAAAAATATAATAGATAAATAAATATCTTTAAATAGAATCACTATATAAGTTATTACATTACATTACATTATCAGAGTGTACAACAACAAACAACAGAAAGAAATATTACATATATAAGTGATACGCCTCGCCATCCAGCTCCAACTCCTGATTTCCACAGCAACTTCTTGACTTCGCCCCCGAATAACCGCTAACCTGACTCTAGGCTGCCCGTGTGGAAAATTATGGGCACCTAGAGTTTAGAAAGGGAACAATAAACTCCAGGTCAGTCATGGGACTGGTGTGAGATCTCAAAACAGTTATTTTCACAAAGAAAATAAAAAGAAAAGAAATCCGCTATGCTTTTTGAAAATGAAACTGCCATAAGGCCTCCCACCACAAACACAATGCAAGCGCAAACTTAGAGGAGATTTCTCCTTATGACAGTCAAAAATGCTTAATACGAGAAAACCCTTTTTAAATATTATTATTAGTGCATAGTGCAGAAAACCTTTCGAAAATATAATATTAATCCTAGCCAGCATAGGTACCATTATATTATGCCAGCTATAGCTGCCATCCTAGCCAGCATAGGTACCATTATATTATGCCAGCTATAGCTGCCATTTTTAATGACAGGTTCTACAATTGAAATCATAAAAGGCTCGTATTATTCTGATTGGATTCCTAACAAATGGTCAGGCAAAGGAACTTCCCAAATAAAATGGAATGCCTCTGGAGGGACGTCCCCGAGAACCTAACCAGATCTCTGCTACACAAGGCCGGGTTACCTCTGTAACTAGGTAACAACTGACACGAGCATGCCATCCCCCGGTCGTTACCGACTTTTATCCGAGGGCCCCCAATCCAACAACCACACAGTAAAGTATCTGGGCTCTATACCATGATACCACTTTCATAAAAAATCAACATAAGTAAATATCCAGGCTACATACCATGATATCACTTTTTATATCCAGAAGGAAACGGTCACACCCTCAGGATGAGCTACCCCCAAAAAACCATGCTGCCACGATTCCTGTTTTGACCATTATCGGGTTGTGAGGCTCGACGAAGTCTCGTCCATAAAGCTAAGTTTTTTCACAAAGCCATGCTTCGATTATAAATGATTAACAAATGATCATCAACACACAGCAGCACTTAGCATGCCACATTACCAAATTGGGAATGTATCACTAGTAACCATCAACTACATAACCACTGAGCTCGTACGTCTCAGAGAAGGGTGTTGAGCTAAGAGAATAAATCTCCGCCACCAACAGAAATGTATTTGATAGAAACCCTTGCAAATCCGGGTATTCACAATCCCGATCGGACTTCCCATCACTTTGGGAATCTCTATACCGGTGCGACTCAGTGCAGAGACAATCGATAGGTTATCCTATCATTCTCGCAAATACCCGGTCTTCACCACCGGTCTTCAAATGATATCCATATCGACGTAACATTATTCGGAATGGGTTATATGAAACAAAGTCCTCTCCCGGCTAAACCGAATAATGAGCGTAATATTTAAAACATATGGATATGGGATTTCAATTAAGTCGCAACTTAATATCCAAAACTTTCCATTCAATGGTTTAAATTTTCGTTTCAAATCTTTTAAATAAAAGATTTATTTCACAAAGTTCACCCAGTTTCACAAAGATCCATTCACGGATTTCGAAACAATTTCCACCTCAATTGGATTAGCTCATTTAATCTCTAAATCAAAGATTCAATTATAGCTTCCAAAACCCGTTTCCAAATATTCATTCATAACTTGGAAAACCATTTTCAATTCAACTTGAACTTCCTTTAATACAAATCGGGAATTCATTTCTTATATGAAAGCTTATATCGTTCAAAAACAAATAGTTTTTATTTCGGAAAAATCTGATTTCATTTATACAAGTTAGAATCTTTGGGTTAATTTAAATCCCCGAAACAACACTTAATAAAATGGTTCAAGTTCATGTAAGCCTACATAATCTTTTTGAAATCATAAGCTTATAACATAGAATTTAATTTCAAATTTTTATTCAATTTTAAAACAAATTTAAAACTAAATTAAGTTATTCAAAAATAACATTTTATTTTTCGAAATTCCTTTCTCAAAAGATTTTCCACTTTAAATCCGATTTATTTCCAAAACCATTTGGATTCAAAATTTCAATTCTAAAATTATTTCAAAAACCTGTGACTTAACCAATTTCCACGTGCAATCCATATTCGTGTGTGTATAGTGTAGTCTAGGGGTTTAACACAATAGTGCACAACATCAACCATCACAAGTTCAATCGTATTAACATCGACAAGCGGTATAGTCCATAACGCTTATCTCTATTCACAGACTCGTAGATAAAATAAATTTATCAATGTGATATATCACAGAATATAAATAAAAATTACCATTTGTGAGGAATCCAGTTGGATCCCTCTAACCTGTTTCCCTGCATCCAAAGACGTTAGCACAACAATTAAATACCCATTCCACTTCGAGGTGGAATATCGCGGTATATGGGATTTATAAAAATATCATCCGCTATTATGCGGCGCAATAGGGTCTCATCCGCTATATAATGTGGGAAATCAATCACCAATATATACTATACACCAATATATATATATATAATATCATCCAGTGAATAATTATTATAAATCAATTTTAAATCTAACTATTTAAAATTAACTGGAGATTTAATTGAGTGAGAAAATCTCACCTTTCTTTTATTAGCATTCCATTTCCATTCGAGTCATTTCTTCACGATTTAAGACCTTGTAACAACATTATAAAGGTTTTATTAATACCAGAATAATTGAGCAATTCAATTGCCATTTAATAAATTTATTTTAACTAATTCTCCTTCAAATAAATATTTTTAGCAACAAAAATCATTAATTAAGTTTGTTAACCAATTAATCTCCACAATTTTGACCTTGTGCAATTAATTTATACAACTTATTATTATTCGGAAAAAAATTGAACGATAAATTTTTTCATTTACTAATGATTGATTTAACTCAAAAAATTAATTTTTATAAACAAATTTTCTTTTAACAAAATACTTTCTTTTGAAACCGTATATACACACTTATAAAAATAAACTATATTGATTTTGATTTTATATAACTACTTAAACATTAAAAATTCCTATTTAGTTTCTAGAATCTTACACATACACATAAATTTCTGTTTCAAGCTTTTATATATTCGAATGGAAACATTTTTTTTTAATTTTATTATCTGTAATAAAAAAATTCTGTTTGAACAAATTACCTTTTACAATTTATTTTAACATTATGAACTTGTAACATAACTAATTAATTCCGAAAATATTCACTTATTAATTTTTCCACTGTTTGTACATATTCAAAAATATGTATATATTAAATTCAAAAGGATAAATTCCCTTTTCAAACTTATATACATATACTACTATATATAATTATTGAATCAAAAAATTAATTTGTAACAAAAAAATAAAAAAAAATAAAGAAAATAACTCACTGCTTGAATTCCCGGACAATCGAAACCCTAGCAAACCCTACTTGAATGCGGCCGCCGTCTCCTATCACACGCGCCACCAGACGCGACGCCGTGCCCTAGCCAAATTCGTGCTGCCGAATCTCGAGACTCCCACCTTGCTGATGAGCAACACCCACCGCGAACGAGCCATTGACCATCTTGCTTTGCCATTGCTTCTGTCGATTAGCCACTAAAGAACGCGCGCTCGCCATTATCTCAGCGAAGATGAACCGTGATTCGATTGCTGATTCGAACTGAATTTGGGTTTTCTAGAGGAAGAAGGGTTCGGCGATTTCTCGAATTTGATTATTGCTGAGTGAATTTAAAATTATGGGAATGGAGGAGTAAAGGGAATCGAACGAATTGATTTACTTCCTTCCTTTCTTTTTTTCTTCTTTTATTAGATTTAAGAGGCGTCGGCCATTATTTGATTTAGATTTTTCTTCGATTTGAAACAAGGGAAAGGCTCGGTTCTGAAATATTGCATGATGGCGTATTGGAGAAGGAATAACTACAGTGATTTCTATAATTGTATATTCAAAATATCTCGTACAAACTAGCTCGAAATCCCGAACTCCTATCGAGGCATGCCGCCAGGCGTTTACAAGGTTTTATCCGCATTCCGAACACAGTGGAATGTGTTTTGGAGGCTATTCGATCATAGACGCAAGTTACAGAAATAAACGATCAATTTTAAATTAAATCGATTAAAATAGTTCTGTGCATTTTGAGCTGCCAGGGTCAAACGACAACTCTGATTGCTACAAAAATTGAAATTCGATAATAATACAATATTACGGATCCAATGGAATTTGTTACGTCAAATTCTGAGACTGTGCCTCGGAAGGCTATTTTTAAATATCGATTTAAATAATATAAATTCAAAACTGGACAAATGATTTTCAAATTCAATTCTGAAGCTTCAATTATCTTCAGTATTATCAATATGGATTTTTCAAGCCTTTGGAACATTTTAAATCAGCTTAAAAATCAAGATTCAATAATTTACCTAACTTAAATAAATTAAATTCAATATTTTTAATTTCCAACTCCATATTAAATTTTGAAATTCAAGTTAAACTATCCTCCAAACATTTAAAATCACTTAAATATTTTCAAATTCAAAAAATTCTGGGTAGTCACATCCTTCCCCCCTTAAAAGAATTTCGTCCCGAAATTACAAGTTAAGAAGAACGATCCTCACCCGTTTAATATTTTCCAAACCAAGCAGTTTTATCAACTTTCCAAAACAAATCTTTTTATTTAAGACCCATCATTAATTCAACTAACTTCCCAACTTCAATTATAAGTTTCATACAACATTGTTTTCTTTAACAATTTAAATTTAAATTTTAAATTTCCAAAATTTTCTCAAAATTTTTCTAACACCCTAAATTTTCGAAATTTTTTGCCAGCGTCTCCTTTGTGTGGCTAGCTCGGTACGACTACAAAATGGCACCACATGCCCTCATATTTCAAAAGAAAACAAAAGGAAGTGGCTGGACAAGAAAATCACCAAATTTCACATAGAAATTTAAATACATACCTTTTTGTCTAGCAATTCAAATTTTATTTTCGAAATCAAAATTCCAATTCCATTTCCTTTAATACACCTGTATATCCTGCTAGTCATAATATCCATTCATAGTCTTTAAAAATTATTTATACATTTTCTTACAGAAGTTTTAATATCTACTCCTATTCAATTAGTTTTCCCATTACCATATGAATTCAATTTATCTTTAACTCTGAATATTGAATTTTATCCTTCAATTATAACTGATTCATATTATTATTTCAAATTAGTTTCATTCACTAATTTACTTCAATTTCAAATTTGAAATCGTTTTGTCGCAAACAAAAAAAAAATTCGAACATTTTCTAAATCCCAAAAATTTTGGCAGAGTCTCCTTTGTACGGTGGAGCTTTTACAATTTGAAAAAAGATATAAATATATATACATCGACCCACCCGGTCGGAAAAAACAAAAACAGTTCATATTTCCTATTTTTATTGCGTAGGCGTACCTTATTTAGCATTTTTAAGCAAAGCGGTTTATTATTAGCATTTTAGCGCGACTAAATCCAGCCAAACGGCCCTTCTGTACCTGTATTTACTCAATTTAAACACGTAAGTGACATATATAGGAAATTCATTTACATTTCACTTATTTTCAATATTAAACACATAGTTTCACAAGCAAAATATTCAAAATTATTTCCATTAGCAATTTATATGATTTCGATACAATTTTAATTGCTTACAACTACATTCCACATTATCTCCGTTCAATTTCAATGGTTTACAACACACTTTCTTTCATTCGATTCATTTATAAACGAAACGAACTCATATCCATTTCAATTGATTCAAAAATCAATTTTTATTGGCTTTCATTAACTCATAGAATTTTATGCAATCACGTTTACGTCAAACGACAACCATTTCTAGGCAAATTCGACTATATTCACTAAATAGATTATTCAAATCTAGTTTATAACTAATTTAAATTAATATCAACTCAATTTACTCCTTATTCCATTTCATTTCCAATTGATTCTGTTTGATTCATTTTTCATTCCATACAACTTGACAACAACCATTTCACAGTTTTATTCAAATCGAGCTTCCATCCAATATTTACTTAAGTTATTTATTTTCTTCAAGTTATTTCAATTCAAAACTCAAATTTATTTTTCCTTGTAACACTTCCCAATTTAAATCCTTGATTTGATTTTAAATTCCAATTTTCCATCCAATACTCACTTATCCATTTTAAATTTCAACTTTCCATCCTCAATTCAACTCGAATTTATTTTATCAACAACATGGAAATTTTTAATTTATTTCTACTTACTTGAATAAATCTGCAAATTTAACTCACAATTGAATTTTAATTTAACTAATTCAACTTTCCTATTTCATGAATTAATTAATTATCATATTAATTTACTTAGATTCAATCCATTTTATCTTTATTTTTCCAAAGTTTGGATTTTTATTCAACTTGATCCAAGTCAAACTCATTCCATTTTTCAATTCCAATTCATTTACTCACAAATGTTAACTCATTTGTTCATTCACAAATTTATTCCACACTTACTTTTATTTATCCCTTTTTCAATTTGAATCTTATTCCAATCAAATTTTGAATATTTTTATGAGTTATCAAACTTATTTATATATTGTAACATTTTAAAAATTTCCAGAGTCTTTTTTAACAATTGCTCACATTTCAAAACCAACTTTGAAATCAATTATATCTATTCAAATTTTTTTTCCAAATATTTTTAAATTTCAAACCCCACCAGATTTCATATCCAACTAAAAAAATACTTCTCAAATAATTGTTTTCCTGACTTTTGGAAACCATTTTCAAATTAAAGAAATTTAATCTTTTGAAATTTCAATCCAATTCCTTTAATCTGCATTTCAAAGATTATTCTGGCATCTCATTTCAATTTATAAAACTCGTTTACACATGCACTTTACCAATTTCATTCCATTAATGAATTTTATTCCAAATTATAAATTACATTTACAATTTACATTTACAAATCTGATTTGTATGTTTTTATTTTCTTAGCTTTTGGTTTTGATTTCAATTTCTCATACAACGATGATAATAATTTAATATTATCGCTTCCTAACAACAAAGCAACCATATATTATAATAATTCAAAGAAAATTTATTTCTTTTGTATACGAAAATAGTTTGGGTAAAATTATTTCATTTACCATATTTTAAAACAATACTGTGTCAGTTTATCTTGTTTAAGAGTTTAGAAACCCCTATCGATACAGTTGGCCAAACTGCACCGACCAGAATCTATAAACAATCAACCGATAAGTCAACACAATACAAAACAATTTTTATATTCACTAACAAATACGCGCTCATATCTATTATTACACTCACACTCATCCTAGAGTATTACTGACTCTATCTCTAATGAGTAACACCCAACAGAGCCAAGGTTGTTGCTTAACCAAATGCTCTGATACCACATGTAACAATACCGATTTTTCGACGCCCGAAAGTCGACATCGATACGTCCACTGTATCAAATGCCGCACAGTCGAATGCCCATAAACCGAATCGTTAGGGTTTAAAGAAGAAGAGGTAGAAGAAGAAGGAAAGAAAACAACAACAGAATCTCACATATCGCAGTGGAACAAATATAGATAAATAAATATCTTTAAACAAAATCACTATAACAGTTATTACATTACATTACATTATCAGAGTGACAACAAACAGCAGAAAGAAATATTACATATATAAGTGATACGCCTCGCCATCCATCTCCAACTCCTGATTTCCATAGCAACTTCTTGACTTCGCCCCCGAATAACTGCTAACCTGACTCTAGGCTGCCCGTGTGGAAAATTATGGGCACCTAGAGTTTAGAAAGGGAACAATAAACTCCAGGTAAGTCATGGGACTGGTGTGAGATCTCAAAACAGTTATTTTCACAAAGAATATAAAAAAAAGAAATCCGCTATGCTTTTTGAAAATGAAACTGCCATAAGGACTCCCACCACAAACACAATGCAAGCTCAAACTTGGAGGAGATTTCTCCTTATGACACTCAAAAATGCTTAATACGAGAAAACCCTTTTTAAATATTATTATTAGTGCATAGTGCAGAAAACGTTTCGAAAATATAATATTAATCTTAGTCAGCATAGGTACCATTATATTATGCCAGCTATAGCTGCCATTTTAAATGACAGGTTCTACAATTGAAATCGTAAAGGGCTCGTATTGTTTTGATTGGATTTCCAACAAATGGTCAGGAAAATGAACTTTCCAAATAAAATGGAACACCTCTGGAGGGACGTCCCCGAGAACCTAACCGGATCTCTACTACACAAGGCCGGGTTACCTCTGTAACTAGGTAACAACTGACATGAGCATGTCATCCCCCAGTCGTTACCGACCTTTATCCGAGGGCCTCCAATCAAACAACCACATAGTAAAGTATCTGGGCTACATACCATGATACCACTTTCATAAAAAATCAACATAAGTAAATATCTAGGCTCCATACCATGATATCACTTTTTATATCCAGAAGGAAATGGCCGCACCCTCAGGAGGAGCTAACCCCACATAACCTTGCTGCCACGATTCATGTTTTGACCATTACCGGGTTGTGAGGCTCGACGAAGTCTCGTCCACGAAGCTACGCTTTTTCACAAAGCCATGCTTCGATCATAAATGATCAACAAATGATCATCAACATACAGCAGCACTTAGCATGCCACATTATCAAATTGGGAATGTATCACTAGTGGCCATCAACTACATAACCTCTGAGCTCGTACGTCTCAAAGGAGGGTGTTAAGCTAAGAGAATAAATCTCCGCCACCAACAGAAATGTATTTGATAGAAACCAGTTTTACATCTCAAAGTGTAATGTCAGACATACATCCATACAAGTTTGTTCCGGGTTCGATCAGAACCGAAGGCACTTCTGAAGAAGCCCTTGCAAATCCTGGTATTCACAATCCCGATCGGACTTCCCATCACTTAGGGAATCTCTATACCGGCGCGACTCAGTGCAGAGACAATCGATAGGTTATCCTATCGTTCTCGCAAATACCCGGTCTTCACCATCGGTCTTCAAATGCTATCCATATCGACGTATCATTATTCGGAATGGGTTATATGACACAAAGTCCTCTTCCGGCTAAACCGAATAATGAGCATAATATTTAAAACATATGGATATGGGATTTAATTAAGTCACAACTTAATATCCAAAACTTTCCTTTCAATGGTTTAAATTTCCATTTCAAATCTTTTAAATAAAAGATTTATTTCACAAAGTTCACCCAGTTTCACAAAGATCCATTCACGGATTTCAAAACAATTTCCACCTCAATTGGATTAGCTCATTTGATCTCTAAATCAAAGATTTAACTTATAGCTTCCAAAACCCGTTTCCAAATATTCATTCATAACTTGGAAACCATTTTCAATTCAACTTGAACTTCCTTTAATACAAATCGGGAATTCATTTCTTATATGAAAGCTTATATCGTTCAAAAACAAATAGTTCTTATTTCGGAAAAATCCGATTTCATTTATACAGGTTAGAATCTTTGGGTTAATTTAAATCCCCAAAACAACACTTAATAAAATGGTTCAAGTTCATGTAAGCCTGTATAATCTTTTTGAAATCATAAGCTTACAACATAGAATTTAATTTCAAATTTTTATTCAATTTTAAAACAAATTTAAAACTAAATTAAGTTATTCAAAAATAACGTTTTATTTTTTGAAATTCCTTTTTCAAAAGATTTTCCATTTATAATCCGATTTATTTCCAAAACCATTTGGATTCAAAATTTCAATTCTAAAATTATTTCAAATACGTGTGACTTAACCAATTTCCACGTGCAATCCATATTCGTGTGTGTATAGTGTAGTCTAGGGGTTTAACACAATAGTGCACAACATCAACCATCACAAATTCAATCGTATTAACATCGATAAGCGGTATAGTCCATAACGCTTATCTCTATTCACAGACTCGTAGATAAAATAAATTTATCAATGAGATATATCACAGAATATAAATAAAAATTACTATTTGTGAGGAATCCAGTTGGATCCCTCCAACCTGTTTCCCTGCATCCACAGACGTTACCACAACAATTAAGTACCCATTCCACTTCGAGGTGGAATATCGCGGTATATGGGATTTATAAAAATAGCATCCGCTATTATGCGACGCAATAGGGTCTCATCCGCTATATAATACGGGAAATCAATCACCTAATATATACGATATACCAATATATATATATATATATATATATAATATCATCCAGTGAATAATTATTATAAATCAATCAACCAAGCAAACAATAAATCAATTTTAAATCTAACTATTTAAAATTAACTGGAGATTTAATTGAGTGAGAAAATCTCACCTTTGCTTTTATTAGCAATCCATTTCCATTCCCGTCATTTCTTCACGATTTAAGACCTTGTAACAACATTATAAGGTTTTATTAATACCAGAATAATTGAGCAATTCAATTTCCATTTAATAAATTTATTTTAACTAATTCTCCTTCAAATAAATATTTTTAGCAACAAAAATCATTAATTAAGTTTGTTAACCAATTAATCTCCACAATTTTGACCTTGTACAATTAATTTATACAACTTATTATTATTCGAAAAAAAATTGAATGATAAATTTTTTCATTTACTAAATTTAATTACTAATGATTGATTTAACTCAAAAATTAAATTTTTTAAACAAATTTTCTTTTTAACAAAATACTTTCTTTTGAAACCGTATATACACACTTATAAAAATAAACTATATTGATTTTGATTTTATATAACTACTTAAACATTAAAAATTCCTATTTAGTTTCCAGAATCTTACACATACATATAAATTTCTTTTTCAAGCTTTTATATATTCGAATGGAAACATTTTTTTATTTTATTATCTGTAATAAAAAATTTCTGTTTGAACAAATTACCTTTTACAATTTATTTTAACATTATGAACTTGTAACATAACTAATTAATTTCGAAAATATTCACTTATTAATTTTTCCACTGTCTGTACATATTCAAAAATATGTATATATTAAATTCAGAAAGATAAATTTCCTTTTCAAACTTATATACATATACTACTAATATATTTATTGAATCAAAAAATTAATTTGTAACAAAAAAATAAAATAAAATAAAATAAAATAAAGAAGATACCTCACTGCTCGAATTCCCAGACAATCGAAACCCTAGCAAACCCCACTTAAACGCGGCCGCCGTCTCCTATCACACGCGCCACTAGACGCTACGCCATGCCCTAGCCAAATTCGTGCTGCCGAATCTCGAGACTCCTATCTTCCTGATGAGCAACACCCCACGTGAACGAGCCATTGACCATCTCGCTTTGCCATTGCTTCTGTCGATTAGCCACTGAAGAACGCGCGCTCGCCATCATCTCAGCGAAGATGAACCGTGATTCGATTGTTGATTCGAACTGAATTTGGGTTTTCTAGAGGAAGAAGGGTTCGGCGATTTCTCGAATTTTATTATTGCTGAGTGAATTTAAAATTTTGGGAATGGAGGAGGAAAGGGGACCAACGAATTGATTTCCTTCCTTCCTTTTTTTCTTTTTATTTTATTAGATCTAAGAGGCGTCGGCCATTATTTGATTTAGATTTTTCTTCGATTTGAAACAAGGGAAAGGCTCGGCTCTGAAATATTGCATGATGGCGTATTGGAGAAGGAATAACTAAAGTGATTTCTATAATTTTATATTCAAAATATCTCGTATAAATTAGCTCAAAATCCCGAACTCCTATCGAAGCGTGCTGCCAGGCGTTTACAAGGTTTTATCTGCATTCCGAACACAGTGGAACGTGTTCTGGGGGATAATTCGATCATAGACGCAAGTTACAGAAATAAACAATCAATTTTAAATTAAATCGATTAAAATAGTTCTGTGCGTTTTGAGCTGCCAGGGTCAAACGACAACTCCGATTGCTACAAAAATTGAAATCCGATAATAATACAATATTACGGATCCAATGGATCTGGTTTCGTCAAATTCCGAGACTGTGCCTCGGAAGGCTATTTTTAAATATCGATTTAAACCATATAAATTCAAAACTGGACAAATGATTTTCAAATTCAATTCTGAAGCTTCAATTATCTTCAGTATTATCAATATGGATTTTTCAAGCCTTTGGAACATTTTAAATCCGCTTAAAAATCAAGATTCAATAATTTACCCAACTTAAATAAATTAAATTCAATATTTTTAATTTCCAAATTCATATTAAATTCTGAAATTCAAGTTAAACTATCCTCCAAACATTTAAAATCACTTAATTATTTTCAAATTCAAATATCAAAATTCTAGGTCGTCACAAGGCATCCATATTTCCTAACGTTACTCGCTCGTTTACACAATGCTTGTAAACTACACTCCTTACCCATAATAATATTCTATTCCATGAGTTAGAAGAGTAACCGAAATAATATTACTGAATGTCCATACCAGACGGTGTTACTAATCTGTTTACTCAAATTTCTCACAATATAGAACTTCATACAATATAATCTATATAACAAGTTTAGGGAATAATCGGAGAAAGATTATCAAATGGTCCATACTAGACGGTATTATAACTCCACTTATTTAAATTCTGTATTACATATAAACAAATCCAATATAATAATATATTCCATACAATGATTCAAAGGAGTAATCAGAAAAGTATTACCAAACGTACCATACCATTCAGTATCGCTAATCTACTTACTCAAAATTCTCATTATATAGGAATTCACACCATTTAATATTTATCAATTAAAAAGGGGTTTTATTATAAAAGACTCCTTCCCAAAGCCTTCACTTTAATTTCAAATATCAGTATATAATTTCAAAGAAGTTTTAAATTATAAAGTTCTCGTTCAATTCAAAATTCTTCGATTGATTTCAAACACCGATATTTCAAACCTTTAATTTACATACAAAGAAATTCTCCCTTTAAACACTCATTTAAATTATATTATTCATCCAAAAAATGATTTCAACTTAAAATATTTCTAATTCTTTAATATTAAGTTTCTAAAATCTATGTTTAAAATCTTTATTTACTTTCAACACACCTTCAAACCACTTTTGAAAAATAATATATCAAACTAAGCTTCTCTCTTTTATATAAGAACTTCCAAATATTTAACACTAAAATATTGATTTATAAAACTTGCTTGTACAACATAATTCCAAAACTTCACTTTTTCAAAATAGTTTAATTCAAACCCCGTGTAAATATTTTTAACGTATTTAGATCTATTTCCTTTTATTTAAAATAATCAAATACAAAATAAAACACTTCCAAAAATTTATACTTAACAACATATGTAATGAATTTTCAATATTAGAAGTTTATATTCAATAAATAACCGCATTCAAATTTATTACTATTCCAAAAATATTATTTTATGAAACATCACATTTATTTTTTAGATATCCTTTATAATTATAAATAAGTACGAATATGTATATACACACATACACACTTGTTCAAACAAGACCAAAAATTGCCACTTTCAAATATTTTCTATTACATATAATATTTTTCGATATTAAATAAAACTCATTTCAAAATTAACCATTTACATAAAAAATAATTTATTTCTTTATAAACTTCTCAATTTGCTTCATTTATATAATTAAATTTTCAAAATCTTCTCTTTCAAAAATAATAGGCCCGCTTCAATTAAGTTTATATAGACATTTTCGAATCATTTAAACCAATTTACCCTTTTTAATCAATTCCTGATACAAATCTAGTTATATCTATATGACTTTCAAACAATTCGTTGCATACCATCGATCAACAAAAATATCCATAGCAATTACTCCGTATACCAATAAACCAATAGACTAATCAACCATTTCAATTGTAATACCAACATCAACTATACTAAGGCAGGAAAACTGAATATTTCAAGCTAGAACATAGATGAGAGTGAGCAAACTCACCAATATCCAACCAAGATGGATTGCATCTCAGCCTACTGTTATAGCAATCACGCACAACCAGCTCCTTATTGTGGCCAGCAACTCAAACGCTGTAACATCCCTTATTTTGAGGCCCGAAAACAACCACTACAGATGCTACAGTGTTCTATAGTTTAACTTTCGGCAACAAAATACGGTAATGTTAATGGCATCCATAATATTAGAAGAACATGAATATGAAATAAAATCAACCCAGATTTCAAAACAGCTTTTCTGATTACATTTCAAATCAATATTTCATATTCAATTACATAATCCAAAAATGATACCCAGGTATAGATAAATATAATTATTACAAAATTCGCCAAGAGCGACATATAAATATGCCCCTTGGATGATCAGAATACTAAATAGACATATCAGTCAATAAATACTCCACAGCAGAACAATAATGCATAGACTCCTAAATAGCTATTCCTTGTCTCCTGCACGTTTTGGGAAGCTTTATTTCTCACCAACTAAAACCTGAAGTACCTTAAATCTTAATCTACTCAAACCAAATTTTGAGCCCCTGAGAATTTAAGTGGAAAACATAAACTTCAAGCCAGACATAAAGCCGGTGTGAATAATTCTATTACATCTCGGTTTACTGATATTAAATGAGACTATGCCGCTTAATGAAACAGGAATCCCTTCACCATTATCCTTTTAAAAGCATATCTTTTGCAAATCAAAATCCTACAATCAAACTAATTATAACGACAATAGCAGTAACATATATGCATATAAATCAGGTAATCAATGGGTTATCCGTCCGAACATTATAGTTTTATGGATGACTATTAAACACAGGTAGACCTGGGTCTACCAGACATAATAAACATTCTAACTTCTGTTAGACACAATACTGGATGGTCTATCCTTAACTTACTTCTCTTAAGGTCAACTGATTCTAATGGTTTTGCGAGCTCACCAATAACCTCTCTCTACTGGGTGTATTCCTTTTTGTATGTAACATCAATTTAGTCTTACCTGCAACAAAGCCCTACACATTGGAAAACATTAGGCTATAAAGCCAAAACAATACCTTCGAAACCATTGTTTAAAACCTTAATCAATCCCTTTCAAAATCATTAAAAGCATCCCTTTTGAGATCATTAAGTTCAACACTTAATAAAAATATAGGGTTCGAGGGAATAGGGACGAAAGCGTCACTTTCGAAAGCATTGGTTTCACGTAAAAGTATAGCAGAAGAGATAACTTCAAATCCATTATTTTATAAATTGAAAGAAAACGGAAAGCATTTCCTTTGAAGGTATTAGGAAAAGTGGCGCTAAAATAACGAAAGAATATGGGCGGAACCATCCCTTCGTAAATCTTTGGTTAACAAAAGCAACAATAATGATGTAGAAAGAGAACCAAGCTGAAAGCCTTCCTTCCGGATATATTAGTTTAGGGGTTAAAAAAGGCGGTCTTTAACAAAAGCGAAGGATATCAATGCGGCAGCTAAGGGGTCGAAGGTGTTCAAAAGCGGTAACCTTTTCGTAAGCATACTTTAATACAAAGGCAAGTTAATGGGTTCGAAAGCTATTAAAGACTGCTTCAACCTCTTCGCAAGTATGCCTTCGCCAACATGCCTTCTTTCTGCCTAACTCCAATACACTAAGTACCAAATGCTTGACACGCTGTGCATTAGTTTGATATAGATGTGAAAGGTTTACAAGCGGGAGTATGGTGATGGAAGCAAGCATATGAAAGTGACGAAAGGGTAAATTATTGCAAAACTGATTTTATGCTTTATAAAGTAACTCTTTTTCACCTAATTTTCATCATTTGTCAAAACATGATTGGTTGACAATTGTTTTACCAATATCTTTCTGAAACATACTACCGCAAGTTAGAAATTTAAATATTAAACAGTTTTACATTTTAGCCCATTTTAATTAAGTAAATAAGCCTTTTTTTACTTAAAATAATTTACTTGGCTCTCCTAAACTCTTAGGAAAAATCCATAAAAAATCATATTAAATCAATTTAATCATTTTCTTCCATATCTCAAAAGTTATGGGTGAAAATCATATTTTAATTGTTTAAAATAATTAAAACTGAATTAAACCTTTTTTTAGACTTAGAAAATTCACCATAATTCCATTTCAACTTGGAAAATTGTGAAACTTGAAATCCACTTCTAAAATAATGATTTTCACATCATAGTGAAATCTCAAGTCAATCGGATGTAATATAAATGGTATTTTAACTCAAACATAACACAATAAATCATATTTAAACCATAAATCATCAACATAGCACATAATCACTTTTAAACACTAAACACGACATATACTTGCAAATGAAAATGTGTTTACCTTTAAATCGAAACCATTCATCAAAAATAGAGATGTAAAATAATTATTCACCTTTGCTTTATGTTAAGAAGGTTGAGATTTGTCCTTAGATAGATTTTTTCAAGCTTTCTACTTGAATCCTATCTTATCTTCCCTTTAAATCTTCTTAATGGTGGCCGACCTAAGTTTAGTATCATTGTTGTTTAGTTTGTGAATGTAGAATGAATGAGAAAGTGGAGAGAATGAAGGGTTTAGGGTATGGTAATAAAGGCTATTCCTATTTTACCCTTATTATATTCCTCCTTCTTAATTATAATTTGTTTCCCTCTAGTTAACGCATTCATTAAGACATGTCTCCTCCTTAATTTACAAACCTGGATCCTTTAACTTTCTACATTATTTTATTTAATTTACCCAATTAAATGTTCTAAATAATGCTAGCTAAAATTAAGGCCATTACAAACTCCCTCCTTCAAGAATTTCGTCCTCGAAATTATGATAAGTTACCCACAACAATTAAACAGCAAGGTAAAACATACCATCAAACAAGTCAGGATAAGTGTCTCTAATCCCTCTCTCGGTTTCCCATGTACAGTCTCTTTCATCGTCACTCCAATAGACTTTGACTGTTTTGTTCCTTAGTCTCTTTTCATCTCTCGCAACTATACAAACTGGTTTTCTAACTATAGTCATATCTGGTTCCAATAATAGATCTTCTAACACAGTTAGTGTAATAGTACAGCTCTGGATCTCGAATACACTTCTTTAGATGAGAAATAAGGAAAATACTATGGACTCCCGCTAAATTATTCGGTAACCCTACCATATACGCAAGTTTCTCAATCCTTTCTATAATAGAAAATGGTTCAGTGGACCTTGGTGCAACTTCCTTGATCCACTGAATCTGATCACACCCTTCATCTGTGACACTTTAGAGAAAACATGATCTCCAACTGAGAACTCAAAGTCTCTCTATCTCCTATCAGAATAGCTCTTCTACCTAGACTGAGCTTCCTTTATTCTAGCTCGAATTAAATCAATCTTTTTTGCAGCTTCTTTAACCAAATCCGGACCTACAAGTAATTTATCCACGATCTCCAACCAAAAAACTGAAGATTTGCATGGCCTTCCATACAAAGCTTCAAACGGTTCCATCCCTATACCGGTCTGATAACTATTGTTATATGAAAACTCAACTAAGTGTAGATGGTCTTCCCATGATCCTTTGAAATCTAGCACACAAGCTCTTAACAAATCCTCTAAGACTTTTTTGACTCTCTACGTTTTCCCATCTTTCTGCGGATGGTAAGCGATACTCATATTGAGCTTGGTACCTAAAGTATCATGTAGACTCTTCCATCACTAGTGAATAAGGAATCACTATCAGTTACTATACTACTAGGAATACCATGTAGTCTAACTATACTCTCCATGAATAACTTAGCTAAATATGGTGCTGTCCTGGTCGACTTAACGGGTGTAAAGTGTGCACTCTTAGTCAATCTGTCCATTAAAACCCAAATAGTCTCATTTCCTCTATTCGACCTTAGCAATCCGTCTATGAAATCCATTGTGATAGAATCGCATTTCCAGATTGGAACATCCAAAGGCTAAAATAATCCGCTCGGTTTCTGATGCTCGGCCTTTACCTGTTGAAAGTTCAAACATTGCTTCACCCATAGGCCAACATCTCTCTTTATATCTTTGAGAAGAAACTCCTTTTCATATCCCGATACGTTTTAATTCCTCCCGATGAATAATGAACAAATGATAGCGTTCCCTAAGAACTTCCTTCCTACTATTTCCTACACTTGGAACACATAGTCCAACTTTCTTCCTCAGCCATCCATTTTGGTTAAGACTGAAATCTTTCAAGTCATCGCTCTCTGTTCCATTCCTTAACTTTCTAATCCGTTTAGCTAATAATGGATATTCTCCCTGCTTAGAAGTGATTCTTTCGATCATCAACGGTCGAACTTCTAAACATGATAACATAGTGGTTTCTTGATTAGAACTAGCCTCAGATATCCATTGTACTCCACATATAGTCAATGCTTCTAAATCTTTCCACTTGGCTATCATTGCCAATACTACATTCTGATATTTTTTGCTAAGTGCATCTACAACATTATTTCCTTTTCTCGATGTATACTCAATACCAATGTCGTATGTAGCTATGAACTCTAGCCATCTTCGCTGTCTCATATTCAATTCCTTCTGAGAGAATAAATATCTTAGTGACTTATGGTCCATAAACAGCTCAAATATTTCTCTCAAAAGGTAATGTCTTCACACCTTCAATGCAAAAATTACTATAACTAATTCCTATCATGAGTTGGATATCTAACTTTATGCAGTCTGAGCAGTCGAGAAGCATAGGTAATCACTTTACCCCTTTGCATTAGCACAGCTCCTAATCTTATTCCACGTGCATCTATGTATACCACTAAGTCATGTTTCTCCTCTTGAACAACTAGCATAGCTGATAAAATTCTTACCCTCTAAGTCCACCAATTGCACCTTTAGCTCCTTCATTTCGGTAGGTGTCATTCTACTTGGTGGTCTACTAACGGTTTAAATCCCGGTACAAAATCTATCTGAAATTCAATGGCTCGTTTTGGCGGTAGTCCTATCATGGGCTCAAAGACATCTGCGAATTCTCTAACAACAAAAATCGATTTAACTCGTCTGATTTGTCCAAAACGACCAATAAAGCGTAAGAATCTAAATTTGAGTTTTCTACCGTATATATAATCCGATCAATACAATTAGGGTGTCTAGGTGATATATTCCTATCATGGACAAATATCCTAGCATCATACTTAACCAATCCATATCCAAAATAATTCCAAAACCTACAAAATCAAACACATGGAAACTGCAAGCGAACATATAACCTAACAATTCAAGCTCTAAGTGGTCACATCTCATCTCAAGAGTCGCATATCCTCCTATCGGATTCATAACCCTTAATTATGTAACTATGTATAAGGGTTCTAGGTCAATCTTATCTACCACAATGAGATATAAAAGAATGTGATGCACCGGTATCAAATAGAACTCTAACTGACATACCATGAATCAAAATGTACCTCCCAACATAGCATTTCCGTTCTCCTCTGTTGTTGGTCTTGAGGCAGCTGGTTCCAATGCAAACACTTTGCCCTTTCCATCCTTGGTTAGTTCCATGCACTGGTTCTTATAGTGTCTAATCTGATCACAGTTGAAGAATTTGATATTGTTCTTCTCGATCACCTTATTTCCACCTCTTGAACAACATTTATTAGAAAAATGCATTTCTTATCACACTTGTAGCAGATAACTTCTGTCTTTCCTTTATTGGAAGCTCTACTCTTCTGAGCTCCCTTATTGTTGAAAACCTTTCTCTTCTGGCTCTACCCACCTTGACTTTCCACTTCATTATGATCATTAAAGAAAGCGATCATCTCCTCGTTCCTTGAAGCCATCTCAACAACTACATCGTACAGATCCCTAATATGTAGTACAGGTGCTTTAGCAAGCTCGGATCTCAATCCATGGATGAGTTTCTCATTCCTTTTGATAACTTTATCAACCGTAGCATATCCATATCTCAATAATTCCTTAAATCCAGTAGCATACTCAAGCACTGTCATGTCTTCTTGCATCAACTCAGCAAACTTTCTTAGCAGAGTTGACTTGGTGATCTCCAACATGAATCTTTCCTTAAACCTCCTTCTGAATTCTACCTAAGACATGGTCTCTTCAGCTACTCCCATAGTAACACTATTCTACCAGTACAGTGTTGCTCCTTGCAACTGTCTAGATGCCAATCTTCTTTTCTCCTCATAATTGAGTCCTAAATCAGCAAAATCCTTTCACGATGAAGCAACCAATTCTCCACTTCAATTACGTCTTCAGTCCCGATAAACGGCTTCCCTCAGAGCCTAGCATAGTCCCTTCTCAATACTGCATATTTATTGACCACCACAGCTTCTTGATTTCCTCCTTCAACATTTCCTCCAACTAATCCCGTAGTAGCTCTAGCTTGCATCATGTTGACGAAGAACCGTTACATAGCTCCCATATAACCTTGCGGTGTTTCAGCACCCACATTAGCAGCTTGTGCCCGACCTGGATTCCTTCGAGTATTCAGTCTAACATTTCCATTAGTTGCGGTGCTTCCTCCACCAGGGTTAACTCTTCCATTCGTAGCATCCATGTCTTACATCATTTAAATCTGCATTCAAACCTTTGTAAGATATGGAAGAATAGCCTAAGGGAGATGGGGAGTTGGAGATAAAGCATATACTTATATATAACAAATACAAGTACGTTACTATAACATTATCCCATACCCTAATCTTTCTCTGATTCCTTATAATTATGTTTTTTTTTTCAAAATCATTTTAAGTTTAAAATTTCTTTTAAGTTTTCATAAACCAATGCTCTGATACCAAGTTGTAACATCTCCTATTTTAAGACCCAATGCTAATTGCTATAGATGCTACAGTCATCTATAGTATTAACTTCTGGTGACAAAATACGGTAATGTTAATGGTATCCATAATATTAGAAGCACATGTGAATGAAATAAAATCAACATAGATCTCAAAACAACTTTTCTGATTACATTTAAAATCAATATTTCATATTCAATTACATAATTCCAAAATGGTTTCCCGGTTTAGATAAATAGAATTATCACAGAATATGTCAAGGGTGACATATGAAGATGCCTACTTGGATGATAAGAATACTAAATAAACATATCAGTCAATAAATACATCACAACGGAACAATAATAGATAGACTCCTAAATAGCTAATCCCTGCCTCTTGCACATCTTCAGAAGCTTTATTCATCACCTACTAAAACCTAAAATACTTTAAATCTCAATTTACTCAAATTAAATTTTGAGCACTCGAGAGTTTAAGGGGAAAACATAAACTTCGATTCAAACGTAAAGCCTAGTGTGAATAATTCTATTACATACTGATATTAAGTGAGACCATGCCGCTTAGCAAAATAGGTTTCCCTTCACTAATATGCTTTTAAAAGCATAACTTTTGCAAATCGAAATCCTACAATCAGACTTATTATAACAATAATAGAAATAACATATATGCACATAAATCAAGTAATCAATGACTATCCATCCGAACATTATTGTTTTATCTGGCTGACTATTAACCACTGGCTGACTCAGGTGTCCAGACATAACAAACACTCTAACTTCTGTTAGACTCTATACTGGACGGTCTGACCTTAACTTACTTCTCGTAGAGTCAACTGATCCTAATGGTTTTGTGGGCTCACCAATAACCTCCTTCTACTCCGTGTATTCCTTTCTATCTGCAACATCATTTTAGTATTACCTGTGACTATGCCCTACACATTGAAATTTTGGACTTATATTAGCTAGGGGCTGATAGCTAAAGTATTGGACACGACCCCAAACCAGTCCTGTTTAGTTTTCTAATATCCGAGTCATAGACTTAGGGCTATTCACCCTATTCAATTTTCCTTGAAAACATTTCTTTCAAATTGATTAAACCTTTTTAAATCATACTTAAACAAGGAAAATATACTCTTTACTTACTCAAAATATCTATGCCATGATATATGCTTTACATAAAACAATATTGATGAAAATCTAAAATCAATAGGCCTATCTATCCCTTTAAAATAAGTTAAAGCTCTTTTTAACTTAGAAAACATTAGGCTATAAAGCTAATACAATACCTTCAAAACCATTGTTTAAAACCTTAAACATCCCTTTTGAAATTATTGAAAGCATCCCTTTTGAAATCATTAAGTTCAAACTTAATAAAAATTTAGGGTCTAAGGGAACAGGGACGAAAGCGTCACTTTCAAAAGCATTATTTTCACGTAAAAGAACAACGGAAGAGATAGCTTCAAAATCGTTATTTTATACATTAAAAGAAAATGGTAGACATTCCCTTCGAAGGCATTAGGGAAAGCGACACTAAAATGACAAAAGAAGATAAGAGGCACCCCCTTCTTAAATCTGTGGTTAACAAAAGCAGCAACAATAATATCTGAAGGGAACCAAGGCGAAAGCCTTCCTTCCATATATATTTAGTTTAGGGGTTGAAAAAGGCATTCTTCAATAAAGGCGAAGGATATCAATGCAGCAGCTAAGGTGTCAAAGGATGTAACACCCCGCATTTTTAGATAATTAAATAATCAAATAACGATGAATGGTGAAAATAAGAATGTTTTGAATTGTTAGAATATGGTCTTGAAACTTATACCATTATTTTCGTGGCGATTTTCTGATCAATTTTCATATATTACCTGTCGAAATCCAGGTTAATATGAAGAAGTAACGAGAAGAATTAGAAATCAGAATATTTAAACTAGCACGGGTCGACCCATAGGTCGACCTGTAAAAGCTTTAAGGTCGACCCACAAAAGAACACAGGTCGACCCAAAAAATGTCTAGGTCGACCCGCACTTCTGCAGAGCCGAAGTTTATTTTGGTGACGACTTTGGCTAATTTTATTCGATCGGAGCCATAAGTTGATAGATCCGATGGCTCCAAACAACCCTATGTTGTGGTGGCTTCAGATTCAATCTACTAAATTCAATGGCCTGAGATCCCTAAGCTACATTATAAATAGAACCCTAGGCTTAGCTATTTTCTCAAAATCATATTTTCTACCAACTGGGTTCATTGCCTGAACTCTAAATAGAAAATATTTATGGGGAGAAGACTTCTTAATAAAAATATTAGATGCATTAGATGCCTTCGAAGAGTATCCAGGAAGGCCATGGAGCAAAGCTAAGGACAACAGGCGAATGAATTTAAATTATATCTCTTTTATATTTATGATATATAATATCATTAGATTCAGAGTTTTTCAAATCAAATACTTTAAACTCAAAGAAATACATATCATAGAAAACAATATTATTTTTTTCAAACACACTTATAATTTTTAAAGAACGAAAATGGTGGACACTCAAAATTCGTCGTTCCCCCATCTTCTATTTGTTATTCTTCTCTTTCCTCTAGGTTTTCCAATCTTCCTTACCGTAATCATTCTGCTTCTTACGCTCAAGTGGTTAAGAATTATCTTCCATCTCGTAATCAAGAAGTGTCGCACGTCTCAAAATCGAGGTGGATCGATTCCAAAAAGAGCAAGTTCGTCTGTTTCAGATGTGGGGATCTTAATCACCTTGCAAAAAATTGTCATGATCCTTTAAGATTCTTTGATTGTGGATTTTTTGGGCATAGGAGGATTGATTGCGATAAGTTTCGGGCTTCTGAAATTTCTTCGAATTTGATTTCTAAACCTTCCAAATTCGATCAATGATGGATTTCTTTTCGCCTTAAATTTCTTGAAGCTGAAAGGTATTTTGTTTGATGTTCTTTGGTTTAACATAGATTTAGGAATTAAATACCTGGAGGAATTATTGTTTCATTTTAATATCATCAATGAACCAAACATAGGCATAGGTTATAAGGAGAGATTTGGTAACCCTGAAGATTATTTCGGCAAGGCAGATGATGAGATAGTTACCGGTAATTCAGTTCCAGGGATGGTTAATCATGGGTTTCAATTTTCTTTAAAATATTTGTTGCTGAGGGGTTTATTGATTGGTCATCTCTGGTATAAGAAAATTGAAGGTCTCAGTCTTTTGGATGAATTATTCTATCATTTTGAAATTATTAACGAACCGAATATTGGTAAAGGAGGTTTTGTTAAGGAAAGTGTAGCAGTCTCTGATAATTTGAATCACAAGGATGATTCACTGGAGTTTGTTTTTGTAAGTCCTTTCAACTGTCTTGATGTTATTGATGATTATCAGGGCTTTGACCCCATTCTTCTCGATCCTGATGTCTCGTATTGCATTGGTTTACCTGGTTTTATGTCTTCTTTGAAAGGATGTTTTAGTGTTGGAGATCAGAATAATTTTATTCTTGTAAAGTCCAAGAAAAGCAAGATTCGAAATAGAAAAATGGATGAATTTGTGATTCCTATAGCAAACAGTTTTGAGTTTTTAGATTCGGCATCTTCCAGTAAATTTGTTGATGGAGTTGTGGATATAGATAATTTTTCTGATCGCCTGTTGGATAATCATTTGACAGAGTCGAATGGTTTTGAAACCACTGTTGCTAATGATTATGTTGATCAAGGTGACAGGCTTAAGAATTGGTTCTTTTTTAATGAATTCTTGCTCGATATTGATCTGGATCATCAAAACAAGTTAGTTGATGTTTTAAATGATTCTACACTAGAGAATGGCCTATGGTCATCATTATCATCAGTTAATTTTCCTTTAGACTTCGATCTTTCAGATCAAATCTCCAAACTCGATTCCCTTAAAAGCATTAGGATGGATGATTGGGTGTTTTCAACAGAATCAGTGGACTCTGTTTCTTCAGTTCGCTTGGACTTTGATGTCTTTCGAGATTGGCTCCTTTCAATTGAGCATCATAACGTGGATGGAAATGTTGTTGATCCTGAGATTTTTGTGGATGATGTGTTCTTTAATTTGCTCGGTCCCACTTGTGATGACATGCATTCAGTCACAGTCGTGCAGGATGCACGGGCTCAGAGTGGTATTGTAGACCCTGTTCCATTTTTTGGTTTTAACGTTTGTGATAATGGTGAAGGCTTAGTAGATTCCTCTGTTGAGCTTTTGGGTGGGAGTAATAATCTATTATTAGCTCCTATGGGTTCTGTTGGCTCTGTTGATACTGGTGACGTCTGTGATAATGGTGATGTCACTGCAGTTCCCTCTATTGAGTATTTGGATAGGGTGGCTAGTGGTGATTCTGTATCTTCTTTTTCTTCTTCGAAGAGAGGTAGCAGAAGAAAGTTTTCAGCTTCTAGTGGGTTGGTTCGTTGTAGTGTCAGGATTCGTGGCAGTTACTCTCAGTCGTCGGGTAAGTTTCCTGGTTCGAACAATGTGAGTGGTGTTTCAGAATCAGGCTCAGGTACGCATTTTGATTTGGGTAGCATTTATTCGTCTTATGCTCTAGGTGACTTATCAGCTTTTGATTTTAGTCAGTTAGCTAGTAGCTCTGCTTTTATTTTCTCTGACATTGAGTTAGATCGTGAGTTGATTAGAAGGAACTTGATAGGGCTAGATCTATGGGCTTATGAGAGTCATTAGTTGGAACATTAGAGGTCTGAATGACCTTAATAAGTGTGATAATGTTAAAATCTTTTTCAAAAACTTTTCTATTGACATTGCTTTACAAGAGACTAAAATAGAATGTCCTGATTTTCATTTTTTAGAAGATTAGGAGGCTTTCGTTTTAGTAAATGGGTTTTTCTTCCTTCGGTGGGCTTTTCGGGGGGTTTAATGATTGGTTGGAGAGATAACCTCTTTAAATTAATGCAATGTGTTCAAAAGCAGCGCTCTTTACACATTATTTTAATTAATTTAGCCGACAATTCTTTTTTAAATATTTCTAATGTTTATGGGCCTAACTCTAAAATAGATAGACGGATTCTCTGAAATGAATGCCTCGAGTTTAGATCTTTTGCTTCCGGATCTTGGATATTGGGGGGTGATTTTAATGTTACTCGTTTTATTGAGGAGCGTTCTCCCCGGGAAGGAGATTATTCGGCAATGGAGGAATTCGATCAATTTATTATTCATTCTAATTTGATTGAAATTCCTCTATCCAACAGAGATTTTACTTGGAGTAATAATAGGGTTTCTCCCTTTTTTGCTCTTTTAGACAAAATTTTTGTTAGTGATGAAATCGAGGATAAATTTCCTATCTGTAGAGTGTCAGGTTTACCTTACACCCTTTCAGATCATTGTCCCATTATTCTTTCTTGTGATAGTCATAGAATTATTAGTAGAGCCTTTAAATTTGAAAAAATGTGGCTTCTAGAACCAGGTTTTTCAAATTTAATCATTAATAAATTGTCTTCTATGAGTTCTTATAGTTTTAAGTATTGTGATAATTCAGCTAAAGCTTTTGTGCTCAAACTTAGAAATCTCAGGATTTTTCTAAAAAAACTGGAATAAAAACATTTTTGGTAATATTAAAATTAAAAAAGAGAATATTCTTAATGAGTTGCTTAAGCTTAATAAGATTGAAGAATCTAGACATTTAAGTTTAGGAGAGGAAAATGTTCTTAATAACTTAAAAGAGGAACTTAATTTTATTCTTGAAAAAGAGGAAGTTATGTGGAAACAAAGATCAAAAATTCAATGGATTAATGAAGGTGATTACAATACGAATTTTTTTCATAATTAATTCCATTTTAGTTAATAATGTGGAATTAGTTGAACAACGTGATCTCAATAATGCTTTCACTGATTATTATAAAGATATCTTTGGCAATAATAATAAGCATAGAGTTAATTTAGATGGAATGATCTTTACCCGTCTGTCTCTATTATTAATCTTTCTGATTTAGATGTTCCTTTTACTTAGGAGGAAATCCGTAAAGCCATCTTTGATTTACTGGGAGATAAATCTCCAGGTCCGGATGGATTTCCTATTCTCTTTTATAAAAAAATTTGGGAGGTTTTAAAATTAGACTTAATTAATATGTTTAATGAATTTCATAATGGAAATCTCCAATTAGGTAGATTTAATTTTTCTAATGTTATTTTATTACATAAAAAAGTTGGTGCTAATACTTTAAAAGATTTTAGACCCATTTCATTGATTAACTGCTCTGTAATAATTATTTCTAAAGTTTTAGCCAATAGACTTAGTTTAAAAATGAATGATTTAATTGACTGTTCTCAATCAGCTTTCATTAAAGGTAGAAATATCACTGATGTTGTGGCAGTTGTTCAAGAATACATTAATCTTTGTTGTAAAAATAATATTACTTGTGCTATTTTAAAATTAGATTTTGCTAAGGCTTTTGACTCGGTTGATTGGGATTTCCTTATTGATATTTTCCTTGCCAAAGGCTTTAGTAATAGATGGATTAACTGGATCATTAACTTGCTTAAAACTGGTAACTCAAGTATTATGGTTAATGGAATTCTGGGTAATAAAATTCAATCCAAGAGAGGATTGAGGCAAGGGGATCCTTTATCGCCCCTTCTGTTTAATTTAGCGGCTGATGTTTTTTCTAAGATTATCAAGAATGCTGTTAATAATAATCTCTTGGGTTTCTTTGGTAATGATTTTTCGAGTTTTGGTTTGTCTGTCCTTCAATTTGCTGATGATACTTTGATTTTTTCCTCTCATCTTCCTAGGCACATCATTGCTCTTAAGTTTATTCTTTATAGTGTTGAACTTTTACCTGGTTTAAAAATAAACTTTGATAAAAGTTCGGCTTTAGTTTTAAACGACTTTGACAAAGTTGAAAATTTAGTTGCAAATACTTTAAATTGTAAAACTATGAGTTTTCCTTTTAATTATCTTGGTTTTGTTATTAGACTTTCAAATCTTAAGCATGAAGATTGGTTACTAATCATTGATAAAATTAAAAATAGGATTACTAATTGGAATGGGAGACTCTTATCTAGAGCTGGTGGACTAGTTTTGATTAACTCCGTTTTATCAGCTCTCCCTATCTATTGGATGTCTATGCACCTCTTTCCTGAACGGGTGATAGACAAAATAGATAAAATTAAAAGAGACTTCCTTTGGTGTGGTGATAATCCAAACAGTAGCATTAAATGTTTAGTTAATTGGGATACTGTCTGTAAGTCTAAAAAAGAGGGTGGTTTAGGTGTCATTAATTTACGTAATATGAACTTGTCTCTTCTTAGTAAATGGTTATGGAAATTCAGAGATACGAGTGATAATGCCATTTGGAAGGAGATAATTTCTAAATATTACTACAATGGTAGTTATAATCTCTATAAAATTAGTCCTTCGAGTTATTGTAAACTTTCTTATTTTTGGAAATCCATTTTAAAATGTAATGATATTTTCAACTTAGGTGTAAATATTATAGTTCATTCTGGTAATAACACATCTTTTTGGCATGATTGTTGGATTTCCGCTACTCCTCTTAAGGTTGAGTTTAAAGATTTATATGATATTTGTAACTTTAAATTTGCATTTATTTCTGATGTTTTTAACTCTGATAGTGACCCTCCTTGGATTTTCAATTTTAATAGTATTTTAGTAGGCTCAACCCTTAGACAGCTTTATTTGCTTTATGCTAAGTTAAATCTCTACAATATTGACAATGATAATGATTATATTAGTTGGGAGTGGGATAAGAGTAAGAAATATTCTTCGAATTCCTTTTACAAATTTATTAACTTTCCGGGTGTTTCTGACAATTGTTTTAAATTTATTTGGAAATCTAACGCTCCTCCAAAATCTAAGATCCACATGTGGCTCATTATTCATGGTAAATTGAATACTATTGAACTTTTAAAAAATAAAAATATTATTATTGATAATAAATGTTATTTTTGTAATTCATACTCTGAAGATATTAATCATATTTATTACGAATGCTTGGATACTCATTTTATTCTTATTAAGACCCTTATTATTTTTGAGTTTAATATTAGTTCTAGAGTTACTAATTATTTTTTCTGTTGGAACTCTTTTAGATTTAAGTTCAATAAGGTTATTAGATACTTACTTGATACTATATTTACAATTTCTTGTTGGTACATTTGGTTTAAGAGAAATCAAAGGATTTTTAATAATAAAATTAATCACTATAATAATTTGATAATTTTAATTTCATCTTTCTGCTTAAATTGGATTTCAAATCCCAAATATAAATTAGCCAAAAATAATTGCTTTAAGGAATATCTTAACAAGGTTAGATATAATATTAACATATTCAAACTTAACTTTAATAATTTTGTTCCTAATAATATTTTTATTAACTCCTATACTAATTTAAATAATGTTCACATGATGCAGTATAATTTTCTTCCTATTATAGGCCCTTAAAGTAGTTTCTTGTATTGTTTTTATCTCTGTTTTTATTTCTTTCTTTTTAGTCCTTTAGTATTGTTGGCTTTTGGTTCTAGTTTTTCCTTGCTTTAATTTTCATTTTGGTTTTTATTCTCACATATATGTATATAAAATCTATTTGTATACATATATATGATTCATTCTAACTTGGTTTCCTAGTTTTGTTGCAGGTTTGGTTTAGACAGGTTGCTAGTTTTCTCTTGACTGGTTTTCAGGACAGCTTGCAGCTTTGTACTGGTTGGCAGGAATGCTTTTCATAGGGATTCCGACCGTGTCTTGCACTCATTGGTGGCTACTCAGTGTCTTCAGAGTGGAGTTCTTCTTTTTAGTTCGCCCGTTGGTGTTCTTCTTTTTGGATCTTCTCTTATTTTGTGGGTGTTGTATTTTAGTTTCTCTGGTTTTAGATGCCTCTAACACTCTATTATCGGGCGGTGACCTTGCCGGAGCTCGGTATTAGGGTTTAATGGGCGGTGTCTTTGCCGGAGCTCATTTGAGGGGTATCTACATCTTTATTTTTTCTTTTTCATAGTCTTGTCACCTGTCAGGCATGTTGGCAGCTCCTTTATATTTGTTATATATATAGCTCCATGTGTGCTCTCCTCGTTTTTTTAGAGGATCACACATTTCTGTCAAAAAAAATATCATTAGATTCCCATTAAACATTCAATTCAGAATTTATTTCAGTAATTAGTTCTACTAGTTAGTTATGTTGATACTGCAAATTTTATATGAGAAGTATACTTATATTTAAATGTTATTTATATGGAAAAAGAAAGAAATCTAATTAAATATAAGTAATATTAGGCTTAAAAGTTGTAGAGAAAGGCATAAGCCTAAAACTGAGAAATTTACAGTATATTATGTCAAAACGAGAGAAATGAATTAAAAAGAGGAAAAATCTAATAACTTGATTTGGAAGTTAATAATAGATTAGTTGATTGGTTTAGAAAAGGAAATACATTTCCATAGTTTAAAATTCTAAGAATAACGACAAACGTAATTGCAAGAATAAAAGCAAGAAAAGAGGAATTAGTGCAAAATAGAGACATTACTGTATTTTTCATAATCCAACAATTAAAGAAACAATAAAAGAAATATCTTGCAGTTATGAGTTATTGTTTGTAGAATTACTTAGTATTAAAATATGGAAATTGATTTTTAGCACAGTTTTTGTAACCAACCAAATAGAATAGGACTTCTTCCTAGAACAAAGAGAATAACGTGAAGCGTAAAGTAATTAAAGAAGAAGAAATAATCAAGTTAATTATTTAATAAGACTTGAAAACAGAAAATGTGGCTAGATCTGCATTTATTACGAAGATAATAAAGTGAAAAGTAAAGCAGTTATTATAATAAGTATCTTATGATAGTTGGATATAGTCCCAAGTTAAGAATGTTATATAATTGTTGTGCCAAAATTGGTCACAAACACCCAGCTGTCGATGAAAGCACCCATTTACAATCACAAATCACAGATAATAAGTATGTAGAGAATTAAAAATGAAGAACACTTAGAAAATTAAGAAGAAAGCAGTAAAGAACACAGAGTTTATAGTGGTTCGGTAATCCGGCCTATGTCCACTTTGAATTTGATGATTTTATTGATGCATCCTTGCTGATTACAAAGAGTTACAAATGATTACAATAGCAAAATTCGAGTACAATGATGAATCCGGCGGAGTATGGACGTAGAAGAACCAAAAGTCCCTTTTCTGTAGGCTCTAGAGTGCTATTTATAGGCGTAGGCTGCAAATATCTCGCTCAGATCTCGGAAGACCCCTTATGGCACGTGTGCGGGCCCACGCGATCGACCCCATGTGATTTTGACTCGATCTACGATCGTTACGAACGAATTTCGTATCGATCGAGATTTTGCCGAATCGAGTCGAAATCGAGCATGAACAATCTTTAGGTTGTACGTAAGGTCCAGTGAAAATTACGTAGTATTAGGACTTGTAGATTCTGAGATATGATCGATGCAAGTTCGTGTTTTTCGAAGGCTGTCTCCTTCATATCGATCGCTGTTGCACTTTTCGCACTCGATCACAGTTGCACTGTTCGCACTCGATCGTTGTTGCACTGTTCGTACTCGATCGTTGTTGCATTGTTCGTACTCGATCGATGTTGCACTGTTTGTACTCGATCGATGTTGCACTGTTTGTACTCGATCGATGTTGCACTGTTCGTATCAATCGTAGTTGCACTGTTTGTACTCGATCGATGTTGCACTGTTCGTACTCGATCGATGTTGCACTGTTCGTACTTGATCGATGTTGCACTGTTCGTACTCGATCGATGTTGCACTATTCGTATCGATCGCGGTTGCACTGTTCGTACTCGATCGATGTTGCACTGTTCGTATCGACCGCTATTGCACTATTCGTATCGATCACCATTGCGTTGATGGATACGAACAATGGAGGCTTGATGGATTTTAATTTTCCTTAATTAATTAATTAGCCCTTAATTGATTATCATTCCTTAATTAGTTACCATTAACAAATCAATTTTAATAGGTGTTTATCTCTAATCACTTATGTACAAATTAATTACATCGAGGAATTATCTTTAAAAAAAAAATTATTTTTACCACCATTTATTTTGTTTTATTTTTAACGACTTGAGATTAACTTAATTAATTTAATTATAAAACTCTTATTTATCCAACGTTTAAATAAACATCAATTATTTAAAAGAATTTATTTAAGAAAATAATTCAAAACCGTGTTTGTTTAAGTTTTACAAAACTTGATTTATTAAAAATGATGTTATACCAAAATTTGCAAACCCGAGCCTAATTAGAACCTTCCCGCGCCAAACTTCATCATACCCGAGCAACCCCCGAGACTTTCCTGCTTCTCCTTCATTTTTCTTTTAAATTTTGTTTAAGTTTTTTTTTAAATTTCAAAAACTGTTGTAACTCACTCGAACCCCCATTGAAACAAACTCGAGCCACGGCCATGCATTCCCCAAACGCGACTTCATCTTTTCCCGAGTCTACTTCTTCCTTCACTCAACACCAATGCCATGGACCACTGGTGCACGTGCACCTTGCACAGCAACCTGACCACCCTTGATCACCGCCGCAACCTTCCTACCAGTCGCCATCGACCTTGCCAACGAATATCTCCACCCAGTTTCGAATGGTTCACCCAGAATCAAAATCGAGCACATCAGGGTCAACTGAACCCATTTCCAGTCGAAAGAACCGCTTCTGGCCATCCCGTTCGATTTCTGGTGAATTCGCTGCCGCGTCCAAAGGTTTGCCACTCGCCCACGTCTTGTTTCCACCAAGTCCGATCGCCTATGGTTCATCCACGATGACAAACTTTTCTCGCAAACCCAGTTGAACAAAACTACCCCTAAAACCTTACCTATCCTCGTATCGTCATCAATGATGATCAGAAAGTCAAAACACCATTTTTCTCGTGATCTACTACACACGATCCTCCTCCAAGCTTGATCTCGTCGGCCATAATCACGCCGATCATCAGATTTTGGTCAAAACCCAATTTTTGTTCAACTAGCGATTTCTCTTTACATATGTACTTAAAAATCATGAGATCGATCTTAAAAATCATAACTTCCAGTTCCAAAATAGATTACATGAGTGGAGCAATAAATCATTAAAGTCAATTGTTGTCATATTTTTGAGTTGTTACTGTAAACCATGCTTCCAGGTTAAATTTACTTATTATTATATTTAACAGTATTCTCAAAACTAAGATCTGGTTGGTGTAATCACTTTTTGTTTAAGAATTAAAGCCTAAAAACCATTTAGATGGATAGTTTGAATTTTTTTATCAGGTTTTTGAACCTGTAACTGTAAAAACAGAAGTATACACATGTATATAGGCATGCACAGTCTTATATCTGCATATTTATCAATATGCAAACCAAATTCAACCCAATCATTCCAACACATTCCAAAGAACATCAAAATATACAGGTTAAGGATCTTAAAAAGAGGGTTTGCTCACCTCAAAATTGAAGACAGAGGACAGAAAAAGGGTTTGAGCCTGGAATGAAAAGATTTAGACCTGGAATTTTCTATTTTTTCTTTAATCTTGGAGTTTAGATCTGTAAATTGTAAATACAGATCTTTATTTACTCTTTGTTGTACTTAATTCATTAAATACAAACAATTTTAATTACTTACAGGTTTGAAATCTTTTATATATAACAGAGGAACTTCCTACATTTGAAAACAGGAAACAAATTTGCCTTGCACTTGATTTGTTTTCCTACAATTGATTTACAAAGCTGTTTAAATCTTTGTCTTATTTACTGAATACAACATTAAATTCATATCCTTAAAAAAAATTACTTGCCTTTACTTATTTTCAGAGAATCTTGCTCACTGGAAAACTGAAGCTCCACCTTTTCTTTTTATAAAACAAATCTGCAAATTTTTCTGAATTTGTTTGATGTTAAAACTTGATCTTGAAACCATAAATTCATTAAACTATAAGGTATAAAATTCACCTAGGATATAGAATCATAGACTACAGCTTGACCATGTTGCTCTTGAATAATTTGTTTCAGATTTGAGAAATTTTTTTTTTCCTTTTCTGATTTTTTTCATTTCTCTTGAGTGTTGTAGTTTGTGATATCAATCTGTGTTATTGTGTACTTTTCAGATTTGCTGAAAAGTTATTATAATTGCGTATGGGGTGCTCAAAAGTTTTCTTGTAATTTTAAATTTCATTATTTTATTTAATTAAATATACTTGATGCCATTTGTAAAAAAGATGATTATGGAACATAAATGCATGTTGATTGCCTTTACTTCCTTATGTATGTTTCTCATTTGTGATTTTACAAAGACAAAAGGATGTTTAAAAAAAAATTATATCATGTTTATTTTATAAATGAACACACCTCTTTATTCATTTGTGTATATATGTATATACATATATAATGTTGAAATAAAAATTGTTTTTAACCAAAAATTTACACTATATAAATTACACCTTAATAATTTTAAATGCCACTTATTTTAAAACATTTATTTTAAATGTAATTTCAAATTCCAATTCACCTGAATAAAAATTCATTTATGTCCATTACTTCTACTTATACCAATTTAAAGAAAGAAACGATTTTAAAACTAATTTTATTAATAAGTGAATTTTTTTTCCTTTTCAAAAGAAGGTATGTATTATATATATGCATAATTTGAATTCAAATGATTTTTTTTAAATATTTATTATCTCAAGATTGTTAAACTCAAAAGAAATTGGAGCTTTATCCATATATAGTTATTATTTATTTTGTTTGATTGAGATTTTTTTTCAATTATATTCCAAATTAAATTTTCAAAAGTTTAAAATATATTATTAATTTAAATTGAAAAAATTTTGGGATGTTATTATTATTATTTTTATTAGATATTAAATATCCCATTTCAAAGCCCCAATTAAATTATAAAATCAATGTCCAAATAAATAAATATCCTATTTAATTTGAAAAATTCAAATTAATTTTCAATTTTATTCAAAAATTCATTTTGATTATCAATTTAAATTTAATTAAAAACCGAGGTCGTTACAGATTCCACCCTTAAAAAAATTCATCCCTGAAATTTGCAAGGGAGACCATGAAGAAAAGATGATAGATAAAGAAATGATTGATCGAATTAGATCGAAATATTTATTCTGCATTTGGTTTACCCAAATCAGAATATCAACAATATGAGAACAAACTCATACAATTATTTCACAAGATACTCGGGTCCATTGGTCTACGAATATGCAAGGGCATTGATTAGTTCGAAGGGATAACTAATCGTTTGTAGAATATATCGGATCCCAGAGAATAGATAGATAGATTAAATCTTCTACAACTTCTCAAACACTAGATATGGATTCCAATTTAGGTCGGAACACCCCAAAGTATATACCAACTTGTCCCTTTTCGGACTTCGATCTACATAAGAAATTATGATAGAATTTCAAATTTGGTTTTAACCGAGATCGTTTTATCGATACAATTCAAATTTATCCTTATATTTGTTAACCAATTTAACTCAATTTAAAATTCCCAATTTATATAAAATTTGCAATTTCAAATTTCAAATTCATTAGAGTATAGAATGAAAAGCTGATAAGAAACCGATGAAGATACGAAGTAAGGATTTCCTACAACGATTCGTAGGGCCACCATCACACTGAAACTTCTTTCTGGAGTTGTCACGAAGATATCAAGGAATTTTGGGATCGAATCAAAGGAGATTGATAGGAAAGTTATTTCCATTATTGCAGGGTATTGACCATTTGTAGTGGTACTCCCCTGTCCCTATCTCGTCCTCTCCTCGCACTCATACTCACTATCGGTGGATAGTGAGAGAATTTATTGAGGCATTTGAATGGATATCTTAGGGATATACTCATTCTAGGGTAGACTTCACCCTATCTCTAATGAGCTACTTAATTTGTTATACTCCTGAGCTAAAGTTTTAACCTTCAGCTCCGATACCAAATGTAGCGGCCCTGACTCGACCTTCGAAAATCGGCACCGAATACGAACTCGTATTCAAATGCCGCAGATCCAAACGTCGAATCTGCTTCGCCGGAGCTTAGAACACATTAAGTACAACATAGTAGAAGGAAAAGTATATATAACAATATACAACATTGATACAATAACAGATACAAAAGAATGATACAATGAATATCAATATACATCAGAGATATAATACAAGACAATAGCAGCGGATCAATATCTCCAAAGAAAGTAGTCTTCAAAAGAGAACTCCAGAATCGGTAATCTCCATAGCACCAATCTAGAAATAGATCAAACACCCAATAACGATGCACAAAGATAAGCAAGTGCAGTCGCGAATGCTGAAGTGTAGCAAATGCGATCCACATATCCAAGAGACTTCGAAGGCTAATGAATCAATTCCCACTATTCGACTATCTGAAAAACCCAACTCTAGACTGCCCGTGTGGAAAATAGTGGGCACACAGAGTTTAGGAAAGGAACAATAAACTCCAGGTCAGTCGGGGGACTGGTATGAGAAAACAAAAACATTTTGTCTTTAAAACAAACAAAAGAATTTAAATTTGAAATCCGCAATGCTTTTTAAAAAATGAAACTACCATAAGGCCTCCCTCCACACACACAATGCAAACGCAGACTTGGAGGAGATTTCTCCTTATGATAGTCAAATATGCTTAATATGAGAAAAAAATTCTTTGATATTATTACTAGTGCATAGTGGAAAATCTTTCGAAAGTATAATATTAATCCTAGCCAGCATAGGTACCATGATATTATACCACCTATAACTGCCATTTTAAATGGCAGGTTCTACAACTAAAACCGTACAAGGTGCGTATTGTTTTGATTGGATTTCCAACAAATGGTCAGGCTAAGGAATTTCCTACTGTCCATGGGATCGCATCTGGTGGGACATCCCGAGAACCTAACCGGATCTCTGACAACACAAGGCCGGGTTACCTCTGTAACTAGGTAACTACTACTCGAGCATGCCATCCCTCGGTCCTTTGGGACCTTTATCCGAGGCGCCTCTAAACCACAAAGCAATCACAAAGTAATAGATCTACAGTATCCACATGAGTAAGTATCTGGGGACCATACCATGATACCACCCTTTTTCAGAAAGGAATGACACGCCCTAAAGGGCGCGACCCTCATAACCTTGCCGCATCTTTCCTGTTTCGACCATTTCCGGGGTGTGAGGTTCTGATGCAGTCTCTTCCACAAAGCAAGGCTTTATACAAAAGCCATGCTTTGATCAACAAATGATACACAGCAGCACTCGCATGCCACACTACCAAATTGGGAATATATCACTGATAAATATCAACTACATAACCTCTGAGCTCGTACGTCTCAGAGAAGGGTGTAAAGCTAAGAGAATAAATTCTCCGCCACCAAGCAGAAATGTATTTGATAGAGATCGGTTTAATATCTCAAAGTGTAGTGTCGGATATACAACCATACAAGTCTGTTCCGGATTCGAACAGAACCGAAGGCACTTCCGAAGAAGCCCTTGCAATCCGAGTATCTACAATTCCGATCGGACTTCCCATCACATGTGGAGAACTCTATACCAGAGTAACTCAGTGCAGAGTCAATCGACAGGTTATCCTGTCGTTCTCGAAGGCACCCGGTCTTCAACACCGGTCTTCAAATGCAATCCATAACGTCGTATCACTATTCAGAATGGGTTATATGACACAAAGGTCCTCTCCCGGCTAAATTGAATAATGAGCGCAATATTTAAAACATATGGATATGGGATTTCAGTTAAGTCACAACTTAAAAATCCAAAGCTTTTCTTTCAAATGGTTAAACAAATTACCATTTCAAATCTTTTAACAAAAAGATTTATTTCACAAAGTCCACCCAGTTTCACAAAGACCTATTCATAGATTTCAAAACAATTTCCATTTCAAATGGATTAACTCATTTAGATTTTTAAAACAAAGATTTGACATATAGCTTTCAAAACACGTTCCTAAAGATACATTTATACTTGGAAAACCATCATTTTAGACTTGAAATCCTTTTAACACAAATTGGAAGTTCATTTCTTATGTGAAAGCTTTATTATTCGAAAACAAACAGTTTTCGTTTTAGAGAAATCCGATTTCATTTATACAAGTTAACTCTTTGGGTTAAATTTAAATTCCCAAAACAACACTTTTAAAATGGTTTAAAACCCATATAAACCCATTTATAAGTTGAATAACCTCTTTAAACCCTAGTTCCCAAATCATAGAATTCAATTTCAAATATTGAATTCAAATTTAAATCAAATTATTTTAATTTCAAAACTCAATTAAGTTATTCAAAATAACTTTTATTTTTGAAATTCATTTTCAAAGCTTCAATTCTAATCCCAAAACTATTTTGGATTCAGAAAAATTCAATTTTGAAACAATTTCGAAAATCTGTTACTTAACCCATTTCCACGTGCAATCCATATTTGTGTGTGTATAAGTATGGTCCAGGGGTTCAATACAATAGTGCACAACATCATCATCACAGATCCAATCATATCGATAAGTGATATAACCCATAACGTTTATCTTTATTCACAGATTCATAGATAAGATGAATTTATCAATCACAAAAATCTACCATTACGATTCGATGTTTGTTTCGGATAACCAACTGGAATCCGACTCCCTGTCGCACCGAAATTCAAATGTCGTTTTACGGGTCAAGGGGTTTGCATATTCATATCATAATATATACATCACAGATATAACAGCTTAGTACAAAGCATTACATAGCATCACATCACATACCAAATATATTAATCCATCACACAACATTCAAATTTATTAAGGTGAATAAATCGTGTAGTTTTAAATTTATCACTTACATAATTACTTTCATTAGAAATCTTCAATCAATGATTTATTATCATTAATTACAATTGATTAAGTCTTAACCTCCTTCATTAATTAATCATTTCTTAATTTTCTTAATTAATTAACCTTTAATTGTAATTAATTAAACCTTAATTACTTTTATTAATTACTTTAATTTAATAAATCCTCAATTATTAATTAAATCTTAATTGTAATTAATTATCATTAATTGATTATTCTTAATTTAATCATCCTAATTAATTAACCACATTAATTAATTATGCTTTAAAGTAATTAACCCTTAATTAATTATCCCTTATTAATTTCACTAAGTAATTAGCTTTAATTACACAAAGTAATTATCTTTAATTTACTTTCATAAATAAATTTATCTTTTGATTAATTACCCCTAATTACAATTCATCAACTTTTAATCATTAAATAATTTACCTTAAATTATTTAAATTCACCATTTCATTAATTAATCATTTATTAATTGACCTTTAATAATTAATTAATTAACCTTAAATTATTAATTTTCCTTAATTAATTAATTAGCCCTTAATTGATTATCATTCCTTAATTAGTTACCATTAACAAATCAATTTTAAGAGGTGTTTATCTCTAATCACTTTTGTACAAATTAATTACATCGAGGCATTATCTTAAAAAAAAATAGCACCATTTATTTTGTTTTATTTTTAACGACTTGAGACTTAACTTAATTAATTTAATTATACAACTCTTATTTATCCAACGTTTAAATAAACACCAATTATTTAAAAGAATTTATTTAAGAAAATAATTCAAAACCGTGTTTGTTTAAGTTTTACAAAACTTGATTTATTAAAAATGATGTTGTACCAAAATTTGCAAACCCGAGCCCAATTAGAACCTTCCTGAGCCAAACTTCACCATACCCGAGCAACCCCCGAGACTTTCCCGCTTCTCCTTCATATTTCTTTTAAACTTTGTTTAAGTTTTTTTTTAAATTTCAAAAACTGTTGTAACTCACTCGAACCCTATTGAAACAAACTCGAGCCACAACCATGCTTTCCCCAAACGCGACTTCATCTTTTCTCAAGTCTACTTCTTCCTTCACTCAGCACCAATGCCATGGACCACTGGTGCACGTGCACCTTGCATAGCAACCTGACCACCCTTGATCACCGCCGCAACCTCCCACCAATCGTCATCGACCTTGCCAACGAATATCTCCACCCAGTTTCGAATGGTTCACCCAGAATCAAAATCGAGCACATCAGGGTCAACTGAACCCATTTCCGGTCGAAAGAACCGCTTCTGGCCATCCCCTTCGATTTCTGGTGAATTCACTGTCGCGTCCAAAGGTTTGCCACTCGCCCACATCTCGTTTCCACCAAGTCCGATCGCCTATGGTTCATCCACGATGACAAACTTTTCTCGCAAACCCGGTTGAACGAAACTACCCCTAAAACCATACCTACCCTCGTATCGTAATCAATGATGATCAGAAAGCCAAAACACCATTTTTCTCGTGATCTACTACACACGATCCTCCTCCAAGCTTGATCTCGTCGGCCATAATCACGCCGATCATCAGATTTTGGTCAAAACCCAATTTTTGTTCAACTAGCGATTTCTCTTTACATATGTACTTAAAAATCATGAGATCGATCTTAAAAATCGTAACCTCCAGTTCCAAAATAGATTACATGAGTGGAGCAATAAATCATTAAAGTCAGTTGTTGTCATATTTTTGAGTTGTTACTGTAAACCATGCTTCCAGGTTAAATTTACTTATTAATTATGTTTAACAGTATTCTCAAATCTAAGATCTGGTTGGTCTAATCACTTTTTGTTTAAGAATTAAAGCCTAAAAATCATTTAGGTGGATAGTTTGAATTTTTTATATCAGGTTTTTGAACCTGTAACTATAAAAACAGAAGTATACACATGTATACAGGCATGCACAGTCTTATATCTGCATATTTATCAATATGCAAACCAAATTCAACCCAATCATTCCAACATATTCCAAAGAACATCAAAATATACAGGTTAAGGATCTTTAAAAGTGGGCTTTCTCACCTCAAAATTGAAGACAGAGGACAGAAAAAGGGTTTGAGCCTGGAATGAAAAGATTCGGACCTGGAATTTTCTGTTTCTTCTTTAATCTTGGAGTCTAGATCTGTAAATTGTAAATACAGATCTTTATTTACTCTTTGTTGTACTTAATTCATTAAATACAAACAATTTTAATTACTTATAGGTTTGAAATCTTTTATATATAACAGAGGAACTTCCTGCATTTGAAAACAAGAAACAAATTTGCCTTGCACTTGATTCTTTTTCGTGCAATTGATTTACAAAGTTGTTTAAATCTTTGTATTATTCACTGAATACAACATTAAATTCAAATCCTTAAAAAAATTACTTTCCTTTACTTATTTTCAGAGAATCTTGCTCACTGGAAAACTGAAGCTCCACTTTTTCTTTTTATAAAACAAATCTGCAAATTTTTCTGAATTTGTTTGATGTTAAAACTTGATCTTGAAACCATAAATTCATTAAACTATAAGGTATAAAATTCACCTGAGATATAGAATCATAAACTACAGCTTAACCATGTTGCTCTAGAATAATTTGTTTTAGATTTGAGAATTTTCTTTTTTCTTCCTTTTCTGATTTTTTTTCCTTTCTCTTGAGTGTTGTAGTTTGTGATATCAATCTTTGTTACTGTATACTTTTCAGATTTGCTGAAAAGTTATTATAATTGCATATGGGAGCTCAAAAGTTAATTATAATTAATTATCCTTAATTGATTAATTTATAGATTTATCATTTCTTAATTAATTATAATAATTAATTACTCCTTAATTGATAATGATTTCTTAATCACTTTAAGTTAATTAACCTTTAATTAATTATTCTTAATTTAATTACCTTCATTAAGTAATTTACCTTTAAGTTAATTACCACTTAATTTATCCTTAATAAATTATCATAAGTGGTTATCTTTAATCACTTTTATTAATTAATGAATGACATTGAGTAATTATCGTTAAATCCCTTGATTATTAATCTTTAATCATTAATTAATTACTTTTAATTAAGTAATTATCTTTAATTATTTACATTTATAAACCCTTAATTACTTTAGATCTTTAAAATATGAACATTTTATCTTTAAAATTTAAATCTTGTACTTTTAAGTTTTAAAAATTAACATTTACAATAACAAAATTTGGTTAAACTAGTTATAACTTCTTAAATCAACTGCTTTAAAACATTATCACTAAATCCAATTGAAGTATAAAACTTGCTTTTATAAAACTATTTAGAACAGTTAAAAACTGGCTTCGGGTCCAACTCGATTCCTACTCTAATCATGACCCGAGTAAAACTACTTTTCATGTCAAAACTAAGTTTTGGTTAAATTTAAAAAAAAATGGAAAACATACTAATCACTCGCGTACTATTTCGAAGATGAACTCAAGCCCAACCTTCAATTCTACGCGCTCGAACTCGAGAAAGATGCTTCTTCCCCAAATCAATGTTATTCCCTGATACGCTGGCCTAACACGCGCACGTGCACCAGAGATCGACGCCGCTCCGGTCGCCACTGAGGATACCCACAAGTCGACGATCACTTCCCCGACCCCCCTGACCTCCCAATTCGTCGAAACTGATAGCCAATCAGAATCGAGCTAAAGCAACCCATATTCTGGAATGAACTCTGGTCACAAAAACGACCTGCCGACGCCACTTTCGGTCCTCATCCTCCTCGCCATCATTCCTAAAGACGCGCAAGCCTTCCACGCACATTCTCCCCCCAGTGCGCACCCTTCCGGTTCAACCACGATGGTGTACGAACCCAAAATCCGACCTTCACTAAAAACTAGGTTAAACCCTAGATCATCAAACAATAGAGGATTGATGGATACGAACAGTGGAGGATTGATGGATACGAACAGTGGGGGCTTGATGGATACGAACAGTGGAGGCTTAATGGATACGAACAATAGGGGATTGATGGATACGAACAGTAGGTGATTGAAGGATATGAATAGTTGGTTGCTTGAATTGCATCGATCATATCTTGAGAACGAACTTCAATTGACCTGAAATTTGAAACTTAGCCTCTTCCATCCTTGATCATCATTCCCAATCAATTTCGTCTTGATTGGAGCCCGATCAAATTTTAATGACATCGATCATAGCCTTGTTTTCAATCAATCTCTGATCCTGACATCCATCCTTTCCGGCTAATTTTTTGATATCCCGGCCTTGACCAAAAGGCGGGATAACATTTTCCCCCTAAAGCATGCCTTGTGGTAAGAAAGTGTGTTTTGAAAATCTTCGAGTCCGACATCCGAAGTGCATATTTCATCCATAGCCGTATCATCCGACTCTTAGTCCAATCAATTACCAAGCCATCCTATTTGAGTGCCGCAGCCATATCCTGATCCAAATCTATGACTGCTCCGAGTCGATGTCCGATTCCGAATCCAGTTACCAAATCCCTAGCCAATTCCATAGCTATCTGAGTCCATCAACCTAGGTTTGATCTATCCATATCCAATATCCAATCGCCAAATCCATAAAATTTCTAGGTTGACATCCAAATCCGAGACCGCTCTGAGTCCTTTGCCAAATCCAGGACCTCTCCGGGTCCATTCATCCCAAGCTGAAATCTGAATCCATGATCTCTTCGGGTTTGACTTTAAATCCATAGACCTCGCTAGGCCGTGTCATCCAGCTCTGACCCTGATTCTCCGGTCAAAGGCTTCTATACTCTTCGGCCTTGGCTCTCCAGCCAAGGACTTTTTATGTTCATTGGCCTTGGCTCTCCAGCCATGGACTTTTGTATTCTCCGGCCTCGACCCTCCGGCCATGGACTTTTATATTCTCCGGCCTCGGCACTTCGGCCAAGGACTTCGATATTCTCCACCCTCAGCTCTCCGGCCAAGGACTTCGATATTCTTCGGCCTCGGCTCTCCGGCTAAGGACTTCGATATTGTGCTTGAGTCCATTCCATTGCTCTCTTGTGAGGGGACTCGTAATTTGCGATTACTACCCCATCTCTCCAATCGAGATCGTAACCCGAGACCTGTATAACATAATACATTGATCCAAATCCAATCATCCAAAATAAGTGTTTTTACAGCTAGGGAAAATCAAATAAATGTATGTACATCAAAGAAGAAACCAAAGTTTTTGGAAAAAAGAAAAATAGGATTTCATAGGCTCGAGCAACACGGTTTATCATCGCCTCAGAGCAAGCCTAGGGACCGTCCTCGATCCCGTACATGTGTAATGACTTAGCCGTATTACTTCGAGCTCTATTACTTATTCAAAGCCATAAATTTATTTAGTTGATAACAAGCTGTTGCTGCCTAGATCCAGTGCCATCTTCGTTCAAGGTGGGTGGTGGCCGCTACTGTTCCACTGCCACAGCTCGGCTCCTTACATATTGTTGCAGATGACCATTCCTTACATGCTCCTCAATGATGTCCTTCAAATGCCTACAATCATTTGTGTTGTGCCCATCCAGCACATGGAATAGGCAGTGTCTTCCCGAAGCTCGTTCGTAATCAGAAGGTTCCCTTCTTGCTGGCCTTCGATACTGGAGGCGCCCTCGAGTATCCAAGTAAATCCTTTCCAGAGTCTAGGTTAAATCTATATAAGAAGAAAACTTTGACTCCCTCCCCGGCCTCTTTGAAGTGCCACCATTTTCATTCATTTTCCTTTTGCGTTTATCGTCTTTTTTTGGGTCTTCTCTAGGTGGACCTCCATCCCTTACTGCATAAGCTTCAGCTTCTCTCCCTTCTCTTTCAGCCTGTGCATCTTCCTGCCATAGAAATCTTTTCGCCTCATGATAGAACTCCCCGAGATATCTCGGTGGGTCCTGTTCCAATGATATCTTTGAAATCTGAATTGTCTGCAATTCTTGAAACCGCTGCCATCAAAACCATCGACGGATCAGGTCGATCCACCAAAGCCACCGCCGCATTGAATTTGATCAAGAAATCTCTAAGTGATTCTCCTTTCCATTGTTTCATTGATGTTAATTCATCATATTTTTGGGTCTAGCTATGTGGACCCGAAACTTTCTCATAAACCTTTCAATCAACTCCGTCCATGTACCAATAAAGCCATTTTCCAGCTGTCTAAACCATAATGCTGCTATATCTATCAGATACAATGGGAAACATCGTGCCATGACCTCCTTCGATGCCCCAGTTACTTCCATATGCCGCATGTACCTCCTCAAAAGAACAGCAAGATCTGTCCTTCCATCGCACATCTCTAATGTTGGTAGCTTGAATTCTGGTGGATTCCTGGCTTGCCTAATCGTAGGAGCGAAGGGACTCCTATTAACATATTCCAGATCTTTATTCACTAGTCCGCCTCTCATGGATCGTCTGACCATTTCTGCCAATCTGTCATTGTCATTAAGCTGTAGCCCTTATCTGTTGCCTTTGATCTGCCCCTTGAGTTCACGAGGGAACCCTGGAATTTATTTTCCTAGACGAGCGTCCATTCCTCTACCAATGCCATGTTAAACGGCTCTGCCTGGTATTCTGCCTGAGGTTGGATCAACATCTTCCGAGTGAGTACCCCCTAAGTTTTGGTGTTGCTCCTGATGGTCCTGCTCTATTCTGAACTCTGATTGTTCCGTGCTCCCAATCTCTATCTTCAGCATCTCCTGCAGTAGTATTAACTTGATTCTACACTCCAGCTCGTCCAGCCTGTTGGAGTAGGTTCTGCATCATCTCTTCTTATCTTTTCTGCATTCCCTCCCGCATAGCTTCTATCAACATCTCCATCTTGTCCTGGGTGATGAAGACTGAGGTCTGATTTGCTCCAAAGGAAGCCTCCTGCCTCCCTTCATGTTGACTCCTTTCATCTTTTTGTCTTCTTGTTGATTTCCTTGTCATTGCTTTCCAGATCCAAATATTTAAAATTTTAGATCTGAAGTCCAAGTTGTAGAATTCCTTAGTGCTAGCCTTCTTGGTGAAAGCACCAAAATGTTTGTGCCAAAATTGGTCACAAACACCAATTGTCGATGAAAGAGCCCGTTTACAATCACAGATCACAGATAATAAGTATGTAGAGAATTATAAATGAAGAACACTCAGAAAATTAAGAAGAAAGCGGTAAAAAACACAGAGTTTATAGTGGTTCGGCAATCCGGCCTACGTCCACTTTGAATTTGATGATTTTATTGATGTATCCTTGTTGATTACAACGAGTAACAACTGATTACAATAGCAAAATTCGAGTGCAATAATGAATCCGGCGGAGTATGGACATAGAAGAACCAAAAGTCCCTTTTCTGTAGGCTCTAGGATGCTATTTATAGGTGTAGGATGCAAATATCTCGCTCAGATCTCGGGAAACCCTTTCTGGCACGTGTGTGGGCCCACGCGATCGATCCCATGTGATTTTGACTCGATCCGTGATCGATACGAACGAATTTCGTATCGATCAAGATTTTTTCCAATCGAATCAAATCGAGCATGAACATTCTTTAGGTTGTACGTAAGCTCCATTGAAAATTTCATAGCATTTGGACTTGTAGATTGTGAGATACGATCGATGCAAGTTCGTGTTTTTGAAGACTGTCTCCTTCTATCGATCGCTGTTGCACTGTTCGCACTTGATCGTTGTTGCACTGTTCGTACTCGATCGATGTTGCATTGTTCGTACTCGATCAATGTTGCACTGTTCATATCGATCATTGTTGCACTGTTCGTACTCTATCGATGTTGCACTGTTCATACCCGATCGATGTTGCAATGTTCGTCTCGATCACTGTTGCACTGTTCGTACTTGATCGATGTTGCACTGTTCGTATCGATCGCCGTTGCACTGTTCGTATAGATCCCTATTGCGTTGATGGATACGAACAGTGGAGGATTGATGGATACGAACAGTGGAGGCTTGATGGATACGAACAGTGGAGGCTTGATGGATACGAATAGTGGAGGTTTGATGGATACGAACAGCGAAGGCTTGATGGATACTAACAGTAGGGGATTGATGGATGGATACGAATAGTAGGGGATTGATGGATACAAACAATTGGTTGCTTGAATTGCATCAATCATATCTTGAGCATACGCACTTCGATTGACCTAAAATTTGAAACGTAGCCTCTCCCAGCCTTGATCATCATTCCCAATCGATCCCCTCTTGATTGGAGCCCAATCAAATTTTGACGACATCGATCATAGCCTTGTTTTCAATCGATTTTTGATCCTGACATCCATCCTTTCTAGCTAATTTGTTGATATCCCGACCTTGACCAAAAGACGGGATAACAATAATATAAAAGAAATTAAGAGAATTTAGTATCATGATAAAAGAAGACAGACTAGAATAGAAAAGAGACACTTGCAATTACATTTATAACAAGTATGTTATCAAAAAAAAAGAATATAAAAGTGACAATTGTAAGTATAATTGTAACATGTAGGTTATAATTAAAAAGAAAGAAATAGAAGAGGATTATTTTATCAAACTTAGATCTTGGATTAAGTTAATAAGAAAAATAACAGAAGTGGCCGTATCGGCAGCATTCCCATTCAGGTCTAGGACTGATGGTCTTACGCATGGGTGGGGCTGGGCATGCTGATTAGGGTTAGTAAGTAGCCAATATAATAAGAAAAGTAAACTAAATGCATAGTAAATGATTAGACATAGGGTCTAATAAAATGGTAAGGTGCGTTTGGAGTAGCCTCAAGAGAATTTGGAAAAAGAGCCTAACGAAGCAGCTCGTCGCAGATTTTTTAGTACAGAAAGAGCAAGTTCAACTTAGTTATTTTGAGCTAGAAGGAAGTACGAGACTTCAATGGGACGTGAGGATACTGTAGGATGGCTCTCTAGGGTAGGCCTAACGAAGCTGCACCCCTGGGGCAGGTTAGTAGGTGTTCCATCAAGAGAGTATGCGTTGATTGATTCTGCATTGCAGGCTTAACAAAGCGAACGTTTATAGGCAGTCATAAGGTTGATGATGGAGTAGGATAATCGTATGACACCATACTCTAGTTTGTGAGTAGGTTATAGCGGGTATGACCCAAAAGGATAGTCGCATGTAGAGATGAAGCCATCGTCAGCCAGAGCAAGTTCGAAAAAGACTAGAGTTAAACAACAGGACAATGATTCTTTCACTATCGAGACATTGGATGAGGGGCACGACCAATTGGATGTTTAAATTGTTTGCAGTAGGGCATAACCACTTTGCTCTTGAAAGGTCTTTCGATTAGTTGAGGGGGGCTGCGTGGGGCCATAACCGTGATGAGATAAGAGATAGACCAAGTAGAATATCTATATTGTAGGCCTAACGAAGTGGACCTTTGAAGATATAGAAAATCCCCGACCGAGTTCCGTACAAGGTAGACCTTGTTTGCAAAATTCGGGGAGTAGACAGAACGATTACGCGTTGTCCTCAAAGTACGCATTGGGTGGTACATTGTGGATGTGCGAGCACTAGTATAAGCCAGTGCGGATGCAGTTTCATGTTTTCATTGTAGATAACGGAGCATCTGTATTATAGGCCTCAAGAAGCTGTCCTTTACAGATGTAATTACAGTACACTCTAGGAGTAAGATGATGGAGTCCTTTTCGAGGAGGATACGGATGGTATTATGGGTGTTACCTAGGACCGATGCAGTCTTTGGGCATGTAGCTACATTTATATTGGTTATTAGGTCTTAATCTACCAAGGAGTAGATGGGTACTATTCACGCACAAAGATAAGAGTATTATAAACCCAATGAACCTAAGATAATATAAAATGAAAATAGAACGGTATATGTAGAATTATGCTTAGAAGTGTATAATTTGTCCATTCACCAAAACTTTAGTTCCGACTCCCTCCTCATATCACCCACAGGTTAGATAGATGGCAGAGATTTTCCAGCTTTGAACAGTTGTTTAGAAAGTGTGGTTACCTTGATGAGTATTTACTTACTATTATATTTCAGTCAGTTCCGCTATGATGTATTTATTTTAGCTCTGATATATTTATCTTTTCCTATTTGAAGGATATCAGATACCTAACTTGGGCTTAAGCAAGCTTGGATTTTATCCTTTTTGCGAAAAATCCGGACTCGTTGGAATTCAGATTGTTACAAAGGGGTTCAAAAGCGGCAATCCTTCCGTAAGCATACTTTAAAACAAAGGTGGGTCAATGGGTTCGAAAGCTATTAGAGGCGGTTTCAACCTCTTCGCAAGCATGCCTTTGGCACCATCCCTTCCTTCCGTCTAACTCCAATACACTACATATTAAATGCTTGATACCCTATGCATTGGTTTCGTATGGACGCGGAAGGTTTAAAAGCAGGATTATGCTGATGGAACCAAGCATATGGAAGTGGCGAAAGGGTAAATTATTGCAAAACTGATTTTATGCTTTATAAAGTAACCCATTTTCACTAATTTTCATTATTTTTCAAAACGTGATTGGTTGACAATTGCTGTACCAATTTTTTTTTGAAATTTACTAGCGCAAGTCGGAAATTTAAATATTAAAAATTTGTACATTTTAAATAATTTTAATTAAGTAAATAAACCCATTTTACTTAAAATAATTTATTTCACTTTCCAAAAATCTTAGGAAAAATCCACAAAAAATGAGATTAAATCAATTTAATCATTTTCTTCCACATATCAAAATTTCAGGGTAAAAATCATATTTAATTATTTAAAATAATTAAAATTGAATTAAACATTTCTAGACAGAAAATTCACTATAATTCCATTTTAACTAGGAAAATTATAAAACTTAAAACCAACTTCTAAAATAATGATTTTCACATCATATTCACATCTCAAGTCAATCGAATATGTATGAATGGTTTTCTAACTCAAATATAACACAATAAATCATATTTAAACCATAAATCATCAACATAGCATATAATCTGATGCAGTGCATCATGCTTTAGGTCGTAGGTCACATGCCTTAAGTCGCCAGCGACCTAGCAGGTTACGGCCTAGCGAGATACGAGGGGAGGATGAAGCAGTGCACCAGGATGACGAGTTAATCCTTGAGTCGCGTCATTCCTTACGTCGCCAGCGACCTAGCGAGTTAAGTCGCTCCAGTATGCCGCTTTCTCTATAAGTCATTTAGTGCCTATGATCTATAAGTCACTCCATGGTTAGGTCGCTGAGAGTCCTTAAGTCGCTCATCTGTTAGGTCGCTTGTATATGTTAAATCATTCTAGTTAAGTCGCTCCATTGCTTATGACGCTTCTGAAGTTAAGTCGTGATGTTGTAACGTTCTTATATTGTATGTTGTTATGTCGTTAGGTCACATGGTGTTCTTAGGTCATAGGTCACATGGTGTTCTTATATTGTATGTTGTATTGTGTCGCAAGTGTTAAGTCGCTTGTATGTAGGTTGTAAACTCTTATAAATAGGGGTGTGTTGTGTCACTTGTAGGGGATTGATTTTGAATAAAATTTTGTTGTAATTCGTTACAACAATGCAAGTTACAGCAGTAACGACTTATGACCTATGACCTAAGAACACCATGTGACCTAACGACATAACAACATACAATATAAGAACGTTACAACATCACGACTTAACTTCAGAAGCGTCATAAGCAATGGAGCGACTTAACCATGTGATGTCGAATATGTTGTAATTCGTTAAGTCGTGATGTTGTAACGTTCTTATATTGTATGTTGTTATGTCGTTAGGTCACATGGTGTTCTTAGGTCATAGGTCATAAGTCGTTACTGCTGTAACTTGCATTGTTGTAACTCGTGTATTGTTTGTATTGTGTCGCAAGTGTTAAGTCGCTTGTATGTGGGTTGTAAACTCTTATAAATAGGGGTGTGTTCTGTCACTTGTAGGGGATTCATTTTGAATAAAATTTTGTTGAGAGTTTTGTGCCTCTTTAAAAAAATTAGAAGTTGAGTGTGAGCTCCTTTCTCCATCTTCGGTTATTCGAGTGCGCTCGAATCAACGAATCGGAAGCCGATTCATGGAATCTCGTGCGCGAGATCAACGTCGAAGAATCGTAGATCTTCTAACGCGGCATCGTGCGCGATCAACGTGTTGAAGATAGCTAGAATCCGGTATCTCGAGAGATCAACGGATTTGGGCACTTGGGTATCATCAATTCACCAATTTATCTTTGTATCACTCCATCGTTTTGCTTCATTTGTTATTATCCGTTGCGTCAGTTTGGTATCAGAGCTTGCAGAGCTAAGTTGAAGCTAAGTGCAAATCAGATCCGAGCTAAGTCAAGGCCGAGCCGAGCTAAGTCAGAGTTAAGTCGAACCATATCATAGTTAGATCGGAAAAGAGATTGTTTGAAGATCATGCCTCCGAGACGTGCTAATCGATTTCAAAATATTGAAGATGTGTATTGAAGACAAGATGCTGAACAAATGGAGAAACAAATTAGTGATAAATTCAATGAGAAGTTTGATGAGGGAATTGGTAGATTGGAAAGGCGCATGATGAATATAAATCAGACTCGACAAAAAGCATCGCCAGGTTCAAATCAAGGTGGACATAGAATTTCGCCATCAAATTCCGAGAGGAGAAAAATGTCACCATTATCGGATCGGGGAAGAAGAGTACTATCAGTTTCGGGATAAAGAGACGTGCGTGGTAGCAGAAATGTTGATGGTTAGAATCGACATCGACATACGTCAGATTTGGAGGAATCCGGTGATGGTGATAGTAGCTTTTGTCGAAACCATGGGCAAGGATGAAGTCAAAATAGAGATTTCAAAGATGATCGTCGATGGGAGTCGGGAATGAAAACAGAGATTCCAGAATTCAAAGGGGGAATGTTAGCGGAAGAGTTTCTGGATTGGATATCAAATGTTGAAGAAATTTTTGACTTCAAGGAAGTACCCGAGCATCGTAGAGTTAAGTTGGTTGCTACACGATTGAGGGGAAGAGCTATGGCATGGTAGCAACAAACTAAACTTACACGGGAAAGAATGAGAAAGTCGAAGATTGTTTCATGGGAAAAGATGAAGAAGTTGATGAAGGCTACTTTCTTGCCTTATAATGATCAGTCTCTTATGTATCAGCGCTTATAGAATTTGAGACAAGGGACAAAGTCGGTAAATGATTATGCAGATGAGTTTTATCAACTGATTGCTAGAAACGATATCATGGAAACAGAGGAACAATTGACATCTAGATTTGTTGGAGGATTGAGAATGCAAATTCAGGATATGGTAAATATGTTTGATCCAAGATCCGTTGCTGAAGCACACCAGAAGGCTCTAGCTTGGGAGAAGCAAGGTAGAAGAGGAGGTGGTGCGCTTACAAGTTTGATCAATCAGGTGAAAGGGGCTAGTAGCAATACTAATGTTTCCAAGGCTGTTAGTAAACCGGTTGTCAATGAAGTTGCTAAGACCAAGGTCAACAACAATTTCAAGTGTTATAACTGTCAGGAGTTTGGTCATAAGAGTAGTGAATGCCCGAGGCCTAAGAAGCGAGCGATGGTTGCTGAGCTTGAGGAGGAGGATGTAGAAATAGAATGTTCCAATTCACTACAAGTTGAGGAGGAAGAAGAATTACTGACGGGAGACGAGAGATATTCTTTAATGATGAGGAGATCTTGCTTGATGCCAAAGTAGGAAGAGGAGACTAGCTGGTTGAGGAGTAATATTTTTCAGTCGACGTGCACTATTTTGGGAAAGGTTTGTAAGTTTGTTATCGATGTAGGAAGTTGTGATAACATTATCTCTACAGAAGCTGTAAAGAAGTTAGCGTTAAAGACAGAGAAGCATCCCAAACCCTACAAATTAGCTTGGTTGAGGAAAGGAGGGGAAGTGAAGGTTAGTCGAAGCGCTTGTGTAATTTTTTCCATCGGAAAGAAGTATAAGGATGAAATTTGGTGTGACGTGGTGGATATGAATGTATGTCATTTGCTGTTGGAAAGACCGTGGCAATTTGATAGAGCCGTGCAACACGATGGTAGGACTAACTGCTACATTTTCATGTTCAATGGCACTAGAATCACTTTAGTTCCTAAAAAGCGACAACAAAGTGAAAGCAAGTTGGAGGAAATCGAGGAACTAAAGACTCTGTTATCTTTGAAGGAATTTGTCAAAGAAGTAGAGGATGGGCCTGAAGTATTTCTATTGATTGGACGTGAAAGTAGTGAAACGGTTGAAATTCCTGAGGAAGTTAAGCCAGTGTTGAAGGAATTTGAAGATGTATTTCCTAAAGAATTGCCAAAAGAGTTACCACCGTTGAGATACATGCAACATCAGATTGATCTTGTTCCGGGAGCTGAGTTACCACATAGACCACATTATAGAATGAGTCCAAAGGAGCACGAAGAGTTGAGAAGGCAGGTGGAGGAGTTACTTGAACAAGGGCGCGTACAAGAAAGTTTAAGTCCTTTTGCAGTACCAGCCTTGTTAGTGCCAAAGAAGGATGGAACTTGGAGAATGTGTACAGATAGTCAAGCACTAAACAAGATTACAGTGAGGTACAGATTTCCGATGCCAAGATTGGACGACTTGTTAGATCAGTTGAGTGGAGCTGCTATCTTTTCAAAGATTGATCTGAAGAGTGGGTATCATCAGATTCGAATTCAACCAAGGGATGAATGGAAGACAATCTTTAGGACACGAGGGGGGGTTGTATGAATGGCTGGTCATGCCATTTGGTCTTTCGAATGCACCTAGTACTTTTATGGAAGTGATGAATCAGATCTTTCGACCGTTTATTGGAAAGTTCGTGGTGGTATACTTTGGTGATATATTGATATACAGTGGAAGAACAGAAGAACATCTACAACACTTGCGGGAAGTGTTGATGATACTTTGTCAGGAGCAATTTTGCGTGGCAACAAAGAAGTGCATGTTCATGACACACAGTATTTTGTTCTTGGGGCATGTGTTGTCCAAGGAAGGTATTCATGTGGATCAAGGTAAAGTTGAAGCAATCAAGGATTGGCCATAACCCAGGACTGTAACTGAAGTGAAAAGTTTCCATGGTTTAGCATCATTCTACCGAAGGTTTATTCCACATTTCAGTAGCATGATGGCACCAGTGACAGATTGTATGAAAGGAAAGCAGTTTGTGTGGACTGAAGAGGCTGATTCTGCTTTCCAACAGATCAAGACATTTTTGACTACAACACTGATTCTTAGATACCCAGACTTTCAGTTACTCTTTGAGCTGAATACTGATGCGTCTAAAGTTGGAATTGGTGGAGTGTTAATTCAAAGGGGTCGTCCCATTGCTTATTTTGACGAGAAACTTTCTGGAGCCAAGACAAGATACAGTACCTATGACTTGGAGTTCTATGCTATTATCCAAGCCATAAAGCATTGGAGACACTACTAGTTTTATAAAGAGTTTGTGTTGTATACTGACCATGAAGCATTGAAACATTTGCAGGGATAGGATAAGATTACAGTCAGACATGCTTCATGGATCGCATACTTGCAACAGTTTACATTTGTTGTAAAGCATAAGTCGGGAGTTACAAATCGTGTGGCAGACGCATTGAGTAGAAGAAATTATTTGTTGACTACGATGAGAGTTGAAGTGACGGGATTTGATGTAGTTCCAGAATTGTTTGTTGAGGATCCTACTTTGCTAAGATTATAGATGAAACCGAGAAAGGGAAGACAGATGAGTATGTGCTGGTAGATGGTTTTCTATTCAAAGGAAATCGGTTGTATATACCAGAGTGCAGTTTGCGAATGAAGATTGTGAAGGAATTGCATGAAGAAGTTCATGTGGGAAGAGATCATACCTTGCAGTTGATTTATCAATCATATTTTTGGCCTTCCATGAGGAAAGAAGTTGAAAGATTTGTGCAGAGATGTCACATATGTCAAGTTTCCAAAGGGACAGCTACGAATGCAGGATTGTATATGCCATTGCACGTGCCTACTAGACCATGGGTTGATGTTAGCATGGATTTCGTTTTGGGTTTGCCAAGAACTCAATGAGGGAATGATTCTATATATGTTGTGGTGGATAGATTTTCGAAGATGGCACATTTCATAGCTTGCAAAAAGACCGTTGATGCAGTCCGTGCTGCTCAATTATTCTTTAAAGAGGTTTATCGACTACATGGGCTACCTGAGACCATTGTTTCTGATCGGGATACTCGATTTCTGAGTCATTTTTGGTTGAGTCTGTGGAATATGGTTGGGACTAAGCTGAACTTTAGTAGCGCCTAATATCCACAAACGGATGGGCAAACGGAAGTGGTGAACAGATCTTTGGGAAACTTGTTGAGATGTCTTGTGAAGGATAATTTGAAGAGCTGAGATGTGAACTTGTGTCAGGCAGAATTCGCACATAATCATGCCGTTAATCGAAGTACTGGATTCAGTCCATTTCAAGTAGTATATTCAGCCATTTCGAAGGGACCGTTGGATTTGTCGACGGTTTCACGTCAGAAAGGGGTTGTTAAGCGAGCTTGTGATTTCGTGAATGAGTTGCAGGAGTGTCACAGGATTGTTCATGAACGATTGCTTAAGTCAAATGAGAAGTATAAGTAACTGGCAGATAAGGAGCGAAGTAGTGTGGACTTCAAAGAGGGTGATTTTGTATATGCAGTATTGACTAAGGATCATTTTCCTATTGGTACTTATAACAAGATGGCTGCTAGGAAGATTGGACCTTTGAAAATCATGAAGAAGATCAATGAGAATGCTTATCAGTTAAGATTACCGGATCATATTCATACTGCTTACGTTTTCGATGTCAAACATTTGATTCCGTATCATGAGTATAAGCTTGTCGAGGAAGTGAAGAGTGTGAATTCGGAGTCGAATTCTTTCCAACCTGGGGAGGATGATGCAGCGCATCATGCTTTAGGTCGTAGGTCACATGCCTTAAGTCGCCAGTGACCTAGCGGGTTACGGCCTAGCGAGATACGAGGGGAGGATGAAGCAGTGCACCAGGATAACGAGTTAATCCTTGGGTCGCGCCATTCCTTATGTCGCCGACGACCTAGCGAGTTAAGTCGCTCCAGTATGCCGCTTTCTCTATAAGTCGCTCAGTGCCTATGGTCTATAAGTCGCTCCATGGTTAGGTCGCTGAGAGTCCTTAAGTCGCTCATCTGTTAGGTCGCTTGTATATGTTAAATCGTTCCAGTTAAGTCGCTCCATTGCTTATGACGCTCCTGAAGTTAAGTCGTTCATCTTATGCTATCTCCTAAGTCGCATGAAGTTAGGTCGCGTGATGGGATATTTCCTTAAGTCGTTGTTCTTCTAAGTCGCTCAACCGTGCTATCTGCTTAGGTCACTCCAGTGTTATGTCGCTCAAGATTTTTGAAGCCGTGCTATGTCGTTAAGTCGCATACGGTGTTATGTCGAATATGTTGTAATTCGTTAAGTCGTGATGTTGTAACGTTCTTATATTGTATGTTGTTATGTCGTTAGGTCGCGTGGTGTTCTTAGGTCGTAGGTCGTAAGTCGTTACTGCTGTAACTTGCATTGTTGTAACTCGTGTATTGTTTGTATTGTGTCGCAAGTGTTAAGTCGCTTGTATGTAGGTTGTAAACTCTTATAAATAGGGGTGTGTTGTGTCACTTGTAGGGGATTGATTTTGAATAAAATTTTGTTGAGAGCTTTGTGCCTCTTTAAAAAAATTGGAAGTTGAGTGTGAGCTCCTTTCTCCATCTTCGGTTACTCGAGTGCGCTCGAATCAACGAATTTGAAGCCGATTCACGGAATCTCGTGCGCGAGATCAACGTCGAAGAATCGTAGTTCTTCTAACGCGGCATCGTGCGCGATCAACGTGTTGAAAATAGCTAGAATCTGGTATCTCGAGAGATCAACGGATTTGGGCACTTGGGTATCATCAATTCACCAATTTATCTTTGTATCGCTCCATCGTTTTGCTTCATTTGTTATTATCTGCTGCGTCATAATCACTTTTAGACACTAAACATGGCATATACTTGCAAAAGAAAACTTGTTACCTTTAAACCAAAATCATTCATAAAAAATAGAGAGGTAAACTAATTATTCACCTTTTCTTTGTGTTAATAAGGTTGAGATTTGCCCTTAGATTGATTTCTTCAAGCTTTCTACTTGAATCCTAACTTATCTTCCCTTTAAATCTTCTTAATGGTGGTCGACCTAAGCTTATTATTGTTTTTGTTTCGTTTGTGAATATAGAATGGATGTGGAGATGGAGAAAATGGAAGGGTTTAGGGTATATGAATAAATGTTATTCCCATTCTACCCTATTCGTATTCCTTCTTCGTAATTATGTTTAGTTTCCCATTTGCTAACACATTCATTATGACATGGCACCTCCTTAATTTACAAATCTTAATCCCTTGACTTTCTACATTATTTTATTTAATTTACCCCAATTAAATGTTCTAAATAATGCTAGATAAAATTAGGGTCAATACAACTGCCTCACACGACCCCTCATTATCACTGCTAGGTCCTCCATCATTGCTAGCTAGAATAGATGCATGCCTTCGGGCTTCTCCACCATCAACTGCTGCCCAACCCATCTATCAACCAAGGTCGGCACCATTTCCAGCCTCATCGCAGAACCCCATCAACTACAACCACAGCTGAACATCGTCCATTATGAATTCCCCCTCCATCGCATCGCTCGTTGCTGATGACCTACGGTTGCCTTTTTGCGACCTCGTACTTGGTTGCCGAAATGTATGAGGCCATGCGAACTCCTTTATTTCTCTTTCTCGTGTTTCGTTCTTCATCTTTTTTTTCTGTTTGCTAATTGATTTGAGGTAGTTTGGGAGGGATGGAGTTACGGGTTTGATTAGAAAATAAAAGTGAGGGTGGACTTTTATGGGCGTAAACCGGAAGAAAGCCAGAAGAGGATAGATGGTTAGAGAATTTACTAGACTAGCATTATTTACCATTATATCCTCATTTGTTAAATTCAAATACCATCACTACAAGAAAAAGGGCAGATTCTAACACTGATTACCTACACCATAGTGACCCGACGACAGCGCGGTGTCGCTACATTTACTACCGTTACAAAAACATAATAAAGGCACCGCTAATTAGCTACGACTTACTGACGCCATGGTTTTTACTATATTTTCAAATCAGCGTCACAAAGGTAATGAAATTTTCTACAACTTTGCGATGTCAAAGAATTTAATGACGTCGTAGTGATGCCATCTTTAGGTTTTTTGTTTTAAATTTTCCGGTGTCTTAATGACGTCAGGATTTAGTTACGCCTTTGTGACGCCAAAGAAATTTACTACCATTAATCCACATTCTGTTATTATGCAACGTTGATTCAACCTTCAATCCAATGGCTGATAATGGCCAAAGAAATTTATCGCCATCAATCCATGCATGTTCTGTTTGTGTGCACCGTTGATTCAACCTCCAATCTAATGGCTGGTTGCACACACCACTTCATCAAAATAAATCATAACCCTTAAATCTTCCCCTATATAGTGCAGAACCCTAATTTCCTAATTTCTCAATAGCACGTACAAATCAAAACCCCTGCATCGATAGGTGGCAAAGTCGTGTTGTGTGTGGGTAATGGGTGCACGTTAAAAAGAAGAATAGCCCCACATTGTGAAAAATATTGAAAGTGAAGTGGTATATATATGAGTTTGGTCGCATGTAACAATAAGAGATTCTTTTTGTTAAAACGGTGGTGGCTAAAATCATATGTTGCCCATGTAGGAATGTGCGGACCGGATTTCAACAAAGTCCTAGATAAGTAGCTGGCTAGCCCACTTCGGTTAGGAACAGTAGTGATTGTAGGCAACCAACATGATCGTTCGTAAGACCAGCAAGCCCGCTCCAGCCTCTGGAGGCAAAGCCTGCTCCGGCCAGGAACAATCGTGAGATTCAGATTTGGTGTGGCAGGAGTTGCCAATGTTGGGTTTGTGTTGTCATATCTATTTTTGTGGGTTTTGAAGGATATATAAGATGGAGAAATTCAACCTGGTTTTGAAGGGATGGCATGGTGTACTAGTCGCGGTAGTGGTAGTCATACTGCACAACTGCTTTGATGGGATTATGAAGCAGTATACGACAAAAGTTTTCTAATGAATGGATCAGTGTTTTGCAAAATACATAGAAACCAGGGAAGGTTTTGGTGCAAATGGTGGTTGAGGATTCTGTAGAATGCTGACACAGTTAATACATGGAAATGAATTCTGTAGGATGTAGGAAAAGGAATTATGAGAAAAATTGTTCCATATAGGGTTGACACAGTTACTATGAATATGATGTGAGATTAGATTGGTGATGGGTTGAGGATTGGAAAGTGTTTGACCATAGTTGATTTCTTGTCTCTAGACTTACGATTTACTTCTATCTCAAATGCTTGGGGAGGTTCTGCTCACTGGAAGTTTCAAAAAGTTGCAGGTATAGGTGAGTTTAAATCCATTCGTATTGTTTTTTTAGCATCTCAGACTTTTGTTTGTACTTGTTCTTGGAATCCTTGTTTAAATAGTGAAATGAACCAAGGTTCAAAATTTCATTTTCTGTTCCGGTCTTCAAAAATTTTTAAAATTTCGATTCCGTTTCGGTAATACATGATATTCCGGTTTATAAATTCCGGTATTATTCTGTACCTTATACATATATAATAGTATGAATAGAAAACCCTTGGTATACAGTATTATTAACCCAACTTCATTTATATCCTTATAAAAGTCTAACTAAGTCGGCTAGTTCATATAAGTTATTTTAGTTAAATTGTTTTGTACCAAGTAACAGCTCAGTCCAACTGTTAGCCCAACCTAACCTTAAATTAAAAAATGAACGAACCCATCTACTATCGCTTCACCACTTTCTTCCTCTGCTGAACTTGTGACCTAACTTGAATCAAGTTCCATTTTTATTCAAATTTCAAACGGAAAAAACAAAGTACTTTAAATGTTTGAAATCGACGAAGGAAAAATATATCGATAGAGGTCAATATGGATTTGCAGCTCAAAATAACTGATCCAAGGTAGGTAATTTCGACGTCTAATATCCGTTCTTAATTAATTGTCATAATGTAAACTCATTTTTCTAGTCTTCTTGTCTCTTAAATTCCGAAACGAGATTTTGATGAAATTCCGGTCCGGTCCATGCCGGAAGCGAAATGGAAACGACGGTATTCCGGCACGCCGGCCGGAATTTAGAACCTTGAAATGAACATCAACTTAAGAAGTAGAAGGCTAAAAAAGAAGCATCCAATCTCGTTTTTGCAAAACATTCAGATACGGAGTTCGCTACTGTTTTGCTGTCCTTAAAAAAAACCAAAATCTCTGTGGAAATTAAATAGAGGTCCTTGCAATATCGCACTTCCAGAAGATTGTGACTACATGCTTGAAAGCCTTGTTAAGCTGTTTTTACTCACTAAAGCTAAGGTATAATACATTCTAATACTCTTCTCATATTCCTTTTTTGTTAAGAGCTAGTATAATTGCTCAAAATTCTTTGTATTGCTATGGAAGAAAAGCAAGAAAATGTTTCTGTAAGCTTCAATTTCCATTACTGTACTTAGGATGCTGGTAACAAGCTAGTAGTTCTGCGTTGAAAAAAAAATGTTTCCGTAAGTTTTCATCTTCTAAAAGACCTACAGGGTTATATATTACCACCATGCAGTAAGTTTCATTAAAGAAAACAAATAATGTATGTCCAAAATTATATGTAAAGTTGAAATGAAATATCCACGTTCCAAAAGAGTGCTGCAAGTTATAGTTACATGTTAACATGTGCTCATTTGACATTGTTTCCGATTGTCCAATGTGTGTTTATGTGTGTGCTTGTGTCGTGCGTGCGCATGCTATTGGAATTATACTAGCTAAATACTAAAATTATGAAATGTTTTTCTTGTCGTTGGCCAATCATGTGAAAGTTAAAGCATTTCATTGTTGTTACATGTTGTACACATGTATTTCACCTATACAATCCATGTGAGCAATCTTTTTTTTATACTCTCTTTTTTACTGGGCATCATGGGATCATGATAACATCATTGACGATCATTTTGATTATCCAACTTGTAATGGTAATAATGCTGCAGAGGAACCTGGAACTCTTGTTCGTCCACGACAACAGGTTTTCTCTATACTCATACTGAAAGAAAAATTCAATGCGTTTGTTTTATAGTAACCATGATGATTCGAAAGGAATATTGTCATGTGTACGTGGCCAAGTGATCCCTAATAAAAAATAGTCTCCCTTTATCTTTTTGTTATTAAACTACCAAATGGGTCGAAAATAGTACAGTAATGTTGATACTGCAAGGTCTAATATCACAAACGAAGTTTTTACAAAAAAAAGGACCAAAGTTATTCCCACCTAATTTTTATATTTAACTTGTGAGCCTAGGCTGTTTAGAAGTGCTTCTTTCTTCTTTTTTTAAACGTATTAATCCCCTTTTTTAAATTACAAATATTAATTGATTTTTGAAGTATCGATACTGTTTGTCAACCAAATTAGTTTGTGCTATATTGGCATTCACTTTGAAATAAGTAGTTATTGGGTAAACTCTTTATTTTCAAATTAACTAGGTGAAAACTCCTTTTTCATTACTTATCAAAATATAACACATCTTTTTTTCATCCAAAAAAATGCGGCTGGTGCTTTTCTTTTCTTTTCTTTTTCTCCATTCGATTGATTTCATTTTTCCAAGATCATATATCTCTTTTCCTCCTCTGTTCATTGCCACCAACATCATGCAAACCTCGCTGTATTTTATGCTACATAAAGAAATTGCAGCTTCCCTTGAATTTTGGAGTATTGTCCTGTACCATTGCCAATCCAAACACCTATCCGTTGGTAATTTTAGTATTTTGACAGGAATGTCATTCTGGAATTTGAAATTTCATTGCCAACAAACCCGCTCGTCGTCACCAAAAGATTTCATAACTGAAGTAACAGACTTTTAAGTGGTATTATTAGCACTCGGTAAGCATCACCTCTTTCCCTCTTGTTTTTTTAACCTACTCTGCATAAGTAGAACGTTTTGAATTATGAATGCATGATGAAGCGAATTATGAGCATGTCTAAATATTTTGAGATAAAAAGAGTTGAACTTGATAAAGATATTTTAGCTTTCCCCCTCCCAATGTAGTACGAGTTATTCAATTTTAAAATTCAGGGATTTTTTCGTTTTGAATGGTTTGACAAGATATAATGTTCTTGCGGTTTGGTAAAATTAGATGTTGCATTCTTATTGTTTACATGTTTCTTTGATAACAATAAGTACAACACATATGGGTGCAAAATATTAGCAGTATGCAATACAACGAGTAAATATTTTGGATTAAATAGAAATATTTACAAAAACAATTGGTGCAAAATATCACAATCTATTACTTAAATACAAAGCAGGAGCTCATTATATGTCTAAAGATGACAAGTTGTCAAACAATATTCGTGTTAATTGATTTCATTAACCTAATGCGTATATTGATTAGGCTAAAACGCATGTACACATATGTATCATGTTTCAATGTAATAATGTATTTGGTTAATTATATGAGAAAGTCATATAGTGAATTATATATATATAATATGGGAAAATAATGATTAGTTTGTGGAACAACCCCAATAAAAAGATGTAAAAGTGAGTGAAAAAAGTTGTAAAGTATAGTTGATTTTGATAAATTGTGGGTGCAAAGGAATGAATGCATTAGTTAGTATTGTGGAGTAACCATTCTTCCTTTTTAATTACTCTTCGGTCCATTGTTGTAATATTGCCTGCGTTGAAAAGTGATCACTTTTGTAACAATCTGCCTTTCTTACACCTAAAGGCGAAACTTAATACATCCTCGGTATTCACGTGCCAATCATTTAACTGTCCGAAAGACGTGTCATTTGGGGTTAAAGAAGAAAAGACAGAATGGAATCTCACAAACATGACGAGAAATATATAATATAGCAAATGATCTTTACAAAAGAAAAGAACTTTAATATACAATCATCAGAGTACGGTAATCTATTTTCAGCCAAGAACAAGAACAAAACTAATAGAAAAGCGGAAGAATATAAGGTACATGAATACATCTTGGAGAATCTAGTTCATGTTCTGAAAACCTCAAAGCATCCGGTTAAATCTAGAAAATATGCTCTGGCCGACCCGAGCATTATAAGAAAATAACGCTCGGATCAGTCTGGCGAACCAAATTGAGAAAGCTCAATAAAATCATATTGATTTCTATATTTGAAAACCTTTTTAAAATAAATGGTATCTCATAAGACCACGCCGCATATAAACACACAAACGAGTTTTTATTTTACCATAACCAAAACATTTATATAAGAAATCCTCTAATATTATATTCATATCTAGGGTTTAAAATTAATTTATAAAATATCTGAAATGCTTGCATCTCACATTCAGTATAATTGCGCACAACTAAGTCCATAAAGCATGCATTGGAGAATAGATTCCAATATTGGCAAGGTAAGGGACTACCTTACATACAGTACATATCTAGGTAAAATGTACCGAGGGCTATAAACGAGTGTGCTCCTCTACCAAGATAAGACAGGCCTACGCCTACTGGATGGCACCGACTATTCATCATTTCGGTTGTTCCCAATCTTTACAGTGAGCTCTCATGCACAACCAAATCCATAATATGATAATTTAAAAAGGTGATGATACACCCTTCTGGGAGCGACCCACATAGCCATGCCGCATCTACCTTATTTTAGCCATTTCTGAGGTGTAAGGCTTGAGGCAGCGATTTATCTTCTTCTAGTAATTCCCACATGGAATGTTATTAGTGCCTTCTAGACAGAAATGCAATGCCAGCGTTCATCCATACAAATTCGTTCTAGGTCTGAACGAAGTCGAAGACACTACCTCTACTACATCTATTTTGAAATCATTCTCAGGATTAGTGGAAAATAGCCCTTGCACTTCAAATAATCCGTCCTCAATCATCTCAAGATGTCTTCCATTCAAACGCTTGTGGTTCAGAATGGTTTTTGGATAACATATCTGATCCCGGTCTCTCCGTACCAACAACCGATAATTTTCAGTTAACTCATTCCTACTTCTTTTGGAAGTAAACGGACTATACAAGAGTCTCAAAGAGATCTCTAATATGTCCATTAAAGCCCAAGATGTTTCATCAGAATAAGTTTTCCCGAGGGAACTCAAACCATATGAACACGTGAAGCTCTTATTTACTACCTAATTCAAAACTGGACAAAGTTTGATAGTCGGTTATTTAACTATCAAATACAAGGAAAAAACAACAATCCAGAGATTCAATTACCCATAGCAACCACTAAGCCCCAAAACAAATCTTTCATTTATTTAAATCTCTTACCAAAATATATTATTAAAATATTCATAAACTTATCCCACCGGCATAAGTATATCAACAAGGCATTTGTGAAAGATTCCTTATTTTGAAATCATATCTAAGGATCAAAACAAATGTTATGTAAATTAGAGATAAAAAACCCCAAACACTATTCCTTTGGTGTTAAGCATGGAACGAAAGTTCCACCCCACCATGATTAAGAATCATTTAAGGGAAATCCAAATCTCAAATTCTTTTATAAATTTATTCTATAAATCCTTTTAATAAACCCATTTCATTAATGAAAATCTCCTTTACTAAAATTCCAAATCCATTTAAAAAAATTCTTTATAAATCTTCAAGTTTATAAATATTCAAAATCATTTATAAAACTCTTTTTATAAATACCCACAATCGTTTATAAAAAAACTTTTATAAATATCCAAAATCATTTATAAAACTTCTTCCCAAATTCCAAGATCTCATTTCAATTTATAAAACTCCTTTTATAAACTTTACTTATTTAAAACAAACTTTTTAATAAACTATAGTCAATAAAGTTATTTTGATAAATAAACCAATTATTTAAAACGCTTTTAAATAACAAGTTATTATTTAAAACATCCTTTATTTATTTAGATTTAAAGCATATTAACAAAATAATGATTTTAAACAATCATTTAAAGAGTATTAAATTAACTACAAACATTTTTAATAAATTTTTTGCTTAGTTATCCTTTAAATATCATATTTAAAATGATAATAAAATTTAAACCATTTTCAAAAAGGGTAAAATTTAACTATTTGACTTCACAATTTCGGAAAAGAGGTTTAGCAATCACATTGGTTCATTTTTAATTTAGTTCAACTTTCCAAGTTATTACTTGTATACTTACATAACAAGCAGATATGTAAAATGGATTAACAATTAACAACCAATCAACATATAGGTAAGTGTCCAAATTACCAAAATAGTTGAACTGGGTTTTTATTCTACTTAATAGAGGTCAAAACAAATCTATTCGATGTATTATAGTGGAACGGTGATTTATTCAGTTAACAGATGTCAACTATAATTTAATTAGCAGAATGGTGTTTTATTGTGTTGAATTGATGTCATTGGGTTTCATATTCATTTGAGGTTACTTAAGCGTATTTGACAAAGAAATCCCTTGGATTTTAACTTTTCTTTTAAAAACAGCTGCTTTAAACAAACCAAACTTTGGGAGAATAATAGAGTTAGAAATTAAACCCATTATTACATCATAATTAAACATAACTTAACTTAATTACAAATTAAGAAATAATCAAACCTTTACTTAAACAATAATTAATAAATAACTAAACCTTAATTACTTAATTGTAAATAAATAAATGACCCTGACTTAATAATTAATCCTTTATTTAATTAATAATTAGAAATAAATCTTACTTAGTTAATAATTAATTAAAAGTTAATCTTCTATTTAACCTATAATTAATCTTACTCTAAAAAATAATTAGTTTATAACTAATCTTTACTAAATTATGATTAATAAATCTTATTTAATACTTAATTAATGATTAATTATCAAAACTTAATTAATTTATAATTATTAAATAAATGCTTAATTAACCATATTAATACTTAATTAGTAAGTTAGAAAACATTTCTAAAGTATATTTAAGTGTAAAAACTCTATTTTGCCAAAAGCGAACTTTTTACCGAAACTGCATTCACAACAACTATCGCTATTTGGAGCATAACTTGGAAATTTGTTTTTGGCTTTCCTTTTTGAAAACATAACACTTGAAAGCTTGCTAACTTTTCAAAACATAAAGTAATGTTTGTAAAATTGGAAACAAAGTTTGAAACTTGAATTTGATTTCTAAAGTAAAAAACCATAGTTCTATATAAGGATTCCATGTCGCTTAAACTACTAAATGTACTAAATGTGCTAATGCTCTTAGCATATAACCACTATTCATATGCATAGCATACAATTATGTCACAAACCACAAATACATATAAAGATCCAAACTATATCACGTAAAGATCATAACTTCCAAATTTACTAACTTTTTGACTTCGTTTTAAGTCAATAACCAATACCACATACAAGCACATATAAACACATGTATAGTCATATAAACCAACATCAAATTTCATAAAATCATCCAACAAAACATAGTGATAAGTAAAGAAAAATAAAAAGTTTAAAACTTGTTAAAGATGTGAGCTTTACTCACTATCCTTAACCAAATCAACATAGATCTTGGAAAAAACCTAGATCACAGCTTTCTTTGAAATGAAAATTGAATTTTGGTCATGGAACAAGCTTCTAGGCTCGGCCTATGGTCTAATAGGCTTGGCCATGATGATTTGAGGAGGTTTTGGAGCTTATTTTGGAGTATGAGTGATGTAGAGAAGAAAGAAAGAAGTTTTAACAACTTTGCTTAAGAAAAATGGAAAAAGAAGTGAATTTTAACTTTGAATTTTTTTTAAAAAGCCATTAAAGAGTTATTAAAAAGCTTAAACATAAGAAGAGAGATTTGAAAAAGTAAGAAAATGAAATGAAGGAGAGAGAGAGGAAGTAAATTTGTTTAATATAAGATGAAGTAGAAATATTACCTTTTTAGCCTTAAGTACATAACCTGTTAAATTTTGGTGATACAAAATCACAAATAGAGGGAAATAAATATGCAAAAGAGAGAAAGGGAATATTTTTTTTTCTATAATTAATAGGCATATTTGAGTATGTTTATTTCTCTCTCTAATTGGCTAATCAATTATTATTTTTCCATCTAATGCTAACTTGGGCATTAAGTAATTGATTATATAAATAGAGACTAGAAGAGAGGGTAAAAGTGTGGTGGAAAATCTATTTGTTAATTTCTCTTTTTCATCTTTGTTCTTTTTCTCCGACAATTTTAGTCATATAGATATTTGCTCCCTTTCTTAATTTGGTTATTGATTCAATGGTATTTTGTTTGCTTTAGCTTTGTTCTATTAATTATAAGCAAAATTTTGGTGAATCGATAAAGTGGGTGGTTGGGTGGAATATTTTGTGCTATTGTATTTTGATTTCAATTCTGTCTTGTTTTCAATCCAAGTTATCTCTTTGTGATTTTGGTGACAAAGATCCGTTGATAAAAGTTGTCATAAAGCGCTACTATTTTCATAACAGTTTGGTATCGGAGCACAGATCATCGCAAAGCTTAGAGTAATTTTGGTTTGAAAAATTACTGATGTCGGATATGATCAAAGATGGCTATCTTGGATGGGAAAAATTGGGGTATTTGAAAGCCTAGGATGGAGGATGTTCTGTACCTCAATGATCCGCATCATCCGATTGATGGAAATGGAACAAAGCCCTCTGATGTAGATGAGGCAAAATGGAAGAAGATGGATAAGAAGGCGATTGCTTTGATCCATTAATATCTTGATGATTCAGTTTTCCATCATGTGGCTAGTTGTGAATCCGCGAAGGCTTTGTGGCACAAGTTAGTATCTTTGTATGAGTCAAAGAGTGCTACTAGTAAGCCTTTTCTGGTTTGAAAATTGGTACAACTGAAATTAGATGAAGAGAAGTCTGTTGCAGAGCATTTGAATGAATTTCAAGATGTACTAAATCAATTGGCAAATATGAAGGTCAATTTTGATGATGAGTAACACACTACAACAAAAATAGCATACTACAACGCCTATTTTACAACGGGCACTAGTTGTCTGTTGTAATAGAAGGCTATTACAACGGTCTATTTAGGACCGTTATAATAGATGCCCTATACAATGCCCTTTTCGCAACGGGCAATGACTGCCCGTTGTAATAGAATGCTATTACAACGGTCCATTCATGCCTGTTGTAATAGGTGTCAATTTTACAATGGTCTAAAAATGCCCGTTGTAATAGGTGCCAATTTTATAACGGTCATAAAATGCCCATTGTAATAGGCTAAAAATGTCTGTTGTAATAGGCTAAAAATGCCCGTTGTAATAGGTGACAATTTTATAACGGTCATAAAATGCCCATTGTAATAGGCTAAAAATGTCTGTTGTAATAGGCTAAAAATGCCCGTTGTAATAGGAATAAAATGCCTGTTGTAATAGGCTAAAAAATTTCCCTCCATAACAAAATTTTTGGCTCCAACGCAAAAAATTCACTCCAAACACCCTAATTTTAAAACCATGTCCTCCAGACTTACCCTTTCACTAAATTAAACAATCGAACCTCTTTCTCGTTTTTATTTTATCTCATTTCATTACACAGAGAATTTGTGATTCTCATTAATTAAAATCAAACGCTTACTCAAAATCGAACTTGAAGTCTGCGTATTGGTAACGATGGAGGCAATTGACGAGGTAAGGTGATTCGGGTGATTGGCTGCTGTGTGGTCACGATTCTGGTGATGTCATGGTGGTGGTGGAGATGTGACTTTGGTTTCCAAGTGTTCGAGTGGTTGCTGGAATTCGGCAGTCGCGATTTGTCAGGTGTTCGTGGTGTTGCGGGGAGGTTGAAGGAGTTCGACTCGAGGTGGTACTGGGGGAATGGAAACGGAGTTTGAAGCGATGTCGAGTTCAATTGGATCTGCTAAAGTCAGAGATGAATTTGGATGAAATCGCGGGTTACAGGTTCGATGGCATGGGGTAATTGCAGAGGTGATTTCTGTTTGAATTGCAAGGTGCTTACGGTACGAGTGAATCCCTAATGCCAAATCCTGTTAAGCCTTTTCTTTTTGTTGATTTCAATTGACATGAAGATCTAAAGCATTCTTTTACATTTCAGGTTAATTGTTGTTCTCCTTTCTCATGTTTCAAGTGCTCTTGCTTTTTCATTGTCGTCTGCTTTATTGGTTTGGTTGTTTCATTTGGCTATAGATACTCTTTCATTTCTGATTTATGTTCATAGATACCAAATTGTTTCTGTAACGTCCCGATATTTTCAACCATTCGCATCCGCACATGTCGGACTTGAATTCCTCAAAATACCGAATTGTAAAATAAATTTGGCAAAACACAGCATGAATAGTAAATAAATAAATCACAGGTCACAGACACAGAGTAATAAATGCAACGGAAGTAAAGAAATAGTAGTTCATGAAGCTACTATATAAATACATCAGAGTCAAACAAGATACAACAGAGGTGTCAACATGATAACCAGGTATGAATCATAATACATCACTGGAACCAACCGGATAACTGGAATCAACTGGATAACCGAAAGTGAAATAGATAGCTGGATCTTCAAGCAAAGCTTCCAACTTCGAATGTGAGCCTCAAATGCTGTATCACTCAGTCTGGCCCGAGCGTGAAGAAACACAAAACACTCGAGTCAGGACATACATACTTATACAATGTAAACCAACTCAAGTGAACTGTAATATAAGGTACAAGTAACTTAAAGGATGCATGGGACCGCCCATCCTCTAAGGATCCGTTAAACTATTTACTATGTAGTAATATTTCGCTATTATAATAATGTCTATAGTAAAATAGATTTACCTTTTCATAGCATTAAGGGGTTACCCATATAGCCCTTAACACGTAATAGTCCCAGTAGTCCATCCAATATCATAGTCCCTCCTGATCGGGAAGCCACCAGATAATACCACACGGGCTACGGAAGAAAACCAAACTCATACAAAGCGCGATAGGGTAGGTGACACGGCACAACTAGGCAATGCCAGGGTAGATATACCAATTACGCTTTCGGGTCGGTGGTAACGCGTAGCGCGCAGCTACCGCCCACCTCGAGCCACACCCCCAAATAGAAATCAAAAGTGGCCACCGAAACAATCCAAAATTCAAAGTATAATATAAAAAGGTTGTGTCCGATCAAAGGTGCTACCTTATTAACCCGTCAATCGCTCCTGTTTTAGCCACCTTATGCCAACTCACGGGAGTCGGGTCCACGTATTTACCTTAAAGGAAACGCCACCACCATCCTACTTCATTCTGGAATCTCCACCGCGTACATGGTTGTTAAAGTGGTTTACGGAGTTCGCAGAGAGTATGACAACTTCCGATCCCGGTCTTTTTAACAACCAAACGTTATTATAACCCATGGATATTTATTTCAAAATCAATTATACTTTCAAAACCAAACTAGCATATCCATTTCAAAATCATATAATTTATTTCAAAATAGTATATACTTTCAAAACCAAAACATCATACTTATTTCAAAACCATATCACAATAGTATCATTTACATTTCAAAAATAATTCAATAATATATCATTTAAATAAAACCCAAATTTCCAAATCATTGAATATTTCTTTCAATTTATTAAACTTGAAATATTCCTTTAGATTATCGTAGCATTTTGGAAATGTTACCTTAAGGAATCTTAGCACTTTTGGAATGTAATACTTTCCACTTTAACATTTTATATAATCAAAGTATTTATACGCTTACAAAATTTAAAATGGTCCTTTTATCATAGCCTTATAGTTAAATAAACTTTGTTACTGTAATATCCAATTTAAAGCCGAAATTCTTATGTTAAGTTAAAAGTACCTTATTAACTTACATTACTATTACAATAAAGAAACTTTATTATTTTAATCATTTAAAGTATGCCATTTACATAAATTAAAACTTGCTTATCAAACGTACGTTATCAACTTACATTTTATTATTACAATAAGTAACATTTATCATTTTAATCAATTTAAAATACACCATTACATTGATTAAAACTTACATGTCAAATGTACGTTTTAACTTACATTTATTATAATAAAGAGCATTTATCATTTTAATCAATATTACACTAATTAAAACTTACATTATCAAATGTATGTTTTAATTTACATTCCTATTACAGTACAGAACATTTATTAATTTAATCAATACCGCACTAATTAAAACTTTACATTTTTCTTTCATTAATTAAAACTTTACATGTTTCTTGCATTAATTAAAAACTTTACGTATTCTCTCATTAATAAGGACTTTACACGTTTCTTTCATTAATTAGAAACTTACACGTTTCTTTCATTAATTAAAACTTACACTTTTCTTTCGTTAATTAAAACTTTACATGTTTCTTGCATTAATTAAAACTTTACACATTTCTTTCATTTCTGTTATTACAATAAAGAACATTTATTATATTAATCAATTAAAATATTAATTAAACTTACATCTCACATGTGTGTTTAACTTACATTTTCTATTTTAAAGTCATAGCTATTTATCTTACAAAACATAACATTTTACAAAAGAATATTTTATCATAGTTAAAACAATCAAATTCTTTACAAATTTATTCCTTTAGACATCAACTCCACTATGATTCCAAAACTTATTACAAGATGTCACATACAAATGTATTTCATTTTATTTATTCAAAAATACATTGTTTATTTTACAAAATATGTCCATCCTGGGAAACAACCTTTATTACAATTACTAGGTTAGATTTGAGATTCCAAATTAAATCAAACTTAATTATTAAGTTATTTATCATAAATAAGACTCTTTAAATTCCATTCAAAACCAATTAACTTATAAAAAAAATTAGCTTATAGAAAAACAATATTTCTTTACACTTTAAAGCATTAATCAAATTAATTTAAAATTTTCATATATTTATAATTTCAAAATACTTAATAATTTTCAGAAATATTTAAAATACTTAATAAAATTTTAGGAAAATATCATTTAAAAATATAACCATGGACCTGTATAATATTTTCTAACCTAGGTCAAGTGATACGGATAATATATCGTTCAATCCGTAATTTAAGAAGAAAAATCCGGGTTCTATCATTTCAAACCCGCAATCCCAAGTAAAATAAATACAATTAAATCACTCGAGCCTATCATTTCAGCCCATAGTGATTTTTTCTTAATCTAATGTTCGTTCGGGTATGTATCATTTCAACCCATAGTGATAGGGAACTTGTAGTGTGATAAACAGAAAATAAACAACAGTATATCAAATAAAATCATAACAGATGGTGTAACAGGGATATAGCAATATTTAACATCATATAGATTTATCACAGACATATATGAACATAATAACATAACATATTAATTTATACAATTCACATATCATCGTTTCACAAATTAAACGTACGTATGTCTAGAGAGATAAAACTCACATTTTTAAAGCTAGAAATCAAATTCAAGATACAAATCTAAACTCTACAAAGCACGACAAGGCACGATTATACTTGAGTGATGGAGAATCAAGATCCAAATCTTGTACATAAACAAATACACAAATTATAAGGATATAATTCAACAGAAGATTGTAAATCAAAAAAAATGAAAAGAATATGGATCAAATGGCATAACCTTGGCCTTAAACATCGTGTGGTCTTGGCCATGATAGTTTTGGTGGCATGCAGGATCGGTTATGGAGGTGGTGGAGAGAGGATGAGGTTGGAATTATGGTGGAGAGGTGAACAAGGTGGTGGCTGAACTAGCATGAAGAAAACAAAAGGAAAACAAAATGAAAAAGAGGAGAAAGAGAAGGAAGAAGAAGAGGAGGCCATGGAATTGAGAACTTGAATATATATTATTTTCACTCAAAAGGGAAATGAGGAATTGAGATGCTAATTTGTACGTGAATATCAAAGTGGCGGCTAGGGTTTCCCAAAGGATTTGAACGGCTAAAGGAAGGGAATGGCAAGGGAAATTAAATGGAAAGTTTAGAAACTAAAGAGGCAAAAGAGGAATGAAATGTTAGGGAATTATTTTGTACGTGATTTGTGGAATGAATACACGGCTAGAATATAATTAAGGAGGTAGGAAATAAAAGATAGGAAATTAAGGAGGCATAATTTAAGGGAAAGAATCTTGTCTATATATCTTTTTCTTTGTTTGCACGAAATGAAAAGGCAACAAATACGTAAAACAGGTAACCTATATCTCTTGAAATTTCTAAGCTATTATTATTAGTGAAATCAATCAAAAATCAAATAAATATATTCAAAGTGTATACAACCAAAATAGAAAATAAAAATTTGAGAAACAAACATAGGGAAATAGAAAATAAAATATAGAAAGTCATTGCGTGTAAACACTGTATTTTAATTTAAAAGTATAAGTTTTAAATTCCCAATAAATCCATATTAACATTGGTTTAGATGCTAATTTATATCTTCCTAATTCACCCAAATTTTCAATTAGCAAAGTAATTAATTTCATTCTCTTACCATAAATCTATTTGTTATGAATTGATTTCCCATTTAATTTAATTTCCAATAACTGCCTTGCTTCAATTCTTTTCTTTTTATAAATCTATTATCACTCTATAAACCTAGTTATTATTTGTTTATCGTTCATTAAATTAATATATATTTAAATTTTCATCTTTCTATTATAATAACTTTTATTTTCAATTATATTGAGTTTGCTAAATATATACATTTCTTATAATTAAAACCTCAATCCATTTATCCAACTTGGTTTCATTCCTTTATTTCATCTTATGGATAAAATATACATTTCCATTTATGTCATTACATTCACACTTTACAATTACTGTCCTATCTCATATAAATGAAAATTTACTTACATTTAAGTGTAATTGATTTCCTACTTTAAATTTAGCAGCCTAAATAAATGTAACTTGCAATAAATGTTATCCTTATCTTTATATTACACTCAAGTTTATTATGTCCACTAATTATCATAATTGCTTGCATAATGTTTAATTCATTCAATTACCATAAATTATACACTAATTCATTTACCCACACAAACTTACATTTATTTACTTATATCCATTTTTATACCTAAATGTAACATTTACAACTAGATTAATAGACCCATTAAATAGTAACTTACAACCGTTACTATAACTTTTAATCACACCTTTGAATTCACTGTTCAGAAACATACGTTACCATTCTTATATACCAAATCTTTATTAAATGGTCATTTATTTCATACTAAATCATTTATAAATATTAATGTTTGCATTTTTTTCTTACATAAATTTATAGCCAAGTATAACAATTTACATTACTTCAATAAATTGTAATTTCATTTCAATTGTTAATAATTAGTTCTTTTTTAAGTACATTCTTACATCTCATTTTGGCATCCATTTCATTATTAAATTACAAAGTTTTTATTTCTTCCAAAATATTTACCAAAATCTTATTAAATTGACAGCTTTAATTATTGAGAATTTACGGGTCATTACAGTTTCATTGTTGTTCTGTTGTGATTTTCATTTTTGTCTCTCCATTCGATTGTATACATCTGTATTCTACTACTTTAATAATCGGATAATAGGTAAAAATAATTTTTGTTTCATATATTGATGTTTAATTTTCCATTGTCAATGTTATATGGTTTTTTTTACAGTTTGAGGAGAAACTTCATTTTCCTGAACTTTAGATTTTTAAAGGATAACAGGTGAAATTAATAGCTTAACTTCATTTTCAAATTCAAAGTTTTCAAATTTAAATTGTTACCTTGACAAGGGGCCTTCTTAGTTTTGCGCATTGAACAAAGATTTTAATGGATTCCACGAATGCATACTGAATTTGGTAACCAAATTGTTGGGCCAGTTTGAAATTTTACTATTATTGGGTCAACCGTTTTCCACCTTTGCGATGATTTCTGTTTGGTCATGGGTAGGAGGTCTGGATTTTGTAGCTTTGGTGATTTGGGATATAGCTGGGCAGTGTGATGTTCGCAACAATGGAGGTTTATTACTCTTGTTACTTTACCTGAAATAGGTGAAAGGGTTTATTACTTTCCTCATGGACACATAGAGCAGGTACTTCTACGAATTGCATTTGTGTGTATCAATGTTTTAGCTCATGATACTTTTGAATCTATGCCACTTCATGTGATATGTTTGTAGCTTGAAGCATCAATGCATCAAGGGATTGATCAACAACTGTCCTTGTTTAATCTACCAGCTAAAATTCTTTGCAAAGTATTCAATATTCAGCTTCTGGTAACTCAAAATTTATGATTTGTGTTATTTTCTAGAATTATTTGATGCTTGTAGGAAATTGTACTAATTGATGGTTTGTTTTGGTAATTTAGGCAAAACCAGAAACAAATAAGGTCTTTGCACAAATCACTTTGCAATCTGTACCAGATGCTAGCTCTATTTCTTTATTAATTGACCTCTAATTTTTAATTAAAATTAGTTTAAAAATGAAGTTTTCTTTTAGTTGCTGCTACTTAATGTGTGTGAGTTGTGTTGATATGATACTTAATTTAATTTTGATCAGGAAGGAGAAATAACTAAACCAGATCCTCCATCTTCTGAACCTGAAAGGTGTAACATGGAGATGTCAAGGGAATAAGTAAGCAACAATAGAGTGTTGTGGAGATGTTGTTTGATTGTTATTTACAGCAGTCAACAGGCAAGGGTTTAGATGATGTTTGGAAGTTGTTTGTATGTTCACAGGCTTGTACGTGTAACAGCAGTCTTGGTTTTGATGCTTGTCGTATGAAGTGGAAGGTTGTAATGCCAGTGTGTATGTATGAAGGGGATAGACTGTGATGGTGGATTTGTGGTGGTCAATAGTTATGTTGGTGGCAAATTGTTGATGTAGAGATGGTTTTACAGACTGTGATGAAGTGAGGTTTGCGCAGTTTGGATGGCGATGATGTAACGACCCAGAATTTCTGTCAATTATAATTTGTGTATTTAATAATAAGTGAAATTTATAAATCGAATAATTTATTTTTCGAATATCTGAATTTAATTGGATAATTAAATCGGTAATTTAATATTTAAAAATACAGAAATAATTGAAAATTGGGTTAAATATGATTGAAAACGATTTGTAAAATTTTATTTTATCATATTGGAGTTATAATGATGTTATAGAACTTTTAAAATTTAATTTAAAGTAAATTTGTGAAAAATGAATATTTTAATATTTAATTGACGAGCTAAAATAGCCATTTTTCAAACAGTCTCGGATTTCGACGAAACTAGTTTCATCGGATCTATAATGTGATATTATTGTAAGGTTTCAAATTTCGTATCAATCGGATTTACCGTTTGTCCGGGGCAAGCCAAAACGCATAGAAATTAGTTTAAATCGATTTAATTTAAAATCGATCGTTTATTGTCGTAACTCACACAGATGATCGAATTAGCCTCCGAAACATGTTCCATTGTGTTCGGAACGTGGGGTAAACCTTAGAAACGCCAACCGACACGCTTCGTTTCGAGTTCGGAAATTTTCGGGATGAATAGTGCTTTGGAATTTTCTATAAAAGGTCACCATTTCTCAAAATTTATACCAAAACCCTAACCCTAAGTTGAGCCGCCAGCTAAGAATTAAATGGCCGAAAATTATCTCTTTTTCTCCTCGATTTCCTTCTAATCCATCAACAATTAGCTAAAATCTTCAATTGCAATGTTGTAGAGCTCCCCGAGCTCTACAAATCCAACGGGTGAGATCGTAAATGGAGCAGTGAATCTATGACAATCAAATCTTGAAGGTGTCGTGTTCGCGCACGAATTTCTATGCCTGGGGACGACCGAGCTTGGGCATACTTCGGCCGAGTGTAGGGCTCGGCATGGCGAGTTGAACGGCGCTGCTTGATTGAGGTGGGAGTGTTCGATTTGGGCGCGTCGAATTAGGGTTATACGGCGTGCGAATGGGTTCGAAACGCGATTCTTTCCTGGGGATGTTCACGCGCGTGGAAGAAACAATCAAGAGCCGAGATTTGATCAAGCTGGAAGCAATGGCCTTGATGCAATTTAGGTTTTAAATTATAAAAATAAATTGTGAAATTGATTTATATTGAATTGTGTAAACTTTAAACCCTGTAACTTTTTCATACGAGGTCGAAAATTCCTGAAACGAATTGCGACGGATTCGTTTTGTCGAATACTACATAATGAAACTAGATTGGAGTCGTTTGGAGTTAGTTTGAATTTTGGGTAAAATTAAACGCGCGTTTAATTTTATTCGAAATAAAACACGGAAACTGAATTGAAAGCGAGGTGAGAACTTCTCACTCAATCGAATAGTTTCGATTTAAATTTTAAATAGTTAGATTTTAAATTGTTGATTGTATGCCTGAATGATAAATTATTATCTGTTACTGATTGAAATAGACATTATACGTCGTTATTAAGCGGAGGTTATTTATTAAAAACATATACTGCAATAATTTCACTGCAAAGTGAAATTGGTATTATATATGTACTTGGAGTTGATTTCCTGCATTATATAGCGGATGAGACCCTATTGCGCCGTATAATAGCGGATAATATTTTATAAATCCCATATACCGCGATATTCCATATTGGAACAGAATTGGTATTGTGCTAACATCTGTGTATGCAGGGAAACAGGTTGGAGGGATCCAACTGGATTCCTCATCAATATTTATTTGATTACAGATATTGTGATATTTGATTGATTATCATATCGACATATGATGTTCGGAAGTCGTGATTGACTATTTGATGTGTTGTATCATTGGGCCAATTTTGGAATTATAAAAGGATTTTAAAGTGATGATTTTCAAATTTTAAAAGGATTTTAAAGTGGTTTTTGAAAGTATACGTTTTATTAAATTTTTGGAATTGATTCATTTTTAAAATAAATAAAACGTTTTAAATTTTAATGTTATAAAAATTATGATTTTTGAGAAAATAAGTTGAAAATTGATTTTTGAAATATGGAGATAATGATTTTATAAAATAGTTTAAATTGTGATTTTTGAATTTATTATAAATGGTTTATAAATAAGATTTAAAGAAATTGAATTTTTATAAATCAGAATAATGGAATTTTAATGGAGTTTTTATAAATGTAAAAGGGGAGTTATTAATGAATCTTATAAGTAATAAGATTTATAATTTGTAAAGTTTTAAAAGAGCGATTTTGGTGAATAAATGAATTATAAGCATTTAACTTATAATATGGATTTTTGGTATATAACGGAGTTATAAATAGAATTGGTTAATAAAGGGGATTTATAAATCAAAGTTTTTTTAAAATAGAATTGGAATTTATAAACGCTGTTTTATGAATCCGAAATCAACTGAATTTGATAAATTAAACATAGAAGTCTATTAAAGGAGATATATTCGTGATTTTAGGCAGCGAATTATCCTTTAAGTTAAATGTTGTAAAAATAAGAGTTTGGTTGGGAATTATATCCACAATTTTGGATAGTGAAAAATATTTTAATAAATGTGTAGAACATTGAATTGGGTAAATAAAGTATATTCACGATTTTTTGGACCTTGAATATATTATGAAATAAAATGGATATGTTTTGGGGAAGTGATGTTTTAAATAGAATTTAAGACGATTTAAAGATGTTTTAAAATGCATTAAGTATCGAACACATAGATTTCAACATTCATTGTTGAAATAGATGTTTCGAGAAATAGAAGGAAATGGTGGACTATAACACTGTTGTTATAGTAAATGATTTCCGAAAGGAAATGTTTTATATGGTATTGGGATTTATATATCTATCTAAAATTTCGAGTTCCTATACTTGTGATTTTGGGTCGTCGTAACGATATTTTACGCAGCATTCGTTTTGACCCAAATAAATGTGTTTGAAAGAAAGTTTTCCTTAAAGAATGAAATATATACTTAATTTCGATTTAAGTATATTGAATATTTTCCAAGTGTTGAAAATAAATGGATTTGTGAATTACTTATTATTACATAAGTATGGAAATGTTTTCCAATATGAAGTGAATGTTTTGAGATTTTATCTTTTAAAGATAAATTGAAAATGTATATTAGAAATCGATTTGAAAATCGTATATTCATAGATATTTTGGAATTGTAAATTCACTATGGAATTTATAACAGAAGGGGAAATTTGTTTAAAAATAAACTTTGATTTATTTTTGAAGTGTAGGAATAAATTTACGGATTTGGAACGTAAATATAAAGTAAATCGGTAAGGATTTATTTAATTGGTTTAATGAACCATTTTGAAATGAAAATATTTCCACGTAAGGAAAATGATTGAAATTTGTTTTCAAAAGTGGTAAAGGTGAAAAGTGATTTGAAAATTTGTTTTCAAATGGTTGAAGTGTGGAAATTATATATCTAGTAAAGATATTTTTTGAAAAATAAATAATTTGGGAAATTATTTGGAATCTGGTGATGTTGTGCAAGCCTATTGGTAGTTAAATAACCGACTATCAATATTTACCTTTAAATAGGTATTTGTTGTGATTTGCTTGAATTTGAATGCTACACTTATTTTCAAAATAAGCGCTCACTATTCGGGTTAGCCGGGAAAGGACCTTGTGGTCGTATAACCCATTCCAAATATGTGATATGTCGTAATGAATAGCATTGATGATGGGTGTTGAAGATCGGATATTTATGAAAACGGAAGGATTCCCGTCGAATGTTTCTGCATCGGCTTATCCCCGATATAGAAATTTATTACCCTTTGTGATGGGAAGTCCGGTTGTGATTAGTGAATATCCGGATTGCAAGGACTTCTTTGTAAGTGCCTTCGGTTCCGTTCGATCCCGGAACGGACTTGTATGGATGTGTGTCTGACGTTACAATTTGAGGTGTAAAGCTGGTTTCTATCGAATATATTACCGTTGGTGGCGGAGAATTTATTCTCTTAGCTTAACACCCTTTGAGGTTATGTAGTTGATGGTTACTAGTGATACATTTCCAAATTGGTAATGTGGCATACGAAGTGTTGTTGAGCATTTGATGATCAAAGCACAGCTTTTGTATAAAGCGTGGCTTTTTGGACGAGACTTCGTCGGACCCCACACCCCGGAAATGGTCAAAACAGGAAGGATGCAGCAAGATTATTACGGGGTAGCGCCCCTTTAGTGTATGTCATTCCTTCTGGATAGAGGTGGTATCATGGTATGGAGCCCAGATATTTAACCTATGTTGTTGCTGCAAATTTATTACTTTGTGGTTGTTGGAATCGAGGATCCTCGGATATAGATCGGTTACGATCGGGGAATGACACATTTGTGTCAGTAGTTACCCAGTTTGAAGGGTAACCCGGCCTTGTGTTGGCAGAGATCCAACCATAACGTTAGGTTCTCGGGTCGTCTTTCCACAGGCGTACCCATGTGGCAATGGAAAGTTCCTTGGCCTGACCATTTGTTGGAAATCCAAAGAAACAATACGATCTTGTACGGTTTTAGTTGTAGAATCTATCATTCACTTATGGTGGTCATCACTGTTTGGAGGGTAGCTGTAGTAGGCATAAATGCGAAATGCCTATGCTGGCTAATTTTTATGTCTTTACTTTCGAAATGTTTTCTACACTATACACTAGTAATAATATCAAATGTTTCTTTTTAATGCGTATCAAGCATCTTTGACTATCATAAGAAGAAATCTCCTCCGTTTCTGCGTTTGCATTGTGTGTGTGTGTGCGGGAGGCCTTATGGTAGTTTCATTTTCAAAAAAAAGCATTGCGAATCTATTTTAAAATATCCCTTTGTTTGTTTTAAAAGATGAACTGTTTTAAGTTCTCACACCAGTCCCATGACTGACTCGAAGTTTATTGTTTCCTTCCTAAACTCTGGGTGCCCACCAATTTCCAAACGGGCAGTCTAGAGTTAGGTTATCAGGATATTCAGGAATTCAGAAGTTGCTGGAGGCAAGCTAGACGGCATGGCGTATTCACTAGTATATAGTATTTCTTTTCCGTTGTTTGTTGCTGTTTGTTGTTGTAAACTCTGATGATGTAATGTAATGTACTATGATGTAATGTAATAACTGATATAGTTCTTTGTTTAAAGATTATTCATTTATCTATTATATGTTGTTCCGCTGCGATTGTGAGATTCTGATATTGTTCTGTTGTTACTTTCTGTTCTATTCTACCTTTTTTCTCTCTTCTTCTACCTCTTTCTTCTTCTTTAACCATAACATTTCGGTTTTCCGGCATTCGATTGCTCGGCAGTTGATACAGTGGACGTATTGATGTCGGTTTTCGAGCGTCGAAAAGTCGAAAACGTTACATTTGGTATCAGAGCATACGGTTAAGCGACAACCATGGCTCTATTGGGTATTACTCATTAGAGATAGAGTCAGTAGTACTCTAGAATGAGTTTGAGTATAATAATAGCTATGAGCACGTATTTGTTAGTGAATATAAAAATGTTTTATATTGTGTTTGCTTATCCGTTGAGCTGTTTGTGAATTCTGGTCGGTAGATGGGACGCCATATTATCGATAGGGGTTTCTAAACTCTTAAACAAGATAAACCGACATAATATCATTTTAAATAGGGTAAATGAAATAATTTTACCTTGATTATATTTTATATATAAAGGAATAATTTTTCAGAATTATTAAAGTGTATATCAATTAATTGTTTGGTAGTTGAAAATGTAAGATATATGCAAGTTAATAAAAGTTGTTTGAATAAGTTAAATGAAACATATTGTAAAAGAATAAATTTTATAAGCGAAGAATTATAAGTATGGATGTTATAATTAAAATGATTTACACTTGTGAAATAATCTTATATATAAGAAGTGGAATTATATAAGTAAAAGATTTAAAAAAGGTGATTTATAATCTAAAAATAAAATTCCAGAGAAGTGTTTTGAAATGATTTGATATTTTGGAAAATTGTTTTGGAGAAATTAAAGTTCTAGACTCTTTTTCGGTCGCTGGAAAATAATTCTGATGATGATCGCGACATCATTGGTGTTCATTTTTGGGTTTCCAAAAGAGGGATTGCTGCCAAATTGTTTTAAATGAAAGTTGTTTGGAAAATTTGGGTTTGGCTTTTGAAATTCAAAGGATAATTGAATTGGTTTCAAAATATGGTTTTGAAAGATTGAAAAGACTCTGGAATGTCATATGAAATGATTGAAATTTAATAAAAGGAAAGTTAAATAAATTGATTTGAATTAGATAAGCTATTGAAATTGATGAATATAAGTGAAATAAGTTTTGAACTTATAATATGAGTTAATAAATTTAGCTTTGGTAAAAGTTAAATAGAATTGGAATCTTAATTGGATGTTTGAAATGGAATATAACATAAGTGATGTTGAATGGAGTTGATTCTGGTATCAAAGTAAAATTAATAAGTGAATTAATGAAATGAAGTCATTAAGAATGTGAACTTGAGTTATATAAATGAAATTCAACTTTATATTGTTAAAGGAATTAGCAATTGAATTGATAAATGGATTGAATGTTAATCAAACGAATGTAAAGAATTGATATGAGATAATGAATATAAGTGTTAATTCATTAAAAGTAAATTGAATAAATTTGGTAATGTTGGATAAATATTGGTTGTTATTTGATTGTTGATTGATTGTGTATAATTCATTAAGTGTTAATGAAGTTGAATTGATAAATGGAAAGCTATGAAACTGAATTTGATTCAATTTGGAAGTAAACTAATGTGAATGTAAATTAGTGAATATGAACTAATTGAAAAAATGAATGAATGGATATTTATAAAATCCAATGTCAACAAATCAAATGTGATTAAAATGAAAAACCAATTCATTGAATGTTAATGAGAATGAAAGAATATTGATTTGTTGGATGTTTATTGGTTGGATAGTTGATTGATGGTTGCATTTGTTGATTGAATGCATTGCTATGTTGGCACATGTAGTTATTATGTTGCTATATGATTTATATTGATATTATTTTCATATATACATGTTCTCATTTGTTTGTTGAGTGTTTAGTAGGTGCGGATTGCGCTTGCTTCGCGTTTAGAGCTCGCTTTCGCGCTATATTAGCCGTATATGCTCGTTAATAATATATAAGGTACATATCTCGGATTAAATATCGTACTTTTACACGTTTTTCCCTGCGGGATGCCTCATCACTTGATGAGTTGTATATTTGTGATATCTACACTGTCATTTTTTTGGATCGAGCCGCGCAAAAGAGACTATGGCGAATTTTTTCGAAAATTTAAGGCGTTGGAATATTTTTGAGAGAATTGAAAATTTTGAAAACTAAGTTTGGATTTGGAAACTTAGTAAAGATTTTGTAAGAAGTTTAACTATGAATTTTGGAAAAGTTAAACACTTAGAGATTTGAAAAATCCAATTTGAATGGTTTGTTTTGGAAAGTTACTGGATTCTGTAACTTTTTCTTACTTGGTAATTTCGAGGACGAAATTCTTTTAAGGGGGGAAGTTTGTAACGACCCAGAATTTCTGTCAATTAAAATTTGTATATTTAATTGATTTTAAATATTAATAAGTGAAATTTATAAATCAAATAATTTATTTTTCGAATATCTGAATTTAATTGGATAATTAAATCGGTAATTTAATATTTAAAAATACAGAAATAATTGAAAATTGGGTAAAATATGATTGAAAACGATTTGTAAAATTTTATTTTATCATATTGGAGTTAGAATGATGTTATAGAACTTTTAAAATTTAATTTAAAGTAAATTTGTGAAAATTGAATATTTTAATATTTAATTGACGAGTTAAAATAGCCATTTTTCAAACAGTCTCGGATTTCGACGAAACTAGTTTCATCGGATCCTTAATGTGATATTTTTGTAAGGTTTCAAATTTCGTGTCAATCGGATTTACCGTTTGTCCGGGGTAAGCCAAAACGCATAGAAATTAGTTTAAATCGATTTAATTTAAAATCGATCGTTTATTGTCGTAACTCGCATAGGTTATCGAATTAGCCTCCGAACCATGTTCCATTGTATTCGAAACGCGGGGTAAACCTTAGAAACGCCAACCGGCACGCTTCGTTTCGAGTTCGGAAATTTTCGGGATGAATAGTGCTTTGGAATTTTCTATAAAAGGCCACCATTTCTCAAAATTTATACCAAAACCCTAACCCTAAGTTGAGCCGCCAGTTAAGAATTCAATGGCCGAAAATTATCTCTTTTTCTCCTCGATTTCCTTCTAATCCATCAACAATTAGCTAAAATCTTCAACTGCAATGTTGTAGAGCTCCGCGAGCTCTACAAATCCAACGGGTGAGATCGTAAATGGAGCAGCGAATCTATGGCAATCGAAGCTTGAAGGTGTCGTGTTCGCGCACGAATTTCTATGCCTGGGGACGACCGAGCTTGGGCATACTTCGGCCGAGTGTAGGGCTCGGCATGGCGAGTTGAACGGCACTGCTTGATTGAGGTGGGAGTGTTCGATTTTGGCGCGTCCAATTAGGGTTATACGGCGTGCGAATGGGTTCGAAACGCGGTTCTTTCCTGGGGATGTTCACGCGCGTGGAAGAAACAATTAGGGGCCGAGATTTGATCAAGCTGGAAGCAACGGCCTTGATGCAATTTAGGTTTTAAATTATAAAAATAAATTGTGAAATTGATTTATATTGAATTGTGTAAACTTTAAAACCCTGTAACTTTTTCATACGAGGTCGAAAATTCCTGAAACGAATTGCAACGGATTCGTTTTGTCGAATACTACGTAATGAAACTAGATTGGAGTCATTTGGAGTTAGTTGGAATTTTTGATAAAATTAAACGCGTGTTTAATTTTATTCGAAATAAAACGCGGAAACTGAATTGAAAGCGAGGTGAGAACTTCTCACTCAATCGAATAGTTTCGATTTAAATTTTAAATAGTTAGATTTTAAATTGTTGATTGTATGCCTGAATGATAAATTATTATCTGTTATTGATTGAAATAGACATTATACGCCATTATTAAGCGGAGGTTATTTATTAAAAACATATACCGCGATAATTTCACTGCAAAGTGAAATTGGTATTATATATGTACTTGGAGTTGATTTCCCGCATCATATAGCGGATGAGACCCTATTGCGCCGCATAATAGCGGATAATATTTTATAAATCCCATATACCGCGATATTCCATATTGGAACAGAATTGGTATTGTGCTAACGTCTGTGGATGCAGGGAAACAGGTTGGAGGGATCCAACTGGATTCCTCACCAATATTTATCTGATTACAGATATTGTGATATTTTATTGATTATCATATCGATATATGATGTTTGGAAGTCGTGATTGACTATTTGGTGTGTTGTATCATTGGGCCAATTTTGGAATTATAAAAGGATTTTAAAGTGATGATTTTCAAATTTTAAAAGGATTTTAAAGTGGTTTTTGAAAGTATACGTTTTATTAAATTTTTGGAATTGATTCATTTTTAAAATAAATAAAACGTTTTAAATTTTAATGTTATAAAAATTATGATTTTTGAGAAAATAAGTTGAAAATTGATTTTTGAAATATGGAGATAATGATTTTATAAAATAGTTTAAATTGTGATTTTTGAATTTATTATAAATGGTTTATAAATAAGATTTAAAGAAATTGAATTTTTATAAATCAGAATAATGGAATTTTAATGGAGTTTTTATAAATGTAAAAGGGGAGTTATTAATGAATCTTATAAGTAATAAGATTTATAATTTGTAAAGTTTTAAAAGAGCGATTTTGGTGAATAAATGAATTATAAGCATTTAACTTATAATATGGATTTTTGGTATATAACGGAGTTATAAATAGAATTGGTTAATAAAGGAGATTTATAAATCGAAGTTTTTTTAAAATAGAATTGGAATTTATAAACTCTGTTTTATGAATCCGAAATCAACTGAATTTGATAAATTAAACATAGAAGTCTATTAAAGGAGATATATTCGTGATTTTAGGCAGCGAATTATCCTTTAAGTTAAATGTTGTAAAAATAAGAGTTTGGTTGGGAATTTTATCCACGATTTTGGATAGTGAATAATATTTTAATAAATGTGTAGAAACATTGAATTGGGTAAATAAAGTATATTCACGATTTTTTGGACCTTGAATATATTATGAAATAAAATGGATATGTTTTGGGGAAGTGATGTTTTAAATAGAATTTAAGACGATTTAAAGATGTTTTAAAATGCATTAAGTATCGAACACATGGATTTCAACAATCATTGTTGAAATAGATGTTTCGAGAAATAGAAGGAAATGGTGGACTATAACACTGTTGTTATAGTAAATGATTTCCGAAAGGAAATGTTTTATATGGTATTGGGATTTATATATCTATCTAAAATTTCAAGTTCCTATACTTGTGATTTTGGGTCGTCGTAACGATGTTTTACGCAACATTCGTTTTGACTTAAATAAATGTGTTTGAAAGAAAGTTTTCCTTAAAGAATGAAATATATACTTAATTTCGATTTAAGTATATTGAATATTTTCCAAGTGTTGAAAATAAATGGATTTGTGAATTACTTATTATTAAATAAGTATGGAAATGTTTTCCAATATGAAGTGAATGTTTTGAGATTTTATCTTTTAAAGATAAATTGAAAATGAATATTAGAAATCGATTTGAAAATCGTATATTCATAGATATTTTGGAATTGTAAATTCACTATGGAATTTATAAAAGAAGGAGAAATTTGTTTAAAAATAAACGTTGATTTATTTTTGAAGTGTGAGAATAAATTTACGGATTTGGAACGTAAATATAAAGTAAATCGGTAAGGATTTATTTAATTGGTTTAAATGAACCATTTTGAAATGAAAATATTTCCGCGTAAGGAAAATGATTGGAATTTGTTTTCAAAAGTGGTAAAGGTGAAAAGTGATTTGAAAATTTGTTTTCAAATGGTTGAAGTGTGGAAATTATATATCTAGTAAAGATATTTTTTGGAAAATAAATAATTTGGGAAATTATTTGGAATCTGGTGATGTTGTGCACGCCTATTGATAGTTAAATAACCGACTATCAATATTTACCTTTAAATAGGTATTTGTTGTGATTTGCTTGAATTTGAATGCTACACTTATTTTCAAAATAAGCGCTCGCTATTCGGGTTAGCCGGGAAAGGATCTTGGGGTCATATAACCCATTCCGAATATGTGATACATCGTAATGAATAGCATTGATGACCGGTGTTGAAGACCTGGTATTTATGAAAACAGAAGGATTACCGTTGAATGTTTCTGCATCGGCTGATCCCCGATATAGAAATTTATTACCATTTGTGATGGGAAGTCCGGTTGTGATTAGTGAATATTCGGATTGCAAGGACTTCTTTGTAGGTGCCTTCGTGCCGTTCGATCCCGGAACGGACTTGTATGGATGTGTGTCTGACGTTATAATTTGAGATGTAAAGCTGGTTTCTATCAAATATATTACCGTTGGTGGCGGAGAATTTATTCTCTTAGCTTAACACCCTTAGAGGTTATGTAGTTGATGGTTACTAGTGATACATTCTCAAATTGGTAATGTGGCATACGAAGTGCTGTTGAGCATTTGATGATCAATGCACAGTTTTTGTATAAAGCGTGGCTTTGTGGACGAGACTTCATCGGACCCCACACCTCGGAAATGGTCAAAATAAGAAGGATGCAGCAAGGTTATAGGGGGTAGCGCCCCTTTAGTGTATGTCATTCCTTCTGGATAAAGGTGGTATCATGGTATGGAGCCCAGATATTTAACCTATGTTGTTGCTGCAAATTTATTACTTTGTGGTTGTTGGAATCGAGGATCCTCAGATATAGATCGGTTACGATCGGCGAATGACATATTCGTGTCAGTAGTTACCCAGTTTGAAGGGTAACCCGGCCTTGTGTTGGTAGAGATCTAACTGTAACGTTAGGTTCTCGGGTCGTCTTTCCAGAGGCGTACCCATGTGGCAATGTGAAGTTCCTTGGCCTGACCATTTGTTGGAAATCCAAAGAAACAATATGATCTTGTACGGTTTTAGTTGTAGAATCTATCATTCACTTATGGTGGTCGCCACTGTTTGGATGGTAACTACAGTAGGCATAAGTGCGAAATGCCCATGCTGGCTAAGATTTATATCTTTACTTTCGAAATGTTTTCTACACTATACACTAGTAATAATATCAAATGTTTCTTTTTAATGCGTATCAAAGCATCTTTGACTATCATAAGGAGAAATCTCCTCCGATTCTGCGTTTGCATTGTGTGTGTGTGTGCGGGAGGCCTTATGGTAGTTTCATTTTCAAAAAAAAGCATTGCGAATCTATTTTAAAATATCCCTTTGTTTGTTTTAAAAGATAAACTGTTTTAAGTTCTCACACCAGTCACATGACTGACTCGGAGTTTATTGTTTCCTTCCTAAAATCTAGGTGCCCACCAATTTCCACATGGGCAGTCTAGAGTTAGGTTATCAGGATATTCTGGAATTCAGGAGTTGCTGGAGGCAAGCTGGATGACATGGATTATTCACTAGTATATAGTATTTCTTTTCCGCTGTTTGTTGTTGTTGTAAACTCTGATGATGTAATGTAATGTAATGTACTGTGATGTAATGTAATAACTGATATAGTTCTTTGTTTAAAGATTATTCATTTATCTATTATATGTTGTTCCGCTGCGATTGTGAGATTCTGATATTGTTCTGTTGTTACTTTCTGTTCTATTCTACCCTTTTCTCTCTTCTTCTACCTCTTTCTTCTTCTTTAACCATAACATTTCGGTTTTTCGACATTCGATTGCTCGGCAGTTGATACAGTGGACGTATTGATGTCGGTTTTCGAGCGTCGAAAAGTCGAAAACATTACAGATAAGGGGAGAAGTTTGCACAGTTTGGATGGCGGTTAGGGCGGTAGCGGTTGCTATTGCTCGATGCGGTGAGGAGATATTTGTGGATTAAATTGCTTCGATTGTAGGTAGGTTCCAGATCGAAAACTAGTTGTCATGTGTATATTAGAATAATGTCGATGTAAACTTATCTAACTTTTTGGAATGTGTTGGAATTTTATGACTCTAGCTTTTAGTCTTTTCGTATGTAATTTTGGTTGTTTTATGATAATATCTATTACTGGTTAAATTATTCATTATTGGTATGGATGTACTGCATGGATGCTGCTGTAATTTTTTTTTAAATTTGCATTTATTTTGCAATATCATGTATTACAACGGGCATTGCCCTTTGCGAAATCCATATTACAACGGGGATTGCCAGTTGTAAAGTATGGTCGACCTATTACAACGAGGCCTAATGCAATGAGCGCATGCCCGTTGTGAAATCCATATTACAACGAGCATTGCCTGTTGTAAAATGGATGTTTTGTTGTAGTGACAGGCTCTTTTATTAATGAGTTCGCTTTTAGAAAGTTGGGAAACTTTGGTTGTTTCATTGAGTAATTCCAATGCTAATAGAACTATCTCTCTGAAAACTGTTCGAAGCAGACTTTTGAATGAGGAGCTTAGAAGAAAAGGGTCAAGTATGAAATCAATTCAAAGTGAGGCTATGGCGACAAGGGAATCGAAGAAAGATACAATTTAGAAGAAGAAGTACGCTAACGGTAAAGGTGTTATCACTTGTCATTATTGTAATAAGAAGGGTCACATACGCAACAAATGTTATGCTTATAAAAGAGATCAGAAAAAGGCTACGCATGGTGATACTAGTTGCAATGCACATGCAGGTTTTGCTGAAGGTACCGATAGTGATTCTTCTTTTGATGTCCTCTTTAGTGAAAATAAGCCTTGGAAGATGGATTCGGGAGCCAGTTTTCACATCTGTAGAGATGTGAATTGTTTTTCTTCTTATGAGAAGAGTGTCTGCCTAATTAGGACAGCCAATAGAGAAGAGCTACCGATTTATGGATTGGATCTATATGATTTCGTATGCATGATGGTGCGGTTAGAGAAGTCTCTGGAGTGAGACATGTACCCACTTTTTTGCATAATCTTATTTCTTTCGGTCAGCTGGATCGCCGTGGTTGCACTTATGAGACTCAAGGTGGAGTTTTGAGAGTGAAGAAAGGTGGTCGTGTAAGGATGAGAGGGGTATTGGAAGAAGGAAACCTTTATAGCTTGGTTGGTTCTATAGTCGACAATGGAAAGTGAGTGACGGTTGAAGGACCTAGTCCACAACAAGGTGGAGAGGTTAATGTGGTCACTGCTTATGATTCTAGCATTGAGGATCATATTTTAGACATGGGTCTTCATGTTGATGATGCTTGAGGGATCGATAGTGATCAGGTAATAAGCTTAGATCGAGTGATAGATGGGCGTCGAATTGAAAAATCCACGTAGACAAGATGGAGATCTTTGTGGTATTACAAATGTTTTTGAGGCCGGATTTGTGTGGTGCACCTCATGTGGAAGATGCATCACTTGCAGGCAGTGATTGAGGTTTGTAATTTAATGTGGTTGAGATATGGGGATTTTTGATAGATCTAGATATGACATGCTTGATATGTTGATGGAGTGTTAAATTTTGGTGATACAAAATTACAAATAGAGGGAAATAAATATGCAAAAAGAAAGAAAGAGAAGATTTTTTTCCTATAATTAATAGGCATACTTGAGTATGTTTATTTCTCTCTCTAATTGGCTAATCAAATTATTTTTTGTAATATAATGTTAACTTAGGCATTAATTAATTGATTATATAAATAGAGACTAGAAGAGAGGGTAAAAGTGTGGTGGAAAATCTATTTGCTAATTTTCTCTTCTTCATCTTTGTTCTTTTTCTCCAAAAATTTCAGCCATATAGATATTTGCTCCCTTTCTCAATTTGGTTATTGATTCAATGGTATTTTGTTTACTTTGTCTTTGTTCTATTAATTGTAAACAAAATTTTGGTGAACCAATAAAGTGGGTGGTTGGGTAGAATATTTTGTGTTATGGCATTTTGATTTCAATTTCATCTTGTTTTCAATCCAAGTTATTTCTTTATGATTTGGATGACAAAGATCTGTTGATAAAAGCTTCCGCAACGCGATACTATTTTCATAACATAACCTTCTCAAACTTTCTGACACATCATCGCCTCCACCACCTTCCATGGCTTCTTTCCCATGAAATTCCTTGTCCCCCCTTAACTTGTTGACCCAACATGCATTTATATCGTTCTATATTTAATGTACTTACGTTTCCTAAGGTATCTTTTCCAATTTAACATCTTTTAAAATTTTAGGAAAATGTCACATCATGTTTTATATTAACTTATGTAAATGTATATATACACACACTTATGTATATATGTATTCGAACTTATTTATAAATGTGTATATTTACACTAAAAAGTTCACAGCATTTCCAACAACTTTTAGATGATAAAGAGTTGAAAACGAATTTCAGTCACATTTTCGATTTTTCTACGAATTAAATATTTTTGTAAACAAATTTTGAAAACTATTTCGCCATCACTAATTATCATTTAAAAGAGTTTAATTTTAAGTTTAAAAACCATCATTTGAATATTTAAAATTAATTAAATATTTGCAAATCAAAGCGATGAAATTCCGGGTCGTTACACCTCTTCTCCCCTTAAAAGAATTTCGACCCCGAAATTTTACCACAATCCTAACCCAGAAAACACTTACACTACTCATCAGTCCGTATGATGTACACAGATTGTTCCTATGCAAAATTTGATTTGATCACTTATTCGAATGCCTAAATTTACTTCCAAACTAGTATTGCTTATCCGACTTCCTAGTGCGGACTCTGATCAGGCTTTTTAATTAGAAACCTCCATTATCCTTACATAGCTATATACTATAATAGAAAACTTTGGTTCCATATTAAGATTCCTTACCAAGTGTTCGTCGTTAAAAATTAAGTGATAAATCCTTATTTGGAATGGTGCGAAACACATCAAGTCATGTACTCAAATCTTAGATCGAAAACTATATGAGAAAGAAAAATGATCTATGTACAAATTACATACTCGTCTAAAGGTTCTTACTTACCCAATTACCTTATTACCCTCCTATAAATATTTATGAACTCATTTCATAAAAATTCCACCTTAGGTTCAAATATTATAGAATGACACAACTTTATTTATGAAACTCTTTCATAAAATCATTTTACCTTATTATTTGCATAATACTCTCCTACATACTAAGAGTATATACAAAACATCATATTTTTAATTGTATTAAACTCATTCTATTCAGATGTAGGTCAAAATAATTGGGGTCTCAAAATTGAGCCGACCAATTCAACCTCCCTAGCCAATCGGTTTGGTATGTAGCTAAGAAGAATAGGATGTTGGTATCCAAACTCCGTTCTAGAATCTACTTTTCCTTAGACACCTTTAAGGTAAAAGTGTTTATTAATCGATCCAATCATATCAAATAATTTTCACTTCTAGATGATAAAAATCAAAGACACGGCTTAATAAAAACAAAGTTTATTAATTCTCTTTATTAATTTAAATCTAATTAAAACTTCACATATTATTCCACTCTTTAATAAAAATACCTTATTATTTTGAAGCATTAGAAGTCAAATACCCAATTTTATTTCGAAAACTTATTGAAACGATACTTTATTTTTAACCTTTAGAAAATATACATATAGCCCAAGTAACTCCAAAATGACATCAAGGAATTAGGTACTACCAAATAGTAGCATATATCCATTTACCAAGAAGGGTAACGCTGACGAGAAGTGTTTACTATCCGGACACATCTCCTGCTCATTTTTTGTCACTTCTGAGTCACTTGAACTAATTAATCATTAAAAAAACTTCTTCTTTTCAAATCCCTTTTAAAACAATACTATAGATATATATTTCTATATAAATTGTTTTAACAAAATATTTATCATCCACTTGCTTTGGATTCATTCGGATTTGAACTCGTTTCGATCGTATAATGGCAAAGAGAATAATTTACTAAGCGGACCACCACATCCGTCTAAAAAAACATCTGATTGTCACATAGAAGATTATTAAGATCATCACAAAATAGATCGAGACTCCTTACTGGAACCGTCCAAAGAAAAATCTTACTCTTAACTTCCTTTTCAAAATATTATACCTTTATAATATTTTTTTAGTAAAATTACTACTACATTTCCAAGAATCATTTGAAAACTTTATCAAAGCCACTAGGATTTAAATTCTTCAAAAATACATCTTATTTTCAAAATATATTTTATAATCCTGGTTTATAAAATTAACCTTTTATAAAATCATTTGAAATATTTCTTTTTACAAACTCCTTATATTAAAATTCAATTTTAACCCAACATATCTTGAATGCCTTACAGTCAAACTGTGAAATTTAATACATAGGGTGTCCATCTTAATATTCCTATAAATTTTACCTACCCAACCTATGATGGAAAAGGAAAAATTAACAAATAATAGTCATTGCTCAAAATTAGACGAGCATGACTAGACAAACCCTGCATGGAAATAATTAAATATTAATAACTCCAAACAACAACACATCACAGATAACTATAAATTTTTGAAATTTATTTCTCTGTATATAAAATATATTCCTAGGTAAAATTATTTCATTTACCACTTTTAAAACAATATTATTTCGATTGGCCTTGTTCAAGTGTTCTGAGATTCTAATCAATAACATTCGCTACTCTTACTGACCAGAATCCAAAATTCAAACTTAACAAATCAAACAACACAATATAAAACATTTTTATATGTTAACAAATACGCACTTATGTATAAACTCAAACTCATTCTAGAGTGTTACTAACCCTATCCCTAAAGAGTTACTCATTCTAGGGCATTATGAACCCTATCTATAATGAGTTTACCCCCATCAAGGCCTTGGTGTTCGCTCAACCTAGGCTCTGATAGCAACTTTAACCATCTGCCTTTCTTACATCTAAAGAGGACACTTAATACATCCTCGATATTTGTGTGTCGATTATTTAAGTGTTCAAAAGATAGGTCGTTTAAGATTAAAAAAATAAAAGACAGAACAGAATCCCACGTGCGTGACAAGAAATATATAATATAAACAATGATCTCTAAAAAATAAAAGAACGTTAATATACAATCATCATAGTACACTAACCTATAACTAGTCTGGACAGTTATAACAACCTGTACTTACAATTGCTGATAAATACAAACAAGAACAAAACAAATAGAACAACCTAAGAACATATGGTGCGTGAATACGTCTTGGAGAATCATGCTCGTCTGCTGAAAGCTCCAACGCATCCAGCTAAATCTTGAAAATATGCTTGGGCCGACCCAAGCATTATAAGAAAACAATGTGCAGATCAGTCTGGTAAACCAACATGAGAAAGCTCAATCGAACCATATTGATTTCTATATTTGAAAACCATTTTAAAATAAAATGTATCTCGTAAGATCACGTCGCACATAAGTACGTTTGGGTTTTACTTTATAATAACTAACACATTTTTATAAGAAATCTTCTAATATTGTGTTAATGTCTAGGATATAAAATAAATATATAAAATAGCTCAAACGATTGCATCTCATATTTCAACATAGTTGGGTACAACTAAGTTCGTAAAGCACATGTTGGAGAATAGATTCCAACAATGGCATGGTAAGTGATTATCTTCCGCACGGTACGTCTCTAGATAAAATGTACCGAGGGCTACAAATGCATTTTCCCCTCTACCAACACTGGACCGACCTACCCCTTGCTACATAGTACCGAAAATATTATTAGCCCGATTGTTTCCAACCTTTACAAAGAGCTCTAACGCACAATCAAATCCATAATATGATAATCTAGAAAGGTGATGACACACCCTTATAGGAGCGACTCACATAGCCCTGTTGCATCTACCATGTTTTAGCCATTTCTGGGATGTGAGGCTTAAGGCAACAATTTACCTTCTTTTAGCAATTTCCACTTGGAATGCTAACACCGCCCTCCAAGCAGAAATGCAATGTCAATATTCAACCATAAAAGTTCGTATGGGTTTGAACGAAACCGAAGACACTACCTCTACTGTATCTATTTTGGAATCACCCTAAGGATTAGCACCAAGTAGCCCTTGCACTCCAAAAAGTACCATCTTCAATCATCCCAAGATGTCTTCCATTCAAATGCTTATGTTGGTTCAAAATAATTTTCGGATAGCATATCCCATCCCCGTCTCTCCGAACCAAGAACCAATAATTTCCAGTTGACTCATTCTCGGTTCTTTTGAAGTAAACTGGCTATTCTAGAGTCCCAAAGAGATCTCTAATATATCCCTTAAAGCCAAAGATGTTTCATTAGAATGATTTCTTCCGAGGGAACTCAAACTGTATGAACACATGATGCTCTTATTTACTTTCTAAGTCAAAACTTGTCAAGATTTGATAGTGTGTTATATAACTATCGAATACAAAAACAAACAATAATCTAGAGATTTAGTTACCTATAGCAACCACTAAGCCTTAAAATAATTCTTTCATTTATTTAAATCTCTTTCTAAAATATTCATCAAAATATTCATATACTTATCCCACTGTCATAAGTATATCACAAAACATTTGTGAGAGCGTCCTTGTGTTGAAATCATACTAAAGGATCAAAATAAATGTTATTTAAATTAGAGATAAGAATAACCAAAATACTATTCCTTTGTGTTAAGCATGGAACGTAAGTTCCATACCACCAAAATCAAGAGGGTCATTTAAGGAAAATCCAAATCTCAAACTCGTTTAAAAATTTCTTCTATAAATCCTTTTAATAAATCTCTTTTATTTATGAAAATCTCCTTTATTAAAATTCCAAATCCATTTATAAAACTTCTTTATAGATCTCCAAGTTTATTTATAAATAGTCAAAATCATTTATAAAACTCTTTTATAAATATCCACAATCATTTATAAAAGTCTTTTATAAATATCCAGAATAATCTATAAAACTTCTTCCCAAATTCCAAGATCTCTTTTCAATTTATAAAACTCCTTTCATAAACTTTCCTTATTTCAAAAAAATTCTTTAATAAACTATAATCAATAAAGTTCCTTTGATAAACAAACCAATTATTTAAAACACTTTTAAATAACAAGTTGTTATTTAAAACATCCTGTATTTAATTAGCTTTAAACCATATAAACAAAATAATGATTTTAAACAATCATTTAAAAAGTATTAAGTTAACTTCAGACATATTTAATAAAATAATTGCTTAATTGTCCTTTAAATATCATATTTAAAATGATAATAAATTTTGAACCATTTTCAAAAAGGATAAAATTTAAATATTTGACTTCACAAGTTCATAAATATGGTCAGAGACTATAATGGTTCATTTTTAATTAAGTTCAACTTTCCAAGTTATAACTTGTACTTTTACATAATATGTAAAAGGGATCAACAATCAATGACCAATCAACATATAGGTAAGTGTACAAGTTAACAAAATAGCAGAAGTGTATTTTTAATCTGCTTAATAAATGTCAAACATAATCTATTCGGTGCATTATTGTAGAACGGTGATTTATTCTACTAATAGATGTTAACTATAATTTAATAGAATAGTATTTTATTGTGCTTAACTGATGTCATTGGATTTCATATTCATTTGAGCTTACTTAAGGGTAATCGACAAAGAAATCCCTTGGATTCTAAAAAACAGTTACTTTAAAACAAACCGACTTTGGGGGAATAAAAGATTTAAAAATTAAACCCTTTGTTAAATCATAATTAAAACTTAACTTAATTGCAAATTAAGAAGTAATTAAACCCTTACTTGAACAATAATTAATAACTAATTAAACCTTAATTACTTAATTACAAATAAATAATTAACCCTTACCTAATAATTAATTGATAATTAATCATTTACTTAATCAATAATTAATTAAAAATAAATCTAATTGGTTTATAATCAGTTAAAAATTAATCTTATACTTAATCAATAATTAATTAAAAATTAATCTTACTTTAAAAGATATTTAATTAATAACTAATCCTTACTTATTATAATTAATAAATCTTACTTAATACTTAATTAATAATTGATTGCCAAAAATTAATTAATTTATAATTATTGAATAAATACTTAATTAACCATCTTAATACTTAATTAATAAATGTAGAAAATATTTCCATAGCATATTTAAGTGTAAACTCTATTTTGCAAAAAATGAACTTTTTACCGAATTTACATCCATAACAACTATCGCTATTGGACCATAACTTTAGAATTTGTTTTTGGCTTTTCTTTTTGAATACAAAATACTTGAAAGCTTGCTAAATTTTCAAAATATAAAATAATTTTTTATAAAAGTGGAAACAAAGTTTGAAACTTGAAATTGATTTTGATTTCAAAACTAAAAACCATAGTTTTATACAAGGATTTCATGTCGCTTAAACTAGTAAAGATGCTAACGGTCTTTGCATATAACCACATATTCATGTCCATGGCATAAAAATCATATCACAAACCACAAACACCCATAAAGATCTAAATTTAACACATAAAGACCATTTTGGAGTTTGAGTTATGTAGAGAAGAAAGGAAGAAGTAACAACTTTGCTTAAGAAAAATGGAGAAATACATGATTTTTAACTTTGGAAATATGTTAAGAAGCCATTAAAGAGGTTTTAAGAAGCTAAGATAAAATAAGAGAGATTTTAAAAAGTAAGAAAATGAAATGAAGAAGGGGAGGGAGGAAAGGAATTTGTCTTATATAAGATGAGGTAAGAAGATTACTATTTTAGCCTTAAGTACATAAACATCATCTCCTCCACCACCTTCCATGGTTTCTTCCCCATGAAATTCCTTATCCCCCTTCACTTGTTGACCCAACATGCATTTATATCATTTTGTACTTAATGTACTACCTTTTCCATCTTAAGATCTTTTAAAAATTTTGGAAAATATCATATCATGTTTTATCTTAACTTATGTAAATATATAAAAATACATACATACATACATATACATATACATATACATATACATATACATATATGCGCAATTCTAACTTATGTATAAATTTGTATATTTATACTAAAGAGTTCACAACATTTTCGACAATTTTTAGACGACGAAAAGTTGAAAATTAGAAAAACGAATTCCGGTCACATTTTCAATTTTTCTTCGAACTAAATATTTTTGTGCATAAATTTTGAAATTATTTTATCATCACTAGTTACCATTTAAAAGAGTTTCAATTTAATTATAAAAACTTTAAATGCTCTCAAATTAAATTCGTGAACTTTCGGGTCATTGCAACTTTTCATTTTGACCGTGAGCTAACTTGCAACTTGCTGTGTAGGAACACTACATTACAACTCTTGCTATTTTGAACCATACATACATATGTAATTGAAATTAAAAGATAGAAACATTGTGTGTTTTTACAGACAATGGTGCTTTGAACAGAATCTTTTTATCTTCCTATGAAGCAACTTATAGTACGTGGATGAGTAAATGGGAAGAAAATGATTTGATCTTAAATATTGCATACTGATGATGTTTAATAAATCCATATGTTTTCTAAATATTGAGTTACTTATACCTATAAATTACATAATTCAGAAAAAACAAAAAAAAATATTTTTATTAATAATTGGCTTGGAAACACAAACTTTTGGTCCGATCGCGAACCTCCAAAATTGCCCTTTATGTAGGACATAGAAAAAATATATGTTAATGTATAATTGGTTTAAACAAATGAATATATCTTGATTTATTGTGTATTATATATATATATATATATATATATATATATATATATATTTACGAATTTCATGGTTATGCATTAAACTGTGAATAAATGATACAAATATCAGAAACGGAAATGGTTTTACAATGTTTGAAACAATTTTGTTAGTTGTTTCTGATTAATTAATTTAAACAAATGAATATTTATCTTGATTTATTGTATACCATATTTGAAAATTTATGAATTTTAAGGTTATGCATTAAACTATGAATAAATGATACAAATATCAAAATGTAAATGTATGAGAAACTTAATGAGTGCAAAAGTAGATTTAAGGGAGATGAATAAAATGTTGAAAAGTGAAATTAATGAGCATTAATTTACATTAATTCAATAATGTCGTTATTATGTCAATTTACTGTACCATCAAGCAAGTGGTTGATATAACGTCATACAATTACAAGAATAAACGTATAGCAAAATTAAGGGCAACAACCATACAACGTTATGCAATTATGTGCAGCAACCATATAATGTTATACAATTCTGTTTACAAACTGAAAAATATAACATGTTATATGTATATCAATGATACCGCTCTATTAACTTTTCAATAAAAAAACCATCATATATCACTCGGCAGCATATGCCATGTATAACATTACATAATATTTGACCATATTTGTCAGCTAAGATTTCTCCAGACTATAATTTTTTATCCAAAAATTCTGAATCAATAAATGAGTTAAAGATACTGCAAATGAGTAAAATTAGACGTGGCATGCATATTCATATCCCTTAATCGATCCAACATAGAAATATTCAAACTTCATAGCATAAGTATAGAATTCTAGAAATACCTACCAAATCCTATAAATGCCACTCACTCCATCTATCCATATTTACATCTCTTTCCACCCCTATTCATTTTCAACTCTCTCTTCTGTCACCTCCATTCAGATCTCTCACCACCACTTTTCTTTTTGGATACGCTTCATTGAGTTGATCGCCATTGTTAACCTCCAATATCACAGCTTCAAGTTAGTGTAATTATACCATTAAAACTGTGCTTTACACTATAGTAATCTTATTCTATAGTAAAAAAAATCATTTTTACGTCTGCAATTTTTACACTTCTGTTATATATTAAAAAGATAATTTGCACTTTTTAGAATTTGTGTATATTGTTTATTTATGCTCTCTATATTCTCAAAATAATATCATGATTATATGTTATTTACTGACATAAAATCTATCGATCGATTAAAATTTATTGTTTTTTCAACGTTATTTTTTATTTTTAAATATATTTCCATCTTATTCTACAGGGAAAAAAATATTCCTAGGACATCAATTTCTACACTTCTGTATTATTATTGAAAAGGTAATTTGCACTTTTTAGAACTTGTTGTATTGTTTTTTAAGTGTATTGCTCTATTTTATCACAAAATAATATCATGGTTGCCTGTTATTTACGGACATAAAATCAACTAATCGATAAAAATTTATTCTTTTTTCATGTTATTTTTTATAAATATGCATAAAGATTATGCTTCTTATAAAAAGATGTTCAAAAGTTCATGTCGGTCATCACGTTATTATTACTTTAATTTATATATTAAAAAATTAAATTCAACATACAACATAATTTATCTGTCAACCAATGGATATTAAACACTATGATAAGCAATGGTCGACTCCAAAGGATGATATATCTTCAAAAGCATCTTCAACATAAGATAGTGTACATGTCTAGAAATCAACAAATGACGGTAAAAAACACCCCTAAAAGGATGATTATGGTTGGTATGATAAATTTGCTTCTGAAATGGTAAGTGATACATCATTCAAATTTTTTGAAAAATAATATAAATAAATTTTATTATCTTATTGGTTTTCTCTTCGTGTTTTTGCCATCATCGTAAACTTAACAAACGCATCTCTGTAGATATTATCAAATGTTACCATCACTTAAAAATAAAATCCAATAACTATACTTTTTTACAAATTCAATACGCTCTCCTACATATATTTTCAAACTTAGTGTCACTTAAATATACGATCTATCAATTAAACTTCCTATATGTTTTCGCTCTTTAATAAATGATAATAGAAATAAAAATTAAACCTAATAAAAAATTAAATTTTCCAACTTATAAGTAAAATTCAAATTAATTACACATGATTCCAAACATAGTTACATATTTAAGAAAATTATTCCTCTTGAGTATGTAAAAACATATAATTTATAATAAAAAAATCATTTTCTGACGAAGCATGTGTTGTCATCACGAGCGTAGCGCGTGCCATAATACTTGAGGTTATAAAAGAAATTACAAGATAGACTGCAGAATTGCATGCTTAACGTTGTGTGAAAATAGTAGTAATTAAAAAGGGTCACACCACAAATAACACTTCCTTCCCAAAAGTCAATTCGATCAACTCCCTTACATCCTCAATGCAAGTAAGTATGTATAAGACACTGCAAATAATAATAATAAATAGTTATCCTAGTTTTACGTTTTGCAATTTTTTTTAGTAAAATATCAAATCGAAGTACCAGTAACCAGAGTAAATTAATTTTCTTATCCATCCCAGAGAGCTGTATCTTTTTCCACAATCACTTTCTCATCGTGTTGGATGACAAATCTTTGGTGATGTTGTTGCTGCATCTTGTGCCATAGAAACTCATGAGAATGAAAAGTTAAGCATTTTTTTATTAATTCACGATCAATTGTACTAGCGATGGTTTAATATTTTTGAGTTCTCTTTCAAAAAATATGAGCTAGATATTTTCACCTATACTATATTAATGTTGAGTTTTTGCTCTATAAAGGTTAAATTATGAACGACTCTAATTTTACTAAATTTCTTAATTTGATTACACGGAGGAAATGAAATTCAACGAGAGAAAAACGATATACTAAAGCTGGGCATTAAATACCTTAAGTTGTTATCTCTTGTCTCATTTCTTCAAATTCGATTGTATTAGATATTTTCAATCATGTTTCTTATTGTTTTTCTATGGCAAAATTGATGAATATTAAATAGAAAGTTTAATTATTTTAAAGCTACAATGGAAAGGTTTAAGTTAAACGAAGATGTACTCATTTAATGGAGAATTATTGGTTTGTGTAGGTGTGCGGCTGTTTTGATACTTTTGTTGCAGGCATGGCATGTTTAGTTGAGATGGACTTTAGTGCAAAACTTATTTCTTCTATTTCTATGTCATTTGAGGTAAGATATGTGAATTCGTTCTCTTTTTCTTATTTTTGCTGGTAGGTCGAAGAGGGTACATCGTATCGAATGAATAATCTGATAATCATATCCACTTATCAAGGTATTCTCGAAGCTTTCAGGTTTGAGGTAAACTATTACTGCACTTTCAGATGCGAGAGAAGTTGCAAGCCAAAGACACAAAAAAGATAGAAACCGCCCTCAATCGGTAGCTCAATTGGTCAAAGACATGAAGATGACAATGGAGAGAAACAACAATCAAATCTTAACACATCAGTAGTAAATTCATTTGCTTATAGCCTGAAGCATGGAAACAACATGATTTGTCTATTATCTATGTATATATGTTATTATTTATTATACAAACATATACGATTGTAATTGTAGTTCTGCTGTGGCTTAAATTGTATTTGTTTAGACTTACTGTAATTTGTTGGTTAAATTCACGAGCTTTGTTTGACATAGACGGTTTGGTTTTATATGATATTTCTAGTTGGTTTGCGATTCTAATCATGACACACCGACGAATTTTCTACTTTAGTGTGCTGGCATCGCAATGGCGTCACTAAAATTTAGCGACGCCATTGTGACACCATTTTTTGATATAAACATGCGTCACAAAGACGTCTCTAATGTTTAACGACGCCAGTTTTGTGACGCCTTAGCGATGCCAAACAATTTAATGACGTGCATTTTCCGATACGCATTTGGCATCACTATGACGTTGCTAAAAAATTTAGCGACGCCATTGCGGCACTGTTTGCTTATAAACACGCGTCGCAAAGGTGTCGCTAATGTTTAGCAAAGTCATAACAATCCCAGTTTTGTAACGCCTTAGCGACACAAAATAATTTAGCAACGCTCATTTTTTTGAACGGCATGTTGTCACTATGACATCGCTAAAAAATTTAGCGACGCATCAGAAAACCGCAGATTCGTAATAGTGCATATTTTCTTTTAACTTTTATGTTATTCTATTATTTATCTAAAAACTCACATCCAATTCAAATTGAGTTATTAATTGTTTCATGAAGCATGTTTGATAAATCGATATAAAAATATTTAAATTCATAAGTTATTTATCTTTGTTAATTTATTCATTTTGTTAATTTCAAACGAAATTTCTTATTGTTTGTTTCAACCGTGTGAAAATTATTTACAATATAAAATATTTATATTGATTGGAAAATTTTATTCGATTTCAAGATATCGTTTTAAAAAAATTCAATTTACTAAAACCAAATCTTTTATTAATTAGACTTCAATTAAATAAATATTTATTTTCAAAAATAATAATGGGAAAATTAATTTAAAGGATAAAAATTCGTATATTTTTAGCCTCAAGGACACGACCTCGATATTTTAAGTACAAGGACAAACATTCTCCTAAAACTTATTCACAGAGACAAACATTCCTTCAAAATTATTCATGAGGACAAACATTCTTCCAAAACTGCTGCTGAACTAAAAGCTAATACCTAAAAACTGCTACGGATAACTACAAACTGATACCTAAAAATTTCTATCAATAACTAAAAACTGATATCTAAAGAAAGTTGTTTTTTCAGTTAAAATACTGAAGGTCCGCCCTTGAGGCTAAAATGTTGAAAATACTTGTCCTTCACAATAATTTTCTGAATAATAATTTACAAAAATGAGTGCAAATGTTATTATTTTAGTTAAATTTATTTATTTATAAGGCGTAAAAAGCATGGTTGTTACAAATAGTTAAAACAATTGTTTTCTTTCTTCAAATTTAACAAAAGAAGCACTATTTACGACCATTTTGAAAAAACAATTGGTAATGGGTATTTATATGGGGCTCTATGAAGTATCTCATGCATTCTACTAAAAGAACTACGTTTGTATTGTTAAATTGAATAATAGGACTAAAATTGTTCTTTTTCTACACCTAAATATTCTTTTAATAAATTAATTCATTGTCAGTTAGAATTATAATATATGCGTGTATGTGTGTCTATATTACAAGACTTTGCCAGTAAGTATATCATCTAGAATTTAAACAAGATATTATTTAACATGAAGAAGGGGTAAATTGTTGAAATAGCACTGAAGACATTTTCGTCCTCTATAAGATTGTCGATCTTCATCACAAATATATTCAGAAAGATTTGTTCACAAGCTACAAGTACTTGATTTATTTTTGTTAGAGAACGATATTCTCTGTCTTTTGCAAACATGAACAGTTTTTTTAGTATGGCATCAACCATTTCATGAACATATTTAATTAAAAAAATCTATCACTGGTACACGTTCTATAATCACTTCCATCTGAATAAGTCGTCACTGCTTCAATTGCACTGTCACATACATGGCAGCTTAAAAATTATCATTGCTTTAACTATACTACTTCGTTATTTCAACGTATGCATGGTTTTGTAATTGATTTATAGTTTAACAAAAGTGGAATGTAAGTATACAACATTATCGTTCTAAATAGTTTGCCAGTACAACTAAAATCCTTGTAAAATAGCATAAAATTGCGACTAATCTTCTTCGTAATTTTATTTTAGCCGATCTCTTTCGATCGCTGCATTCTTCAATCGACACAATTAAACTAGATTTGTACATCTCTCGCACCAAATATTTGCATCAGCCAAAGTTTGTTCTACTTTACCTTTAACTATCCATATTTTGTCTGTATCATGGTAATCAAATTTTGGTTTGCCAATTTAGTTTCTTCATAGCAGTACAGTGAATTGATGGTTGTTGAAATGCTCTAGATTGCTTTGGTTTTTTTTATTATAGTAAATCAAATGTTTGGGTTATGTAATTGTTCATAAGAAGCAAGATATGGGATATGGGATATGGCAATAGGACGATAGATAAAATTCAAAATGCCAACGTCTTTTAATAGATTTAATCTAACATTCTTTTAATACATTAACTTCCATATATTTACTATTGCTATCCAACATGATGTAATAAAAGACAAGTCTCGTATATGACAAAACATGTTGATACCAACATGATTTGATATGATAATTTTTAAAATGGAGCTTGGAAACTTGAAGATGCCAACGAATACAAAGAAAAACTGACGTGGCATCAAGCAAATTATGGTCGGTACCGACATGATTATGGTCAGTACGATATGATTTTTGTCACAAAATTACCCGTTCCTCCTTCCCAATCGTGTGGATAAGAGTTCTTTCCTAGTCTTCTATGAGCGAACGACTTCACTGGGTGGATTCGTCTATAATAACCACCTTAAAGCAACAAAAAAAGTTGATCTTGATTTTTATTCACTTCCCTAATCTAATTTTGCCGCGGGTTGCTGTCAAACTAGGATTTACACAGTTTTCTAGATCTTAAACCTTATAACTTATTTGTATTCATGGAAAAACTCTTAAAATAAAATCAAATGAACGCAGATAGTGATTTGATGTCAGACCACTATAAAAGTTCTTGTATATTTGCTGTCTATTCTACTCTCGTTTTTAATTGATTTGGGGTGTTGCGTCAACTTTTGACTCAACAATTTTTGTCGTTTCACTGAGAGACGAGATTCTCAAATATGGATCTGGCTTAGAACTTTGAATTTGAAGTATAAAGAAGGGAGATCTAAGAATGTTTGCTGTAGACATGAAGTTATCTGGATTTAAAAGATGAATCCATATCAGATCTGATAAGAATGCCTCCAAAGAGAGCCACTTCCAAGTCTAGAATGAATGTCTAGGTAGATCATGATGGATCTCATTATATTGAAGAAGAAACAACTCAACTATTGCCTCTTTCAGGATCGTCGTATCAGCCAACTGAAGTCATAACAAGGGCTGAACTGGATAGAATGATGACTTAGATGAATAGAAAGATGTTGGAAAATCAGAAGGCTGTAATGAAAAAGCTGGAAAAAGGCTTTACGTTGATGTCCCAACAAATTTAAAGGCATAGGAGAAGCCGATGAGATTCATCATCTTTAGATTCTGAGAAAGAGAGTTCATCAGATCAAAATCGAAGAGATGGAAAGCAAAAGATGAAGAGGAAAGCTATTGGAACATTAAGAAGACAAACTGCAAGAGATGAATCCGACCAGGCGATGGCCAGTCAGGTCCCTGCCAACAAATCAACTCGATACCGAGTTGTTTGGGGATGTGGATGCCGACATGAATGCCAATGCAGTAAATTTGTTTGATGGTGAGGGACATTTGTAAGATGCTAGCACCGATGAAATACAAGATACTAGTGCATAGCCTGATGGTGTTTAGGAAAATACCACAAAATCAATAATGTTGCATCAAATATGGTCTGGACAAATGATTCTCCCAGAGATAAGGAAGCCCAAACGTCGTGCAACTAACCGAAAGTGTTTGCAGAGTCAAATAATCGAGAATGTTCCTGATGATCGTCGTTCAACTACCCAAATCAACGAAGAATATATTGGGAATATGGTAAAGAGGTTGTTGAATGAAAATCATCATAAGAGTAACAACGAGTGGGGTTCATCACCAAGCCGGACCCCATTCACTGATGATATTCTACATGAGAGTTATCCTAGAAAATTTGTGATGTCAACGATGTCGTCTTATAATAGAATGACTGATCCAAGACGGCATCTTCTCAAATATGGTTGAAACATAGAAGGTGCTCGAGCTACTGATGTGGTAAGATGAAGGTGCTTTGTTATATTCTTAAGCGGAGTTGTCAAGATGTGGTTCATTTAGCTCGCGTGGAGATCCATATCATATTTTAACCCATTAGCGAAGAAGTTTATGGAGTAGTTTAGACTTCATAATGCTCGACCAAATGATGTGACGTCTTAATCAAATGTCCGTCAAGGTTCCAAAGAGATTATGAAGGACGTCTTGAAGCAATTTAATACTACAGCGGTGGAAATGAGTATCCGAGGGAGGAGATTGTCCCGATAGCATTGATCTGTGGTGTTCACTATGGTACAGACTGTGGTAGCAAAAGAAAGTAGCCATCTACCATGGAACAGTTTTGCTAAAGGGTATCCTAGTCTCTTTCTTATGAAGAGGTAGACTTGGTCGAAGGCCCGATTGGTGGCAGAGGATCGAGTGATGCAGTACAGAGCAACGTTGCTATCAAATAGAATGGTGATAGTTTTGAAATGTTGTTGTGAATGTTAGAAATAATAATCAGAAAAGGAAGAACTAAGGCACCAACGGGAAGAAGTTGGACATAAAGAAGAACATAGGTTATATAAAATCAGGAGATTACACTCCCTTGAAAGATTATGTCAAAAAAATCTACCTTGCTACACAAGGAACTGAAAATTATAAGAACCCGCCTTGGATTGAGGCAACTAAGGAGGAAAGGGGGTTGAGTAAATATTGTCCCTTCCATGAAACTCATGAGCACCATACCAACAAGTGTCGTCATTTGAGGGATGTAATTGAAGATTTAATTAGAAAGAAACGGTTTCAGCAGTATGTGAGGAATCAGCAGGCCGAAGGACAAATAAATGATAGACCCTAAGAGTAGAATACCCAAATGGATCAGGCTGGGTCTAGTGGAGAGGGACCAAGATAGCCTAAGAGAAGGATTGTTTTAAATACTGCATTGCAACAGAAAAATATGGAATGAGATGGAGAGATATGGCATTTCATTGAGACTCCAGTGAAGTAGTAGAGGAAGATGAAAGATGACATCGTGTTCAGAAATAGATATATGGGCGGTACTGAAGTGTCGGTGCTTGATCCCATAGTGATCACGGCTATAGTTTGGCTAGTTACAGTACGCTTCTGATTGATTGTCGAAGCTCGGTCAACATCTTGTTAAAGAAAACTTTTGATCGAATAAAGATCGGTGAGAAGGATCCAAAGCTATGTAAATCTCGCATTTAGTAATTTGTTTAAGAGGCTAGCTTATTTGTTCTGTTATTTTTGTCCATGGAATGGTTAAGAAGACCGCAAGATAGTGCAGGATCATACATTTGTGGTTTGGGTCGCTTTTCTTTGAGCTTTGTAATTTCTTCGTGGGCACCGAACAATTAAATTTGGACTTGAACATTAGAATCTAACTTGGCCCTTAAGTCAGCTTTAAACTTATCTACTTTAGCCTTAGCTCTTGCAAAATTTTCATCCTTGACTACGAGTTGTTCTTTATACTTAGCATTTAAAGCGTGGGCGTTCTTAAATTGATCGTTCATGACTACGGTCGCTTGTATCTGGACCTTAGGTAGTTCGGGTATTCTTTATTTGGAGTCCTTGGAAGAAATCTCTACTTCTTCTATTTTATTTGTAATGCCATCCAATTCTTATTTGTAGCCTCCCACTATTTTGTCATGATTGGCTCCCTCTTCGTCAAAAGAATGAATGATTAACTATTTGGCCTCATCGACGTCAGAGAGGCCCTTAGCAAGCCTTTTCCATTCGAATAGTTGAACCACGATCTCCTTGACTTTGTTAATGTCCTTGTTTACTTCTTGTTAAGTGATGTATCTGACATTGCAATCAAATATTACCCCCTCAAGAAAGTAGTCAGGCAAAGCTGCCTACATCTAAGTAGCGATGGTTGTGGATTGGCCTATGGGGGTGGAGGTAGGGTAACATGACGAGGAGTTCCTTTGAAGTAATGGGAGACAGAAACAATAGTGGTTGGAGGTTGAGTGCAAAGTGGTTGTTGTTGGGAAGGTTGAGAGTGAGAGCATAGAAGTTTAGAGTCAGAGTCGCACTCAGAGTGATCACGCGGAGCCTTCTGTTCGTCCGAGCAGCACTATTTTCTTTCAATTTCAAGGTGCTCTTGCTCTTCATGGTAACGCTGCTTATCCATCTAGTCATGGGATTCCTTTTCTTTCCTTCTCCTTCTTATAGAGTCAGTCTCTTAATATGTGTTAGGGGCATCGATAATAAACCTCCGGAGTTGGGGAATGTCATTGATCCATGCCTAAACAGAGATTACAGAAGCATATCTGCCTATTGTACCCGTAAAAGAGGAAGGAATACGTCCGGACAACGACAATGAAATAAGAATGAGTACTCAGTGCTTGTGCTTATGATCCTAGAAGTTTGTGAAGCATTAGTGTTTATTTAAGTGATTTATGGACCTTGCTCGTGGGTCCCAGAGGTGGGATTTCATTACTCTCAATAAGAATATCCCCAGTGGGGAAGTTGAATCCATGGGAGTTGGTATCAAGAATATCTCCAAAGCTTATTCCCCTAGAACTAAAAGTCGACAAATTTCCAAGCTTGCCCAAGGAATCGAAAAAGTTTTCGACAGAGCCTACAGGAGGAGTTGTTTCTTCGATTGGCTCAAGACTTTGACCAGGGAAAGTTAAGATGACTTGATGACTAGGCATTTTGGATTGGTCGGTGGTATTATTGTATTTTCCCTTTGGAGGTGTCTCTACATATAATTCATCCCCTCCGAGGTCATATTCTTCATTGTCATCGTCCTCATTATCCCCTTCATCTTCTCCTCCATTTTATCCTTCTCTTCTTTTTTATCCCTCTTTTGCAACATTCTCTTCTTCTCTTCTTTTTTCCTTACTAATATTTTCCTCGCCTTTTTGACCCTTGTCTTCCCCTTGATCTTCGTTACCAAAATCATAAGTTGGGGCATAAGGTCCGACGGTGGCTCGAGATTTCTTGGTGGCAAGTTTGTTTGAAGCGAAGCTTCTTCCATTATACAAAAGATGAAATTGGTGAGGTAAGGCGTTCTTCAGAAGATAAAAAGTAGTGCGAAATTTAAAGGCATCTCCCTTCTGGAATTCCAAAGTTTGAGCGTGCTCATCGTAGACTTCATATTCAGGGAGATCTACAAAGAATATAAAATGGAAGTTAGGCATTTGGGTGAAGAAAACTCAAGTATGGAAAGAACATTCAATGAGATGATTTACGGTCAGTCACTAGAAGCAATTTAAGCCATAAGGTTGGCAAATAAAGAAATACTCGCCCTTGAAGTAGTTGCGCTTATTATGAAGTGTCTCGATGAACTTACATCGGTTGAATTCCACAACTATTAGCAAAGAAGGCAATCTTGACTCTTTTTGAAGCTCAAAAGGTAGGTGAGCTCTCTGAATGTTGAAGGACGATTTAATTGCATCACGAAGAGGACGTATAGAGAATTAAGTAAGGCATATATGTTAGGGTGCACTTGTGAGGGAGTCAGCCGATTGCTTGAAGAAAGAATTTAATGAAGTCAGTGAATGGTGGCATAGCTCCGACATGCAAATACACTTATTGAAAGCTTTATAGCCTAGATGTGGAAGATAAACCGGTTGGTTGAGTATTGGAAGGAGAACCCCATCCTTAAAAATCCCGTGTTTGAGACAGATTGAATGGGGTGACTTTGACATCAACGTATTTGGTCTCAAGGATTATCTAAAACCATTAGAATGGGTCGTTCATCCAGTGAAGGAGCTTGACCGTGAGTCCATTCAGCTGGAAAGGCATGAAGTTGAAGTTCTTGGGTTATAGAATGCTTCGCTCCAAACGGAGTGGACATAGAAGCTTGAGTTATTGAATAGCCCACCTCTGGAGTGGTGGAAGGGCCAGTGCTGAATTTAATGCAGAGATCCTCGGGTCATTTTGAACTAAAAATCTTAATGGCATACATGGTCGGATATGTTTTATTTCAATGAATATCTTAATTAAAACATGTATAGCCGATGTATAGAATCAAACGGATGTCGACATGTGTTGACCAATCGGATTCTGCACATTGACCAGGGCAGTGTGAACTGTAAGTCTATGCAGTGTGTGTCATGTGTTCACAACATGGTGTACAAGAAAAATTTGTGTAGATAGTCCGATCATGCTGACAAACGAGCTCAATCGCATGATGAAACTTTGTTTCGGATGTTACCTAGTATCATAGAGCATATGATAACGGAATGCAGAGCTACATAGAGTCTTCTTTGCAGGAATACATGATTGTGAAGTTTGATTTGAATTGCTGACATGCAAGTGCTATTTGGATGCCAGAGTGCATTCGATGCGACTATCCCATAGAACCATCTCAATGTAATCAAGTTGTCGATCCATACTCGATGAAAGTTTGATGAGAATAGTCGCACCACCATTGTTTGTGAAGGCATTTCTATATGCAAAACCAAAGTCAGTGATAGAAAAAACTCGAAGCAAAGGCTTTAAGGGCTTGGAGCCGACAATAAGCACAAAGGGTTTGAAAAACTTAGGTGAACACCTAAGGTTACTTAGTGCCAATTATATGAAAAGCGACCGTTCTTTAAAACATTTTGCTCCAACTCGGCCGAGCAACATGGAGTGCCAACTTGTGGTTTATTATAGGTCCATGGCATCAATTATGACCTGATAATGATGAAAATGACATGGCGACGTCAAAGTCTTAGGTCAAAAACCCAACTAAGAATCAAGATTTAGAAAAATATGGTTAGCATAAGGTGTTCGGTATCGATTTGAACTCGATGGCAGCGGAATGAATTGTGGTGGTGTTATGGCTATAGTGGCACTAGGGATGGTCGCGATGACTAAAAAGTGGCGACGATTAGAGATCGGAGGTAACTAATAAAATGAAAATGTATGCCCGCAAATGAATGTAAAGTGGAGAATATGGCTAAGTATTGAAATACTTACTTCACTGTTAAGAAACTATGTCAATACTGACATAATTTAGTTGATACCGACATATTTTGGTCGTTATAACAAAAAAGAAAAGAAAATGAAGGGAGCTTACTGATAGAGTTAAGGGTACGCCCTATGGGAAATTATATAATTTGTTACATATATCTAACTCGATAATTAATATTGTTCAAAATAAAAAGTGTTCTTTCTATTATATACTTTATATAACGTGTTATATTAACTAATCAATTAAATTAAAAGTATATCTAATAGAAATCCATAAATGGTGTATTTGGGCTTAAATGGGTTTTAGACCCATCATGGGGCTGCTAATTTCGGCAGCAATTAGGGAGCATATGCGGCTAAAATTAGGGTTAGAATGGCTACGTAATGTATGGCTTGGATTGAAGGAGAATGAGTAAGAGGTGAGATCCATACTTATCTCCTTTCTTTCCATATAAATATCTCTAACCCCACATGCTAAAGATCATTTTTAGCCTCCACTTCAGGTCTCTACTGGACGAAATTTTACTCTCCTCTCCATCTATCTAGAGTCCAAATCAAATCAAGTTAGTTGTTATCCGATATTGGTGATCAACCGTTCAAGGATTAATACTCTATCGAAATGAAAATAATTTTAAGGGTTAGATGTCATCCTTTCAAGATGTACTTCAAGGCATTAGAAGTGAGGTATAATTCTAATCATAATTTAATTATTTATGTATAATAGTAATGTTTTATTATATGAAATTATTATGTGTTGATTATTTAGGTGATGATTTTGATGAGCAAATGATACTGTCACAAAATTGTTTGGTTATATATATGTATATATTGAAAAAATTATCATAAATAATGTAGGCCGGTATGACTCTATAATAAAAAAACCAATATTTTATTTTATTGAATTAATTTATGTTATTTAATAGTTAAATATAGTTTATAATTAATTATAACATAATACCTTAGTCAAATATGGCCGCATAATTTTTTATGCAAATAATTAAAGGTATGATAATTTTTGGCAATGGAAAAAATATTTATTTAAATAAATTTTATTATTTTTTTATATTCTTTAAATCAGCTTATAACATTACTTAATTATGTTAATTCAAATATGTTCTAAAAATTATATTTATATTTTATAAAATAACAATAACAGTTAAGACACTCTTGGAAAAAATTAAAAGAAAACATCTTTTTGTTTTTAAATTAATTTTAAATTTGTAACCAAAAATAGAAAAATATTTTTAAAATTATTTTTAAATTGAAAAATTAAAGAAAATGTTTTCAAATCATAATATATCATTTAGGATTTACTAAAAATTTAAAATTTAAAATAAAATCGTGTAATTAATTTTTAATTAATATTTTTAAAATTTTCGAATGGATATCTAAATATATATTTTTTAAATTTTAAAAAGTAAAATAAATTATATATTCATCAAGCCATGCACACGATATGGTCTTTCATGTTTATCAAAATATTTTTGAATATTTTATTAATGTATACATACACATACACACACACACACATATATATTATGCATATATTTGTATATATATAAATAATTAAATAAAAATAAAGAAATATTTTTTTAATGTTTTACACACACACACGCATATATATATATATATATATATATAGACACACGTATATATAGCTTACGATTTGAATACACACACACACACACACATATATATATATATATATATATATGTTATATATATATATATTGTAAATAATTTCTCTACATTTAAATAAGTCTATTATATAATATGTATATACAATATTATTATTTTACTTATATGATTACATATGTGTGTGTGTGTGTGTATATAAATGTACTTATATACTTATCTAAAATTATTAAACAAAACCATGAAACACACACACGTATATGTATATAATAATAATATTTATGTATAAATAATATAAACACACACACGCATACATACATATATTTGGACAATATATCTACATATTAAATAAGTTAACATGCCCGTTGCGATGTAAATTCCAGTATTTATACTGGGGCATATTGTACCCTGCACAGTTTGATATGTTACACATGCACACACACATATATGTGTATATGACACACACATACACATGGAGACACACATACACACATCATAATACAACAAATAAATTATATAGAATTATATAATTTTAAATTTTAAATAAAATAAAAGATTTTATTTAAATGAAACTTATAAATTTTGTAATAAATTAGACTTCATAAACTCAACGAAGATCCAATAAGGGAATTTTTTTTGAAATCTACCCATAACTTCCGCTATGGGCTGACCTAGTTCCAATAATGATATTATTGCACAATAGCTTATGCAATCTAAATTAGCCATGTTAGGGTTGGCTATTAAGCTCACAGCCCAAAGGTTGCCTCTAATAGAATATGCCCAATTTTGAATTGGGCCTTGGACTACTTTTCAAAATTATTTGAAAATTAAGATATAAGATTTTGAATTTCAATTTACAATAAGATATACATATATTATGAAAGTTATAATATAATAAAAAAATTAAAATTTTGAAAAAATGTAAATTAATTCTGAAAATTAAAATTTTATTATTAAGATTAAGAAAATAAGTAAATAAGTTAATCAACAAAAAATATATACACGTATTATATATTTTTGATATATGTTATGATATTTTAAATTGTTTAAGATATCCTAAGTATACATGTATGTAAATAATATAATTTTTCAAAATTAAGATTATTTAATTATTTATTAATTAAAGGTTAATTGATTAGATAAACTAATTAAACAAATAAATAAAAGGTTAATTAATTAAATAAATAAAGTATACACATATATGAGATATATGTGTTGTACAATAAAGGTTATAGTATATAATAAAAATTTAGTGTAAATGTTATGTTATGGTAATATAAAATTAATTTAAACATAATCGATTAAAATTAATTAAAAAAGATTTAATTAATATAACATTATACATAAGACTATGATATAAGTATATGAAATATAAGAGTTATATACAAATAAAACTCATATAATATGAATGTACAAATTAAAGGTGGAACGTTAAGAAACCCAAAACAAACTTAAGGAATAAATACATACGTAAATGTCTATATACCGTGATTTTCGATGTGTCAGACACTTGAATCATGAGGGTATTTCATAAGAAATACATTATTCAATAAGTCGATATCATTCGATATAACATATAGATTATGATTCTTCAATATAACGTTGTCATCTACCGTATATATTAATAAATTACTTGCATACTCCTTAGTTGTTGAGCAAACTCAAGTTAGGGATGTTATATGTAGTATTATCAATATACTGAATAGATGAGGTAAGATAACTATATGTATTTGTTGAGCAAATTCAAGGTACATGTACTATACTTAGGTCGTCATGATTGGCGGGTCCTAGGAAATAATTTATTTTCGATTTTTTGAGTAAATCAAGGTTAAAGTGAAATTAGGACAAGATATCAATGGTTAGGAGTTATATGTGATACAACCGACAAGAAGTCATCCATTGTCCATGGAGCTGTGACTTATTGAGCAAATTTAAGGTCGGAATTCGAAGATTGACGAGTCATAATAACCACTAATGAGGTCAAAAGGACTTCTATGTTTCGGCTTAGGGTTTGGTAAAACATAAAAGATTAGTGGGAGTCTTATTAGAAAAATAAAATTATAACATTTAACCTTTTATAATATTGAAAAATCACATGCTATACAATATTATAATAACCTACATTGATAAATTTATGCATTTAATATGATTGATAAAATATTTATCAAATAAGACATGAAAAAGATTGAATTAAAGATTGATAAATAGAAATAAAATATACTTACTAAAATGCTTCTTGCATGTTAATGTTTCAATACTTTTGCAAGCGCCTGATTTTGCAACTACTAAATACACTCTTGATTTGGTTGCTTACGCGTTTATTTGGTCGAGATCGTGTATTACATTCTATGAGTTTTGAACTCTAAAAGAAATACAATACTGTGGATATTTGATCTATATGCTGTCACATATAAATGTTATATGGGGAACGATCATAGTTCGCAATGTACGATGCATTGATGAAGTTAGTTCATTGAATATTAGCCAATAATCCATAATGTGAGATCGAGTGTGTAATTTGATTGATTACAATAAAGATCGTATTATGTTGAACATAAGACAAGACCAAGCCTACAAGATAAATCTGAGAACTCGATTGTTGAAATGTCAATTTGATCACTTTACATAAAGTGCAACATATTCGACGTCCTTAAATGTTAAGGATGATAGAGTGCAATTTTGTAAAGATTTCGTTACAAAGTTGTAGTAAGAGTATTCTTTTGAATGGTTTGACCATTTAAAAAGAAAAACGAGCGTACAAGAGCAAATGTGATTTAAAGTATAGTTGAGATAAAGAGAGCGAATAGTTAGTTCAGTTTCATAAAGAAACATCGAAAACGAGAATTGTAATAATAATAATTGATATTTCATATTGGAATGAGAAAAACGATTTCTATTCCAAAATGTATTTTCATATATAAAATTGTTTTCTATGAGATTTGTTTCTTTGATTCAAGATGTTTGATTAAAAAAACTCTCTGCTATAAACAAATTGCAGTATATGAAATAAATATTATATTTAAGCGAATGATGGACCGTTGAATTTAGCATGCTATTATAGTAATGGTGGAAATTAGCATGCTATATGGCACTTATTTTTTGCATCAAATTAAGAAAACCGTTTTCTTAAAACATATCGAACATTATTTATGAAATTATGACTATTTTTTGGTATCGACTGAAAAATAGACATAGTTATATTTCAAAGTGAATATTATGAATATTCGTTATGAAATAAAACTATGATATGATATTTATTTTCACAACAAAAGTGATACATTAGAAAATACTAAAGTATCTAAAATTATTTATAGTTATTCTGGAATTATAGACCAAGCCGTAGTTTTGAGAAATAATTTCTATTACATGATTATGAATCATATGATACTAGTTGATTATATCTCAAGTGACTAAGGGTTGTGCACCCATTATTGGGAGCATCATAAATCAACTCTCTGGATCGATACATATAGATATATGTAATTGTAAGTCTATTAATATCAAAATGGTTCCATGTATTTCATCATGCTCACCAGTGAGTTATCACAGATATGGACATGTATATTTAATACGCATGCATAAGTCTATGATGAGCTTATAGAATATAAAATGGAAGTAAATAAAATAACATGCAATAGAAATGATTCGATTTGATCGATGAGTGAGTATATTGGAAAATGTTCCATACCTAATATGAATAAAAATTCAGTCCCAAAGGTTATTCCTCCTTATAATACATAATGATGTAAGGAGAAATCAAACTTTCTTAGACAAAGCACGATTATTGATGAGTGAAGTTGAGTTAAACTTTTTCTATAAGGTGTGTGCTTAAGAGTAGTACAGAAGGTTAAAATTAATGTCATCTAAAAAATAGTTTAATAAATTATACGAGATAATGGTTTATAAGAAACTTTTACATATCCTAGGCCAAGGAGTTGGTAAGTTGTGCGATTTGAAAGACCGTGCGTAATAATTGTACGTAAGGAATCTTTATGGATCGTCCCAAGAGAATTTAGGGAACAATGGTCCTTATATGACTAATTTATGTTGTGAACATAAATGTTTTGTGAACTAATTCAAATCAGTTTTACAGAAGGCAATTCATAAAATGCTTATGAATGTCGCTTCCATTGCATTGAGAAACAACAGTTGTTTCAAGAAAAATCAACTTCGCGGTGAAGGAATTTCTTTGAGAAATTATTGATATAAGATGAATTTGGATACAAACAAGGATAAAACTGATTATAAGGGATGAAATGAAATTGATCAAACCTAAATAAAAATAATACACTAGAACGTCTAATGTGCATTCCTATACAATAAACAAAAACTATGAGTTTTTTTCAACGTCAAGAACAAGTAATCCTCGGTTATTTGATTAAATCATTAAGAGTATTGACTCCATAATATGGTATATTGTGCAGATCCGAAGTAGATTCTAAGTACATTATTAAAATATGATTTTGATAGTTATACCCGAAGGGATATGATCCATTGGCCACAATTGTATCTTTAAGAGAAAGACAATGTAGTTGGAATATTGTGATATCCCGGAATTTTTGACAATATCAATTTAATAATCTTTATATAAAATTAAATTGATTTGATAATATTGATTAATAAAATATGAATTGGCTTAATAATCTGATTAAATAAATATTTAATTAGTGATTTTATCTTTTAAAAAGCTAAATAAATGTTTTTAATTATAATATATATATAGTATATATATTATAGATAATCTTTGTTTTGGAATTTAATAAATAAATAAAGTTTTGCTTTTAAATTCTAATAATACATTTAGTAATTGGGAAATTATGTTTAAATTAATATTAAGCTTTTAAAAATCTATTTAATTAATAACTATAAGATTTATAAAAACTTAAAATAAATGTTAAATTGTTTAAAATTATATCTTAGCTTAATTTTTAAATTTAAATAAAAAGCTTGTTCTATTTCTTTTTAAATATTATTTAATAAATATGATTTGGAAATTTTGTATATAAGTTTAAAATATAATGTAAAATATGGTTTTAATTCATTTAATAATAAAAGTGATTTATAATCTCTTTTATAAATCATTTAAAATTTGTTAAATTGTTATTTTCAAGCCATATTTATAATGTATTATTTTTCCCTAAATATAAAAAGAATTAAAATAAGAAAATAGAAGTTTTATTTTAAATTGAATAAGTTGATTTTAATTTGGATTTCAAAAGTTTAATTTGAATTTGGAATTTTATTTTGAAATTCAAAATAATAGATTCTTAAAAATATTTGAATAAGTTTTAATTTATAATTTGTTTTATTTACATTTTTCTTTAAATAAGAAATTCATATATATTTATATAAGTATAAAATAAGTTCAGTAAAATCCTTTATTAACATTTATTTATATAACTAATTTAAATAAACAAGACGTGTTAATTTATGAATATAATCAAGCTACATGTTTTTGTTAAAGAATAAAGGACATGAGAAGTGTCATTGTTTTTTTTTATCTTTTTCTTTATTTTGAGTAAAATAATTTCAGCCCTTAAACATTTTCATTTTCCCTTCATTCTCTTTTCAAACCCAAAAGCTAAGTGAATCAAAGAAGAAAAAATCTGAACTCAAAATCCCCTTAAAAGAAAATCTGGAAATTTCACTCCTCAAATTTATAATTGCAAACAAAAAACCTATAACAAGATTTTCAAATCTGCATTTCTTTGCAAACCTGAAATAAATTCCTACATAAATCAGATGTTTGCACTTTTTTCAAAAACCCAAAGATATCAAAGCCTGCATGCAACTGCATTTCATCTCTGGAAAATCACCAGCATGTATATAGTTTTGGTCAGAGTTTCAAATGTAAGCAACCTGGAATCAACTTTGATAATCAAAGGGCCTGCATGCATGAAGTTTTTAAACAAAGAAGCATGCCAGTTTTAAAGATCAAACCTTTCAAAATAAAGAGGCTCTGTTTTCTAATGAAACAGGTGAGTAACATTTTTGAAAATTAATTAAGTTAAATTATCGTGCTTAAATTTAATATGATCCTAGTTGTCTGATTTCCTCTGGAAGCAAGATTTCTTGTGTGAATATTTACAAGTATATTTGTGGATGAATGATATATGTATGTTTGTTGTAATCTGCAATCACTCTGTTCCCAGATTCAAGTCTATTTTTTTTATTTAATTCCTTATCACTTGATTCTAATCACTGTTATGAATTGAGTTGCAAACAAAAATTGTTTGTGTGATCATAAGTTTAAACTTTAAATTTTAATTAAGTTAAAATAAATGTAAACTTTCTCTCGAAAACAAAATAATCAGGAAAACATGAATTTGTTTAAAACTTAAATTCCTTGATTCATTAAATTAAGATTGTGATCTTAAACCTTAAAATAAAACATGATTATTAAATCAGAAAACACAATTTTTAGTTTGGGATTTGGGAAGCAGTTCTGTGATGAATTAAAAAGAGGAATTCAGGAAAATTTGGTGATCTACTTGTTAGGGAATGTCAGGGTCTCCTATGGTGGTAGATGTATGATCAGAGCATCGGGAAAAAATATTGAATGGATGTAAAGAGGAACGTGGCGGCGACGGTGATCAAAATAAATCTGTAACCCTAGTTTATGAGCAAGTTAGGAAATTGGTTCGATTCTGTCTCAATGTTTGATCGAGTGTTAAGCAGCTTTGGGAAATGGTAGCTGGGTCCATGACGAGGATGTGGCCGGAGTTTCAACTTCTACGGTGGTCGGAGGACGGAGATTTGGCCGTTGACAGGTTTTTGGGTTTTGAAGACTTCAGTGTTCTAGGTTTAGGTGTGGTGTCTGGATTTTGATTTTGGGTGAATGGAGATATTCTGATGATCGTGATGTTGCGCGAGGTTGTTTCCTGATGTGTTGATGCTGTAGGAATTGACCGGTGATGATCAGAGCCACCGTGCATGTGCACGGTGCTCTTTGCTTTCCTGATGATCTGGGGATAATGAGTGGGGGTGTTGTACTCGAGTAAATGTTCGGGTCATTTTTGTATTTGCTCGAAGTTGAAGGGAGATTGACTCGAGTAAAATTTTCATAGGCTCGAGTAGTTTTTTTTTTAGTTTCAGGTTTTGCTGAAACCTGACAGTATGCAGGTTTTTTTAAAATTTAAACTAAATTTAAATAAAAGAAGCAAAGCAAGATTTTAAAAAAAAATTGAAACAAGTTTAAAATATGAATTTAAAATGAATTTGAATTCTTGTTTTCAAAATAAATAAATTTTATAAAAATATGGAATGTTTAACAACTAGAAATTGGTACAGTATTTTATAAAGTAAATAAGTTGAATGTTAAAGTGTTTTATAAATCTAGAAAATGAGATTTAAAACAAGATTATAAATTTTAGTTTAAAATCTAAATTGTAAACTTGAATTCAAATTTGAATTTGAAATCTTAGGATTTGAAAGGAAAATAAGTTTATAAATTCTAATGTTATAATTAAGTTTGAATATTATAGTATTTTATGACATGTTTTTAAATTCTGGAATATAGGATTTAAAACAGGATTTTAAATTTAAGTTTTTGAATCTGAATTCAAAGCATGATTTGAATTCTAGTTTGAAATTAATTAAGTTTTTGAATTTAAATGTTTCAAAACCACTTGAAATATTTAAAGTATATTTTAAATTTATTTAGATAGAATATGGGTTAAACTATTTTTAAACTTACCTTAGGAGGTAAGTTATTCTTTAAAAATGAAATTAAAAGGTATTTAATACTTAAACCTTGTTTAAGTTAAAATTTGATTCATTTTAAATCTTAATTTAAAATGGGATTTAGATGAAATTTAAAAGCAAATTGTTTTTAAATTACTTTGATAATGATAATTAAATAATGAATAAGATTAATGCTTAGCATTAAGTTAATTAGAACTTAATAATCTATAATTCATTAAATGATTAAGGTAATTAAGTTTTGTAATTAATTAATTTAATTAATTAATAATTTGGGTTAATTAATTAAACAATTAAGGGTATTATATAATTAATTAAAGGATTAGTAAGTTAATTAAGATTGATTAAATTGTAATTAAGAAATCATTATTTAGATAAGATTTTAATTTAATTAATGATTTGAATTTATTAAAAAAGTAATAAAAAATTAATTAAGTATTAGAGTATCACTTGATTAATTTAATAACTAGAGATTAATTATTGGGTTTTATAGATAAATTAAATTTGTAATTAATATGGATTAATCTCAGTTAATTACTTTAGAGAAGTAATTAAAGTTTTGTTATGGTTAATGAAGGTCATTAACTTAGGATTATTTAATACTTAATTAATGTAATTAATTTTAATGATTAATTGGATTAATTAATTTAAAGATAATCATTTGAATTGTTTAAGTGTAATTACTTAATGAAGTAATTAAGAAAATTAATTACTAATTGTAATTAATTAAGTTATTTTGATTAGTTAAGTTAATTAATTAAGTTTAATTTTTAAAGTGATCACTGGTTAATTTGAGAAGTAATTACCCAATGTAATAAATAGTGAATAATTACTTAGTGAAGCAATTAAGAAGATAAATTACTTGATGTAATTAAATTGAAGGATAATTGGGCAATGAAGGAGTTTTGGAAATGAATTACTTTGTGTAATTAATATGTAATTAGTATGCAGAATAATTACTTAAAGGAATTAATTAATACTTAATTACTTAGTGTAATTAATTTAGGATTTGTTAATTGAGTTATTTGAAATATGTAATTAATTACTTAATGTGATTAATCAAGAGTGATTAATCAATATGGATAATTAATAATTAATTTAAATAGGGTAACTATTAATAGATATAATTAAGGATCATTAATTTATATAATTAATGATGTAATTAAGGATGGATTAATTAACAACAATTAATCAATGAAGGAATTAATTAATGTAATTAATTAAGGATTAATGTAATTAATTATAATTAATTAATTAATGAAGTAATTACAGGTTAAGTACTGAATTTGGTTTGGAATAATTAATTTGTGAAATTAATAAAAGATTATTACTTGAATGTAATTAAAGGATAATCATCGATGATTAATTAGGGTAATTTGTTGAGGGTAATTAATTGGTTGATTTGTAATTAATTAAGGGATATGTAAGCAAGATTTATATGGATGAAGTTATTAATTTAATTTATTTTAAATTAATTAGAGAAGAAGTAATTAATTTAATTCATTTTAAATTAATTATAAAATGGTGATTAATAAGTCATTGCTTATGAATGCTGTTTAATACCGATTACCCTGAATAGTTGAGATCTCAGATATGAGATAAGTGATGTTGTGTGATTTGGATGCTATGGTTGCATTTGAGTTGATAATATGAATTATCTGTTTGGGATGATAATTTGGATTATCTGTTGTGATGATAATGTTGATTATTTATTATGATGTTATGAATTATCTATCTATGTGTATATAGATAATATTGAATTGAATTGTTTTAAACATTTAAAACAACTTGGACCTAAAGGATGGCGATTTGGATTTCGATGAGACCGGGATCGGGTTTCCATATTTGGATATCCGAAAACCACATAGATCCACATTAATGATAGGTCGTGAATCTCAAGTGAAGATGAAGATTCAGAGTGCAAGGGTTATCGTCGTTAACTCTATGGGTGATTCCAAAATGAGTGTAACGAGATAATGCATTCGGTTTCGTTCGAACCCGGAACGAACTTGTATGGATTGAATGCTTTCAGAACATCGTCAGGTAGACGATGAGCATTCTAAGAGATGTGTTCTCTAAAGGTAATCGTAGCCTCAAGCCTCATCAATCGGGAATGGCTAAAACATGGGAGGTGCAGCAAGGTTAAGTGGGTCATGCCCAAGTAGGACGAGATTTTCCCCTGTCTAGAGGTCCCTTTTTTTTGGCTGTGTGGGGCGGTTGATTGCAACAACTATCGGGGTTGTCTTGTTCGGGACTGTTCAGTAAGGAATGGTTCCGGCCTTGTGTTGTAGGGGATTGGGAGTGATCCTCGGTACGGTGATCTAGGCCACGTACTGTGACGGGCGGTACCCCAGTAGCCCTGCCATTGTATGGAATCCAAAATCCAATAAGTGCCAACGGTTTTGATTGTATTACCCACTTTTGTGGCTAGTAGCTGGAATTTAATGAATGTAACAATTTCGGCTATTTCTTATTTATTTGAAAACCCTAGACACTATTATAATATCATCGAATTTCCTATCAAATGTTTTGGTTAGCATAAGGTAAAAACTTTTCCATGTTTATGTGTGGGAAGTCTTACGTGATACCTTTCTTTCAAAGGTTTTTGTTTTAATTTAAGCAACCTTAACCTGTTACTCACACCAGACCCATGTCTGACCCGGAGTTTATCTTTTGTTTTCTTAAACTCTTGGGTACTCAAATTTTTACGAGTAGCCAAGGGATTCAGGTTGGCTTGACTAATATTGGAGGAGCAATGGAGCAGGAGGCTTCTGCGTTAGATATATAGATTCCGCTGTGTGTTCTCCGTGTTGTGTTGGTATTAAGATGTAAATACTAGACAGGTGTTTATAACTGTCTAGTATGTGTTGTATATGCTGTGTAACTCTGATTTGTGTTGTATATTATGTAATACTTATGTTATTAATATAATTTATTCGTTCCGCTGTTGAGATTCTAGTGTGGTTTCTTCTTTCTCTTCTTTCTTTTCTCTTTTCTATCACTTTCTTTATTAAAGATGATATGACTTTTTGTGGAGAAAAAGTTGGGTCGTCACAGTTGGTATCAGAGCGTTAGGTTGAGTGAATACCTAGGCTCTGGAGTGGTGTCTATCTTGAGAGAGTGTATTTGTAATTTTTAATATATTTATTTATTTCTACCTATCTATTGGGTAACATGTTCGGGTTTTCCAATATGAGGTATAAAGGTAGATAAGGTAGTGGTGTGTATAACGCGACTACCATTGGTTGGAGTTTGTATGTGTGAGGTTAGAAGTGTATCTATCGAGACTGTAGACCTAATACCGTCTCGAGTGAGCTTCGCAGTGGTGTAAGGACTTCATTGATCTATGAAGGTAACCTGTTAAGGTTTAGAGTTCATCTTTGAAGTTGGATGAGTAGAGTTTGGATCTGTTGGCTGAGCAGAAGCGAGTTTAAGGAAGTAGGTCTGCTTCGGTGTTGTGGCTGAGTTCAGCAGGGTGTTTCTGTTTGGTCTGAAGTCCGAGTTTCTCGAAAAGCTTTGGATTGGGAATTCTTTGGCATTGGTGTCAGCAGTGCAGCTCGGAGTGTTCTGTGTGTCGGCAGAGTTGTCTGGCTTAGCAATGTCTGAGGATGGAGTTCAGAAGCAGTTGAGTGAATCCATTTCTTCGATGGATTGGCAAGGCCAGCATAAGCTGTTCTGATTAGTAAAGAGAGAATAGTTCTCTTTGGATTTTGGTTTGGATGGATCGCAAAAGTGACTTGCGATAATTGAATATTCTCTTGGATTGTTGGAGATTTTTCTGGATGATTTCAGGGAAGTAAGAGGTTGTCCGTATCTAGGGATTTAGTTTTCTTATCGAGCAGGATTCCAAGAGTGGTACCCGTGGTTCAACTAGTTGAAGGTTGGTTCCTTGAGATGGAGTTTGTTGAAGCAACTTAGGATTTGAGGAACTTTTGAATTTTCTCTTGGTTATCAGAGATCTTCTTGGTTATGTTGTCCAGATGTGCTTGTGTTCTTCATCAGCATTCTTTTCTACTCCAGATCAGAGTTGTGCAGCGGAAGCAGTTAGGGAGCGCATCTGCTTTTATTTTTCGGATAGGAGAAGTTTGTTTTCTTCTGATGGTTGTGAGTGGAGTTTGTTCTTGATCTTGGTTGATCTTGGAAGATCATTCTGGTGGATTGGGTTTGGTCCAGTTTGTTTCTTGAGACATCAGCGAGGATTGAGCTGATCAGGTAGGAAGTAGGCAGCCCGAGATTGTCCAAAGGATTTTGTGGATCTGAAGTCGGAAATCTGATTTTGGATAAGTTTCTCCGGTTTTAAGAGCTATAAATTTTGGTAAGATTAGAAAGCTAGCTCCGAGATGTTTTGGATTTCTTCTGTGTTCTGTTATGGATAAGTGTTTGGTTTTCTGGATTGAATTGCCAGTTTGGACAACTGGAATTCGATGTGTTTCACGTATCTCTGAAGGAGTACGTGTATGATCTATTTCTGGTTTTGGAATCAGCTGTTCTGGGAGATTTGGTTATTGAGTCAGACTTGTCTGTAGTCTGATATCTTGTTCAGTTGTAGATTTGGATGAGTAGGAGCTCTGTAGCTTAGTAATGTTAATTGTTTGGGTTCTATAGAGCGAGTATCGTGGTGGTTACTTGGGAAACTCGAGGATACTCTATCTAGAATTTTGTCTGGATAGTTAATTTTGTTTGATTGGGTGAATAGATTACTATGGTTGTTAGCAAATGTTTGATATATGCTTGTGTTTTGAAATTAAAAATCTTGGATAGATTATTAAATTACCTTTGTTTTAAATTTCTGGGATGAAATTCTTTTAAGGGGGAAGGAATGTGATATCCCGGAATTTTTGACAATATCAATTCAATAATCTTTATATAAAATTAAATTGATTTGATAATATTGATTAATAAAATATGAATTGGTTTAATAATCTGATTAAATAAATATTTAGTTAGTGATTTTATGTTTTAAAAAGCTAAATAAATGTTTTTAATTATAATATATATATATATATGTGTATATATTATAGATAATCTTTGTTTTGGAATTTAATAAATAAATAAAGTTTTGTTTTTAAATTCTAATAATACATTTAGTAATTGAGAAATTATGTTTTAAATTAATATTAAGCTTTTAAAAATCTATTTAATTAATAACTATAAGATTTATAAATACTTAAACTAAATGTTAAATTGTTTAAAATTATATCTTAGCTTAATTTTTAAATTTAAATAAAAAGTTTATTTTATTTCTTTTTAAATATTATTTAATAAATATGATTTGGAAATTTTGTATATAAATTTAAAATATAATGTAAAATATGGTTTTAATTCATTTAATAATAAAAGTGATTTATAATCTCTTTTATAAATCATTTAAAATTTGTTAAATTGTTATTTTCAAGCCATATTTATAATGTATTATTTTTCCCTAAATATAAAAAGAATTAAAATAAGAAAATAGAATTTTCATTTTAAATTGAATAAGTTGATTTTAATTTGGATTTCAAAAGTTTAATTTGAATTTGGAATTTAATTTTGAAACTCAAAATAATATATTCTTAAATATATTTGAATAAGTTTTAATTTATAATTTGTTTTATTTACATTTTTCTTTAAATAAGAAATTCATATATATTTATATAAGTATAAAATAAGTTAAGCAAAATCCTTTATTAACATTTATTTATATAACTAATTTAAATAAACAAGACATGTTAACTTATGAATATAATCAAGCTACATGTGTTTATTAAAGAATAAAGGATCATGACAAGTGTCATTGTATTTTTTTTATCTTTTTCTTTATTTTGATTAAAATAATTTCAGCCCTTAAACATTTTCATTTTCCCTTCATTCTCTTTTCGAAACCAAAAGCTAAGTGAATCAAAGAAGAAAAAATCTGAACTCAAAATCCCCTCAAAAGCAAATCTGGAAATTTCACTCCTCAAATTTATAATTGCAAACCAAAAACCTATAACAAGATTTTCAAATCTACATTTCTTTGCAAACCTGAAATAAATTCCTACATAAATCAGATGTTTGCATTTTTTTCAAAAACCCAAAATATCAAAGCCTGCATGCAACTGCATTTCATCTCTGGAAAATCACCAGCATGCATATAGTTTTGGTCAGAGTTTCAAATGCAAGCAACCTGGAATCTACTTTGATAATCAAAGGGCCTGCATGCATGAAGTTTTTAAACAAAGAAGCATACCAATTTAAAAATCAAACCTTTCAAAATAAAGAGGCTCTGTTTTCTAATCAAACAGGTGAGTAACATTTTTGAAAATTAATTAAGTTAAATTATGGTTGCCTAAATTTAATATGATCCTAGTTGTTTGATTTCCTCTGGAAGCAAGATTTCTTGTGTTGAATATTTACAAGTATATTTGTGGATGAATGATATGTGTATGTTTGCTGTAATCTGCAATCACTCTGTTCCCAGATTCAAGTCTATTTTTTTTATTTATTTAGTTCCTTATCACTTGATTCTAATCACCGTTATGAATTGAGTTGCAAACAAAAATTGTTTGTGTGATCATATGTTTAAACTTTAAATTTTAATTAAGTTAAAATAAATGTAAACTTTCTCTGGAAAACAAAATAATCAGGAAAACATGAATTTGTTTAAAACTTAAATTCCTTGATTCATTAAATTAAGATTGTGATCTGAAACCTTAAAAGAAAACATGATTTTTAAATCAGAAATCATAATTTTTAGTTTGGGATTTGGGAAGCAGTTCTGTGATGAACTAAAAAGAGGAATTCGAGAAAATCTGGTGATATAGTTGTTAGGGAATGCCAGGGTATCCTATGGTGGTAGATGTATGATCAGAGCATCGGGAAAAATTATTGAATGGATGTAAAGAGGATCGTGGCGGCGGCGGTGATCAAAATAAATCTGTAACCCTAGTTTATGAGCAAGTTAGGAAATTGGTTCGATTCTGTCTCAATGTTTGAGCGAGTGTTAAGCAGCTTTGGGAAATGGTAGCTGGGTCCATGGCGAGGATGTGGCCGGAGTTTCAACTTCTACGGTGGTCGGAGGACGGAGATTTGGTCGTTGACAGGTTTTGGGGTTTTGAGGAGTTCAGTGTTCCAGGTTTGGGTGTGGTGTCTGGATTTTGATTTTGGGTGAATGGAGATGTTCTGATGATCGTGATGTTGCGTGAGGTTGTTTCCTGATGTGTTGATGCTGTAGGAGTTGACCGGTGATGGTCAGAGCCACCGTGGATGTGCACGGTGCTCTTTGCTTTCCTGATGATCTGGGCATAATGAGTGGGGTGTTGTACTCGAGTAAGTGCTCGGGTCATTTTAGTATTTTCTCGAAGTTGAAGGGAGATTGACTCGAGTAAAATTTTCATAGGCTCGAGTAGTTTTTTTTTAGTTTCAGGTTTTTCTGAAACCTGACAGTATGCAGTTTTTTTTAAATTTCAACTAAATTTAAATAAAAGAAACAAAGCAAGATTTAAAACAAAAATTGAAACAAGTTTAAAATATGAATTCAAAATGAATTTGAATTCTTGTTTTCAAAATAAATAAATTTTATAAATATATGGAATGTTTAACAACTAGAAATTGGTACAGTATTTTATAAAGTAAATAAGTTGAATGTTAAAGTATTTTATAAATCTAGAAAATGAGATTTAAAACAAGATTATAAATTTTTAGTTTAAAATCTGAATTGTAAACCTGAATTCAAATTTGAATTTGAAATCTTAGGATTTGAAAAGAAAATAAGTTTATAAATTCTAATGTTATAATTAAGTTTGGATATTATAGTATTTTATAACATGTTTTTAAAATCCGGAATATAGGATTTAAAGCAGGATTTTAAATTTAAGTTTTTGAATCTGAATTCAATGCATGATTTGAATTCTATTTTGAAATTAAATAAGTTTTTGAATTTAAATGTTTCAAAACCACTTGAAATATTTAAAGTATATTTTAAATTTATTTAAATAGAATATGGGTTAAACTATTTTTAAACTTACCTTAGGAGGTAAGTTATTCTTTAAAAATGAAATTAAAAGGTATTAAATACTTAAACCTTGTTTAAGTAAAAATTTGATTCATTTTAAATCTTAATTTAAAATGGGATTTAGATGAAATTTAAAAGCAAATTGTTTTTAAATTACTTTGATAATGATAATTAAATAATGAATAAAATTAATGCTTATTATTAATGTCCGCTCCTGTCCTTCCCCATGCCTCACCCGTACCTTCCCTCTCGTCCACAGCCTTACCTCCCTGCCATTCTGTACCTTCGACCCCCTCTAAACTTACCATCAATCCTATCTCCTCTGAGACTACCTTGATAGCATATCCTGTCAACACCCTTTCGTCCTCTAACTCCACCCTACTAGCTCCTACCCTTCCAGTTCCACCCCCTCTTCTTCTCCCTGACCCCCAACCATCTAGGCCTCCAGATGATGTTGCTATGCCGCTGACCACTGCCTAACCAACCCAATGTCTAGTTGAACGCAAATGGACTTCTCTGTTTAAGCATAAACCAAGAAATGCTGGGAAGTACATTCCCGTTGATCTAGCCCCTGTGTATGAAGAAGACATGCTAGTGCCACCGCAGAGTGTTCTTGATGTCGGTGCTGAGAATTGGACAGATACACTGGTTGGCTTCTTCTTGGATAAGCCGCTTTCATATACTGCTGTGATACAAAAGCTCAAAATCATATGGAAGCTTAAAGGCACAGTAAAAGTCAAATCGGATGGTATTGTGTTCCTTTTCAACTTCACTTGTGATGAAGATAGATGTAAAGTTCTTCAAAATGACCCAATAATTATGAACAATAAGATGTTCATAATTAAACCGTATGATGTGGAAGTCAGTAATATTACAGGCTCTGTTACCTCTGTTCCAGATTGGGTACATCTCTATAATCTCCCACTGTTTGCATGGTCGCCATTAGGAATCAACTGGTTGTGTAGTCATTTGGGTAGATTACTATGTATGGATGAAGTTACTGAGCTACAAAATAGGTTAAGTTTTGCCAAATGTCTTATAGAAGTGAAACCAGACAAGGAGTTAGTTAATGAATTTAAAGTTAAATTGGTGGGAGGTGGCTTTCAGAAAATATATGTTGAGTATCAATGGAGGCCAGATGTGTGTGTAATATGCAAGAAATTTGGACATACAACTGAATACTGTGACTATAAGAATATGAGTGGAAATGTCAAAGAAAATGATACTCAAAAGAATGGAAATATAGGAAACAAAAAAGACACTTCAGGGAGTGTTGTGCATGTTACAAAAAAAGTTAAACCCTTTCAGATGCAAATCTCGAGGAAATGGCAACGTGTCAATAAAAAGAAAACGTTTTCAGCTGCGTATGAAACGAACAAAGAACACAAAGTGGGAAGCACAGAAGAAGTAGATTATGATAAAGATGAAGGAAAGCATGAAGATGAAAAAAATGATGAGGAGAGTGTCAGACTTGAGCAAGGAAAAGGGCGAAGTGAAAAGCATAAAGTAACCAGTGAAGACTTAATACATACTGAAGAAGCCGACAACCAAGTAAATAATGAACATGCTAGCAAAGATACAAATGGAACTGATAAATCAATTGTTAAGGACACAACAGAAAAACTTCTGCTATCAAATAAGTATGAAGCTTTACTGGGGATGGAAGATGATGATTTCATAGACAAGACACAAGATGCAAGAAAAAGTGATAGTAGAAAAAGTAGTGGCACTCAGGGAGTTAATAGGGCATCTGTATTAAACATTGATGAAAATAATATAAGGCAAAAGGAACAGGGGAACAGTACAATGATCCAAGAAGAAACAATCCACACAGCACAAAGGCAGCAATCAGAAGACACTTCTATAGGCATAACAACAATCAGTGTAGGAAGAAACGAAAGTGAAACAGTATGTGAAACTGTGAGTGATAAAGAAATGAGTCCTGGTGGTGGTAAAATCAACAAGAGTAAAAGCAGAAATTTTAAAATCAAAAATGTTGCTGTGACAAGTACAGACATGCACAGGGATGAAAAAGAATGTACAGCAATATCATCAAATCCCCCTTATAAAGTAAGTCCACTAATTGCTTCTCATCCAAACATATACTCCAACATTAAACCACCGTTAGCTCATAAACCACCTCCCAATGCTTCTCCTTCCTCAACCCCATCCAATCAACAATCCACAACTCCCTTCCTTGCTCAAATCCAAATATCAACTACCCCAATGCCCAATGGTACAGAGAACAATGAAATCACCCCCTATCAGCAATGATTCCAAACTACTTGTCTTCTACGCAGGCAGTAACAAGGAAAATGAAGATTGAGCTTCTTAATGCTAGAGTTCTCCAATGATGACACGCATTGGAGCATGGAATATTAGGGGGGCTCACCATGTCATTAAACAAGACCAGTGTAAACAACTAATCTCCCCTCACCAATTATCAGTGTTGGCAATTCTTGAGACTAAACTGAACCTTACATTAACCATTAAGGCAGCTGATTATATAAACTCGAGTTGGAAGCTTATTCACAATCTCAACGAATCACCCTATGGCAGAATTATGATAATTTACAATCCCCAACATGTTAACATTACCCCCATCCTCTCCACCTCCCAACTAATTCACTGTCATGCTATAGATATCTCTAATCAAAACTCATTCTACATCTTCTTTATATATGCGTACAACTCTACTGCTGCTAGAGCTCCCTTACTTTCGGTCATTCCTTCCCTGAGACAGACCTCCCATCCCTGGATTATATTTGGTGACTTTAACTGCTGTCAATCTCTCTCTGATAGAGTGGGAGGAAATCCGTTGTCCATTAACGAAATTCTTCCTCTCAACAATGCGATAAACGATGCTAATCTTGTTAATATCAAATCTGTTGGTATGCAATATACTTGGAATAATAAAAGAAAGCATGGTAGCAGGACCTTCTCTAGGATTGATCACTCCTTCTCCAACCAAGCTGCTCTAACAAAATGGCCCCTCCTCTTCAACCATCTCCCCCCCTCTCCTTTCTGACCACTCCCCTCAAATCATACAACTTCGTGGAGTGGACGAGAGAGGAAAAGCAAATTTTAAATTTTTTAATTCTTGGTCTAATGAAAATGACTTTAAACCTACAATTTTATCTGCTTGGAGTATTATTAAGTATGGTAATCCTCTTTATGTCTTGCAGGAAAAAATTAGAGTGACTAAAGATTCTCTGAAAATATGGGCTTTTAACAAATATGGCAAAGGGGATAAAATGAGCACAAATATTATGAAAAAACTGGTTGAGGTTCAGAAGTCTATGATGGAAAATGTTCATGATGCTAGTCTTTCTTCTATCGAAGCTTCTCTGTCTCAACAGTACCATGATGCCCTAACTCAAGAAAGTGACATGATTCGTCAAAAGTCGAGAATTAAATGGTGGGATAAAGGTGACAAGAACAGTGCTTACTTTCATGACAGTCTCAAGAACAAACACAGGAAAGAGAATATTGCTACCATCTTTGATATGCAAGATGATCTTCAAAATACTGCTGGTAGTGTCAATGAAGCATTTGAGCTATACTTCAAATCCATATATTCCAACACTAACAATTTCATTTCTTCTATTGATGACATCCCTCTGGACATCATGCCTAGGCTGGATGACGAAAACTACAACCTGCTTTGTACTGAAGTAACCCATGAAGAAATTGAAAAGGCAATGTTTTCCCTTAATACTAACTCATGCGGTGGCCCAGATGGTTTGAATGCTCACTTTTACATTAAATGCTAGTCCATTGTGTCTAGAGACGTATGCAAAGCCATTTCTCATTTCTTCAAAAAGAGTAAGCTCTATAGGTCTTTCAACTACACTAACATAGCATTAGTTCCTAAGCTCAAGAATGCACATCATGTTCAGCACTATCGGCCCATATCCTGTTGCAACACCATATATAAATGTATATCCAAGGTTATTGCTACTCGGTTGAAGAAAGTCCTCCCATCTCTTGTTTCCACTAATCAGGCAGCGTTTCTGCCAGGAAGGAATATACTTGATCACATACTTCTTGCGCACGAAATAATTAAAGGATATCAAAGAAGTAATTCCCCCCCCCCCCCCGAAAGCTATGATGAAGCTTGGTAGAATGGAAGCATTTGATATGTTACAGTGGGACAGTATAGTTCGCATCATGGGGTATATGAATTTTCCTCCTCACTTCATAGCTTGGATTTACGAATGCATCTCTACTCTAACTTATTCTATCATTGTCAACAGTTCGCCCACTGGATTTTTCAACAGTAAACAAGGAATATGGCAGGGCGACCCCATGTCAGCTTACATCTTCATACTTGTTATGGAATTGCTCACGAGAATGATAAACAAATCTGTTCAACATGGGAAACTTAAACTACATCCAGCATGTAAAGACCTACAAATCACTGCGTTAATGTTTGCATATGATTTAATAATGTTTTGCTCTCCTGACATTGTCACTATAGAGAACATAATGCTAACCCTTGAGCATTTTTATACTATGACGGGGTTAAAGATCAACGTTCAAAAATCTGAAATTATTCTTGCTGGTGTTAGCACAGCACATGCTGATCAGATAACTCAGATAACTGGATTAACCAGAAACCAATGCACGGTTTCCTACCTGGGACTTCCTCTGACTACATCCAGAATCACTACTAACCAGTGTCTACCTATGTATGAGAAAATCACTGCTAGATTGAATTGTTGGACCACTAGGAAGCTGAGTCAAGCTGGTAGATTAACTTTAATTAAGTCAGTAACCTTTGCAATGCAAGTGTATTGGGCCAGATCCTTTGTTCTCCCATTAAAGATAATTAATATGATTAGGGGTGCAATGATGAAGTTCTTGTGGAGTGGCAGAACGATGGGAAGATTTATTGCTCCTACTAAGTTTATAACTGTTGAGAAACCGATGAACAAGGGAGGCCTGGGTCTAATAAATCTTAAACAGTGGAATAAGGCTGCCTTTGCTAGACATGTTGACACATTGTTTAACTGCCCTGATAGTCTCTGGGCAGAGTGGTCAAAAAGTAATGTTATGAAGCACAAGAGGTTGTGGAATATGACTATTCAGCAGAACATGAGCTGGACATGGCGGTGTATTCACATGACTAAAGAACTCTTTCTACCACTGATTCAGATGAATACCAGTCATGCGAATGCAGTTAATTTCTGGGATGACCCTTGGCTTGAACAAGGATTAATTCTAAGAAGACAGCTCACTTACAGTGAAATACAACAAACTGGAGTCCACTCTCACACGCATGTCAGAGATTGCTTGACAACTACCAGAGGATGAGCACTTTCTCTTCGAACCAAAGAGTGCAAAGACTTTGGGACAAAATTAAGGTTTTTACTCCTCTGCCTACTTCTGCTAATAAAATTGTTTGGGGTCAGAAGAGAGGAAAGTTTAAAACTGGTGTGGCATATGAGTTCTTAATGCAAAACAATGTGAGCCAGAATTGGAGATGGTGGAAGAGAGCATGGAATAAAGATAGTAGCTATAGACAGAACTTTTCTTTGTGGAAGGTTCTGAATAGAGCAATATTAACTAAAACTAAGCTTGTTAGTATTGGCATGAACGTGAATATTCTCTGCTCTTTCTGCTGTGATCTTCCAGAAACTATCGAGCATATATTCTTCGAATGTTCTGTCACGAAGCAGCTGTGGTCTGAAGTTATGGCGAAATTACACAGTAGTTGTCCCTTGCATGTGAATCAGGGTGAATGGGAGAGAATATATGCAGAGACAGGTAACAAACATGAAGGGAAAAGGATATTTGGTGTTGCGCTGAAGAGTTTTATAACAGCGGTGTGGAAAGAACGAAACTGTAGAGTTTTTGATGCTGTTAACGCAAAAACTGCTGCTTCTTTTAAGTTGTGGATTATGCACGAAATAGAGTCTTCATTGACGATGCTATACGCCTTTGATCCTAGAATAAGTGTGCCATCCTTTTTGTAACTGTCTGTGTTTTTTTGTTTTCTTTTTTTTTCTTTTTCTTTTCCTTTTCGTATTTTTTCCTTGTGCTTGTAGCACCGTGTTATCTCAGTTTTCTATGAGCTTCTGCCCTTTGTTGTTGTACTGTGTAGTTCTCAACGGTGTTGCAATAAAATGGTCGGGGACCATCCAACCCCGTCGGCCTTGCCAAAAAAAAGAAATTAATAATTTAAAATTCATTAAATGATTAAGGTAATTAAGTTTTGTAATTAATTAATTTAATTAACTAATAATTTGGGTTAATTAATTAAACAATTAAGGGTTTTATTTAATTAATTAAAGGATTAGTAAGTTAATTAAGATTGATTAAATTGTAATTAAGAAATCATTATTTAGATAAGATTTTAATTTAATTAATGATTTGAATTTATTAAACAAGTAATAAAAAATTAATTAAGTTTTAGATTATCACTTGATTAATTTAATAAGTAGAGATTAATTAATGAGTTTTATAGATAAATTAAATTTGTAACTAATATTGATTAATCTCAGTTAATTACTTTAGAGAAGTAATTAAAGTTTTGTTATTGGTTAATGAAGGTCATTAACTTAGGGTTATTTAATAATTAATTAATGTAATTAATTTTAATGATTAATTGGATTAATTAATTTAAAGATAATCATTTGAATTGTTTAAGTGTAATTACTTAATGAAGTAATTAAGAAAATTAATTACTAATTGTAATTAATTAAGTTATTTTGATTAGTTAAGTTAATTAATTAAGTTTAATTAATTTAAAGTAATCACTCGTTAATTTGAGAAGTAATTACCCAATGTAATAAATAGTGAATAATTACTTAGTGAAGTAATTAAGAAGATAAATTACTTGATGTAATTAAATTGAAGGATAATTGGGTAATGAAGAGTTTTGGAAATGGATTACTGTGTAATTAATATGTAATTAGTATGCAGAATAATTACTTAAAGGAAGTAATTAACACTTAATTACTTAGTGTAATTAATTTAGGATTTGTTAATTGAGTTATTTGAAAGATGTAATTAATTAAATGTAAGTAATTACTTAATGTGATTAATCAAGAGTGATAAATCAATATGGATAATTGATAATTAATTTAAATAGGGTAATTATTAATAGATATAATTAGGGATCATTAATTTATATAATTAATGATGCAATTAAGGATGGATTAATTAAGAACAATTAATCAATGAAGGAATTAATAAATGTACTTAATTAAGGATTAATGTAATTAGTTATAATTAATTAATTAATGAAGTAATTGCAGGTTAATTGCTGAATTTGGTTTGGAATAATTAATTTGTGAAATTAATAAAAGATTAATTACTTGAATGTAATTAAAGGATAATTAATCAAGGATGATTAATTAGGGTAATTTGTTGAGGGTAATTAATTGATTGATTTGTAATTAATTAAGGGATATGTAAGCAAGATTTATATGGATGAAGTAATTAATTTAATTTATTTTAAATTAATTAGAGAAGAAGTAATTAATTTAATTCATTTTAAATTAATTATAAAATGGTAATCAATAAGTCATTGCTTATGAATGCTGTTTACGACTGATTACCCTGAATAGTTGAGATCTCAGATATGAGATAAGTGATGTTGTGTGATTTGGATGCTATGGTTGAATTTGAGTTGATAGTATGAATTATTTGTTTGGGATGATAATATGGATTATCTGTTGTGATGGTAATGTTGATTATCTATTATGATGTTGTGAATTATCTATCTGTGTGTATATAGATAATATTGAATTGAATTATTTTAAACATTTAAAACAACTTGGACCTAAAAGGTGGCAATTTGGATTTCGATGAGACCGGGATCGGGTTTCCAAATTTGGATATCCGAAAACCACATCAATCCACATTAACGATAGATCGTGAATCTCAAGCGAAAATGAAGATTCAGAGTGCAAGGGTTATCATCGTTAACTTTGAGGGTGATTCCAAAATGAGTGTAACAAGATAATGCCTTCGGTTTCATTCGAACCCGGAACGAACTTGTATGGATTGAATTCTTTCGGAACATCGTCAGGTGGACGATGAGCACTCTAAGTGATGTGTTCTCTAAAGATAATTGTAGCCTCAAGCCTCATCAACCGCGAATGGCTAAAACATGGGAGGTGCAGCAAGGTTAAGTGGGTCATGCCCAAGTAGGATGAGATTTCCCCCTGTTTAGAGGTCCCTTTTTTCGGTTGTGTGGGGCGGTTGATTGCAACCACTACCGGGGTTGTCTTATTCGGGACTGTTCAGTAAGGAATGGTTCCGGCCTTGTGTTGCTGGGATTGGGAGTGATCCTCGGTACGGTGATCTAGGTCACGTACTGTGACGGGCGGTACCCCAGTAGCCCTGCCATTGTATGAAATCTAAAATCCAATAAGTGTCAACGGTTTTGATTGTATTACCCACTTTTGTGGCTAGTAGCTGGAATTTAATGAATGTAACAATTTCGGCTATTTCTTATTTATTTGAAAACCCTAGACACTATTATAATATCATCGAATTTCCTATCAAATGTTTTGGTTAGCGTAAGGTAAAAACTTTTCCATGTTTATGTGTGGGAAGTCTTACGTGATACCTTTCTTTCAAAGGTTTTTTTTAACTTAAGCCACCTTAACTTGTAACTCACACCAGAACCATTTCTGACCCAGAGTTTATCTTTTGTTTTCTTAAACTCTTGGGTACTCAAATTTTTACGAGTAGCCAAGGGATTCAGGTTGGCTTTGACGAATATTGGAGGAGCAATGGAGCAGGAGACTTCTGCGTTAGATATATAGATTCTGCTGTGTGTTCTCTGTGTTGTGTTTGTATTAAGATGTAAATACTAGACGGGTGTTTATAACTGACTAGTATGTGTTGTATATGCCGTGTAACTCTGATTTGTGTTGTATATTATGTAATACTTATGTTATTAATATAATTTAGTCGTTCCGCTGTTGAGATTCTAGTGTTGTTTCTTCGTTCTCTTCTTTCTTTTCTCTTTTCTATCCCTTTCTTTCTTAAAGATGATACGAATTTTTGTGGAGAAAAAGTTAGGTCGTCACAAATATATTGAGCCACGTTGACAAGAATCATATAGTGAATTTCAATTATTGAAATTAATGTATTGGATTAACCATTCATTGTGCTCAAGTTATTGCAGATTTTACTTAATAAATTATTGCTTAGTATGACTTTACATCGGTATATGTGTGTTGAAACATAAAATTCTAAATAATAACTTAGAGTAAACTATTTACGCATAATAACCAAAATGTCTCGAAGTCAGTGGGAGCTATACTGAATTTATGGTTTTTTGGATGCGATCCAAGAAATGGTCAAAGGTATCATTTTAAAAGCATCAAAATTGAACAAATGTTTTGTTAGAAATATCAAATAGTTTAATTGTTAGTCAAAATGCAGAGGAAGCATGTGCTTATAAGAAAGAAAATTAAAAAGTACATATATGTTTCCAAATCATAAGTAAACAATACATCACTGATCGTTAATGATATGCTTATGTTAAGATTAACTTTAGTTGTATTAATACTCGATGTTGGATTTGCAAATTATACCTTTTATAGTAAATATAAAAGATATTATGAGTGTCCAAAAACGATATGCAATGAGGCCTTACTAAAATGTTAAATATGGAATTTGTAAGGTAGATTCCTTGTGCATTGGTAGTAGGAATTATCATAAATGCCATGATGTATACGAAACCATGATTTTTGTATGTATTTGATACACGAAGCAAATAAATATAAAATCCAAATTGATATCACTAAATGGTTGTTTTTAGGTATTCTCGTGTATTTATGAAATGCTAGAGAATTGTTTACAAAAACAACAAACTCCTTATGAAGGAGTGTTCAGGCTCAAACTTTCATAAGTGATATTGTGTATAATATGTCAATAATAAATTCAAGTTAATAAACTTTAAGTTGAAAATGTCCCAAATGAAATACTATGGCAGATTCAATAAAAAAAGCCAAGTACATCACCTTAAGTAGCGCCACAATAAACCCAATGTATATAAATATAAATGCATAAATTTATGACTGAGCTAAGGATGATTCCAAATGTTGAGAATCACATAGCATTGTTATATCATAAAAATGCCATATTATAGTTCGTAACAGAACTTAGAGCTTATTGGAGGTCGAGAGACATGCTCCAAATTATTCTACATGATAAATATAATTTATCAACGTCGGAGAGAGTTGATTGATAGAGTACTTAATTACCATAATAGTATACCCATTCACTAAGGGACTAACCCAATTGATTTTGAGGAAATCGATTAGAGAAGTTGGAATAAGATTCCATAATTGACCACATGTGCAAGTGGGAGACCGATAGAGTTAGGGGTATGCCCTATGGGCAATTATGTAATTTGCTACATATATTTAACTCGATAATCAATCTTGTACAAAATAAAAAGTGTTTTCTTTCTATTACATACTTGATATAACGTGTTATATCAATTAATTAATTTAATTAAAAGTATATCTAATAGAAAATCCATAAATGGTGTGCTTGTGATAATAACTGCAAATAGTTGTAGTCGTGGGTGTAGGTGTTCCTAGCCAAGATGCATCTAGACCAGATATCGGTGTATCCATTGAGACTAGAGTACATAACACTCTCCAAATATTGGGTAGTATATTACTCATGGTTGGTGGAGGTCACCAAGGGGTTACGCACTAATAGTTATCGGATAACTATGTAATGACTCACTTGATTGTTTTCTGTTGCTTAATATAACTAATGTCAAATAGAAAATATTGATGTGACTAATTTATACAATTCTCCTGACTTGAGAATATTATCTATTTTCAATATGAAAGATCCACTTTGATTGTAGTCAAATCATGGCATGGTGTTCATCGAGTGACTATAGTTAGGTCAAGTTGAAGTATTGGAATTGGAGCACTTTTAAGAGATGATTCGCCTCCTTAGTTATATGGGTCAGTATCATGGTCAACTCAAATCAACTCAAAGTCGCTGTCTCTGGCCAAAGCATTTCAGTTAATAATAATTGTTATTATTAGAACAAGGACTTTGTGTTTGAACTACAGAGTTGAGCGTGGATGATATTGGAATCTTGACCATTACCAAATTCCATAATTCCAAAGTGATATAGTTTTGATGAAGAGAATTGGTGTAAATAAAAGTCACACCCAAAGATAAATTGGTTTTACCGAAACCAAGAAGCGATAAATTTGGCCAAATATCACACCACCTACTAAGTGACCTATGAATATTAATATTTGAATTGTTCATTATGAATTGCTGACCAAATTTACACTTAACAAGTCACACAACCGAAATGATGAATTCTCCATTGACCAAACGATTTAAATTAATTTATACAAATTAATTAAATTAATTAATATTTATGAAACATTAATTATAAATATGATTATGATTTGATGAATAAATATTATTAAATATGTTTATAATAGTTATAAATATATCAATCGATATATGACATCGATAAGCGATTAAATTATATTTAGTTGCATAATATTTTGTTTATGCTTAAAAGAGTTTAAGGCCCCTTTTGGAGCTAATAATTTTAGCAGCAACTCAAGGGCATATGCGGCTAAAATTGGGGCTAGAAGGGTTAGATAATGGATAGCTCAGATTGAAGGAGAATGAGTAAGAGATGAGATCCATACTTATCTCATTTCCTTCCACTAAATAAGCATCTCAAGCCCCACATGACAAAGATCTTTTTTAGCCTCCACTTCAAGTCTCTACTGGTCGAAATTTTACTCTCCTCTCTATCTATCTAGAGTTCAAATCAAATCAAGTTAGCCGTTATCGATGACTGATGGTCAACGGTTCAAGGACTAGCACTATGTTGAATCAAAAATAGATTCAAGCCGCATATTCATCATTTCAACGTGTACTTCAAAGCATTGGAAGTGAGGTATAATTCTAATCATAATATAATTATTTATGCTCAATTATAATGTTTTATTATATGGATATAGTGTCTGCTGATTAGTTGGGTGACGATTTTAATATGCAAATGATATTATCACCAAATTGCTTGGTTATATTTTTGTATATATTAAAAAAAGTTTTATCAAAAATATCCTAGGTCAGTGCAGCTCTGTAATAAATAAAGCGAATTTTTTATTTTATGAATTAATGTATATCATTTAAATAGATAAATAAAGTTTATAACTATAAGATCGTACCTCGGTCAAATAGCGTCACATAATTTATATGTAAAGAATTAAGGGTACGATAATTTTTGGAATCATAAAATACTTTTTAATATTATTTAAATCAATTTATTACATAAATTAATTATATCAATTCACACATATTATGAAAATTATATTTTATATTTTATAAACAGGAAAATAGGCACAGGGACAAACTTAGAAAAAAATTTAGACTGAAGGACAACAAGTTTTTTTTTAGGCTGAAGGACAATACTAGTTATAACTAGTATTTTGTACAGTATAAACTGAATATAATGCTAGATATAACTAGTATTTTTATAGTGTAAAAGTTGAATATAAGACTAATTATAACTAGCATTTGTCCTTAAGCCTAAAAATGAAGCTTGCCGTCCTGCAGCCTAATTTTTTTTCAAAGTTTTTCATTTTCCCTAATTCCCTCTTTTATAAAATAACATTATCAGCAAAGACGCTCTTGGCAAAAATAAAAGAAAAACCATTTTTTTTATTTTTAAATTAATTTAAATTAATTTAAATTTGTAACCGATAATAGAAAAATAGTTTTAATTATTTTTTTAAATTTAAAAATTTTGGAAAAATTTTCTAAAGTATAAAATATGATTTAGGATTTACTAGATATTTAAAATTAGAAATAAAGTCATGTAACAAATTTTTAGTTAATATTTTAATAATTTCTGAATGGATATCTATATAAAATATATTTTAAAAATAAAAATAAATTATATATTCACTGAGATGTGCACAAGACTTGGTCTTTCATGTTTATCAAAATATTTTTGAGCATTTTATTAACAATTTCATATACATATACTGTTATATTATGCACATATTTGTATATTTAAATAAGTAATAATAAATAAATAAAATTTGTTAATATTTTATATACATATGTACTGCTTACAGTTTTTAATATATATATATAATAAATATTTATAAATAGTTTTTTTATATTTAAATAAGTTGATTATATAATATGTATATACAATATTAATTTTTTATTCATATGATTTCGTACATACATATATATGTAAGTATGTATATATTTATAATATTTATACGTAAATTATAATATATATTTACGTACATATATTTGGACAATATATCTGCATATTGGATAGGCTAACAAGTCTGTTACGATGCAAATCTCAACTCCTATACACGAGCATATTATACTTTGCATAGATTGATATGTTACACATGCACACACATATATGTGTATATGACACACACACGCAAAGATATATATATATATATATATATATGTATATATCACAATAAAATTAAAAAAATAATTTTTTTATTTAAATGGAGTTTAAAAATATTCTAAATAAATTAGGTTCATAGGCCTAACGAAGATATAATAAGGTAATTGTTTTTAAAAATTTATCCATATCTTCCGTTGCGGGCTGGTCCAGCTCCAACACTTACATGAATGAGGCAAGACGTAACTTCTAAAAAATTTAAGAACTCCAACTTTACTATAGAAAGAGAATGGTATGCCAACTACTTGAAATGATGAACGAATGTACTTAGGGTAGATATGACGCTTCATAGATGATGACTGATTGACTGATGACTCTTGTTCAACTAAAAATATATCGTTTGTTTGATCCAAAGCATGCCTTGTTTCTATGAAAGCATACTTTGTAGGTAAGTTTTATCCGACAATTAAACCGAGTAACTTCAAAGTGAATATAAACTTCAAGACGACGACCAGTGGCGGAGCTAGCTTAGAAGTTCAGGTAGGGCGATATTTTTGGCGATATACTAAACAAAAAAAAGTTGAAAAATACCTACGAACCTCGCATTTCTTAGTAAAAACAAAAATATATGCATCATTGGATAATCATCCAAATCTAACATGTCAAAACAAAAATAACCAACCATTAATGCAAAAATGTAGGAGATAGGATAAAAAAGTGCTTGTTTGCATTACATTTATGTAACTACGAACAACATTTTTGTAATAGACTTCTACATTAGTTTTTAACTTAACTACTACTTCTAAAAGTACACAATAGCCAACAAAAGTATACAAATAACACAAAAGGTGCACAATTATTATCAGGATGTATCATGGAGTCATTTTATTTGCAAATGCCGACTTTTCATCGCTTGAAATCGTTGTGTTATAGCATCATTATCAACCAATTTAACTATATCATTTTCAGCATTTGCAACTAAATTATCATTTAGTTATTAACCTCCCATAGAATTTCTAAGATGGGTTTTCACAATTTCCGTTGCAGAAAAGCTCTCTCAACTATTATAGTAGCTATAGGCGAAACCAATGAGAGTTGCAAGATATACCAATTGAAATGTATTGACTTTTTTTAATTCCACCATTTTATTTAAAAGATCTCCGATGCATTGGAAATTTGAAAATCTTGTATCCATACGCGTATTGAAATTTGTGATTCTGAAAATTCGATTGGATAGTATTGAGCAAACTTTAACAAAGAATTTTTGTTAAAAGTGGAAAAAGAATTTCTTGGATCCAGACAATCAACGCAGCGTAGTAATTCACTTGTTATTACTGTAAATCGATTATTTAAGTTCTGATAATTGCATATCAAGAACAGTGAATAAGCTACATATCAATCACGATTCAAAACATTCAAAATTGAATATAAAAAACCAAATTGAATAGGGATTTAGCCATTTAGGCATGAAATGCTTACCATGTATGCTAAATAATTAAGGTCTGAGATGATGTGGGTTTGGAGAAAAAATATTGTTCGAATTGTAGTTAACATGGGATTTAGGGTTTCAATTTGAGAAGATGCATGATGTAAGGAAATTTGACCGTTTTGTAAGGAAATTAATGCGAAAACATTAATAGATCGTTTCCTTCCTCATTATGTGGTACATTAATGAACCGTTTCCTTCCTCATTATGTGGTACATTAATGGACCGTTTCTTTCCTCAAACGTTTCCTTCCTCATTATATGGTCAATAGAATCTAAAAGGTTTTTCCTATTAATATGCTAAATAAATAAAACGGTTATAATCTAGAGCGTTAATTTCTCTCATCTTGATCTTGATGGACGATCAAGATTAAGTCTACAAATCTGGAAATTTGGTCCTCTCTCTACCTATAAATATTAACCTTTGCCCATCACAAAGGATATAGAAAACACATAAAGAAAGATATAGGAAAAGAGAGAGAAACCAATTTTCCTTTCTCCATTGAAACAGCTTTCGACAACATCCATTGCTGATTCGTATACAGGATGTCTGGAGGTATGTTTTATTAATTCTTTACATATGTGATAATCATGTAATTCTAGATCTTAGGATTTATGTTATTCGCAAGATATAGATTACATGTGGTATCAGAGCATGGTTTTAGAGTTCATGATTATCCATCAATATATAAAACGAAACTACCATAGATCTTTGATATGATGTTTGTAATTTTACTATGATAATGATAATGATTATTAATGTTAATATGATTCAAGTTTAATATTCATATTATTTAAGTTGCTACAGTAATCATGATTATCAATATTGTTCTATTTACTGTATTCTTAGATCTGGATCTGGAAAGTTTATATTTCCACAAAAGTTGATTTTTTTCTACTTTAATATTTGACCTACTGTATAATATGGAACAACTTATTGTATGAGAATACTTTTCAGAAAGTATACATATTGAAAACAATTGTTTTCTAGTTTGACATTAGATTCATGACCTGGAACTTGCAAGATAATTGTCTATATATGATTTGCAAAATAATTATTTATATGTTAAATTCATGTATGGAATTTACTTGGAGTTACTAGACATTTATTATACTTGCTGTGGATTACTTGAAAGAATGACAAATGTTTATGCAAAAAAAAACACATTAATGTTTATCTCTTTTCTCTCTTGTTTTATTTTACGCTTCCGTGCTTAAATTCCTTGTTTCCTCTGGTCTGATGCATGAAGTCCTGTCCACAGGCGACTGCTGCTTGCACAATAACGCATGAAACATTAATGTTTATCATTCTTTCATGAGTATGGTTCTACTGCCTACCCAAAGGATGCGCTAAACCTAACCTCTTATTATGACATGTGTTTTATTCTAATAAAGAAGCCTACATTTCTTGTATATCTGCAGTTGCAATGCCCTCAAACCTTAATTCGTATGCTATGTCTATCGTCAAACTCAATGGAACCAACTACTCAGAATGGAAAGAGCAAGTTGAGTTTTCTTTAGGCGTACTTGAACTGGACATGGCTCTCCTTAAGGAAAAGCTAGCCCCACTTACTGACACAAGTACGCCTGAGGAAAACAAACTCCATGATGATTGGGAACGATCTAATAGGCTCAGCATGATGTTTATGCGAATGGTGATTGATACCAACATCAAAACCTCCCTACCCAAAACTGAAAGCGCAAAAGAATATTTGCAATCCATTGAAAATCGGTTCAAGACTGCAGACAAATCCCTTGCTGGGAAACTTATGGCAGATCTTGTAACCATGAAGTTTGATGGTTCTCGATCAATGAGCGCTCATGTCATTGAAATGATTAACCTTGCTGCCAAACTTAAGAACTTGGGATTGGTTATGGACGATGCTTTTCTCGTCCAATTCATTCTCACTAGCTTACCTCCTCAGTATGAACCATTCAAAATTCATTACAACACTATTACGGAAAAGTGGAGTCTGAATGAATTGACTAACAAACTGGTTCAAGAGGAGTCTAGGCAAGGCTCGCAAGGCATTAAAGTTGCTTATTTCACTCAAAGGGTTGAAAACAAGCTGGCAAAAAGAACAACTCACAGCATAAAAGAGCACCACCCAAATCTGATGACGCCACTCAACCATCCAAGAAGAAAAAGAAGGATGATGTCTGCAAATTCTGCAAGAAACCTGGACACTTCCAGGCAGATTGCATTAAGCGCAAAGCATGGTTCGAAAAGAAAGGTAACCCAATGGGTTTCGTAAGTCATTTCGAATCAAATCTTACTAATGTACCTTCTTCTACTTGGTGGATTGATACTGTTGCTAACGTTCATGTTTCGAATTCTATGCAGGGATTCATTACGATCCAAACCACAAACCCAAGTGAGAATTTCATTTTAATGGGGAATAAAGATTAAGCTCCACTTGAAGCTATTGGAATTTTTCGTCTTATTTTAGATAGCGGTTATCAGTTAGATTTATGTCAAACTCTTTATGTTCCGTCTATTTCCCGTAATTTGATTTCTGTAAGTGTACTTGATAAATTTGGATATTCTTTTGAAGTTGGAAATGGAAATTTTAGTTTATTTAAAAATTCTAGTCTAATTGGTTCTGGAATATTAATTGATGGACTTTATAAACTTCATCTTAAACAAAATGCTGAAATCCAACTCACCCTGCATGGAAAAGAAACTAAAAGAAAGTCATCCAAGAATGATTCTTACTTCTTGTGGCATAAAAAACTGAGTCATATATCCAGTGAAAGAATCAAAAGGTTAGTGAAAGATGGTGTACTACCGGACCTAGACTTCGCTAACATTACAGCATGTGTTAATTGTATTAAAGGAAAAACAACCAAAAACACAAAGAAAGGAGCCACAAGAAGTACACAACTTCTTGAAATAATACATACAGATATTTGTGGACCTTTTGATGTTCCAACTTTTGGAGGAGAGAAATATTTCATCACTTTTATCGATGATTTTTCACGTTATTGCTTTCTTTATCTGTTGCATGAAAAAATCTCAGCCAGTGGACGTTGTACAAATGTTCATTACTAAAGTCGAAAGGCAATTAGAAAGAAAAGTGAAAATCATTAGGTCAGATAGGGGTGGTGAATTCTATGGAAGGTATGATGAAACGGGACAACATCCTGGACCTTTTGCTACACTTCTTCAAAAACTTGGAATTGTTGCACAATACACAACGCCTGGATCTCCATGGCAGAATGGTGTAGCTGAAAGGCGAAATCGTACATACATGGAAATGGTTAGATCCATGATGAGTCATGCAAATTTACCTATATCATTATGGATGGATGCATTACGAACAGCTGTTTACATCTTAAATAGAGTTCCAAGTAAGGCCGTTCCAAAGACTCCTTTTGAACTTTGGAAAGGATGGAAACCTAGTTTAAGACATCTCCAAATTTGGGGTTGCCCAGCTGAAGCTAGACTGTTCAGTCCAAATGAAAAGAAATTGGATTTTAAGACAGTCAGTGGTTACTTTATAGGTTACCCAGAAAAATCTAAAGGATATAGATTTTATTGTCCTAACCATAGTACAAGAATTTTTGAAACCGGAAATGTCAAATTCTATGAGAATGGTGAAATCAGTGGGAGTACAAAACAACAAGAAGTGGTCATTCATGAAATAAGGGTACCCATTATCTTACCCTCTATTTCGAAAGATATTGGGAATCATCCTATTGTTGAACATGTTCACAATGAGGAAAACCCAATAAATGATCAACAACTCCATAATGAAATTATCACCAATCATAATGTTGATGAAGTACCACAGGAACTAGCATTAAGAAGATCTCAAAGACAAAGAAGATCAGCTATTCCTGATGATTACATGCTTTATCTAATGGAATCTGAAGGAACTACGGACCCAATTTCTAATTCACAAGCCATTAAGGATGTTAATTCTATTAAATGGATTGATGCCATGAAAGATGAACTGAAATCTATGGATAATAATCAAGTTTGGGAAATCATTCAATTACCGCAAGGACATAAAGCAGTCGGTTGTAAGTGGGTTTTCAAGACCAAACGTGACTGCAATGGTAAAATTGAACGATATAAAGCTAGACTTGTTTTCAAAGGTTTTAATCAGAAAGAAGGCATTGACTATAATGAAACTTTTGCTCCTGTTTCCAGGAAAGATTCTCTTAGAATTATCATGGCATTAGTAGCTCATTATGATCTCGAGTTACATCATGCGTCAACCTGAAGGCTTCATAATTGAAGGACAGGAAGACATGGTCTGCAAACTTAAGAAATCAATATATGGACTGAAACAAGCTTCTAGACAATGGTATCTAAAGTTTCATGAAATCATTACCGCTTTCGATTTCACAGAAAACATAGTTGACCCTTGTATATACCTCAAGTTCAGTGGAAGCAAGTTCATATTTTTGATTCTGTATGTTGATGACATATTATTAGCTAGCAGCGACCTTGGTTTATTACGTGAAACTAAGGATTATCTCTCAACGAACTTTGAAATGAAAGATATGGGTGAGGCATCCTATGTGATTGGAATAGAAATATTCCGTGATAGATCACAAGGAATTCTAGGATTGTCTCAAAAAGCATATATTGACAAAATTCTTGAGAGATTTGGCATGACGAATTGTTTCTCTAGTCCTGACCCACTGCAGAAAGGAGACAAACTTGTTCTTGAGCAGTGCCCAAAGACTCCTATGAAACGAGAAGAAATGACCAAATATCCTTATGCATATCTTGTAGGGAGTTTGATGTATTCACAGGTCTGTACAAGACCTGATATCAGTCATGCAGTTGGTATGCTGGATAGATTTCAAAGTAACCCAAGAATCGCTCATTGGAAAGCTGCAAAGAAGGTACTAAGATACCTAAAGGGAACAAGGAATTACATGCTCACCTATAGAAAATCAAGTTACCTACAGGTAACTGGTTATTCTGATTCAGACCTTATTGGATGTCCTGACACTAAGATCTGCACTCTTGGCTATGTGTACCTCTTATGTGGAGGTGCAATATCATGGAGAAGCCAGAAATCTGAGATGCTTTTCGGATCCACCATGATGGCTGAATACGTAGCATGTTATGAGGCTTCAATTCAGGGAACATGGCTGTGTAATTTTGTCTCACAATTTGACATTTTAAGTTTTATCTCTAAGCCACTAACTGTCTACTGCGACAATGAAGCTGCAACCTTTTTCTCCAAGCATGATAGGATAACCAAAGGTTCCAAACACATGGACCTTAAATACCTACTACTGAAGTAAGATGTTAAACTAAAGAAAATTATTGTTGAATCAATAAGTACAGACTTACAAGTGGCAGACATATTCACGAAAGGACCACCTCCAAAGACCTTTCAGAGACATACTGATAGCATGGGTCTTGCAGATAGTTCCTAATTATTTTCTTATTATGCCATTTATTTTGTACTTATCTAGACATAACAATTATTGAGCTCTTAATAATTTGGACATCTTTTATTTCTGTTTTATAATGTGTACACATTTATATTTAGATAAATGATAACAGAAACAGTCTTTTGCTTCAAGACATTATGTGACCATTAAGTTATGCACATCTACGGTCTAGTTATGAAAGTTGTCAATGTCATAGTACATGGAAGTAAGCATGTTGCAAAATAATGTGTACACGTCATGACTTCCATTGACCACTAGATTAGCCAAGACACTTATGATAACCGACTAAAGAAAAGTTTAGCATATCATGCGCGCCTTATGACCTTAATACGAAAACATTAATTGATTTTACTATTGACCAAGTGGGAGACTGTAAGGAAATTTGACCGTTTTGTAAGGAAATTAATGCGAAAACATTAATGGATCGTTTCCTTCCTCATTATGTGGTACATTAATGAACCGTTTCCTTCCTCATTATGTGGTACATTAATGGACCGTTTCTTTCCTCAAACGTTTCCTTCCTCATTATATGGTCAATATAATCTAAAAGGTTTTTTATAATTTAGAGCGTTAATTTCTCTCATCTTGATTTTGATGGACAATCAAGATTAAGTCTACAAATCTGAAAATTTGGTCCTCTCTCTACCTATAAATATTAACCTTTGTCCATCACAAAGGATATAAAAAACACATAAAGAAAGATATAAGAAAAGAGAGAGAAACCAATTTTCCTTTCTCCATTGAAACAGCTTTCGACAACATCCATTGCTGATTCGTATACAGGATGTCTGGAGGTATGTTTTATTAATTCTTTACATATGTGATAATCATGTAATTCTAGATGTTATGGTTTATGTTATTCGCAAGATATAGATTACACATGACAGCGTGAGAAATGGAGAAGGATAAAAGTAACAATGGAATTATGGAATTGGATTTTATCTTCATTCGGCAAGTGAAAATGGACTTCCTTAGTTCATTTAGTTAAGCTATGACCCAAAAACAATTTCAGGGAGGGCCAACTATTAAAATTTGATTTTTTTTAATAGAATTTATGAATCTCACCTAGGGCATTAGTCCTAGCTAGCTTGTGCTTTGCTCCGCCCCTGACGAAGACGAAAAAGATCAAGAATTTGAAGGATGCTTGGGATGACGGAATGAAGTGACACAAGAAGTTTGAAGTGAATTAGAGCATGTAAATTACGGTCGGTACCGACCATAATTATGATTGGTATCGAATGATCTCAACAGATGACCAATTCTTAAGTTTGGAAGCTTGAGATATAGATAAGTACGAAAAGCAAGCACTTGGACGACGAGCAAATATGCTCGGTATCAACCATGCTTTGATCGGTATAGAGATGATTTTGGTATGCAGACATGATTTTGTATGAAGTCTCGTCCAATCGATTCCACTTGGTTCCACAACGTTACACGCTATTAGAGTAATTAGTAAGAACGTATTTATTGAATTATAAGAAAAATTGAAATATGTCCACCTATATTTGTAATTTACAAATTTTATAGATGTTTGAGCGAAATATTTCTACTCTCAACTCAATTGCGCTTAGCATTAATCATTTATGTTTTGTTAATTTCTTTTCATCTGTACACTTATATTATACTTTTGGTTAATCTTTAACAATGAATTGTCCGTTGTAAGGGTTGACCGGTTGAGTGTGTGTGGATTGAATTAGCAAATATAGTTTGAATTAATCATAACGAGTGTACATAGTCCTGCCTTACAAGGACTAGAATTTCAGATGTATGGTCACTCAACTCCGTCACACTAAACAATATATTCGCTCGGACCCTACGAGTTCAAAAGCATGTCAAAAAGCAAGAATGTGATTAACTAATTCTTACCATGACACGTAATATGCTACTCTACTGACAAACCAGGCGTTAAGGGAGCAGATTCTTGTAACTTTCAAAAAGATAATTTTGTATAATAAAGATTGCAAGTACTTTTGTCATGCTTAAATTGACGTGCACAATATTTTATATAGCTTGCCTATACTGTGACGTAGACAAAATTTTATACCAGGTCAAATAAGCTGCAATTCATTGGTTTTGTTGTAGATATATGTATAACTTGGTCCTTCTTGACTATCCTTCATTTTTTCCAATTATTAACTTATTCCTAAGTCCTTGATCCTTGTGCGTGTGAGGTATTATCAAAGTGAAGTGCTGAGTTAATACCATACTACAACATCAGCAACAGGAAATTGTATAATTGGTCCTTCATAGTATGACAACGATTTCAAAAGCGATCGTTAGTTTACAAATTCTGAAAAACAGTTGTTACAATTATTCATTAATTTCACTTAAATACATTACGATAATATCTCCAACAAAAATTTTACCATATATTATTAGAAACAAAAATTAAAATACTTTAAAATACATAGTAGTGAACAATTAAATTCTTGACACACACATGTATGCGTTGACATCTATTTGAACATAAAGTATAACATAATAGGTCTTGATCGATTTATTTTATTATGTTGACTTTAAGGTCAAAAACATAGGATAGTCCAATAATTGAGGTCCATTATACCATCAAATTGTGTCATAAATGGAGTCTATTTAGACACAAAATGTAATGCAATATATCTTAACCGTTCTATTGTATTATGCTAACAATTAGGATTGAAATGAAGAAATAATTTAATGCTTAAGATTCATTGTGTCACAAACTGTGTTACCAAATTGTCCTAGTAAAATTTCACACACAGGCTTATACGGGTCCGATTATTTGAACACAAAATAGAACACAATTAGTGACACAATAGTTCTAAATTGTTGGATCCTTTTGTTTTTATATGAAAGTTGAAAATTCAACGGTGAAGATTCATGGTGTTAGTAATTGTGCCTTTCACTTATGTTCCAGTAGAATTTCCACGCAAATATAAATATGTATGTACATATATACATATATGTGTGTATATACACACACACAAGTGTGTGTATGTATATATACTACATACATATACATGTGTGTGTGTGTATATACTACAACGGTATAGATTTTAGATATTTATGTTGGGAAATGAGATATATAATTTTTTTTTTCTTTTTCCCACTTTTGTTAGCTACCACATGAAAGAAATGGGGACCTGTATTCCGAGTGCATAATTTAATTACTATAATAGTTTTCAAAAACTCTTCTATTTTTTAGTAAGCTTGTGGTGGATGAAGAGTTGCAACATTTGCAAAATGAGGATTATAATGGTAGAAAAGTACGAAGTTTTAACTTGATTTTGCTGGCGTTTTACAAGTGTAACGGTATTCATTTTTCAGTTGTGCTAAACTTTTTTCTTCTATTTCTGGAATTGGAAACCAAGAGGTCCCATGTCTATTTTATTATCAAGTAGCTTTCATTTAGCGTTGAAGTATCTTAAATAATCTTGTACCTTATGAGATTTCTCTTGACCATATATTCGTTCCATAATACTACATATAATAGTGAAGTGAGTTGCTATCACTATAAATATCTTAATATCACTCTTTATGCTGATGAGGTTGGTTCAGATTGAGCAGTAGAGTTTTTGCTAAATTCTTGGTAATGCAAATCCAACAATTTAATTTTTTTTTTTTAATTGAAAAAATCCACGTATGAGTAATAATTTATATATTACGGTTAATATGTAATGCATGTAATGATATTCTAGATAACGTGAACCATCTAAAAAGCTTGTACGATTGTAGAATAAAGGCCAGTATGACTTAATTAATGAAACACAAAGCAGAAATCTTTAGTAACACTTGAGAGAAAAATCATTAGTAAAAGGATGAAGTACATCATCTCCTGGTTGTAATTCAAAGGCCGATAGTTATATCAAATTATGAAACAACAAATCCACCTAATTAATGAAACTCATAGCAAAATCATGTATAATCATAAAGCGAAAGGTACACTGTGGCTGTGAAGAATAAAAGAGGAATTTTTTTTCTTTTGGAACATCATAAAGCAATTCCTTCGCTAATGGAGACAGATTCCTGGCTTGATATTCCTAATGCCAATAACCACGAACAATAGTTTAAGTAGAAATATAGCTTTAGCAAATCATCAAGAAATTACAATCACCCTCCGGAATACATAATAATGTTCTAAGTTTATTATCGCAACATCCATATTTGGCAATATCGGCTACAACTTTGAAGCAATGAACATTATACTTATAAACCGCGGGTTTGAACCGATAACAAAAACAAACAATAGTCATAAACTACATCAGATTACACATATATACTAAGTAAATAAATGAAATATATGTTGACTGCAGCTCGGATCTTATCTCTGCATATGATACATTGGGCTGATACGGGTTCAAGTCCCATAACTTGTTTTTCAATACAATTGTATTTAAATACTGAAACAAAGACAACCGAATGTATTAGTTTTTACTCTGTATCATTCCATTTACTATCAATAAAAAAATACTTGTGCATTCTTTCTTCATTCGAGAAGAGATCTCTCAAAATTCAACAATTCTATCTTGATATCAAAGCCAATCCTCTATGGCTTAACAACTTTCATTACTAGATTGCATCTTAAAAAAAACCGATCCATCAAAAAAACCTCATCATTTGGATCAGTTTTACCCATCAGAATCTTTATCATCATTTGGGGAAAGAATTTGTTCAAGAAAATCACCGCCTTTTCAAGATTTTGCAACCGACTGCGGTATTATTTGCAAAATCAAATTCCAAAATCAAGGAAAATCAGAAAACCAATCAGGGAAGAGATCAGAAACTCGTCAATTCAAAAAATGAGTAAGTGCCATACTAGAAGCAATTAGAGAAGTCTCATCATTTTGCTCGATTGCATCATATATGTTCATGGATGAAATTTCTTGATTTTTTCCACAATTTCTTTTTGATTTTACCAGTCATCTTTTCTGTACTACATAAGTTTCTTCATGGCTGAAGGCAGCAGTGCAACATCAGATGATGATGCAAATTCTTCACGGCAATCTGTGGCCATTACTGATAGTCTGATCAAGACCATAATCAGCCCATATTCCAATCTCATCACTGCACAACTTGAAGAGGACAACTATCTTCTTTGGAAATGACAAGTTTAAACTACTGCCAGAGGATATGGTCTTGATGGGTACATCCTTGGCACAATTGTCACTCCACCTAAGTTTGTCACTAATCAAGAAAACAAAACTGTGAGTAATGAAGAATATGTCAAATTTCAAAGGCAAGATAGTTTAATAAGTTCTTGATTGCTTTCTTCAATAAGTGTGAAGTTACTACCACAAGTTATAAGGTGTAAAACTGCAAATGAGATATGGACAACGGTAGAAAGGATTTTCAATACAAAATCAGCAACCAAATAATGCATTACAAAAGACAGTTACACAATATAAGAAAAGACAGTCAACCCATGAGGGAATATCTCTCCAGATCAAGAATACATGTGATCTACTTGAGGCGATAGGACATAAAATGTCTAATACAGAGCATTTTCTAACAATTTTTAGTGGATTAAGTGATGAATATGAGGTAGTGGTGGCAGTTATAGCATCCCAAGAAACCCTACCATCACTTGAATATGTTCACTCTATACTCTTAGCCCATGAAGAAAGACTAGACTAAAAGAAATCCCTAGATAGAGATATGTCTATTAACTATGATTCAAATAATAAAAACAAAAACCAAAATTATGGAAGAACAGATCAACAGTTTCAAAGGGGAGGTCAGTCTGTCAGGGGAAGAGGTAGAGGAAGATGGAATGGCAATAACAAACCAAAATGTCAAATATGTGAAAAATTAGGGCATACTGCTATAAAGTGCTACTTCAGATTGAATGCAAATTATGTACTAGGTCAGCGATCAAGCAATCAGAAAAATGGCAATCACAGTGCAAACATAGCACAAGTGCAACAAGATTCAAGTAAATAATTCAGTGGGAACAAAAGTCAGAACCTGGATGAAATTGCAAAAACAGATCACATTCAAGGTGAGTCATAGTATCCAGATTCAGGAGCTACAAATCATTTAACAAGCAATTTAGAGAATTTAAATCTGAGCAGTAGAGAGTACAGAGGTAAACAGTCTATTGTTATGGGAAATGGTAAGGCAATTGAAATTACGCACACTGGTAATGCCTACATTAAAGGTGAAAGACAATTATATCTCGATAACTTGTTACGAGTACACAGTATAAAGAAAAACCTTTTGAGTGTTTCTCAATTTGTCGATGATGATAACGTCTATTTTGAATTGTATCCAAAATATTTCTTAGTTCAAGACCTACTAATTAAGAAAATACTTTTGCAGGGTAATACAATAAATGCTCCTTACAAGTTCTCTTTGACTAATAGCAAAGGTTCAAATCAAGGAATGACAAGTTGTAATAACAATGAACTGCAGTCAAGTGAAAATAATAATCGTAGTTTTGATCTTTAGCACTGCAAGTTAGATCATCCCTGTAGAAGTATTGTAAAACGGGTTCTTGAAGAAAATAAGATTTATTTGATGATATAATTTTGTCTTATGTACACTACAACAAAACAACCATATTACAACATTTTCTTTACAATTTGCACAAACTGGCAGTTGTAATAGGTACTTTATAACAACTGTTTATATATAGCAGTTGTAACAAATTTATTTTTAACAAATTTATTTGTTCAACAGTTGTACTATATGTTTGTAACAACTTTTATTTGTGTCAGTTGTAAATATTTATCTATCACAACTGTTTTTGACAGTTGTCTGCCTGTACTACGAAAAATTACAACTTCCCTCTTTTATTTTCTTCGGCCCGCTCAATACTCTCGTGTAAACTAAAAAAGTGGCCACAAAATTTCATAAATCTAAACCCTAACCTTATCCCACTATACCATTACTATCCACCGAAGTAAATCGCATTTGCTAGAAACCCTCTTCCAAACCCTAACCCTTTACTCTCTGTCATTTTCTCGCCTCCGTGGCCGCATCCCCGTTGCTACACGCGTTCGCTCGCTTCGCCACTGCTGCTACCCGCGTTTGCTCCCCGTTTTTGTTGGTCGCCTTCGACGAAGTTGTGGTATGTTGCTATCCTACGATTTTCTTGATTTTATTTGGTTCTTAGTTATTTGTTATTGAAATTGTTGATAGTTAAATGATACTTTACTGTTGATAGTTATTTTCTTTACTGCTATTTTGTTTACTGTTATATGAAATTGTTGATAGTTATTTTGTTTACTGCTATATGAATGCTAATCTCATGAATGCTAATTAAAAGTCACAAGCAACGTAGTAAGAGATTGGATTGTAGATCCATAGATATTAGGACCGAAACCTATGAAATTCAATTGCAAATAATAAAAAGGTGTTTGGTTATGTTGTCAACGTTCTTTGATCATAAAATTTAGTTATAATAGCCAATTTTTAAATAAAACAGAGTAAAAATTATTATACTGAAAATATAGGCCTAATACTATGATAATGGTATGAAATATCGAAAACTTACATAGGCAAGTAGATTAATATGGGGGGGTTTTGTATAAACTCTATTCTTTTTTCCACTTATAATTTCCAGAACCAACACACCGAAACTGAACACATCTGATTTTTACAGAGAATGCTCCATCCATAGCATACACTGGAGACATGTATCCACTGCATTGTAAAGAGCGCAAAAGTTAATTTTATGAACCAAGTAATTGATGTTTCTTAACGGCAAACAGATACACTTACTATGTTCCAACAATTTTTCTGGTATTGAAATCTGTTTCATTGCCGCTAAAGATTCTTGCCACACCAAAATCGGAGATTTTGGGAATCATTTCCTTATCAAGAAGAATTTCCCAGCCTTAAGGTCGCGATGAATGATTCTAAACTTGGAATCCTGGTGAAGATAGAGAAGTCCTCGAGCTATCCCAGTAATGATCTGATATCGAGTATTCCAATCTAGCAATGACTTTTTTGTTCATCTGAGTGTAAACTATAAGTGTCAAATTTGCATGGAACCAAAAAAGGTATTCATGATCGACTGAAATTAAATAACGTGTTTGAAAGATATGAAATTCACCAAATAAGAATGCATCCAAACTATTGTTGGGTAAGTATTCATAAACAAGCATTCTCTTTTCTCCTTGAATACAACAACCGAGAAGGCAAACAAGGTTTCTATGTTGACGTTTTGCAATAAGCATAACTTCGTTTTTGAACTCGTCAGAACCTTGACTTGAAGTTTTTGAAAGACTTTTTACTACTATTTCTTGATCTCCAAGTTTACCCTATTTTATTTCTCTATCAAGCATTAAATGAACATGTACATCGCCGTATTTTTCAATGTATAATACATAATTTGTACATATTAAAAAAGTAGTAATACACAACAATAGAAAAAAATGTGAACCTTGTAAACTGGACCAAATCCACCTTCTCCAAGTTTATTATCTGAAGAGAAATGGTTGGTTGCCTCTATGATAGTATCAAACTCAAATATTGGAAGATCTATTGATTCTCCACTTTGCTCATATTTAAATTGTTTGCTGGAAGAATTCATTGCAACCAAGATCACTGAAAAGATTTAAAGGAAAACGATAATAAAATTCATGAGATTGCAAATTTAACAGTTTTAGATAGATTTTTGTTTTTAACTGTAATCTAATATAACAAGTGCCCGCACAGTGCACTAACATAATATTACGAAGTGTATCCTACGTTTTCTTTTCTTCATCTTCTTCCTTATCATAAGAAACAACCAACACAGCTCATCAGCGATATACCAGCAATTAGACTAATCACAAGAGCCACAACTCCACCATGCGATCTGGCACCTGGTAGACTTGTAAAATCAATCTAAAGGTTGAAACTGACAATATAACTGGTTCTCTCTCGCACGTGTGCGCACACAAAAAAAAAAACAAACAAACTATGCCTAATGCTGCAATTTTTTTTATATACATTCATACCGTACTTAAGATCATCTACACATAAATTAGGCTTATTTGAGTATGTATAAACCATGAAAAACATATTTCAAATTAATGGCTGATATATATATATATATATATATGGCGATTTTTTTTGAAATGATCCAATTTTTTATAGACATGATATTCATAATGTGGATTAACGTCAACAAAAATGTAGCATTTAGCGTAGAGTAACTCCAGATATCATTGCGCTAAACGTTTGAGTTGTCTCGCATGATGGGAAATGGAATGGTTGTTTGGAATAGTACAGTTCTACGTCGCTGAAACTTTGTGTTCGGATAGCAGCTCTTATGTAAAATTTTGGGAGTGGTAAAATTTTGTGTGCATGATCTTTGGAATAGTTTTTATTTTTATTTACCGTTGAGTAACAAGATCATGTTTACAAAATATTTTTAATTCTAGATGTATTCAAATTACAGGGAAATCTGAAGAAAATATAATGTAGATTCCTATCCTATTTGGAAAGATGGATCCACTCCCCTCTTATTTATTTCTTCAAAACTCACCCTTTCAATGTAAAAAATTATCAAAATAAAACAAAACAATATGTTGATATACTATTTTTGTTATTAAGATCATCCACATAAACTTGCATACCATTTTAAAACTTCTAAATGATTCATAACTACATTTGAATTCAATGACTTGAATATGTTTGATGGTTCATATTAAATAGAATATTTAGGTGAGGTAAAAGTTTCAAAATGCATTTTCTTTTTTCTTATCCACAAAGTTTTTGCACTTCAAAACTTGTAGTTACTTAAAATTTATGGATTCTAGATGGCTTGAAGAAAAGTGATACATAAAATATTATCATACATACATACATTCATACATATATATACATATACATTCATACATATATATACATATACATATACATTCATACATATATATATATATATATACATATACATACATATACATACATACATACATATATATACATATACATATACATACATACATATATATACATATATAATTAACATAGATCCCTTTCCTTATAAATCCCCCAAGGTCCCCTATGATCTCTTTGTGCCAAAAAAATTATGGATCAAAATGAATTTCTCAGATATGTTATATTCATTAACGAGATCATCTATGCAGGATTTGAATTATCTAGAAACTTTTAACTCCTTCAAAATTGGAAGTTAATATGAGGTATCAAAAATATTTGCTGGAAATTTACGAGCTAGAAAATTTGTAAGGCATTTGGAATCTAGATTATTGCTTCAGACTCTTTAAAGGAAACTCCTAAATAAAATTACAGTTTATAATCTAGTGTCTGCATTATGACTAGAAAATTTGTAAGGGATTTGGATTATAGCTTCAAACTCTTTGTAGGAAACTCCTAAATAAAAGTTACCAATTTTCTATGTAATTTACGATACATATATATAACTTTGAGGTCGTTTGATTTTGTTTTGAAGAAAAGAGGAGTGAAATGGGAAAAGAAAGGTGGATGTGTCTGCTTGCAAATAAGGTAACTTTATGAACTTTTTTTTATGAATAGTCTTACAACTCAAATGCAACCAATCTATTTTCAGCCAATTAAAGTGAACCAAATTTTCAACAAAAAGGATTTTGTACGAATAGATTCATATCAGTATCATTGATAAAGATTTATTGGTTCATAATTGTACAACTGGTACAGGTACTTGTTTATGCAACCATTCTATTGGTTCATATCAGTACCCCGATGCTATTAATATATTATAGTTCCTTAATAGATAATCAAACTCTGCGAAGAAATGTTGCACTAAACTGTTGTGTTTAAATTACCAATAGAGCAAAAGTTGCAGGATCAAGTTTTGATAATATTAATCGTTTTGAATGATGGGTTGGCTAAGCATGCTTTTTAATGTTTTTGTTCTGTAGGAACTTGGTGTTTCAGAAATTTTAGGTATGCAGCTCAGTATGGGATGATCAAGCATGCTAAGGTTGCAGCTTTACTGCCTAAGAGATGATGGGTAGAGGCATGCATATGCACTTAATTAAAATAGGATTGACCTGACAACTGGATCATCATCTTCTTCTATTCCAATAAAGTAAGCACCGTTATTATATTTATTCTCTTCATTCAATGACTTGATCGATTTTGATACAACATCCTTCTCTCCAAATAAATCAAATATCTTTTTTAAGTTTGCTGCGTATTATTAACTAGCCACGATATACAAGACTGCAATTCCTTTTCCATGTATATGAAGAAGTCTAATCTGACTGTCTCTTTAACACCAAATATTGATATTGATGTATGAGGTCAATGAGGTATGTTTATATGCGTATGGCTTAATGACGTAAGGGAGCTACAGTCATGTAAATCTTTGGTGGCTTGTAAAGCTGAAGATGGTGGTACTGTTAGTTATTGTGAATGGAAGTGCATATTTTTCTTTAGCGTGTACTGCTACTTTCACATTGAATATTAATATGATTAAGCACAGAAAACTTGATCACCCTGTGGTATTAGATGTTCCTGTTTTGATTTGGACACATTTCAGTTGTAAAGAGCTTCCAGTCACTTTATCTCCTTGTTCCCTTATCCACTTTTTGGCAACTGTGTTGTCTGATTATCTTGAAAATGTGTTTTTTGCTACCTATGTTGATACGAATACGTATTCATATGGTTATTCTTTCAATTCACATCATCTTTTCGTTTGCAGTCACATCAGAGTTTTCAATTTTGTTTACACTCTGAACTTACAAATTAAATGTTTATGATTTTTGTTTGCACTCACATCGGAGTAGCAACAACGTTTCAAATGGTGGTAATATACAAGTTGAGAATCAGTCTCAAAAGTGCAATTGGCAAAGAAATGTTGTCGCAGAGGCAACAATTGCATCTACTAATCCTACAGTTTTAGTGCATCATGTACCACTTGGAGCAGATGCTTGGAATGTTTGGATTGATTCAGTGGTGGAGCCCGAAGCTATTTTGTATAGGCCTACTTCGAATATCTATACTATTGGACAAGCGGTTGGGACGATTGTTGCTTGACATAAGGAATTTATCTCTTTTAATTAGTATGTATATGTACTCTTACTGAAATATGTTATGGATTTAGTTGTGTTTTGTATTGAACTTATGAATTTATAAATGGTGTAAACTCGAATTTTTTTCGATTTTCTTGAATGCAAATGGTTTGTGTTGTTTCAAGTAATTTGCATGATTGTGTATAATATTAACGAAATATTGGTTTTAGTTATGATATTAAGAAATTTATAGCAGCTGTGAAAAGATAATTATAGTTGTTTGTAGCAGTTGTAAAATATATGTTGCAACTGTCATTGTTAGTTGTATTTCATCTTTCTGCAACTGCAAGCGGTAGTTGTAAAAAGCCTTTTACAAGTGCTAAAAGCAGTTGTAACTAGTCATTTACAACTTGCATGTTGCAGTTATAAATGGTTTTTCGCAGTGTAAATAAGTTTTCTACAACTAGTAGTGGCAGTTGTAAAAGACCTTTTGCAAGTGCTAAAAGCAGTTGTAACTAGTCACTTACAACTAACATGTCACAGTCGTAAAATAAGTTTCTACAACTGCTTCTGCAACTGTTCCGGCAAGTTGTAAAATAATTCGGATCTATTACAACTACGGATATAACGACTGGCGGATGCTAGTTGAAATAGACATATTACAACTGTTTTTGACAGTTGCGAAAATGTATTTTTGTTGTAGTGGTATGTTCTTACTGTCAAATGGGAAAAAGCCATAAGTTAGCCTTTGCAGATTCTATTACAGAATATAAAGTGCCCCTTGAATTGATTTCAACAGATCTATGGGGTCCAGCTCCTATCTGTTCAGATTTTGGGTATAAGTATTATATATCTTTCGTTGATGCTTGCACTAGGTATACTTGGATATACTTCTTAAAATCTAAGGATGAAACTTACAATGCAGTCATATATTTTATCACTTAAGTTGAAAAGCAGACCAATCATAAAGTTAAGGTTATTCAGAGTGATGGGGTGCTGAATACAAGTCTCTTAACAAATATTTCTTAGATAGTGGTATAGTTCATAGAACTACATGCCCTTGCACATCTGAGCAAAATGGTTTAGTTAAAAGAAAATATAGACACATTGTTGAAATCAGTCTAACCTTACTAGCACAAGCATCACTACCTTTAAAATTTTGACCAGATTCCTTCAGTAATGCTGTTTATTTATCAATAGACTCCCAACCAAAGTACTGAATGGAATAAGCCCTTTAGAAAAGCTTTTAGGAGTTAAACCAGATTATTACAATTTAAGGACTTTTGGGTGGTTGTGTTTCCCCTACTTGAGACCATATAATAATCATAAGTTAAATTTTAGATCTTAACCATGTACTTTCATAGGTTATCCAATCAAACAGAACGGATATAAGTGTTTATATGAAACAGGGAGAATATTTATAAGTAGTCATGTTGTTTTCAATGAGAGAATATTTCCATTTTCCAATGCGAGTATTAAAACTACACATAAAATATATAACCCAAAAAATTCCATACCCAGTATACCTTTGCAGTCCCATATATGGAATACTGTTGAAACTGAGAAAAGAGCAGGAACCTCTGGACCACAACGCACTATGTCATCTGGACTAGATCATGATTTAAAAGGTCAACCTGCTTCACATCCTCAATCACCTGCAGAATCGAGTAATCAAGATCAAAGTAATCATGAAGCTCAAACTGCTGACAACACCGATCAGGGCAGCAATTCAGAGTCATCTGACACTGAATTACAGACCAGAACAGGTCATCATATGATAATTAGATCAAAGAGTGGGATTTATAAACCAAAGATTTATGTTGCAACTGTATGTACCATAGAGCCTGAAACATTTGAACAAGAATTCAAAGATAAAAACTGGAAAACAGCTATGGATGAAGAGTATTAAGCACTGATGAAAAATAATACATGGTGTTTAGTTCATCCACCAAGTAACAAAAATATCATAGGATGCAAGTGGACATACAAATTGAAAAGGAATCTAGATGGAACTGTATCTAGGCATAAAGCAAGACTTGTTGCCAAAGAGTACACACAACAGTATGGGTTTGATTTTAGTGAGACCTTTTCACCAGTGGTGAAACAAACAACCATCAGAATAGTTATTACAATTGCTCTAAATAATGACTCGAGCTTAAGACAGTTAGATGTAAATAATGCTTTTCTGAATGGTATTTTGCAGGAAGAAATCTATATGGAGCAGCCATAAGGATACATCCAAGATACTAATCTTGTGTGCAAGTTATACAAAGCTATATATGGATTAAAGCAAGCTCTTGGAGTATGGTTTGATAGATTGAAAGCTACATTAGTCAACTTGGGCTATCAATCTACCAAATCAGACAGCTCTTTATTCATCAAAGTTAATAGTAGTCTTATTATTTACACATTGATATATGTTGATAATCTAATTATAACAAGCAATGATGAAAACGAAATCAATAATATCATACAGTATCTTGACAAGACAAGTAAAGAGAAAGTCAACCTCAAAAATCTTTTTAAGTAAAAAGAAATACATCAAGGAGCTTCTGATCAAATCAAAAATGGATGCTACTAAACCACGGCCAATACTTATGATCAGTCATCAACAACTCTCTAAATACAGGGGAGAACCAATATTAAACATTAAACAATATAGAAGTATTGTAAGGGACCTACAATAGTCCACTATAACAAGACCAGATATATCATTCGGTATTAATAAAGTCTCACAATTTATGCAGGAACCACATGAAGAACACTGAAAAGCAGTCAAAAGGATTCTCAGATATCTCAATGGCATAACAAATTATGGTCTCACACTGAAAAAAGGCAAAAAATTAAACATCCAGCATATGCAGATTGGGCAACAGATGTTGATGACAGAAAATCAGTGACGGGCTACTATATATACTTAGGCAATATTCCAATTTCATGGTATACAAAGAAGCAGACAACCAGATCCAATAGAGAGGCTGAATATAGGAGTATTTCCAGTGCCACAGTAGAAATTACTTGGAAACAATCATTACTTTCAGAAATGAAATCAAAACGGAGATGAAACTAACACTATGCGGCGACCATCAAAGTACAGTCTACATGGCAACTGATCCAGTATTGCACTCAAGGACTAAACACATAGAGATTGACCTGTATTTTGTTCATGAATTGATAAAAAAAGAAAAACTCCAAGTGAATCACTTACCATCATCTTACCAACACACATATATACTTACAAAGGCACTATCAACAAAAGGCTTCCATCGATTCAGAGAGGATCTGAAAGTCGAAGCAATTGATGAAGAACAAAGCTAAACGTTCCTCCTTTCTCAGATATATAACTGTATTTTACTCTGGATTCATTTCAGAAGATGAATCGAAGTGACAAAAAAGGATAGATCACATACGTATTTCAATTACTTCATCATCCTACCTCAGATCTGCAAAACAATACAAATTAGTCTTTGATTTCATGCAAGTAGATGTTTTAAGTAAAAGATTGGAGAAGAAAAGGACTTATATTTCAAAATAGCGCCGCCGAAGCTCAAAATCGCTCAAGGAAATGGAAACCCTGACCCTAGCATTCGGTTGAGGGAGGGGGGAGTAAAAGAATGAAATATATGTTGACTGCAACTCAGATCTTATCTCTGCATATGATATATTGGGCTGATACGGGTTGTTTTTCAATACAATTGTATTTAAATGCCAAAATAATGGCAACCGAATGTGTTAGTTTTTACTCTATATCGTTCTATTTACTATCAATAAAAAAATACTTCTGCATCCTTTCTTCATTCAATCAGAGATCTCTCAAAATTCAACTATTCTATCTTACTACAGTCATCATGTTATATAAACAAAAAATAAGAAAAATAATTCAGAGATAATAGGTCCACAGACCATATCAGGTTGATTCAAAGTGACTCTTTTGTAAGAAGAGAGAACAATGATATTTCTACTTAGCAATTCATAAATTTAATGCAACCGTAGGTTTAAGTTTTCTTTGTCTATTTCCTAATAATTTGCAAACCTTGATAAAGCAGACAACTTGCCAATTCAATTGGATAAGTCTGTCGCAAGAAAAAAATAAAAATCATTGAGAGATCGATATTATTTCCATATATAAATCTTTGCACTAAAAAGAACGTCGATCCAAAAGTAATGCTAGTAGTTTTAGATACCATTTTCACAGTCAAAATTTATCAAGCTACCGCTGGCAACGCATTCGACGCTCCAACGTTCCAAATCCAAAAAATGAAACGTTGGGCTGTTGGAGTGAAACAACACATTCGTGTCCGATGCGTCTGACGCGTCATGTCTTTTCACTCCCACGGTCGAATCTTTTCATCTCCATCCTTCCCTATAAATTGATCAGCTCCCTCATTCTCCTAGCTACAGCAAAAACAACACATATCCTCTCCTTTCTCAATATCTACCGATCCGTCCATGCATGTTTTCATGTATTTTTCTCCGCTAGTATGTTTAATTTTTTTCCATCTATAATATGTCTTTTTTGGAATTTTTCCCTAATTTTTAGAGTTTTTATTTTTCAGTATGACTCACTCTTCTGCTTCCTCCCAGTCCATTGCTTTAAGGACGCCCAAAAGGAAGGGCCTATTCATAGATTTGTGCGTTGACTTTCTACTGGATAGAAGGAGTTCGATCAGCAAGTTTTATTCATCCGTGGTGGCCACATTTAGCGACGGGTTGAACCTGGACTGGTCCCACACAAATGAAGAACAAATGAGACAACTTGAAGCGCTCTTGGATTGACTAGGATAGACTTCTGCATACAAAAGGAGGGATATGAGATCAAGAGAACGATTAGTTGGATTGTTTCGAAGAGTGATGGAACACCACTATAAGAAAATGTAAGAAATTCAAAAAAAAAATTCTCTTCAATTCAGAGAGTTGGATGAGCTATTTGAAAGTTGGATAGGAAAGGACACTTGCAATTATTCGATACCTCCTACTTTATCAACTCAGCCTTTCACTGCCACCGATGCAAATTTGTACTCCAATTGGGTTGCCGGTGGCACTACACCCATTTAGCCTAAACGCAGTAGACAGACCAAGTATGATAGCTTGAGCAGGCATGCCGTTGGACGATCCTTCGTTCAGATGGACCATTTAAACAATGTCGTACAACATTGTTATTCTATACTATTTGCTATTATATCTGTTCAATGGTGGGAGATTATTCATATTTTTTAGGAACATACCACAAACTTGGATCTAATGGAAACATTGCCATATTATGAGGTACAATGATGTATGATGTTCCACTTGATTGTATTTCGTAATCATCGTGTGTAGTTCTATGTTTTTTTGTATGTATTTGAATTTAAAATGTAATAGTTTGTTTTAATGAAAAATTGAGTAATTTAATTTTTACTATTTGTAATTATTAAATTCATATTACACATAATAATCAATAAATTATAAATCAAATCAATAAAAATCACAACTAAAATAACACGCTCTGCCGCCCCAAGTGTATATTCCGTTCACTCAACTTCCCTAGTCAAGTGGTCCATTCAAATTTCACACTAAGTTCGTTGCAAAAGCGCCCTTAATAACTTAAAGAAGTTGCATTAAACAAAGTTTTGACATCTTTCACCTGTAAATCTCACACCAATTTATCGTTCCAATACCCAGTTACAAATAAATATTATCAAAACTAAAATGGCAAATAAATACACTTTATGAATGTATGCACTTTTCTAAAATAGACGAGGGAAGTGCTCTATAAGTAGTGCGAGGTGCTGGAAGTCGTGCCGCAAATAAATGTCAGAAGAAGTGTTTAGATCGATTTGGACTTGAATTTTCCGCCAACATCGAAGGCCCATGGAGATCGATCTCTTTGTTCATCGTGTAATGGGTAATTACATATTAGAGCAGGTGATGTTTTTGGGAAAGAAGAAGAGTTGGGGAATTTGATCAAGTGATTAAGATAATGGAAGATGGATCTAGAAACGATGTTGATTTCAAGAATGGACGTTCGGATGCACAAAAATTGAAGGGAATCTATGGTTTGAATGTGGTAAAAATCAATAACAAGAAGATATTCAAGAACCATGAACTAACAAACAATACAAGAACTGAAATTGAAACGCATTGAAATGAAAACAAGAACTGAGATGAAATATAACAAGAAACGTGAGTGCAAAAACTAAGAACAGAAAATTGAATTGCAAAATAGGAACAAGGATAAACTGCAATTGAATTAGATTTGTAACGAATAGAAATCTAATGCAAGTAAAAAGATTGGAATAGCAAGAGAACAGAACTAAGTTTTGTAACAGAACTGAAAAATGAAAATAATTCGCTTCAAACTTTCTTCACACACATCAACCAATGCATGTACATCCTTATATATACACTCATGCACACATATAAATGGACACATGCTAATACAACCAGCCCAATACAATCCAAAACTGATTAATTCAATTCACAAAACAATGATACAGCATTTTACAATCTACTGTAGACACACTCCACTCAAACTAGACCCAAGATCTGATGGTATCACGTGTGCACGCACGTGCACACATGCACACACATGCACACTCTAATAACTCTCTCCCCAAATAACGCATTTATCCATTTAAGCTTTTGACAACTGCCTAGCATCTCCCAGCACTGCCTCCAACGACTGCAAGGCCAACTATGGTGAACTTTGATTGGATTTGGCTTCCTCCTCCTTTTCTGCCATTGAACAACAGTTCTTCTTCTCCAAAACCATGGCAATCATTGTGTGTTTGTTACATCTCCCCTCTTCTCCAAGAATAGACCTTGTCCCAAGGTCTAAAGTTCGAAACCTCCCGATCAAAGGCCAGTAGTCTTCCCATGTTGCTTCCTCCCGAGGTCTATCCTTCCATTTAACTAAAGCCTGAACTACTTGTTTATTGTTTTTAGGTACTAATTGTCTTTCTAAAATCAATTCTGGTTGGTTAACCGCTTCCTCCACATAATTAGGAACATCTTCTTGAATAATTACTCCATTACCTACCTTCTTTTTCAATCGAGAGATACGGAAAAATGGGTATATCTTGGCATGTGCAGGTAGCTGCAACCTATAAGCCACTTTCCCTATTCTTTCTTCCACTTGGTACGGACCATAGTACTTGGGCGATAATTTGTGGGTTTTCTGGAGTCTAGCAGTGATCTGCTTATAAGGTTGAAGCTTTAAAAACACCTAATCTACCACTTCAAATTTCTTGTCTGATCTCCTCAAGTCTGCATATTTCTTTATTTTCTCTTGAGCCAGCCTTAGACTATCCTTCAAAAACTCCAAAACAATATCCCTAGAATTCAATTCTTCTTCAACTTGCTCAACTTTAGCAGAATTAGGTACATATGAAAATAAACTGGGAGGATCGATAGCATATACCAACTTGAATGGAGTAGTGTTAGTAGGGGTTTTCCAGGTGGTGTTATACCAGTACTTGGCCAAAGTTAACCATCTTGACCACTCTTGGTTTTGTGACAAACAAAGCATCTTAAGTAGCCCTCTAGGATTTTATTAACTACCTCTGTTTGTCCATCACTTTGAGGATGGTAAGCTGAACTAAACTTCAAGCTGCTACCCTATAGCTTAAAGATCTCCCTCCAAAAGTTAATTATAAATAGAGTATCCCTGTTACTAACAATAGTTCGAGGCATTCCATGTAACTTGACACACCATTAAAGAAAACTGCAGCTACTTCCTTAGTAGTGTAAGGATGGCTCAATGGAAAGAAATGTGCATACTTATTGTGTCTATCAACAACCACATATATCACTGAATAGTTCCGACTCCTGGGTAAGCATGTTATAAAGTCCATGGAGATATCTATCCATATATTTTTAGGAATGGGTAGGAGTTGCAAAAGTCCAGGAAAGAGAACATTTTCTCCCTTGTTTCTCTAACATTCATCACATGATTTAACATATTCTTCTACTGTCTTCTTTCAATAAAACACCTGCTTTAATTTTTTAAGGGTTGCTTTGATACCTAAGTGCCCTCCCAATGGAGTTGAATGGTGTTCTTTCACGAATGATAGGGTTATGGTGTCCATGTGATGGTCTATCAATATTTTAGCCTTGTGAAAAATTAAATTGCCCACCACTTTATATTTGCTTTCTGGTAATTCTTTTCACCGGATTTTCCTTAATTGTTGCTAATACCAGGGTGACTTTTGTAATGTGTTTTGTAATGATTATTTTTCTCTGCATTTTTCTCCCTTCTAGACAATGCATCAGCCACTCCATTAACTTTTCCACTTTCAAACTCTGCTCTATAATCAAATCCATAGAGCTTAGCAAGCCATTTATTCTATATTCCTATATGTAGCTTTTGTGTCAACAAGTGCTTCAAACTCTGATGGTCAATCTTAATAACAAATTGCCTTCCCATTTAGCACTGTGACAATTTTTGGCTGCTATAGTACTTGCAAGTAACTCATTTTCATAAGTTGATAAGGTTAGGTTCCTCCCATCTAAAGCTTTGCTTAAGTAAGCTAATGGTTTATGGTTTTGCATTAGTATAATCCCTATCACTTGTCCACTAGCACCACATTCCAGAACAAACGGTTGAGAGAAATTAAGCATTACTAAAACTATGGGTATTATCAAACAATGTTTAAGTTTTTCAAAAGCTTTCCTTACCTCTTCACTCCATACAAATGCATTTTTCTTCAATATGTTTGTCAAGGGTCTAGCAATGGTACCATAGTCCTTAATAAATTTCCTACAGTAACCTGTAAGACCAAAAAACCCTCTTAATGCCTTTAAATTGTTTGATAATGGCCATTCTATCACCGCTTGTATCTTGCTAGGGTCAACTGCTAGACCAACAACTGAAATGGTACGCCCCAAGTACTCTAGAGATTCTTTTGAAAATTTACATTGGGACATCTTGATCACTGTATGATTCTGCTTTAACACCTAAAACTTAACTTGCAACCACTTTAATGCTCAGACCATGTTTGGCTTCATATGAGTATGTCATCAAAGAATACTAACACAAATTTTCTCCGGTAGGGTCTAAATATTTCAATCACCAAGAACTGAAAGGTAGAAGGAGCATTAACTAACGCAAATGGCATTACTATGAACTCATAATGTCTATCATGGGTCTCAAATGCAGTTTTATGGATATCAGCTTCATCCATCCTTATTTGATGATAACATGACTGCAAGTCTATTTTAGAAAAAAACTTGGCTCCACGAAGTGTATCAAAAAGATCATTTATCGAAGAAATGGGGAATTTATCCTTTATAATTTGAGCATTGAAGGCTCTGCAATCAATATACAGCCACCGTGTACCATCTTTCTTTCGCACCATCATAATAGAAGATGAGTATGAACTGCAGCAATGTCTAATTATTCCAGATTCTAACATCTCCTTAACAATTTTTTCAAGTTCATTTTTTATGCAATACGAGTGTTTGTAAGGTTTAAAGCAAATGGGTTTAGTGTTTGGGAGAAGAGATATCTTATGATCTTGTAGGGGAATGGGTGGTGAATTAGTGGTGATTTCTGGAAACTGTTGGAGGAGCTCTTCAATACCTACAGGAATGTCATAGTTAGTAGTAATATTAGGATGGGTCAAGGTACATAGCATTGTCGTAATTTGACTTTGGAGACACTCCTTACCGAGGGCTTTTTTACTGGACACCTTTAACTATTCTCGTTGCATTCCTTGCTATACATACTCTTTGTCATTATACTTGAATTTAACCTGCAACTTCTCTAGATTTAAGGTAACTTCTCCAAGTCTTCTCATCCATTGTGCATCCAGAATCACCTGGCATCCCTCTAAGGGAAACAACAGCAAATCTATAGGCATGACACACCCCTTGACACTTGAGTATAACATCTTGGCACACACCATTTCCAATCAGTTTCTCTTCATTAGCTACCACCACTTCAAAGACTCTTGACTCCTCAATTTTAAAATTCAATTTCTTAGCCAAGTCTTCATTAATAACTGTAAGTGGACCCTGAGTTAATAAGGATGTGAACTGGCTTGCCTGAATAACTTCTTCCACTTTGATGGTGGATAAAGTTGGAATCCTACAATTAGCTTATAAGGTTGTAGATATGGGTTCATCAATATTAGGGTCTAGTTCTGTCATAACTTCAAGTTCAACTTCCTTCATATAATCTTCTCCAAACATTGGCATAACTCCTTCCAATATATGGACCTGAGGGTTGTTACACTTGTGATCCCTATTCCATCTCTCGTTATATCCATCACACAAGTTTTGTCTCCTTATCTCAATCAACTGACTGGGGGTACGTCCTTTACTTCTTGCTAAAGCCTCTAGTTGACAGTCTTTCTGGTTGGTAGTAGGGTTAAGGTTCGAGGAAGTTTAAGGATTTTGAGAGCAGGGTGAACAACAACGTTTCTTGGTATATTAAGGGTAGGGTTGAGGATCTAGGTAATTTTCTTAGTGTAGGTATGCTTGCTTTCAAACTTTTGTGCCAATGATACTGCTTTTTTGAAATCTGTTTGTCTAGAAGTAAGAACATCATACTTTAACTCTTCCTTCAATCCACCAACAAATCTGTTTAAAACAAATTTTGGAGGCAAAGCTTCAGTAGCCATTTGTAATTGCTTAAACTTGTTAAGATAAGTTAAAACAGTTGAGGTTTGTTTTAATCCAATTAGGGCTTCAAAGGGTCTCTCCATTTCCTCACGATTGAATCTCACCACAATTGAATCTCACCATGATCTCTTCTTTGAAAACTTACCAAGATCCATGATTTTAGACATTGTGTACCTACGAGTTGTACGATTGTAGAGGCTTTTTTTTTAGAACAAATATCAACCCAGAACCTCTCATTGGTTTGATGGAACCTGACATACTACTTAACCTTCCTAAGCCAATCAGCCACTTTCTCCTCGTTGTTGAACAAAAGTAAATCAAGTTTAAGGATAGTTAATGGTGTATTTCTTGGTTGATTATCAGCGTAGTAGTAATTTGGATACGGGGGTCTATAGCCATAGGGAGGCAATGGAGGTTCTTGAGGGAAATATTGGGGGTTTTGATTATTTTTTGAAGGAGGCACTGGCATTCTTGGAGGTGGTGGAGGAGGGATATTTTGTGGATACGGAGGTTGTGGATATACTGGCGTTTGCATGGGGTAGGGATTTCAGTGGTTTAGAAGATAAGTTTCTTGGTAAGGAGTTAGAGATGGTACTGGTGGTGGAGCCGCAGATGGTTGATTCTTGATCTGCTGAATGTCTCGAGCTAGGGTGGTGAGTATATTATGGACTCCTTCAAATTTAGTGCTTAATTCTTGGTGAGATTGCTCAATCCTTCAGTTAATTTCTTCTTGCCTCAGCCATGCCGGATCTTGGTTTTGAAATGGAATTTGGGAAAAATTGCTAGGGTTATGAGGATCGTTCTAAGCGTTTGCTGCCACCTCAGACGGATGCTCTGATACCAAGTTGGAAGCCTATGTAGATCAATCTCTTTGTTCATCGTGTAATGGGGAATTTCACATGAGAATAGGTGATGTTTTGGGAAAGAAGAAGGAGTTGGGGAATTGGATCGAGTGTTCGACGAAATTGAGAAATGAGATAACGGAAGATGGATCTTGAAACGATGTTGATTTCAAGAATGGACAGTTCAGATGCATGCAAATTAAAGGGAATCTATGGTTGAATGTAGTAAACTTCAATATCAAGAAGATATTCAAGGACCATGAAATAACAAACAATATAAGAACTAAAATTGAAAAGCACTGAAATGAAAATAAGAACTGAGATGGAATATAACAAGAAATGTAATTGCAGAAACTAAGAACGGAAAGTTGAATTGCACAAGAGGAACAAGGATGAACTGCAATTGAATTAGATTTGTAACTAATAAAAATCAAAGGTAAATAACAAGATTAGAATAGCAAGAGAACTAAACTAGGTTTGTAACAGAACTGAAATGAAAAATGAAAATAACTTGCTTTAGATTTTTTTCACACACGTCGCACATGCATCCTTATATATACACTCACGCACACATACAAATCGAGACAGGCTAATACAAATAGACCAATACCGACCCAAAAATGATCAGTTCAATTCATAAAACAAACACACAGCATTTTACAATCTACTACAAACACACTCCACTCAAACTAGACCTAAGATCTGATGGTATCATGTGTGCACGTGCACACATGCACACACGTGCACCCTCAAATAACTCTTTCCCCAAACCATGCATTCGTGTGCTTAATCTTCCGATCACTGGCTGACATCCTCCAACACTACCTCCGACAACTATAAGGACAACTCTGGTGAACTTCGACTAGATTTAGTTTCTTCCTCTTTTTCTTCCATTGAACAGTAGTTCTTCTTCTCCGGAACCATGACAATCATTGTGTGATTGCTACACAACGTTTGTAACAACCCGTCTTTTTGTACGCTTTAAATCGGCGATAAAGCACACACGTCAAGCTCAAACCGTACCATAGTGCAGATTGTTATTAGGGTGAATAAGAAAAAGCAGAGAAAGAAGAAAAAAACAAAACAGAATTTTACAGCGGAACGACAAAATATAATAATCAAATAACAGTTTATGAAACTGTTTTACAAAAACATTTGATTATACTTATACAACACAAAATCAGAGTTACACATACCAAAGAATAATAAATAAAAATGCAGCGGAACAATGTGATGCAGTGGAACCATATAGTAAATAATAGTAATACAATCTTCGTCTTCGTCCTCCAGAGGTAAGATCTTCAAACCCTGAAATGCTCAGGCTGACTCGAGCGAATTGAAAAGACAAAACACTCGAGTCGGAACTAAAAGATCTTATGTAAGTTAAAATAATGGTAAATAATATGAGTGGGAAGGCGTCAGAGATGTTTGCGGGATTTGACATCTCCTATACAGTGTCAAACGTGAGTGCGGTAACTTAAGAGATGTTCGAGATTCACATCTCCTAAGAATCCGTTAAACTATCTATTATGTAGTAATACACGCTATTATCATAATGTCTATTGATAAAATAAACTTACTTTTAAATAGCGTTAAGGGGTTACCCATATAGCCCTTAACACGTAATAGTCCCACTAGTCCATCCAGTATCAACGCATCTTCAGGTCGGGAGACTACCCTAAAGTACTCCACGGGCTACGAGAGAAAACCAAACTCATACAAGACGCGCTAGGGTAGGTGACACGACACAACTAGGCAATGCCAGGATAGATATACCAATTACGCTTCTGAACCGGTGGTAATACGTAGCAGCTAACTACCCCACCTCAAGCCACACCCCCAAACCAAAAGGGCCCCAATCAATCACAAAGTAATAGAATGATATCGAAGGAGTGTGTCCGATAAAATGTGCTACCTTCTTATTCCGTCAATCGCTCCTGTTTTAGTCACCTTATGCTAACTCACGGGAGTCGGGTCTACGTATATACCTCAAATGAACGTCGCCGCCATCCTACTTCATTCTGGAATCTCCATCGCGTACACGGTTGTTAAAGTGGTTTTTGGAGTTGGTAGAGAGTATGACAACTTCTGATCCCGGTCTCTTCAACAACCAAAAGTTATTATAACACCACGGTCATTTCAAAATAATTTATACTTCAAAACCGGAATATTATAACCATTTCAAAATCATATAAATACGGTGTTATTTCCATTTCAAAAACCAAACTACTATGATATCATTTTATTAAAACCCAAATCAATATAATATCATTTTTATTTCAAATATATCCCTTCCAAAATCATAGCGCTTTCAACGTTATAACACTTCGAAATCAAAACACTCGAAATATAGCACTTTCAAACCATAATACTTTGAAACTCATATCTTTGAAACATATCTTCCACCACTTAAATGGTTAAAATATTAAAATACTTTATAAAATAAAGTAGCTTCTTCAATTTCACAAATCAATTCCAAAACAACTCGAATTTCTAAATTTTAAATTTAACCAAATCCCAAGTCATAAATTTCAATACAATTCAGTTTTCAAATAAACTATTCCAAATTTTATCGATATCAAAACAGATTTGATCCATAGAATAAACCATTTCAAATTTAATATATCTCAAACTTTAAGTATTCAATAATTTCAAAACTAAGTTTGGTAATTGCAATTCAATAATTCAATTTTCTATTATTCAGTTTTAAAATATTTTGCATAGTAAATCCATTATCATTTAAATAAAACTCAAATTATAGATAACCAAATATTTCCTTCAATTTATTTATACTTGAAATATTCATTTAATTCACCTTAAACCAAAATCAAGTTATAAAAATCATACCTTCTAAAATTTCAAATTTAATAAATTTCACATCAAGCTTATTTGAGTTTAATTCTTAAATAAATTCAATTTCAAATAAATCTTAAATTTACATTCCAACCTTAATTTATTTAAATCATTATAAACACTATATTAAAATATAATTTAAATACTTAACCATATTATCTTCAAAAAAAATCAAACTTATTATTAAGCTTATTCTATATTAAAATAAATTATACATAGCTTAAAATCAAGGATAAAATAACATATATAATATCCAAAATCAATATTTATCGAAAACCATATATTTCTTTACAGAATCATAGAAATCATTTCAAAATATTTATATATATAGACCACGGCGTATGTATATAATTTTCTATCCTATGGTCAAGTGATACGGGTATTTATGATTTCAACCCATAATTTAAAATATAAATACGGTTATATATCACTTCAAACCACAATCCCGAATGAAATAAAAATCCATAACAACTTGCAGTTTAAAAAATACAATATCCATTTATCCAATATCAATCGTCAAACATTTATCACAATCATCATCCAATTCAATCGATAACATCAATATAGAACAAATAATTAATAATAGGTATTTACAGGCTATTTATATTCAATAATAAATTAAATAACTATTTTATCCAAATAAATTCAAATAAACTGAGATGATGATTTATGCCGATTGTGCAACACCACACGGTAACCCATGCCGAGCTGCCCCATCCCCCACCGACCGGCCCCCTCCAGTGCCGCCGCACTCCTCCAGGCCGAGACAAAAAATCGGCCACTAATCTCTGATTTCTGGCAAAATTTGACCACATCTCGACAAGTGAATGGCATGACCGGGCCTGCTCGTCGTCCTGTCTCCAACATCGTTCCGCGATCGACAAACGGTCGACGATCGACTGTTGAATCATCAAAATCCAATTTGAACGACCATTGTTTATTCTCGATTTTTGGATAAACGGTGCATCTAATTGAGAAATGAATTACAGAATTGAGATACGCTCGTCGAGAGCTTCAAATGGATATATAATTTGATATATATTGAGGAGTTTGAAATTTGAAGTTGTATTTTGAATTGAAATTGGATTGGAAAGATTAGAGATTTCAACCATTGAGGAAGAGGAGCAGCAAAATTTCTATACATATAGAAATGAGAAATAGAGGGCCGATAGGGTTTATAAATGGATGTATATAGGCAGGGTTGAAAATAAAGAGAATGGATCAGATTTGATTGAACGATATCGGCCCAAAAGCCCGCTTTGCCTCTAAAACGAAAATGGGTCACCCCATATATCAAAATAGACGTTTTTAAATATTGTAAACGTAATGGAATAGGTTTCAAGTCCAAATTCCATCGTATGAAGAAGTTATGCTAAAATCAAGTAATTCCAAATTGATTTCAATTGATTTCAATTAAATTGATTTCTAGGCGTTTCGAGTCCGCATGATCAAACGGCTAGTCCGATCGTTATGAAGCTTGAAATCTTACAATAATTCACCATTACGGATCCGATGAAACTAGTTTCGTCGGAATCCGAGTCGTTGGCCAAAATGGCTATCTTTTAGGTTAATTAAATAATTAAATATTAAATTAATTAATCACTTCTTCAATTCAAATTTAATTATTTGCCATCTCTATCATTTCTATTACAAATGAACTTCTAATTCATTAACCAAAATTTCCATATTAATCAAATAAGGATTTATTGCAAAATTTATAGTGTTTACCTTCAATTTAAGTAAATTCAAATAAATTATATTTTTAATTTCAATTAAATTAATACAATTTGTTAAATCTCTTTATTCAATCAATCATCATCTTATGGATAAATTTAACGTTAGTATATATATCCTATTACCCTAGTCTTTTTACAGTCATCAACTAAATTCATATTAACGTAGTTTTTAATTGCGTTCAATTGCAGTGGATTTAGATCTAATCCAATCGATTAAACAAATGGGTAAACAATTAATGATTATCACCATTTGTCTAATTTTATTATCAACTAACAAATATTATAAGTACTTATCTAACATTGATTTTATCAAATTACGGTTTACTCCATATTATTACATGAATTAATATAACTTTGAATTTATTTCCAAATTTACTATTTACAATCAATTATAGCCTTACAACTGTTTCAATTAATTAGGATTGCACTAAATTAGTTATTTATTAACTTGCATTAACATTCTTACTCAATTTACATTCCATTACTGTTAACAATGTGTCATTTCATTAATTAATTCAATACTTGCTTTTATTTTCTCATATTAAATTTATAACTCGGTATAACACTTTCACTACTTTATTTATTAGAATTTTATTCAAATTGTTAATAATTAGTTTTAATTACCATTGCTATGTTTCATTTTAGTGTTCATTTCAATGTTAAATTATAAAGTTTTTATTTCTTTCCAAATTAAATTACAAAATATTGCTAAAATAACAAATTTTACTATCAGAAATTTACGGGTCGTTACAACATTGAAGGAAGGCAGTGTTGCGTGTTCTTTTTCGATTGGGTTTTGATTTAGAGAATATGCATACGTGTATTGAGGAAAGAGATGGCATGTGATGGTATGAGATTGAGTAAAAGCAACCATGATCAAACATTACATGATGGAGAAATGTTAGTGAGAAGAGAAATTTAAGGGAGAAAGATTTGGCAGCGTGAATTAGGAGAACGAGAATTGAGGGTTGAGAAATTTACGTGCGGAATTATGATATGCAGTCGTAAAAAGTTATTTAGACTATTTTATGTCGGCCCTCCAACACTAGGCAAACCTCTATAACGATCGGTTTGATTAATATGCGGAAGAAAAGGAAGTTAAATTCTTTGCTCGTCGTAAAGGATTTAAAGTCACGTGGTACTATTTTCCATGGTCTCTATGGACCAAAAGAATCTACAACATTCATTTTCTATTTTTTGATTTATTAAAAAAATAAAATAGGAAATGTGGGTGGATTCCAAGGAATCTATGGGACCATGAAAAATCATGACTGGATGATTATTTGCCTATATAAAGTGTAGAGTAGTTTGCTTCTTATTTGAATTTACTGCTATTTGGGAGAACAGGAAGGAATTTTAGATATTACGTATGTAGTATTCATAGTTACTATTGATGCTTAAGTTAAGTTGAGTTTACTATTGATGTGAGTTTAATATATAATCGCATGTAACTTCTAATTGATGCAACATAACCAACCCTCTCCAGGTTAACTCCACCTTGACTGACATCCATTCAGTGTTTTGTTAAATAACAAGAATTGGATTTTGGAAATTCCTCTAATACATACTTTATTTAAGCAGAGCACTAGTTATGAGATCTCAAAGACTCGAACCCATGACCCCTAAAACTGGTCAAAAGCATCATACCTCTAATCACTTGAACTAGAGGTCATTGATTAATCCATTCAGTGTTTTATATTGAAGACTTCTTACATGCTCGGACAATGTTAAATTGCCACGGTGATACTATAGTGCATTTTGGATTTTGGAAATTCCTACAAAAGGCAGTGGTTTCCAAATCAATAGTGATAATATAATTAATAAGATTACTAATTTTGCTATGTTAGGAAAATTTTAACAAAACGTATGTCGGTTGTTTTTATTTATATAAGAAGAAAGAAAAATAAGAGGAATAGTGAAAATTTGAATATTTGGTTTAAATGTAGGATTTACAAGAAAAAGGTTGGGCTAGTTAGGCATCTAAATGTTTTCCCTTGAGTTGTAAAGAAAGACCATGCTAACATTAAATATGTATTGTCACATGCTAAAGATGATGTATTACAATCATTTTTCACTAATGAAAATGTAGTAGAAAAATAATGTGATTCCAAGATTAAGACCCTTAGATCTGATAAAGAAGATGAATATTATTTTCCTGCATTTTTTGATTCTATGGAAATAATGCATGAAACATCGATAGCATATACGCCACAACAAAATGTAGTAATATAATGGAAAAATAGGATCATCAGTAAAGTTTAATATTATGTTGTGTAATTCCGGTCTTAATACTAAATTCTGGAGTAAATCATTTTTGAATTAATGTTATATGTTGAATAGAATACCTTACAAGAAAACCATTGTTACTCCATAAGACTTTGAAAGTAAAGAACATCTGATCTAGATTATCTTAAAGTTTGTGGTTATAAGGAAATTATTCGATTGCCTTAATCAAAAATGGACAAAAGTGCAATGGTGTATTTTTGTGAATGTTCCCAACACGGGAAGGGTTATAGGCTTCTAGTAATAAAACTTAATAACTCATTTGAGGTAAACATAATAACATGATCAAAGGATGTAGAATTCTATGAAAATATATTCACTTCTATTCCATCTAATTCATCTGTCGATAAAATAATGTATGTCAATGAACCTGTTCGTGAAACTGATAACACTAAAACAAATAATGTTGAAGCTGGCGAACCTTTTCAAATAAGTAAAAGTTTGAGAACTAAAAAATCATTCGGACCAGATTTTGTCATTTATTTGGTAAAAGGATCAAGAAATGTTATTAAAAATCAAGTCATGCTTTCTACAAGGGTAGAGTCTGATCCTTTTCTCAATAGAAAGGTTTTAGACCATATTAGTCGCCGAAGGATTTACTTAAAAAGACGAAATATATTATTTTCATACATAATTGCATTAGCATCTATTTATAAACTTAAAATTCATCAAATGGATGTCACGACTTCATTCTTCAATGGAGAACTTAATGATGAAATATATATATGTCATTACAATAAGGTTTTATGATTCTTGGATAAGACAGTAAACAAGCTTATTAAATAACTTTACGGTCTTAAACAAGCACCACAGCAATGATCTGGGAAATTTGATAAAACCATAGTACCAAATAATTTTTCGATCTGTGAATTAGGAATATGTATCTATAGAAAATTCCATGCTAGTAAAAGAGTAATACTATGCCTTTTTGTTAATGATACGTAGATATTTGGCACCGATACCACGAGTATTAAAGAAACAAAAAGTTTCAATCTCCATGCTTTGACATGAAGGTTAGGGGGTAGCTGAAATGACTCTAGAAATAAGAATCATAAAAATAGTTGAAGGATTGGTCATTACACGATCCCATTTCATTGAAAAAATTCCTAAAATGGTTCAATCATTTTGATTGCAAACCTGTTATCGCTCTACTTAATCCAAATATGCCATTATATTCTAATCGATCATCTAAAATATCCTAAAGTAATGGAGATTATAATGTATGTTATGACATGCACTAGACCTAATGTTAAGTATGTTCTTGGTGTAATGAACAAGTACACTAGTAACCCTAGTCATTATATAATGAATAGCTATATGGAGGATTTTAAATACTTAAAAGAAACCACAAACTATTGTATTTTGTATGGTGGTTATCTAAGTATAATAAAGGGATACATGGATGCTAGTTGCAACACTAGAAAGGGGAATAATAATAAGTTAACCAACAGATGGATATTCACTCTAGGTAGGCGAGCTTCATCTTGGAACTCAAAGAAAAAAACCCGTGTATTATTGATTTTACCATAGCTTCTGAATTTATAGCATTGGCTTCTTGCAAAAAAAAGCAAAATGGTTAAGGAATCTACAATTAGAAATTCTTATATGGCTTAAACCTATGCCTCCGACATCCATGCATTGTGATTATCAAGCAACATTATCATGAGCATATAAGTGGGTATATAATGGCAAATCTAGGGATATTGGCCTAAGACACTGTGTGGTATAGTAGGAGCTTGCTGATGGGGTAATTACTGTAGAGTTCGTGAGATATAATCAAAAATTGGTAAATCCATTTACAAAGGACTTGCAAGGGACCTGATTTTGAAAATATCAAGGAGAATGGTGCAAAGCCAATTAAAATAATTACCTATGATGGAAATTTGACTCAACATACTGAAATTTATTAGCTTGAGTTCAGTGAGCAAAAGTATATCAAATGACATAGTTGGAAGCACTATAATAATATTCTTAACAACTAATATTATATTCCATTTCAAGAAAAGTGCTTGCTATCTATAATAATATGGTGGGGGTTGTAATGTTTAGTGTTGGTACCTTAGGTATTGGTTTTGATATTAACAACTATATGACATTATATAAAATATAGATACAAATGTTTTATCAAGATATATATAGTATATAGTGCAGGATATTTGACATATTTTGATTAAGAAGACTGTACAGTATCAAGATGCTGAAATCAAGAGTAGATTCAAGATGCTAATATAAAGTTTTAAGAATTAAGAATGAAGACTCAAAAGTATTAAAGAGTTCAAGATTTAAAGATATTCCAGATATGTTATAGAGTCATAAGATTTATGTTAAAGCCGCGGTAATACTTTCCTCATTTTTCTTACTTTCTCTAATTTTGTATTAAATTGATCTTCAGATATTCTATTTTTAGAATAATCTTTTCAAAATATTTTCAAAATGATTTTCAAATCTCGTATACTTATAAAGATTTTATTTTAGTGTTTTTAAGTTTGTATATATTGAATTATTGTTTATACTTTAATAATTTATAACTATATTGATCTTATATATATTATTTACATTATATTAAATATTCTAATTAATCTTTAAAATTATTTTACAATGTTTTATTAAGTTTTAATATGGTTAAAATATGTATAAACTATGTTTAAATGTTTGTACAAAATTTCAAAATATTTAACTAAACTAAATATTTTCAAAACAATTTTTATTAAGTAATTTTTCAAAATACAAAGGGATATGTCGATATATTGTAACACCCCATATTTTTGATATTATTATTTACAATATTTAATTAGCTATATAAAATAAAATAATGTAAGGTGATTAATTGATTGAGATTTGTGATTAATAGGGGTAGCCGTGCCATGTTAATGAGTACATCAAAATGAGATAAGATGAAATAAAATACATAAAGGGTTAGGAAACAGACATGGGAAAAATGGGAACAAGGAAAATCCTTATATCCTAAACCTTAAACCCTTAGCCATGTATTCCATTATTCATTCTCATTTGCAAATTAAAAAAATAGAGGTCAGCCACCATTTTAGAGAACTAGAGGAAAAAAACTAAGAAAGAAGATTAATCAAATCAAAAGCTATTTAAATCTCAAATCCTTAATCTCAAGCTAAGGTGAATAATGACTACATCTTGTTTTCCTAAATATTTTCTGTTTTAAGTTAAATCCAAAGTGTTTGGCAAATTTATGTGGTGATTCTGAATGATTAAATGTGTATATATGCTTGTTGATGATTTATGCTTGTCCACATAGATTTTATGATATGTTTTAATGTGAAAATGCTATTAAATGACATCCAAATGCCTTGCTATTTTAGATTTAGATCAGAAATGATACTTTAGAGACACGTTTCAATTTTCATAGTTTACTGAATTATTGTGGATTTTATATAAATTTTCAAGTGTAGAAAACGATTGTTTGGGTTATAAATTATTTACGGCTAAGTAATTATTTATTTGGGTCTAAAATTTATATATGTTAGTAAACATATTGATAGTGATTTTCTGGAATTTATGTAGAATTTTCCTAAGTGTTTTAATGAATATGTAAAATTATTTAAGGTATTGGGATTAAATATTTTATATATTTATAAAAGAAGAAGGGGTATTTTATAAAATAAAATTATTATTTATTTCTGATATTTTGGCAGTCCTTTTAGAAAAGAAATTTTAGCAGTGAATAAGATTTTAGCAAACACAGTAGGTTAGCTGAAAAGTATAGCTCTTTTAAGTTAAACAAAAAATTACTTGTTTTTAGCATGTTTCGCCACTTTCGGCACAAGGGGTTCCGACCAAGACGTTTCTCCAACGTTGCTTTCAAAACCAATGTGCATGGTATCAATATACTTGGTACGTAGAGAATTAGATGAAGGTTGAAGGTATAGGGTCGACACATATGGTTCCGATAGGGTTGAAGCATGCGTTTGTTTTAAATTGAACATGCATCTGCTTTGCTTTCGACTATGATGCTTTCGACTTGGTTGGCTTTCGACTGGGTCCAATGGTTTAAATAAATGATTGTAAGGAGGTTGCATTTTAGTTTTGAATTATAGGCTTTTGACTAGGTCGAAGCCCTTTAGTTGCCGCTTTTCTTATGTTTCGAAGTCGATGATTTTGGAAGGTATACTATGTTTTTATACTTAGCCACTTATCCAATGCTTTCAGAAGTATGGTTTCGACATCATCACTTCTTTACTTAAGAATTGATTTCGAAAGGTGTTTTCCACATGTTTTAAATTGAACCCAAATGCTTTCAAAAGGTTTGCTGTTTACAAAGGTTTGATGCTTTCGAAAGGTTTTAAATGAAGATTTCGAAGGGGTGGTTCCCCAATGACATCAAAAGGTTTTGAAGGAAGGTTTCCAGTGGTTTTGAAAGGTCCAAGAGGGAAGGTTTTTCCAATGTTTTTGGAAAGCAATTTTAAAGTGTTTAAAAGAAAGATATCTAAGGTTTTAAAGCTTTTGAAAGGAAGTTTTTTCAATGGTTTCGAAAGGTTCCTAAGAATGGTTTCGAAAGGAAGGTTTTGACCTTCCGACATAGGTTGAAAAAAGGGTTTAACTTGGTTTCGGAAGAGGTGCTTTCAATGGATTCGAAGGGGTACTTTCAAAAGTTAAAATTTTCATCAATAAAAGGTTTGAGTAAAGTGTGTGTGTGTGTGTGTGTAGTAACATGGCAAGGTGATTTGAGTAAAGCAAAGAGTATAAATGTTTTCCTTGTTTAAATTTGGTTTAAAAAGTTTTAAATCAATTTCAGATGAAAAGGTTTTCATGGAAATTTTTGGGAAGGTATCCCTAAGTAAATAGACTCAGATATTAGAATCGTAGATGAGACTGGTATAGTATCACGTCCTACACATTAGCTACTGGCCCTAGCTAATTTAGTCCAAAATTCCAATGTGTAGAGCTTCGTCACAGGTAAGACTAAAATTATGGTTACACACAGAAGAGAATATATGTTTGTATACAGATAGGTTATTGGTGAGTCCGTAAAACCATTAGGATCATGTGACCCTGGGAGATGTTAAGTTAAGGACAATATCCAGAAGAGAAGTATTTAACAGGTAGTTAAGAACAGACCATCCTAAAGAGGTGTCCAATAGATGTTAGATTGTTTTGTTATAGTGTTTGGTAGGCCAGAGTCAGCCAAAGATTAATAGTTGCCAAACAAAACTATAGTGTTCAGACAAATAGTCCATCTGTTACCTGATATGAGAGTTTACATAAAATGCTTTACACTTTTAACCAGTTTTGATTGCAGGATTTTGGTTTGCGAAAGATATGTTTTAAATGGGATATCAGTGGGGGGAAAGCCGTTCCGCTAAGCGGTGTGGTCTTAGTTTATATTTTATATCCGGGATGTATACTGTTATTCACACCATGATTTATGTCCGACTCGAAGTTTATGTTTCCCCCTTACACTCTCAAGTGCTCAAAATTAATTTAAGTATGTTGAGGTTTGAGGTTTTACAGGTTTTAGTAGGTTGACGAATAAAGGTTCTGGAGACGAGCAGGTGGCTGACGGATAGCTATATAGGAGTTGCTGTTTTGTTTTATATAGGATAGATATAAAGGTTCTGGTCAACTAAGGAGGCATCATCATTTTTTGTTGGGGGTATTTATGTAATAATTATATTTTATCTGAACCTGGGAAACAATTATGAGATTATGTAATTTGAATGTGAAACATATGTTTTGAGATGTAATTAGTAAAATGTTTTTTTTGAAATCTGTGAATTTGTTTCATATTCAAATGCTTCTGATATTATGGATACCTCTAACATAGCCGTTTTTGGTTGCCAGAAGTTGATACTATAGATGACTGTAGTATCTCTAGTGCTTAGCTTCGGGATAATGCTATGATAGCGTACTTACATTTGCTATATATAAGTATACGCTAGTTCTCTTATCTCTAATTTCTTATCTCTATTAGGCTATTCTTCTGTATCTAACGAGACTTGAATGCAAATATGGATGCTAGAGGAGGTCGATTTAACCTTGGAGGGGACAACACTACCACCAATCGAAATTCCCGACCAAATGCAAGGAGGATTCGAAGTCTAGGTCAAGCTGAGAACGTTGGTGCTGGAGTCGCGCAATTAGATATGGGGGCTATGTATCACTTTTTCGTGAACATGATGCAAGCTGGGATTGCCGTTGCAGTTGTTGGAGGAAATGCTGCGGGAGGAATTCAGGAAGCTCAGGTTGTCAACCATTATACTAACTCGAGTAGAGACTATGCTAGGCTTGGAAGGAAGCCATTTATCAGAACTAAGGATGCTATAGAAGTGGATAATTGGTTGTTGTACTATGAAAGTATATTTGCTTACTTAAGGCTCAATAACGAGTAGAAGAAGAATCTTGCTTCGAGACAGCTCCAAGGAGAAACTTTATTTTGGTGGAATAGGGTGGAGGTTGGAGTGAATGAAGAGGAGATGACATGGGCTGAGTTTAGGAGAAGGTTCCAGGCGAGGTTCATGTCGGTGATGGCACAGTCTGTTTTGATCAGAAAGTTTGCCGAGCTAGAACAAGAAGAGATGTCCGTTTTGGAGAATGCTAGTAGGTTTGAAGAGTTGGCTTGATATGGGTATGCCACTGTTGATACAGTGATGAAGAGGAATGAGAAGTTTATCAGGGGATTGAAGCCTGAGTTGGCAAGGCTACCTTACTGCATATCAGAAATCCCTGTGATGTGGTAGTGGAGATGGCGTTAAGACATGAAGAGATGCTTGCTTGATTGGTAAAGAAGAAGGAGAAGGAGGTCCAAGTTTGGCAAGATCAGAAGAGAAAGTTCTTTCACAAGAAAGGTGCTCAGAAAGGTGGAGTAGCAAAGAAAGAAAAGTATGAAGTGGTCCGTTATAAGTGTGATAAGAAAGGCCATTATGCTCATGAGTGCTGGAGAGGCAAAGGAAAGAAGGCTGCTGAGAAGAAAGGAGTTAGATGTTTCAACTGTGATCAAGTTGGGCGCTACAAGAACCGTTGCAAAGAGCCAGCTAAAGGAGATAAAGGCCAAGTGTTTGGATTAAAGCCTACTACCTCAAAACCAACAGCCCAGGAGAAAGGAAAATCGGTATTAGAAGGTACCCTTTAGATCCATGGTATGTTTATTAGCGTTTTGTTTGATACTGGTGCATCGCATTATTTTATATCTATATGTTTGGTTGAAAAGCTTAACCTAAAACCCAAATATTTAGTTACATCCTTAAGAGTTGCAAGCCCGATAAGTGAGTATGCGAAACTTGGGATGAAGTGTGACCAGTTAGAGTTTGACTAGCTAGGTTACACCTTTGTTTGCAGTTTGCACATATGTGACTTTTTAGCGTTCAGAATTATATTGGGCATGAATTGGTTAAGTGAGTACGATGCTAGGATATTTTGCCAAAATAGAAAAATGTCACTTGAACACCTGGATAGTATTGATCAGATAGTTTATATTATAAAAAACCTTAGTTGTGAGGTGAATGCTTTATTGGGTGTTATGGAGTCAGAAGATGAGTTGAATCTCATTTTCGTAGTTAGAGAATTCACAGATATCTTCGAGCCCGTAGTAGGATTGCAACCGAAATGAGCTATCGAATTTCGGATAGAATTGGTGCCTAGAGCAGAACCAGTGAGTAGACCACCAAGCAGGATAACGCCTATAGAAATGAGGGAGTTGAAGGCTCAGTTGGTAGACATGGAAGACAAGAGTTTTATCAGACAAGTAGCTCACCTTGGGAGCAGCCGCAGTTTACTAAGAAACCGGACAGATCATTAAGGCTATGTATCGATTAACATAAGTTGCATGAGAGAACGATAAAGAATCGATATCCGTTGCCTAGGATTGACGATTTTTTTGATTAGCTTATTGGAGCTAAGGTAATTTCTTAGTTAGACTTAGCAACAGGTTTCTATCAGTTTAGAGTTGTAGAAGATAGTATACCTTTGGCAGTGTTTAGAACAAGGTATGGGTCATATGAATGGTTAGTTATGCCGTTCGGACTCACTAATGTGTCGGCATTCTTTGTGGATTTGATGAACCGGATTTTTCGAGAGCACTTGGATAGGTTCATATTAGTTTTTATAGATGATATTCCAATATGCTCTAAGGATGAGAAGAAGCACGAAGTTCATCTTAGAGTTGTGCTTGAGATGCTGAGGCAGCATCAACTAAAGGAAAATTTTATGAAGTGCCATTTTTGGAAGAAGGAAGAGAAGTTTCTTGGTCACATGGTCTCAGAGAGAGGTTTGTCAGTCGATCTAGATAAGATCAAAGTTGTTAATAACTGGAAAAGACCAGAAATGATAACTGAGATGAGAAGTTTCCTTGGATTGGCTAGATGCTACTGGAGGCTTATAAAGGATTTTTTGTGGTTAGCAGCGCCGATGACCAAGCTAACGAGAATGGATGTGAATTTTGCGTGGACTGATAAGTTCGAAGAAGCGTTTTAGAGCTTAAAACACTTGTTGACCCATACTTCTGTGTTAGTAGTTCCGAAAAGGAACTAAGATTTGTAGTTTATACAGATGCATGTGGAACTGGATTAGGAGCTGTATTGATGCAGAGAGATAAAGTGGTTGTCTATGCTTTTAGACAGCTTAGATCGCATGAGGTTAGATACCCGACCTATGAATTGGAGTTAGCTGCAGTGATATTTGCATTGAAGGTGTGGAGGCATTACCTTTTGTGTCACAACTCGATTTTTCGACGCTCGAAAATCGACATCAATACGTCTACTGTATTAAATGCCGAACGATCGAATGCTGAAAAACCAAACCGTAAGAGAAAGAAGAAGGAGGTTGAAGAAGAAATAGAACAACAACATTAGAATCTCATAAACGCAGCGGAACAATATATAATAGATAAATGACTGATCTTTATACAAAAAGAACTATATCTATTTTATACATTACATCATCAGAGTACAACACAATCAATAGCAAAATACTGGACAGTTATATTAACTTATCCCCACACAACTGAATACACATCTTATACTGCATAGTGGAATATACATCAAATACGTGTGATACGTCTCGCCATACAGCTCGTCTCCTGAGCTCCATAACATCATATCCTGTATTCCATAATACTCAGTCTGACCCAAGCATAATAGTAAAATAACATCCGAGTCAGTCTGGAAAACCAGCGTGAGAAAACACACTTAATTGGATTATTAAAGTTTTTAAAATCCTTTTAAATCAAAGGTATCTCGTAAGACCGCGCCACAAATAAACATGTCTGGTTTTTATCTAATGATGACCAAAACATTTTTATCAAATCCGTCTGATACTATAATAGTGTCTATAGAAAGTAAAATAGAATCTAGATGAAATGCTTGCATTTCACGTTCCAACAATAGTTGGGCACGATCAAAACCGTACAGGCGCTTATTGGAGATTGGATTCCATACAATGGCAGGGGCATTGGGGTACCTTCCATCATAGTACATGGTCTAGATCAGCGTACCGAGGATCCCCCTTGATCCTCTGTAACACAAGACCGCAGCTACCCCTTACTGGATAGTGTGAATAAGATCACCCCGCAGTTGGGATCTGCAACCACCCACATAGCCGAATAAAAGGGACATCTACACAGGGATGACCTTACCCTAGTTGGTTGCTAGCCACTTAGCCTTGTTGCATCTCCCTTGTTTTAGCCATTCCCCGTTGATGAGGCTCGAGGCTATGCGTTATCTTTTTAGCATACATTCACTTAGAATGCTCATCGTCCCTCTGACGATGTTCTGTTTGCATTTGTCCATACAAGTCCGTTCCGGCTTCGAACGGAACCGAAGGCACTATACCTACTATATTCATTTTAGAATCACCCTCAGGATTAGTAGCGATTAGCCCTTGCACTTCACTGCTCCAATCTTCGACTTCAAGCTCTTGTCTTCCTCACGAAAATTTTCAAACCGGATCGAAGTGGTTTTTGGGAAATTAATCCCGATCCCGATCTCTTCGAAACGATTAGCCATTGGCCAATATTGATTTTCGGTTATTTAACTACCAAATAACATTCGTAAACAACCAACATGCCTTAATAATTTCCCAAATCATGTATTTCAAAATATCTTCGCAAGATATTTCTCTACACTTCAACCCTTTGAAAATAGTTTTCAAATCACTTTTTCTCTCACGGAATAAATTTCCACCCAATTGTTTTATTTCCATTGAAAATCACCAAGTCTTAATACTTTAGATTTTTAAATAATCTAAATCACTTTAACCAAAAAAAATACTTTCAAACACTTAAAATAAAAAAAATATTTAACACTTTATTTAAAATGCTAGTTATGAAATTTTATAATTATTTCTCATGTAAAACTTAAGAAAAAACTAATTTTAAAATACAATTTTTTCTATAAGGTATAAATATTAAATAATTATCTTTTAAATCATAATACTAGTTAAACCTTTAAAATGATTTACTTATATAATTAACTTAATAAATATTTACTTTTAAAAATTTAAAACCACTAAATAATAATTTCTTTCTAAAACATTCTTTCAAAACCCCTTTAAAACTTCTAACTTATGCCTTGAAATCTTTCTTTGAAAATATACTTGGTTTTCAGAGAAATACACTTCCATTTAAATATAGTCATCTTCTTATAAATTTCCACTTTGAAAATATACTTGTTATATTTTCCTACCCTCATTTCCCTTTAAATTGCAGTTTTAAAAAACTTAATCGATTTCCCAATCGATTCTCTGAATCACTTCCATTTTAAAAAAAAGTCATCCTGACTTATTCAAATTTTATTCCAAAACCCATTAATTTCATATTCACTCCTTATTATGATTTAAATCTTTATTTAAACTGAAAATATCAATTTCAACCTTTTTTCAAAATGCCCCTTTTATTTTATTTTTCAACTCATTTTAAACTTGAATTTTTAAAATAAGTTTTTTTATCTTTAAACAATATCACTTAAGTCGTTAATTTCTTTTGTTTCCATTTATACAAAATCTCCTTTTTCCCATGTTTGGAATTTATTTAATAAGGTTTCAAAATCAAACTTTTTATTCTTCTCCAAATTCATTTCTTCAATTTATCTAAACTCACTATAATTATTGTACTTAAAAATTTCCCTTTTTATTTAGAATCCAATACTCAATATGCCCAAATATATTCAATCGAATTATAGCATCTAATACTTTCAATTCCCAATAAAATCAATATTCTATCACAGTTAATCAATGAATCATATCATAGATTATGAAAAAAAATTCAATATTTTGAGGAATCCCGTTGGAACCCTCTAACTTGTTTTTCCATGCATCCACAGATATTTGCACAATATAAAAATACCAATCCCACTTCGAGGGAGATATCGCGGTACAAAGGGTCATCCGCTATTATGCGGGGTGCATAGGGTCTCATCCGCTATATAATGCGGGAAATCAATCACTCCAATATATATATATATATATATATATATATATATATTACACACTACTATATATAATATCACATCCAATCAATTCAATCATTCAACCAATAATTTAAATTTAACTATTTAAATTTAAATGGTAATTCAAATTAGTGATATTAACTTACCTTTTCCCTTTAATTTGCAAGCCGATCCAAACTAGCTTGTTTCTCCCTGATTTTAGACCTTGTATAAGCATTATATGGTTTATTAATATCCCTTTTAATAAATTATTCTTTGTAACTAAACAGCTAAATAAGTTTGTTAAATAAATTAATCATCCTTAATACATATTTAAAAAAAACCTAGTAAATTAAAAATGTATATATGTATATTTATTTTTCTTTCGAAATTACATATATTTACTTATATAGATTTCGTAAAATTCTAAATTATATAAATTCTTTCAACATTTTAAAATTCCTTTTTTCAAAATCTTTCAAAACCATTTCAAATCAAAGGAATTTAACTTCCAAAATTTCAAATTTCAAATCCTTTTAATTCATATGCAAACATTACACTGGAATTTTTATCTCATTTTCAATTGTAAATTGTATCTATAATCCCTATTTTCAAACTTCTTTTTGTTATATAAATTCTTTCTGTACAAAGATCAATCATTCGTCTATTATATATTGTTCCGCTGCATTTGTGAGATGATGATGTTGTTTTCTAATTCTTCTTCTACCTCTTTCTTCTTTAACCCTAATGGTTCGTATTTCCGTCCGCTTTGAGTTGAACGGTTGGAGATTATTGTCGGTCCAAAGGGGTATGGATTTGTGGGTCATTACATTTTGGGAGAGAGGTTCGAGCTTTGTATGATTCATAAGTCATTGAAGTACTTGTTCTCTCAGAAGGAGCTAAACATGAGACAGTGGAGGTGGTTAGAGTTTTTAGCCGCTTATGATTTTGGAATTGAGTACACATCAGGAAAAGGAAACAAGGTTGAAAATGCACTTAGTAGGAAGCATCAGAATGCAGCATTGGCTATGATAGTAGAATGGAAAGATTTGGAAGTTTGACCGATATTGATCGAGAAATTGCTTTTATATAGGAAAACGATTCATTGTTAGCTGAAAGGATCAGGAAATTAAGGGGTGGAACGTAGAGCGATGAGTTGAAGGATTTCATTCTTGACCAAGTGTTTGATTGCGAAAGAAGAGTAGATTATGTGTTCCAGATGTTGTAGACATAAGGAAAGAAGTTTTGGAGGAATGTCATCGTTCGAAGTTCACTATTCATCCAGGAGGAACGAAGATGTATCAGGATATGAAGAGAATTTTTTCTGGAAAGGCGTGAAGAGGGATGTTGGCTTATGAGTGAAATAGTGTTTGAACTGTCAGCAGATGAAAGTCGAGCATCAGAAGATAAGTAGGTTGCTTCAACCATTGGATATTTCGGTATGGAAGTGGGATTCTATTTCTATGTATTTCAACGAGTAGCCAAGATCTAGTAGAGGAAATGAAAGTCTATGGGTCATAGTGGACAAATTGACCAAGTGTGCCCATTTCATTCTAGTTAAGTCAACTTGGACGGCACCGGTTTTAATGAAGTTATCTATGAAGAATGTGGTTAAAATTTATGGAATTCCTATTTGTATTGTTAGTGGTAGAGATTCTTTATTCATTAGCGAGCTATGGAAGAGTCTACAAGAAAGTTAAGGAACCAAGCTCAAGATGAGTACCGCTTACCATCTGGGCAAATGGAAAGAGTTAATAAGATCTTGGAAGACTTGTTAAATGCTTGTGTATTCGACTTCGGGGGATCATGTGAAGACCATCTACACCTAATTGAGTTTTCATATAACAATAGTTATCAGACAAGTATAGAGATGACACTGTTTGAGGCTTTGTATGGAAGACCATGCAAATCCCATGCATGTTGGTTAGAGATCGAGGATGGATTTTTCCTTAGTCCCGATTTGGTAAAAGAAGCAGTGGAAAAGATTGAGCTGATAAGGGCGAGAATGAAGGTAGCTCGGTCTAGACAGAAGAGCTATGTAGATAGAAGACGGAAAGATTTAGAGTTCTCTATTGGAGATCATGTTTTCATCAAAGCATCGCCGATGAAAGGTGTTATCAGGTTTGGTAAGAAAGGGAAGTTAGCAATGAGATTCGTAGGACCGTTTCATATTTTAGAGATGATCAGTAAACTCGCGTTTAGAGCAGAGTTACAAAGTATTTTTGTAGGAGTCCACGATGTTTTCCATGTATCTCACCTGAGGAAGTGTGCTATGGATCCAGACACTACTATAACATCGATCGTGTTAGAAGATTTAGGAGTGGAACCAGACATGACTATAGTTATGAAGCCTATTTGGATAGTCGCGAGAGAAGAGAAGAAGTTGAGGAACAAGACAGTCAAACTAGCGAAGGTCCAGTGGAGTGACGATGATAAGGACTGTACTAGGAAGATCAAGAGCATGATTAGAGATGCTTATCCTGATTTGTTTGACGGTATGTTATACCTTTGTTTTTTTTGTTGTGTACTTTATCGTTTTTCGAGGATGAAATTCTTTAGTGGGGGAGATTGTAACTGTTAGGTCGTGAGATGATGGTTTTGATGACAACAACCTTAGAATAGACTATAAAATATAAATACTAACATTATAAGTTTAGATATATATGTATACGCAGGATTTAACCATGCAGGTACCAAGAATGAAGACTGTACAATATAGAGATTCAAGATATCGGATAGAAGACTAATGAGTATCAAGGTTATCAAGATTTCAAGATTTCAAGGTTAAGTATTTTTATTAGGAATTTTGTTAAAACTCATAGAAAAGCATAGGCATCTTAAAATCCAATTTATTCGTGGAATGGAATCCACTTCGAGCCTGTTAAAGGGATGGAACCCTAAGTAGGATGGAACCTACCAAAAAAAGAGTGGAACATTATTTTGTATCCGTTAACTTTTTATTCAAAATGATTTTTCAAAATTATATCATGTTTTCAAAATGTTTTTCAAAACTTTCCTTCTAAAAAGATTCAAAACTCTCTATCCTGATTTTAAATAATTTTAGCCTCAAAATTATCTTTAATTTCAAAGTCATATACTCCTGATTTTAAACTATCTTTTTAAATTATATATTTAACTTACTTAGATTTAAATATAAAATCATATTTAAAATCTATATTTATATTATTCTCCATATTTACTTATGAATTTTAACTATAGTCAAGTATATTTATAAACTTTAAAATAGTTTCAATACAAAATAAAAGTTACTTTTAAAGAAAATCAAAACACCAAAAAATCCTTTGGGATGTCGACATGCCCAAGTACACCATGTCGACATGGTGTCAGTTGAGTTGAAAATTTAAATTTCAAAAGGAGTGTCATTCGCCATAAATCTTCATGAATGGACATGGCTATTGTTCTTCTATAAATAGTGTTAGTTTCAACGAATTTTACATCAGATTTTATGGTTTTTCATTCCTCTTCTTCTTCCACATTTCTTAATACATATTCTTACCATTACTCTGCCGAAATGAACATTGAATCGAACTCGATTACTTCTAGTTTGATTCTTTATCACTATCTCTATAAGGTTCTCAGTGCTATTTAGAGTTATAGACTTCTTTGTAATCTATTAAGCGAGAAAAGGTGTGGTTGTAGCCTTGGAAATCAATCAAGAGAGAAAAGGTGTGATTGTAGCCTTGGTAAATCAATTGGGTAAACTTATGGCCCGAAAATCAAGTATCTCTACCCAGAGAATAGAAATTCTGGAGGGTGTACCTCGCAGCCTTGAAACCGAGGGCGTAATTATACAATTGCCTTTGAAAGGAAATCCATACTTGTGTTGCGGGACTGGATGTAGGGTAACTCCGAACTAATATAAAATCTGGTGTGTTCTTTCCTTTACTGCTTTTATTTATTTCTGCATCTGTGTTTGTTTCTGTGATCATATTTGTGTCGGTATATTGCATACATCGATGTCTAAATTAACATAAACTCAAAAAGATTTAGTAATTTTTTATTTACACTATTCACCCCCCTCAAGTGTCAATCCTAGCCTTAAGATCCGTAATCCGCATTTCTCACAATTGGTATCAGAGCAAGGTTTTCAAAGTTTCATATTCTGATTTTTGAAAAAGTTTTTAAAATGGCTATATTTGTTAATACTAGTTTAGAAGTATTCAAACCATCATTGTTTCTTGAGTCTACATATAATCAATATTCAAATTCAAGTTGTCCACCAAGATTGTTTGATGTGCAGGAATCATGCTTTATGGGTGTTGAGGAATCAATCCACAACGGACAAATTGTGCAGATCAGAAAGAAAAAATAGATATTTGATAGTGGATGTTCTAGACACATGAATGACAATCCAGATATACTGAATGATGTAATATACAAAGACGGAGGACTGGTTAACTTTGGAGACAATTCAAAAGGATATGTGATTGGCATCGGCAAAGTCGGTAATTCTGAAACTCCTACTATTACTGATGTTTTGCTAGTTAAGAATCTGAAACATAATCTGCTAAGTATAAGTCAACCGTGTGATAAAGGATATAAAATTAAATTTGAAAAAGATAAATGTCACATTGAAGATAACAATTCAACCATTACATTTGAGGGAGTTAGGAAAAAGAATATTTATATTCTTAGTATGAAAGATTCAAATGACAACCTGTATCTGTTGGCAAATACAAGCGACCCTTAGATTTGGCATAAGAGATTTGGGCATTTGAATTTTAACCTTTTATATACACTGTCAAAACATGATCTAGTAAGAGATCTCCCTAAAATGAATCTTAAAGTAGATAGTTTATGTGACGCTTGTCAATTAGGAAAACTTAGAAAAAGTTCCTTTAGGTTAAAAGATATGATTTCAACTTCAAAACCTCTTGAATTACTTCATCTTGATTTATTTGGTCCATCTCAAATTCTTTCAATAAATCGTAGTAAATATATTTTTGTAATTGTAGATGATTATTCTAGATTTACATGGACAATATTTTTGAAACATAAAAGTGATACTTTGAATGTTTTAAGACATTTTCAAAAAGAATTCAAAATCAATTTTCTTTAAAAATTATAACTATTCGAAGTGATCACGATGGTGAATTTGAAAATGAAAAGTTTGAGGAATTCTGCAATAAGGAGGGGATAACTCACAAATTTTCATTTCCAAGAACTCCACAATGAAATGGAGTAGTAGAACGTAAAAATAGGACGATTCAAGAGTGTGTAAGAACTATGCTCACAGATAGTAATTTACTAAAGAATTTTTAGGCAGAAGCAGTTGCTACCGCCTGTTATATTTTAAATAGAATTTTAATTAGATCTCTAACTGATAATACATCTTATGAACTTATATATTCAAAGAAACCTAAGGTATCTTATTTCAGAATTTTTGGAAGTAAATGCTTTATTTTAATAAAAAGATAATTTAGATAAATTTGATCCTAAATCCGAGAAAGGTATCTTTATCGGATATTCTAATAGAAGTAAAGTGTACAGAGTGTTTAATTTAAAAACTAATTCCATTGAAGAGGCAATGCATGTTTCATTTGATGAAAATTTTAAAATTTTTGAAGATACAAATGATGAAGAGGATTTAATCACTCAAAATCAAGAATCAATTGAAACTAATAATGAAATTAATCATCCTAATAAAAGGGTAAAACTTTTAAAAGATCATCCTTTAGAAAATATACTGGGAGATATGCAATCTGTTGTAAAAATTAGAAATCAACTAAGTCGAATGAGTAATGTAGCTTTTATATCAACTATTGAACCCAAAAATCCAAAAGAAGCATCAACTAATGATTCATGGATTTTGGCTATGCAAGAAGAATTAAATCAATTTACTAGAAATGATGTTTGGGAACTTGTTCCTAGACCAGAAAATAAAAGTATAATTGGAGCTAAATGGGTTTATAAAAATAAAATGAATGAACAAGGAGAGGTAGTTAGAAATAAAGCTCGATTAGTCGCTCAAGGTTATTGTCAAGAAGAAGGAATAGACTTTGATGAAACTTTTGCTCCCGTAGCAAGATTAGAAGCCATTTGGATTCTACTTGCTTTCGCAAATCATAATAATTTCAAATAATTTCAAATGGATGTTAAAAGTGCCTTTTTAAATGGATTTGTAAAAGAAGAAGTATATGTTGAACAACCACCACTTTTTGAAAATGATAAATTACCAAATCATGTTTACAAACTTAAGGAAACATTATATGGTCTAAAACAAGCTCCTAGAGCCTAGTGTGATAGACTAAGATCTTATTTATTGCAATCTAATTTTGAAGTTGGTAAAGTAGATAATACTCTTTTTATTAAAAGAAATAAAAATGATATTCAACTAGTACAAGTTTACATAGATGATATCATTTTTGGTTCAACTAGTTTTGAAATGAATAAAGAATTTTCTGAAATAATGAAAAAAGAGTTTGAGATGAGTCATATGGGAGAATTAAATTTCTTTTTAGGATTACAAATAAAACAATTAGATAATGGTATCTTTATTAGTCAAGAAAAATATGCTAAAGACCTAACTAGTAAATTTGGTTAGACTACTACGAGTGGAAAAACCACTCCCATGGCAACCAACATTACACCATAAATGACAACTTGATACGGCTTTTAGTCGTATCTAATAAGATTAGATACGGCTTATAGCCGTATCAAAATTTGGCGAGCTTATAGTTTTGATACGGCTCAAATCCATATCTAATTGTCCATATAGGTACGACTAAAAGCTGTATCTAATAGTCAAATTAGATACGGCTCAAAGCCTTATCTAATTGTCCATTTAGGTATGGTTAAAAGCCGTATCTAATTGTCCATTTAGGTACGGCTAAAAGCCGTATCTAATTGTCCATTTAGGTATGGCTAAAAGCCATATGTAATATTCGAATTAGATACGGCTTGTAGCCGTAGCTAATAGAACAATTAGATACAGCCTAGGGCCATACCTAAGTGAACCTCGAACTGCGTCTTGTAGGTCATTTAGATACGGTTGATGGCCATGTCTAACTTGTTAGTTAGATACGGCTGTTTAGCCGTACCTAATGACCTGCTCCTACGTACTTGTTGAATTTGATACTAATTCTAGATTTGGGATTAACCGTATATTCAGAACATATAGGCACATTAAGCACAACAAAGATCTCACGCATAGTTTTGATAGTTTAAAATTCTAGCAACATTAATCCAACAGTGCATTGTTTAGATAGTTTACAATTCTATCATATTTCAGCATACGGTCTGAGCTTGAGATTAATACAAATAGCTTAATACATACAGTTTACAATTCTCGATTTTAGACAGTCTCTTAAATCATTTAATTACATTCATAGTTTAATAACACATTAATAACTTAATACAAATAGTTTGGAAATTGAAATTTCCAAGTTTCCATAGCTAAGCCTGAGCTTCAAGTGACCAAGTCCATTCCATTTTCAATGCAAAATATAAGCATAACTATAAACTATGTTAAGCATAAATATAAACTATGTTGTTAGATGCGATAACTATACATGCGTAAATCAGAAGGTAACATAGGTTAAAAAAGTTTCAAGAGAAATTAAATTAAATTAAACATAGCTTAAGCATATCACTACAACTTTGTTGCTACCCAGACTACTTCACAAAGCATCAACCACAACTTCTTCCACCAACAACATACAAAAATCACCGCATCCAATACTGTCAAAAGCTACACCAAACTCCTCAAATTCCCACTGCCTTGTTCAACACTTTAGTTACACCATTCATCTAACTGCAATTCCAAACTTCACGCCCACATTTCTACAATAAACATCTACCAAAACTACTATTGTCACCCCTTCTCAAATCTGCTACTGCTACATCCCCTGTCCATCCACCATTTAAACCCACAGCCTACCATACTTCACCACATAGCAGAAATTCCAACCCTTAACCAACTGTCACCTCTTTATCTCCACCTAACCACACCCATCTGCCGTACAAAAAAACCATCACTACCAACCCCCATAAACAAACCACCTTGCCACTGACTCCCCTGACAGTCATTACTACCACTCGACAACAGCAACAACTTGCAAAACATCACACTGAAATCATATAGCAATGGATGACCAAATGATTAAACATAGTAAGTGGACATAAAGTTCTATAATATGTAAAATGAATGATCAAAATGTCGATCACCTATGAGGGTAACCCTTCTTTATTAAAAGATGAAGCGTATATTATTGTAAACTTGTTGCAGATAGGACTCCCAAGATATTCAACAATAACTAAAAAGATTATATGAGGGTAAACTTTTGCATATACCCTTTGTCACATTTTTCGTACAGATCAAAGATGAATAAAGCTTGCATATTTTCTAGTTTATAAGGGACCGCTGTATGACAATTTTGTTCACATATTCTAATGATACTGTAACATTGAATGCATATGTGCTATAATTCTAGATAATTCATCAACATTTGAAAAGAAGTAAAGCAATAATGTCGTGGCTACTATAAATTGTTTCATCTTGCATTTATTCAAAATGGTCATATACCCTAAATTTAAGGATGCCTATAAGTCAAATGTTGATGTATCATGTGAACTTTGTAATGAAATATTTTCCAATACGGATGACAAAAAAATTAAAAATATCAAACACCTTGCACGAAGATGCTATTTTTCATCATGAATAATGGAGGGAAGACCTCTAAAACAAAATGTAAACTATTTCTTCACATTTGCAGCTTAGGTTGGCATGAAAGACAAAATGTTTTTGATGCCATGAAAAGGGCGGAACTCCAAGATAAAATGAAAACTATTTCTTCACATTTCTATCTTAGGTTAGCATGAAATACAAAATAATAAAAACAACATAGAAATTTTAATTTAAACCAAGCTCCTATTTAGAGTTAATGATACTTCGAGAAGGAGCATAATTAACCTCATTATTCGTAAAATGCAGAATCCTAAGTGAACAATAGCTGAAATGGCGGAGATTAACTTCAAATCCAATGACTGATCAAAAACATGTTTAACAAACATTAAAGAAAATAAAAGTAGTACTGAGGCAAGGATTAAAAATTATAGAGAACCATGCTTAAGTTTCTAAAGTTGATGCCAAAAATTTTAGTATAACAACCCAAATTTTATGCTATCCTAATAGGATTTTATATTTCATAGCTTTTAATTTTAATTTTGACAATAGTAAAGCCAATAATTATACATTTTGAAATACTAAATTTTTAAAGTTTAATTTTTCAAAAATAAAAATCAAAGTTTCAAAATTCAATAATAGTAAACATAATAATTCTACAATTTGAAACATCAAATTTTAAATTTAAAGTTCAAAATTTGTGGCATTCAAAATGCTTAAAAATCAAATGGGTTAATGGTCTAAATTTTTTGGTGCTCAAATTTGTAAATGTTTGATTGTTTATGTAACCAAAAATCTCATGGCTCTAAATGTTAATGCTTAAAATTTCATGAGGTTTCAAAAAACAATACATAGTAAAATATTAACATAAACAGAAAATATACCTGCACACATACCCACCCACTCCAACTTCAACAATGGTCCCTGCAAATTTGCTGATTTATTTGGTTGGTTCTCTCATCTGGTAGCAGTATGTTGTCCAACATCACTTTTTCATGTGTAGGTGGTACAGATTTCCCATGGATTTTGGACGATGTAGAATCTCGGCATACAGTAACTGTTGCAATAAATATGTTTAGATCTATCCAACAAAATATCTGCTCGAAAGCAACTAAAAATAGAAATCTTGTAATGAATACCTTTTGCTATTATGTCTAAATCAGGGTTGATGATTTCACATCTTTGATTGTTCGCTACATCGGTTGAATTCTGGAATTGCGAAGCAACGAATTCAGGAGCATTGAATTGTGTGGCACGTCCTCCATCAGAAGAATTGACTGGTGCGCGAATTCCCGATTCGATGTTTCCCACCATGTTGATCAGAACCTCCATTTGCCCAGAAAAATTTCTCAATGTACCCTCCAAACTTCCCACCCTCATTTTCAACTCATCATGCTCTCCATGAACATGTCTGAGTCGTTTCTATGCAATGGCACAAGCCTTAACTTTAGTCTTTGGTATAACGGTCCCAACACCGCGGCTCCTACCTTGCATCCTTACCAAGCACTTGTGATAAGATGTCTTCATCCACTGTCAATTTTTCTTCATCACTATTAGTGATCTTTTTCTTCGCTTTCGCAATTTGATTCTGAAATATGATAATACTTACGTGAATAAGGAATTTTAAAGAATATGCAAGTTAGTATTTGTTATAAGTGTGAAGAAGTGGCATACACATATTTTAGCATCTTATTAGTATTTGTTTAACTTACAAAGTATGAAGAAGTGGCATCTGATATGCTACCATCTTTTTTCCTGTGTGTCTTCTCCCATACTTGACGACGACTGATATTTATTGATGGACTAGCAGCGATCTGCAATACAAGTACAAATTTGATTGAAATAGTTGATGTTTGTACACATGTAGATGTATGTATGTAGAATGTAGATACAGTGAATACTAAAGCATATGAATGAAAATGGATATAAATTACTATTTATTGTTTTATTTTAGCGTGACTTTACGTCCTGCATGGTGACCATAACTAAGCAATGCTCTGTTCTTTTTGCCTGTCGCCCTTCTTCTGCTTGCTTCAGGCGTTGCTTCATTTTTTATGAACTGTTCCCAATCTTCTTGAGAAATTGTAGGTTGACAATTTTTCAACCGTTCTTCGTCATTTTTGAAAGTTTCATAATAAACTACTTTCAGGTTTTTCTTGTATCTCCTAAAAGCCTCGGCCGTTCTCTTTAAAAACATTTCCTTTGAAAGCGGATCGAGCTCATAAATTTTCTACAAAAATAACTCAGCTTGTTCACTGAAAGTTTAGATACTTCAATTCATACAGAAAGAAAAGTGAAAATGAATACTTTGTAAAACAATACACATACAGTTGGGTTTCATTGGAACATTTCGTGAATACCAAAATTACATACATATTATTTTCATGTCCATACAAAGACTCAAACTGCCTGACCTTCACATAATGTCAAATAAAGGTAATTATAACATACTTAATGAGATATGTGGATATGTGTTAGGTAAGTGTACATGCGTCGATACAATGTAGTGTACTCCTTCTGATAATGAAATTTAAATGATGACAGTCGGCAGTATGAACTGCTTATGGATAGGCAGAGAGAAATAGTATAGTAATATATTGTAGTACTATTGTTATAATTAACAGTCGAACACAAAGCTGGATGTGTTAAAGTAATATGCAATGCCTGTTGTAGTGTAGTTTGTCTTCGCACATTGTAAGTGTATGAGTGCTTGGTAATTTGTAAAGCGAAGGGGAATTTTTTTGGGGTTTTAAATTGGATCACCGCCTTTATTTTATTTTGTTAATATAGTCATATGGCAGTTTTAGAAAGCACAGGGGTAGTTGAAATAGAAAGAAGAAAAGGTTCAAATTTAGATAAGTACTAAAGGATAGTAATGTCAACATTTGGTGAAACTGATAGAATTGTATAAAAAAGGATATTAACTACAGCAGGTTATTAACTACATCGACTACTGAGGATTATAGTTGGATGTTGTATACATACTATTCGTACAGTCATTGTTAAGATGGTTGACAGAGCAAAATATAGGAGTAACAGTCATATTACCAACATAGCTTAACAGTTAACAGTCAGGGACTGTTTACAAGTCCAGTAGAAGTAAATGTATGTGAAGATAATAGACATAGTGAGGTTAAAATAGATATAATGTTCAAAGTGCAGATATAAATCATATAATGTTAACCGTTTACAGATTGCATATAGTGGATTAAGTTTGACAGGATAATATGGTAATATTTATGAAAACTGAACAGTACATGAGAAGAGGAGGGTACAAACTGTAATATACAAGGTTTATCGTACATAAAATAAAGTATAGAAAGGTATTAGCCTTATCTTTACGGAGGGAGAGGGAACACTAATTAAATCATGAAATACAGATAGAGAAATAAGGAAACAGAACAGCGAATTATGAACATGGGGATAACAGAAGTAGGTCGATATTGTGGACAGAAGTTTTTGAATAGTGTAAAATCATTGAAGATCATGGTAACTCATGTTATTACTTCTCACATTATTTCACAAACAAGCTACCTAGTTACTGCTTAATTTGTGTAAAAACATTGAAGATCAGGATCATAACACTAGCTATTTTCTAGTTTAAATTGGTTCCAAACAAAAATATTTGCTTACCACCAATTCGTTCCAAACGTTGTCCTTATATATTCCGGGTACTTTATCCCAACTTATATATGATATCGGCACATGAGCTCTTACTAGTTTACCAAGCGTAGTAGCGATTTTTCCAGCGTTATCTGAGACTAGAATACCAAGTAAGTTTTGATCAACTTCCTTCACCTCTGAACATGACGAACGTGAAGAGTTAGATTTTCTGACATGGAAATTTTGTTTTGCTTTTGGTTCAAACCTGCACAGCAAGTGATGAATCTAAGTATCAAACAATCTGCAAAAGCCAGTTTCATTATTGTAGAACAATCAAATATTTAAGAAGCTTCAAAGTCAAAGTAATTTTCAAAATCTTAAACAAAGCAACTAAATAAAAAATACCTTTAGTCGTCAAAGTCAAGTGAACCAATTTAGTTAGTTATCATTTAGGACACACAGATAAACTAAATATTGCCAATTTGTTTAACTTACAAATTTGACGACAACTAAATAAACCATATAGTCGTCAAATTTAGTTATAAGTTAGTTATCATTGTCAATTAACTAAATAAGTTACAAACTAAATTGCCAATTTAGTTATCATTTAGTTATTTCATTAACTAACTAACTAAATAAACTTTCAGTGAACAAGCTGAGTTATTTACTTGTAACTAAATTGTTAAATGATAACTAAATTGCCAATTTAATTTAGTTAATGTTAAATGTTTAGTTACAAACTAAATAAACATTTAACAATTAACAATAACTGCCACAATATTTAGTTACAAACTAAATTGGCAATTACTTGTAACTAAATTTAGTTATTTCATTAACTAATACTAACTAAATTAACTACGAAACAACAGTTCATTGTATTTAGTTAATATAACAGTTAAACAAAGCAACTAAATAAAAACGAATATCATTCAAGTTCTGTTTTCATACAAAATTACCGGATGAAAGACATAATGTTTAGGCAGTTAATACATAATCAAGTCCAAACCCAATAATGCATTATAATAATAGTTTTATAAAATATGTTGTCTACAAGCATTGCATAAACTGACTATGAAAGGATTCTTGAAAATGAAATGCAGTCTTAACTTAAGATCCAATAATGCATGAAAGAGGTACAACACAGTGCAATTAACAATAATCAAGGAAGAAGTTTGTATGCATTGCTTACGAATTAGAGCAATGGATAATCTACTTGTGTTGATGTCACGGGCGATCCCACCAAGTAATAAGAGATAGCCTGTTATAATGGAAAAAACAAAAGTTGTATCAATCATGTGACTCGTATGTATATTACACGAGTTATACAAATGGGTAAAACAAACCGAAAAAATAGAAACTGATGATTCAATGCTTCAAGATCTGTATTCATCAAAGTCACAAAGATAGAGTTCCACCAGTGTAGGAATTAGATGCTCTTGCATACTATTCACTAAATATTGTGCATTTATTACAAAGACCGTTGCATAAGAATATGATACTTCATTTCACACATAATATAAGATTGCCCTTTTCTCATTTCCTACTAAAACTTGTATATTATATTGAGCATAGTGAGAATTCAATAGATCTGAACAATGTTGTGCATTTTTTTTGAGAAAAGAAATAGGCGCTTGACAGAAAGTAGATAAATATACAAAGGCTAACAATATGAATTATAGAGTAAGATATAATCTAAAAGAAATGAGTGACCAGCAAACAAACCACAAGGGGTATATGTCTACCCTTAGCTATGCTCAAAACTCTATGACTTTCTTCCTACAACTTGGTGCTTAATCACCCAACAAATCCTTAAAAGATCAAAATATAATATAACATCATAACGGAGAAAATAATATAGAGATTTTGCAAATTATAACTTGCAAAACAACCAGGAAAATCAAAACCATGAATAAAATATTCAAAACCATACATACACACAATCGTGCAATTAAAAATATACGGACACACAATCTTGTGATGTATGAATACTAATAAGTTAACATACGGATTTTGTAAGGTCTTCTAATTTTTCATTGTCTTCAAAAGCTGATTGATAGACGGTAGGGAACTCAATGTCATCCACATTTGTAGTCAACCGTTTTGGTGTATGCAAGACCACAGACCATCCGTTATTTTTTAACTCTTTTAAGTAGAAAACTTGACTCGCTTCTGATGCAAGAATAAATAGCTCATCATTCACTTTATTTTTTTTCTTCAATTTCCCTAAATTTACCATGATCAGGTTTGAAATGGGATCTATTTTGCAACCATTGACCTTATCCTCGACCTTTACCCAATCACAATAAAAAACTATTTGTTTGAAGTCAGTGTAATCCAACTCAAGTATATGTTGAATGACTCCGTAATACGTTGTTTCTGCTTCCTTATAATTTTTATCCTTACCACTCGCTCCAAATTTTGTAATTGCTCTCATACATACACTGCTATTTTGTGTTACCATACGGTCTTCGTACTTTTTCGTGGAAAATGAAAATCCATTCACTTGGTACTTCATATAACTACGCGTTATGAACTTCGGCCCGTGCACTAGCCGCTACAGAGTTGGATCAACATCGATGGTCTTTAACAGGTACATAAAACAAAATAAGTAAAAAAGCATGATCACGAAGGTGTATTGCACACTTAGAAACACATGAAATACTTAAAGACGATGTTATACCTCATTACGTAACCATAGATTAAAACTTTGAACGACTTCCACGGTGGTAGCCCTGCCTCGAGGTTGAAATCTAGTACTTTTCACATAGGAGTTATACCTCCTATGGAAAACATATATCAAAATGTATATATAAAATGAATTAAAAAAATTGAAATTCCGGACAAGTTCGTGAACTTACTTCTTCCATTCATCCAATCCATCGTACTTATTAAGGATCCATCTACGCACTTGTTCAAACTGCACTAGAGATAACGTTATATATTTACCATTATCCAGAGGTATCTCACCAGCAAACTCATCGTCCTCGTCTAAAACCGCTTCACGGGTATGTTTATGATTGCCATCACCTCTGTTTGGCATATATTCCATGCAGTAAAGACTAGCTTCTTGTACGATATATCCTTCTGCAATACACCCTTCAATGTATCTTTTGTTGCGCACATATCCTTTATATGTTTTCATCAACATATAAATGTGATCAATTATATATTGTAGATGGTAGCTATTTATATGAAATAATAATGTACACAACTGAACTTAGAAATTTACCGTTCAAATGGATACATCCATCTATATCTGACGGGACCACAAATCAACGCTTCAATCGGCAAAATGAACCATAAGGTGGACACCGATATCAAAAAATGCGGGTGGAAAATGTTTTTCAAAAACACACATTGCTTCTACTAAGCTAGCCTTTGCTTTTAAAAGATGTTCCCTATTGATCACCTTTGAACACAAAATGTTAAAGAATAAACTAATACGTTGAACAGCATTTCGCAGATCCTTATGTTGTGGATAAGAATGTTGAAGCAATACTGGAAGCAAATGCTGCATTATGACATGGTAATCATGTGACTTCATATTTCTTAGTTCAGGGGGATTGATGCTCACATTGTTGTGGAAGTTAGAAGAGAATTTGTTAGGCACTATCAGATTTTTCAAAACAGTGCAAAACCATATCTTTTCTTCTTTGCTCAAAGTGAAGGTTGCCTTTGGTATTCTTATTTTATTTGTTTCAGGATCTTCCATCACCCATAACTTTTGTTTTATACCCATGATTTCATATCCTTGCGTGCATTGATGCCATCTTTTGACTTATCTTTATGGTCCATAATGGTGCTGATGAGATGCTCCGAGACATTCTTCTCCGTATGCATAGCATCAATATTATGTCGGATCAAATTTGCTTTCCAATATGGTAGATCAAAAAAGATAGACCTCCTATACCATCTAGAAATATTGTCAACATCTTCATTGGTTGACTTTTTCCGTTTTCGACCAATTTATTCTTTTTGTTTACCAACTTTCATTTTGATATTCGCTACTTTCTTTTCAACTTGAAAACCAATCAATGGCCATTTAGGACGACGAAGTTCTTGTTCGTTGTTGAAATTTGCCTTATCGTATCGAAACTTGTGTTCGTTAGGAAGAAACATTCGATGTCTCATGTAACACATCTTCTTACTTTCAGGAAGATGATAAGAACAAGTGTTTTCCCCACAAATAGGACACGCAAAGTAATCGTGAGTTGTACATCCCGATAAAGTCCCAAAAGCAGGGTGATCATGGATTGCCCACAGCACCCTAGCTCTCACAGTGAACTCAGATTAACGTAACGAGTCAAATATAACGACTCCTTCCCATAACTGCTTTAACTCGTCTATCAACGGCTGAAATAAACATCAACATTTTTTCCTGGTTGTTTTGGCCCAGAAATCAACAATGTTAACATTGAGAACTCCATTTTCATGAACATAGACGGAGGAAGATTATATGGTACTACAATTACTGGCCAACAACTGTAAGGGTTAGAGAGAGAAGCATGTGGACAGAAACCATCTGTTGCTATTCCAAGTGTGACATTTCGTGGCTCGGCAGCAAAAGTTTGGTCAAAAGAATCTACGGCTTTCCATTGAGAAGAGTCACATGGATGACGCATTACGGTTGGATTAGACTTGGCATGACCATGCCAGGTCATCGCATCTGCTATCCATGGTACAGTACACAGTCTCTTCAATCCAGAAATTAAAGGAAAATGCCTTAATGTCTTTCGAGGTACTTTGGTGCATTTTCTCTCTTCATTTAATGATGTCATATATCTAGGTTCATTGCAATTTGTACAATAAACTTTGTTCTCATCATCATAAGTTTTGTAATTCATCCCAACTTGCTTAATGATCTTCTTCACGTCGGGGTACTTTGTCGGCAGCGTGTTACCTTCGGGGAGTAACTCCTTTATTAGTTCGAGAAGTGCAGTCACACCATTCTCTGAAAAGCCGTATTGGGTCTTCAAGCTATTTAGTTTCACAATGGCATACAACTTCGTAATCCCTTTTGAATATGGAGGATACAGTAGCTCTTTTACGCTACCAAAAAGTGATTTATACTTCTTACTTTCATTGGCCTACCAATCTTGATAATCAGTAGACTTTTCTCCAACATTAGCATGATCAGGCAACGGATTTGTAGGTTGAAAACGATGAAATCTATCTGCATCATTGACCAGATCTTCCATCCTAAATGTTCAGACTCATCAGTAGTTGTGTCATGACAAACTGGTTGTTGTTTTTCCATCTTCGCCCTTTTTTCCCCATGAAAATACCACACTGTATATGATTGGATGATACCCCATCTAAGCAAATGAAAATGAATTTCATCTAGTTTGATCGTCTTCATATTTTTGCACCGGGTGCAAGGGCATAAATCACTCCTTTCTTACCACCGTTTTCTTCAACACAACTAATGAACTTCTGCACCCCGTCTATATAGTATGCAGATCTTAGATCTGATTCAGTTATCCATCGTTTGTCTATGCTGAAAGACATACTGTCCTCCTATATCATATATAACAGAACATGAGACTTGCCCTTCAATGGGTCCTCATTCCAATTGTCGAAAAGAAAATCTTTGAAAAATTCAAGTGGGAAATCATTGGAAATTTTTTGAATTGAAATGAATTATTAAAAATACGAGAAGAGAATTGTCCCACATTGTAAGGCTAGGGTCATGTTTTTAGATGTGTGAAGTATATTGATATAGATTATTTCCTATGATACTCTTAATTATAAAAATAGCATTTCAGTAAAAGTTAACATCAACACCAAACTGTTTCCAAAAATTTTGCCATTACGACGGCGCTATTTTGTCGCACCGGAGTAATGTCTATGCATTACCCCTCTCCGGACTTGGCTTGCACCATTAACAACAATTTTATTCCTAATATTAACACGCTGACCATCTACAACACATGAACAAAAAATCTTCATTCCTAATATTCATAACGGGATCATGGTAAATGCATTCAATTGCATCTAGTTTTATAAATATCATTCTAATAACATCATACATATCGACATAATAAATGAGTTTTGAATCCTACTTTCATTTCAACTTCTATCCTACAAATAAAAATATTGACTGCATGCAAACTGAAATATTAAATTTATGAACTCCATAAGCTCTCAAATAGCAAAATGGTATTAATACTGTTTGATCATTCAGGTTGTATCATTATGATAGTTCCTTGCATCATAACAAAATCTCAGCTGCACTTCAACCCTGCATTTTGATATAGTTTTTACTCTCCTTTGTATTTTCATTTCCAGATAAACAACCTTTATAATTAGAAGGTCATTAGTTATAACTAATTGTGAAGAAAAAGAAAATAAAGGAATCACTAAAGTGAACAAAGATTTTAAGAGTATAAAAATATTAAAAATTTTATGATTCTTTATTGACATAAAAATAGTAAATGTTTACTAATCTATACCCTCCTTATCTACCTTTTCTATTACACAATATGCATGATTTTTATGTTAATATTTCAAATTTAATTTGAAACAGAGACATAAATATAAAAAAAATCAAAACTCAACAAATTTTCAGTTCTCACTGATTTTTTTTATCCTCTCTAACAAAAACCCTTCGTTATCAAATAACATATGGTCCCTTGGTAATCATCATGAATTGGGACTACAACTTTATTATTAGTATGCAAATATCTAAGAAGAAATCAAGAGTTTGATTTGTTGTTCTCCAGCAATGATGCATGAACATGCATAGTATTACTTGTTCATCAACCTAATAAGATTTTATGTACAGGTATTGAATCAGTCATTCTAAATTGAGTGTATGAGTACATTGAGTCTGCACTTCATGTCCAAAATTCATAAAAAATGAATGCAACTAAGGTTAACAACAGCGTTAGATGAATAAAGACTGTGTACGATTAAAATAATCCACAAAATGTTATATTAAAGAATGCTGTTAAGAGTAGTGGCATATCATTTTTTGGGAGATTAAGATTAAATTATAAGGATTTTGATTTATGCAAGATACTAAGTTAAATCGATATCCTGATATCTTCCTGAACTTTAACATAGTTTTCTACATGCAGTCTTTCCTCTTAATTTAGTCTTAATCTATCAGCATAATCTAAGATGACTCTACACTTCATTTGTGATGGTAGTGAATACAATAATACTTGCCATCCACTGCTTACATACATCCTTGCATACTACTTGCCATTCATCATTCAAAACAAACTACCCCTGCATCATATCACCGCTGTCACTTTGCATAAACATTGTGCACATACACCAGACCTGAATTGCCATGAAAACTGCAATTGAGTTGCATTTATAACTCATCATTCATCTCAAACAATCACCATTCACCACTATCTCGACAATCATCAGCCCATCCTACAGTTCAACAAATCCTGTATCACCCCACCATTCTACCTCCTCCAGTCTCAACGGTCAACTACAACATAGCTGCTTCACTCACAACATCACTAAACTCACTCGAACCACTTAAATTCACAACATCATACTGGCATTCTGCAATTCACCAGATCACACAAACATCTTAACTTCTTTCACTGCTCTCTAGCCAAACACTATCACTACATTATCATCTCATAACCATTACCCAGTCCCACCAAGATTCATCGATACAAACATCTTCCATTTCAGTGACCAACCTAGTGTATACGACATCAATCATCAGAAAATATCACATATACACTTCAAACCATCTAACCACCTCCACACATCTCTGCCTCCCTCATTTTTCATCACCCTGCATAGTGTCAGAGCTACATATCACTTCTTTCCTCACTGCCATGTCAATAGCCACTACAACCATATCAACGAATACATATCTCTGCTACCATCATCTCACTTCCAAGCAACTGGCAAACTACAACTCCTTACAACAAACAAATCATATATCAACATGTCATAACCTCTACGAAAATGATAAAATATTTGGTATTTGAAAAATGATAAAATATTTGGTATTTGAAAAATGATAAAATATCTAATATCTAAACAATGGATATGACCGAAGATACAATAATCAAATGGATCCACACCAACATGTTTTGAGGGAATTAGATGTAATTTTCCTCATCTTCATACTTTTCCTAGCTCCAATTTACTCAACATCTAATTTATATGCTACAACCATCACATTCCTTAGCTAAAATTTAGTTTCAATCAACTAAATTAAATAATTAAATATTTTGACAAAAATATTATGTGAATCGGTGATTTCAATGAATCGGTGATCAACAAACTGAGGATATTCACGGTGATTTCAATGATCCATTACTTGGATATCTTCCGCACCGATCATCCTCTTTTGAGGCAAAGCAACTTATCCACGTTTACAAACTGAAGACCTAAAAATGAAAACATACTAGTGAACTGAACGAGCAAAGCGCAGAAGCCTATAGGGTTGTCGAACAGCGCTGGAGTTGCCGACGTTTGTGAAGAAATAAATCTAGATTTGGAAAGAAAATCGAATTAGGTAGCAGGAACGAAATAGTTTTGGGGAAAAAAGGAACGAGATCTGGGGCGTTTTGGCAGAAAAAAGTTCGCACCAAAAAATTAGCACGAATTTGATATGGCTAAAACACGTATCAAATTTTATACGGCTAAGAACCGTATCTAAATGGGGGGAAAGTGAATTATTTGGAGGGATGACATTCGTATTAAGTGGAAAGGTTTGCGCCAGAAATAGGCACGAAATTAGATACGACTTATAGCCGTATCAAATTTGCCACGGCTTATAACCGTCTCAAACTTATTAGATGCGGCTATTAGCCGTTTCTAATTTGATACGGCTTTAAAATGTATCCAACTTGGCGGATGAAGGAGTGGCAAAACTAGCTTTTTGGTATAGTGCAATGAGTACCTTAGTAAAGAAGATCTCTCGAGAGATGTAGATCAAAAACTATATAGAGGAATGATTGGATCACTACTCTATATTACTGCCAGTAGACCTGATATCATGCATAGTGTTTTTCTCTATGCCAGATATCAATCCCAACCTAAAGAGACCCACTTAAAAGCCGTAAAACGAATCATAAGATATGTTAAACACACATCTGATTATGGTTTATTCTACCCTAAAAATGATTCTTTTAACTTAATATCTTACTGTGATGCTGACTATGCTGGTTGTAAATTAGACCAAAAAAGTACAAGTCGGACTTGTCACTTTTTGGGGAATTCTTTGGTTTCTTGGCTTAGTAAAAAGCAAAACACGGTTTCTTTATCAACAACTGAAGCAGAGTATATTTTACTGCTTTGGCTTGTTCTCAAGTAATATATATGCAACAAAACCTTAAAAGATTTTGGTTTAAAATTTTCAAAATCACCAATTTATTGTGACAATACGAGTGCGATAAATTTATCCAAAAATACTACTCAACATGCTCGAACTAAACATATTGATATCGGACATCATTTTCTCAGAGATAATATAAGTAAGGAAATAGTTAGTCTCGATTATATCAACTCTGAAAATCAAATTGCTGATATTTTAACAAAACCCTTAAATAAATCAATTTTTACTAAATTCAGAAGAGAATTAGGTATTTGTTCTATAACTGAAACATAAAATATAAATAACAAGTATAGTTAATAATTAATATTAAAATCAAATAGTAAAAATAAAAAGGACCATGTCGACATCCCCCATATACCCATGTCGACATGCAACGTTTTTAAATTTTGAAATTTTTCCACCAAAATTCAAAATAATTGGTTATATATTCTTCACATTTTCGAAATTTTATTCATCCTTTCTGTTATCTCTCTGTTCTTCTCTCTGAAATTAAATAATCAATGGCCTCCTCTTCCAAATCAAACATAAAATCAACCTTTTCATTCCCCTCTCCTACGTCTGGTCCATTTCAACGTACTACTCTCGCTTGTGTGACTAAAATAGAGGAATCTCTGAAGGATGCACTTCAGATAATGACTGAAATTCAAGTGACTCAACTTCGTATGGCAATGGAACAAGAGAGGCAAGGCAAGATTCTTAGGAATTTGCAAAAATTCCTAATGGATAAGCAGGCCAACCCTATCTTGATTGATGAAGACTCTTCACTCAATCAAGAACAAGAGGCCAACGAAGAAGAAGAACCCACGGAAGAGGCACAAGAGGAGGTTGATGACCAAGTCGTGTGTGTTGGAGAAGTGTGTTTTGACAAGAATGGAAATCTTGTCAAACAACGTGAAAATTTCTGTTTCCACTATCCAAGCTGTTCGATTCATAGATCTCCTACGTTTAAAAACACACAATAGTTTCTTTTCTTTCTTCTCCATTGTTGTTTGCGTTTCTTTATGTTTTCTAAACGCCCATTTATATACAACTTCATACGTAACAAATAACTCGTGTTCTTATATGAGTTTTAATTATAAGTACTATCCTGAATTCTTAGTTAGGATAGTTAATAGTTTAGGACTACGTTTTGATATTAGATTTAAGTGATGATCACTTATGATAGCACTATCATTATAATCACATGTCATGGAGTGTTAGCTTTAGGGGGAGTTATATAGTTTGGAGTGAGTTTTTGGTTGATGACAAAGGGGGAGAAATATAAAATAGGGTAGTTATGCATAAATTAAGGGGGAGTTTATTAGTTTTGGGGGGGAGTTATTAGGATAGAAGTAATATTTTATAAACAAAGGTTGTCATCATCAAGGGGGAGATTGTTAGTTCGTGAGATGATGGTTTTGATGACAACAACCTTAGAATAGATTATAAAATATAAATACTAACATTATAAGTTTATGTATATATGTGTAAGCAGGATTTGACCATGCAGGTACCAAGAATAAAGACTGCACAACATAGAGATTCAAGATATCGAGATAGAAGACTCATGAGTATCAAGATTTCTAGATTTCAAGGTTAAGTATTTTTATTAGGAATTTTATTAAAACTCATAGAAAAGAACTGGCATCTTAAAATCCAATTTATTCGTGGAATCGAATCCACTTCGAGCCTATTAAAGGGATGAAACCCTAAGTAGGATGGAACCTATGAAAAATCTAGTGGAACATTGTTTTGTATCCGCTAACTTTTTATTCAAAATGATTTTTCAAAATTATATCCTGTTTTCAAAATGTTTTTCAAAACTTTCCTTTTAAAAGATTCATAACTCTCTATTCCGATTTTAAATAATTTTAGCCTCAAAATTATCTTCAATTTCAAAGTCAAATTACTCCTGATTTTAAACTATCCTTTTAAATTATATATTTAACTTTTAAATATTTATACTTAGAATTAAATATAAAATTATAGTTAATATATATATATATATATTATTCTCTATATTTACTTATGAATTTTAACTATAGTCAAGTATATTTATAAAGTTTAAAATAGTTTTAATATAAAATAAAAGTTATTTTCAAAGAAAATCAAAACACCAAAAAATCCTTTGGGATGTCGACATGCCCAAGTACCACATGTCGACATGTTGCCAGTTGAGTTCAAAATTTAAATTTCAAAAGAAGTGTCTATTCGCCATAACTCTTCATGAATGGACATGGCTGTTGTTCTTCTATAAATAGGGGTTAGTTTCAACGAATTTTACGTCAGATTTTATAGTTTTTCACTCCTCTTCTTCTTCCACATTTCTTAATACATATTCTTACCATTACTATGCCGAAATCAACATTGAATCGAACTCGATTACTTCTAGTTTGATTCTCTATCACTATCTCTACAAGGTTCTCAGTGCTATTCAGAGTTATAGACTTCTTTGAAATCTATTAAGCGAGAAAAGGTGTGGTTGTAGCCTTGGAAATCAATCAAGAGAGAAAAGGTGTGATTGTAGCATTGGTAAATCAACTGGGTAAACTTGTGGCCCGGAAATCAAGTATCTCTACCTAGAGGATAGAAATTCTGGAGGGTGTACCTCGTAGCCTTGAAACCGAGGGAGTAATTGTACAATTGCTTTTGAAAGCAAATCCGTACTTGCGTTGCGGGACTGGATGTAGGGTAACTCCGAACCAGTATAAAATCCGGTGTGTTCTTTCCTTTACTGCTTTTATTTTATTTCTACATCTGTGTTTGTTTCTGTGATCATACCTGTGCCTGTATATTGCATACATCGGTGTCTAAATTAACATAAACTCAAAAAGATTTAGTAATTCTTTATTAACACTATTCACCCCCCCTCTAGTGTTAATCCTAGCCTTAAGATCCGTAATCCGCATTTCTTACAGTAACACCCCATAATTTTAGTAACATTATTTAGGATAATTAATTAGCTAAATAAAATAAAATAATGTAAGGTGATCAACACATTTAGATTTGTGATTAATAGGGGTAGTCTTGCCATGTTAATGAGTAAATCCAAATGAGATAACATGAAATAAAATAGATAAAAGGTTAGTAAGTAGGCAAGGACAAAATGGAAACCAGGAAAATCCTAATACCCAAAACCTGAAACCCTTAGCCATGTATTCCCTATTCATTCTCATTTGCAAATTAAAAACATATAGGCCGACCACCATTTTAGAGAACTAGAAGAACAAAAAGATAAGGATGAAGATTAACCGAATCAAAAGCTATTCAAATCTCAAATCCTTAACTCAAGCTAAGGTGAATAATGACTAGATCCCCTTAAGTAAAAGTGTATTTGAGGAAAAAGTCTAGATAGACTAAGTGTAAAGGTCATTGAAATAAAATTTACTAAGTGTAAAATAAATTTGTAAAATGGATAAAAATTGAAAATAAAATTAGTAAGTAAACTAATTGATTTAAATGAGTAAGAAAATGAATTGAAATTGAATATTGAAATGATATTTAATTTAAATTGTGTAAGTAAAGTGAAGTTGAGGAATTAAGTCGAAGTGGACTAAAGATAATTAAAGTTTGGAAACAAAAGTCATTGAGATTTAAAATAAATTAGTAAGTGGAGCCGATTAAAGAAATGTTAAGTATGGTGTGAGGTAAGGTGAATAAAATTCAATATTTTAAAATGAAAGGTGAATTGAATGGAAGACCCAATTTGAAAAAAAGTATATGTAAACCAAAGAGGTAACGTGAAGATAAATATTTAAGTTCGTAAAATATTTGAAACTGAGCTTAAGAAATAGTGGTGAAATTCTTAAGTAAAATTTGGTATTGGGAAAATTGTGAATAAGTGTATAGAAATCAAAATGAATGTGAATAAAAAATAAATTGATATAGCAAATAATCAATGGAGATAAATACGTAATATGTACGTATATTATTTTATTTGCCTAATGATTTGATACGGATTCGGGCATAGAATTTTGAGATAGTTGTATCGTTCCAAATTGGGATTTTTCACTTGATTTTCGACGGCGAGCCTTGGATATAGATTTTTGATTGACTCTGAAATTCTCTATCATAGTTTGTGGTTATGCAAGGAGAATGACAGTTTCTGATCAAGAAACCAGATCTGAGTCCGCATTAGAGAGTCGGGGGAACGATACTAGTTCGAAAGTGAAATTGTGTGATCGAGTGAGTGATCAGGTTTGATATTGCGTACGGATGATATATGTACATCGTACGGGGTTAAGGAAAGAAATATTGAAAATTTTAAAAGAAATGAATAAAATGATTTTTGAATTCTATGATTAGATATTATTGCCAAGTAGTATGCATGTATATAAAAGCAAAATGGAAATTGATGATTTTGATTTCAGAAGATAAAGTTGTACGGCCCGACAACAAAAGGTATGTATTTAAAACTGTCATATGAAATTGGATGGATTTCTGACCTAGCCACTTGGCTTTTGTGTTCTTTTTAAATTTAGGATGCCCGTAGAGGCATTTTGTAGTTGTATCGATCTACCACACAAAGGAGACGCTGGCGAAATTTTTCGAAAATTTAGGGAGTTAGAAAATTTTTGAGAAAATTTTCATAATTTAAAATTTGGTTTTGAATTTAAATTTGATATGGTTGTGTAAGTGATGTTAGGAACCTATGGACGAGTTTAGGAAGTTAGAAAGAGTGTTAGTGTGTCTTTAATAAAAAGATTGTTTTGGGAAGTTGTTAAAAACGATTTGGATGGAGAAATAGTTAATGGGTTATGGATCATTCTTCTTAAATAGTAATTTCGGGGACGAAATTCTTTTAAAGAGGGAGGAATGCAACAACCCGGATATTTGGACATTTGAAATTGGAATATTTAATTGATTTTAAATATTTAAAAGTTATTTTTCAACTTGAATTTCAAATGTCAATATTTATTTGATAATTAATTATCGAATTTAATAGTTGAAAGTTGGGTAAAATATTGAAACTTGAGTTTTAAGCTCGTAAAAAATAATTTGAAGTCTTATAAAATTTATATTGATGATATTGAAGGTATGAGAACTTTTAAAATTGAATTTAAAAGAGTTTAGTTTTAAAAATATGTCGTTTATATTGACGTTTAAAAATAACCTTCCGAGGCACAGTCTCGGATTTCGACGAAACTAGTTCCATTGGATTCGTAATAGTGTTTTATTATCGGATTTCTAGTTTCGTAGCATTTAGAGTTGTCGTGTTATCGTACAATAGGTAAACACGCTGAAATTTAAATCGAAATTCAATATAATAATCTGGTCCAAAAGGCTATCTTCTTCATACGATCGAATTAGGGCTCGAGATCTTTTCCATTGCGATCAGAATAGAGGTATAACATTACGAACGCCTAGCGGCATGCCTCGATAGGTAGTCGAGATTTTGAATTGCGATTTTGAGACGGTTTAAATTTTAAATTTAAATATAATATACTTTATTGGACTGGTCAAATAAATTCACATCTGAACTTTTTGCTGTCACTTTAGCAAACTGATCGTGGCACGTACACATCACATTATGTTCCCTCTTTTAAGAATAACACGCAGTTGTCTAAAACTCGTTTCCGCTTTTCATTTTCTTTTAGAACCTGTCAGTCGAACCTTTCTTCAATTTGAAAATAAATCAAGAATAAATTCGTGTTCCCTCTTCTAAACTCCCAAACGAACGAAATCCTGCCTCAATCGATTCGTTCCACAAAAATGGCAGAGGATGCTAGCACGATTTCAATATCGCGAGTTCGAAGGATGGGAGGTCGACTGCATCGTCGATTTGTGATCGCCGGCTCGAATCGAGGCAGGAATGATGAGGGCCGCAACCTATCGAAGATGGAGCTCACAAATAATCTAAGGCGGGGTTGGCTCGGCGATAGTACATGCAAGGCTGGAAGCGAAGTAGAGGAGAGAAGCTCGACGTCGGCAGACCCGGGTTAGGGATCCTCGTGCGCACAATGAAGGGATGGAAAAAACGAGGACGGCGTGGGTTGCGATGTCGCGATATAGTGGTCGTAGCGAGCTGGGGTTTGGCAGCAGTGGTGAGAAGGGGGGGTGTCGCGATGCGGCGATGCTGGATCTGCCGAAGTCAAGCCTAGGATTTGGGGAAGGCGGTTTTATGGTCGAGATCGTGGTAGGTTGTTGCAATTTGGTTTTGGCAGTGAGGTATAGTTTTATTGTTCAATTTAAATTTTAATGGACAGTGAGATAAAACAGTTTGTTTGATTTTAGTAAGCTATGTGTGCGTGTGCGTGTGTGTGTATATATATATATGAAACAAAAAAGATAATTTAGTTTTTAATTGAAATTTTCAAAAGGTGTTTAATTTTAAATTCATTTTGATAAATGAATAACTAGTTTTATTTCGGAATATATACGTGCATACGATTTTAAAACTGGGATCTTATAAACATCTTGGCTTGGAAATATATATATACACACACTTACTAGATTATTTTAAAATAATGGATTATGGGATTAACTCGTTTAATTAACTTGTTTAATTAAATTATTCACTAGATTTTATTTGTCATAGAAAAATTAATTTAAATTTAATTATTAGTTTAAATTAAACAAATAAACAGCACAGCGGAACATATTAACATCCAAATACTTCACCTGTATTCGAATACTTCACCTGTATTCGAATGCCGCAGATTCAAACGTCGAATCTGCTTCGCCGGAGCTTATAACATATTAAGTATAACAGCACAACGGAAGAAAATGAATAATTTTTATTGATACACAATAGATACAACATCTGATACAAATGAATATCAACAAATATAAGAGATACAAGACAAACAGCGGAATAATATCACCAATTTGATCTTACAAAGGACAAAAAGAAAGATAAAATCCAAACCTGCATTCCAATCCAATGCTCTAATGCAAAGATAGCTCGAATCCCCCATCAAGCTGAACCTAAGCAAACTAGGCAACTGATGAACCAAATGCAATTGCCAAATCCAAAGGGTCCAAAGATATCAAATCTACATCTACGATCTGACTATCTGAAAAATCTAATTCTAGGTTGTGTGGAAAATTGTGGGCACACGGATTTTAGAAAGGTAACAATAAACTCCAGGTCAGTCATAGAACTGGTGTGAGCAAACAAAACAAAAGTATTTAAATAGAAAACCACAACGCTTTTTGGAAAATGAAACTACCATAAGGCCTTCCGGCACACGTACGATGCAATCGCACAATTGGGGGAGATTTCTCCTTATGATAGTCAAACATGCTTGATACGCGAAAATCCTTTTAATATTATTCTTAGTGCATAATGCAGAAAATATTTCAAAAGTATAATATTAATCTTAGCCATCATAGGTATCATTATATTACGCCTGCTATAGCACCACCTGAGGTGGCAGGTTATACAACAACAATCGTAAAGGGATCATATTGTTTCTCTGGATTTCCAACAAATGGTCAGGCTAAGGAACTTCCTGGGCCACATGGGTACGCCTCTGGAGGGATGCCCAAAGAACCAAACCAGCTCTTTGCTAACACAAGGCTAGGTAACCTCTGTAACTAGGTAACTACTACACTAGTATGTCATCCCCCGATCGTAACCAACCTTTATCCGAGGCCCTCAACACCACCAACCACAAAGCAATAGATTTGCAGCAACCACATAGGTTAAATATCTGGGCTCCATACCATGATACCACCTTTTATCCAGAAGGAAATGGACATACCCTTAGGGGCACTACCCCCAAATAACCTTGCCGCATCCTTCCTGTTTCGACCATTCTAAGTTGTGAAGTCCGACGAGGTCACGTCCACAAAGCTACGCTTTTCACAAAAGCCATGCTTCGATCAACACATGATAAGCAACATTTCGTATGCCACATTATCGAATTGGGAATGTATCACTAGTAACCATCAACTACATACCCTCTAAGCTCGTACGTCTCAGAGAAGTGTGTTAAGCTAAGAGAATAAATTCTCCGCCACCAAGAGAATTGTATTTGATAGAAACTAGCTTTACATCTCAAAGTGTAATGTCAGACACACATCCATGCAAGTCTGTTCCGGGTTCGAACAGAACCGAAGGCACTTCATAGAAGCCCTTGCAATCCGGGTATTCATAATCCCGATCAGACTCCCCATCACATATGGAGATCTCTATACCGACGTGACTCAGTGCAGAGACATTCGACGAGTAATCCTTTCATTTTCGAAAATACCCGATCTTCACCACCGGCCTTCAAATGCTATCCATTACGTCGTATCATTATTTGAAAAGGGTTATATGACATAAAGTCCTCTGCAGCTAAACCGAATAATGAGCGCAAATTTTAAAACCATATGGATATATTGGGATCTTAGTTAACTCACAACTTAAAGCCCAAAACCATTTATCATTTTCAAATCTTTAAACAAAAAGATTCACTTCACAAAGTTCACCAATCTTTCACAAAGATTCATTCATAGCTTTCAAAACTATTTAAAATTCAAATCTTTTTATACAAAAGATACATCTTTAATATCCTCTTAAATCTGAAAACAAGGTTCATCAATTTTTAAAAAAGATTCATCTCTAGCTTTCAAAACAATTCCATTTCAAATTTGATACCCTTTCAACAAAAACTTGTAATCCTTCCTTTATTTGAAAGCTATTATCATTTGAAAACAAACAGTTTTCTTTTTGGGAAAATCTAATCAAATATATACAAGTTATAGCCTTTAAAGTATAAACTTGGGTCAAATTCAAATTCCCAAAATAATACTTTAAAAATACATCAAAATGGTTTAAAATCCATATATATGTACACATTATATAACATGTATAACCATAATTTCCAAACATATATTCATAGAACTCAACTTCAAATCTTGAATTCAACTTCAAATCAAACTATATAAATTTCAAAACTTTATCAAGTTATCCAAAACAATTTTTATCTTCAAACTCCTTTCAAAAGCTTTTCATATTAAACCCAATTCCAATTCCAAACCATTTTTGGATTCAAAAATTCAATTTTCAAAACCATTTTTAAATAATATTATTAAATTCAAAATATCCATGACTTAAACGAATCCTCGTGAAATCCATATTTGTGTATGTACGGTGTAGTCCAGGGGTTTTACACAATAATGCAACATCATCAATCATCACAATCCAAACACAGCAATATTGATAAGCGGTATAATCCTACAATGCTTATCTTTATTCACAGATAAATAAAATTAATTTACCTTAGATAAATAAATTACATTCATCGCAGCTCGAATCAAAATAATTCATATCATAAAGCATCACACATCAGGGATATCAAACAATGCAGAGCACTCAATACAATTCAAACATCCATAAGTAAGATCAATTAATTATCTGATTAATTTAAATTAGATTAATTACTTAGGAATAATTTACTAATCCTGGTTAATTAATTAATTACAAACCACTTTAAAATTAATTATTCTTTAATCATTTATTAATTAATTAACCTTTAATTATTAATTAATCAACCTAAATTAATAAATTAATCAACCTTTAATCATTAAATAATACCTTTAATTATTTAATTATCCTTAATTAATTACATAAATTAATTCATCAACCCTTAATAAATTACCATTTAATTAATTATCCTTAATTAATTATAATAAGTGATTATCCCTAATCACTTATTTTAATAAATCACAAATTAATTACATTGTGTATTTTTCCTTAATCACTTGATTAAGCAACTTTAGTCATTAATTAACTACTTTTAATTAAGTAATTATATTAAAGTAATTGATTACCTTTAATTTCTTACATAAATTAATCTTAATTAATTAACTATCGTTTTCTTTTTTTTTCTTTTTCCCCCTTTCAATCAAATAGACTTAAACTAAATGTGGGAGGAGATTTTAAATATGACTCAACTTAATGGATAACATATATCGAAGAAGAGGAAAAATTAACTGAGTTTCAGTGGCAAATTATAGAATAAATTACACACCTAACCACTTATTCATTTTAGATATATCAAAAACAATTTACATGTGCATTGCTTTCAATTTTCAGTGCATAAAATCGCTACGTAATATCCACAGGATTTAATAATTTGCATAATCATGCTTAAAAACAATTGTTTGAAAAATGTTGGTCATCTAATGATTACAATTATTTATATTTTGAAAACAATTATTAGAAGAAAAAGGTTTCATGGTGGTGAACTCTTATTTACTTCTGAATGCTTTTGATGTGGATATAAGAGGATAAATAACATGAGTCTGCTAATTATAAGAATGATAACATGAAAAATATAAAAATTGTGAAAGAATGGGAAAAATAAAACCATTTAAGTCGAACCAAGAAAAAATGGAGACATATACTTACGGATATGGCTTGTCTACACCATCCCTCTGAAATGTTTAAGCTTGTTCTTTTCATAAGTTACTGCAACTGAAGCACATAACATGTTCACGCTACTCGTTCCATAAGACGATAAGGTTCTTCTTGTCTTAGCCTATCAAAGAAGATTTTGCAAAAGCATATCAATTTAAGATGCAAAAATGGTATGACAAAAAAATAGAAAAAATGAAACAAATAAAATAGAACAATATGACATGATATTTTACCCCGTTTGACATGTCTACACAAAAGAGGTCTAAGGTTCAATGCTGTGCTGGAATCTACTTTTCCCCTCTACGTTTCGACCCATTTATTGTTTTCCCTGATATTTTACCCCGGAATGTTTCCAAGTACTCTCTACTCTCAGCATCAAACTTTTTAAATTTATAATGGTCATCCATGATTGGTACAGCAATAAATTTAGGCCACAGATCGACAATAACATGAAAGTGACATAGAAAATATATAGAAGAATACCTCTGATTTGGACCATGATAGATTAAGAACATCGGCTGAATGCCCCTTAAAAGAACAAACTGGCTTCTCTCCAAGAGCGAACAATTGATCAGGCATGACTAAATGATCTAAACTAACAGACTTCCTACCAATTAACAGCCTAGCTCTTCTTTTTTTCTCTGAGTGACTACCTTCGATGCAAGTCGACCCCATTGTAGATTTTAGTGACTCCTTGTTACTAAATAGATTACAACACCCATTCTCAATCACATAATCGTCCTTCTTCTCTATAACTGTGACGGCCCTAACTCGACTTTCGAAAATCAGCACCGAATACGACACTCCTATTAAAATGCCGTAGATCCAAACATTGAATCTGGTTCGTCGGAGCTTATAACAATATCAGATGAATATAAAACAGCGGAACAAAATGAATATCATGCATACATCATAGATACAACATCATAATACCCATTACTACATTAGAGTATTTTTAATACATACATCACAACTCCAAATAACATCATAATAATACAATAGTGATTATATATCCAAAAAGTCTTCAAATATGCTTGATACGAGAAAAATTCTTTGATATTATTACTAGTGCATAGTGTAGAAAGCATTTCGAAAGTATAATATTAATCTTAGCCAGCATGCAACCATTATTGTATGCCTACTATAGCTACCATCTAAACAGTGGGGCGCCACCATAAGAAATGGCAGCTTATACAACTAAAACCGTACTGGATTTGTATTGGGAATTGGATTTCCAACAAATGGTCTGGCTAAGGAGCTTCCAACTGCCACATGGGTAAGCCTCTGGCGGGACGTCCCGAGAAATTAACCAGCTCTCTGCCAACACAAGGCCGGGTTACCTCTGTAACTAGGTAACTACTACACGAATATGCCACTCCCCTGTTCTTTGGGACCTTTATCCGAGAGCCCTCTATCACAAAGCAACAACCGCACAGTAAATGAGATTGGAGCTACCACGTAGGTAAATATCTCGGCTCCATACTATGACATCACCTTTTTCTAGAAGGAAATGACATATCCTAAAGGGAGTGACCCTCGTAACCTTGCCGTATCTTTCCTGTTTTGACCATTTCCGGGTCAAGAGGTCCGATGAGGTCTCGTCCACAAAGCTACGCTTTACACGAAAGCCATGCTTTGATCACAAATGATCAACAATGATCATCAACACACAACAGCACTTAGCATGCCACACTACCAAATTGGGAGTATATCGCTGATAACTTTCAATTACATAGCCTCTGAGCTCGTACGTCTCAGAGAAGGGTGTTAAGCTAAGAGAATAAATTCTCCGCCACCAAAAGATACGTATTTGAAAGAAATCCGCTTTACTGTTCCGGGTTCGAACAGAACTGAAGGCACTTCATCCAATAAAGGAAGAAGCCCTTGCAAATCCGAATATCCACAATCCCGATCGGACTTCCCATCACTTAGGGGATCTCTATACCCTAGCTACTCGGTGCAGAGATGATCGATAGGTTATCCTATCGGTTTCTACGACACCCGGTCTTCAACACCGGTCTTCAAATGCTATCCATTTTGAAGTATCACTATTCGGAATGGGTTATATGACACGTAGGTCCTCTGCCGGCTAAACTGAATAGTGAACGCTTAATTTTAAAACACGTGGATATATATCAATCACAAAGATTCATATTCAGGTTTCGATGTGGGTTTCGGATAACCAACTAGAATCCGACTCCCCGTTGCATCGAAGTTTAAATGTCGTTTTACGGGAAAAGGGATTTCATATCAATACAGAACAAATCACAATTACAGCACAGTACATAGCAATCTACATCGCACAGTATCACAATCAAAACAGAAATAGCAATCTAGTGCACAACAATAGTTAGTTATTTTCCAATGTGGTTGTGATTTAACAGATAACCACATAATTATTTTCATTGATTATTTTAAAATCAATGATTAATTTGGATAATTTAATTAAATCTCAATTAACTTGATTAATTGTTTCTTAATTAATTATCTTGATTATCTGCCAATTATAATTAATCAACTTAATTTATCTAATTAACAAATTCCTAATTTACAAATAATTTGGACACTTAATTGTTTATCAATTTAAATTGCAAATTATAAATCCTTAATTACTTATTTAATCACAATTATTAATTTAATTATTCTTAATTTCTTTCCATAACAATTGATCATTTATCTAATTTAACATTTTAAAATCTTCTTTAATTATTTCAAAAGCAATTTATTATTATTGTCACAAAAAGCTTTAATTTTAATTGACTTTAACATTTATCTTAAATTAAATTATTTAGTGGAAGTATTAATTATAAAAACTTTGTTAAGCATTTGCCGATTTAATTAAACTCGAAATAAGTTCTTAATTCAAACAATTAAACATTAATTACTTTGTTAACACCAAATTTTGGGCAGCATTATAACTTGAAATTAATTTGGGTTTAACCCTTTTTTAAAGCAACCCGAGCAACCCATACTTTTACTCGAGTATCTACTCGAGTTTCATCTGCATTTCCCCGAGACATTCCCTTTCTTACCTGTGCTTCCTTCTTCTTCTCTTTTTTTTCCTGAAGGTAAGTTTTAAACTTAACCCACTGTTGAATTGACCCCATTCGAACGTGAGAGAACTTCAAGCTAAAACATATTTTACTCGAACGCCCCCTCGAGTTCCTCCCCAGGCCCAAACTCGTTGACACAAAATCGACGTCGTGCTAGTGCACGACATTGCACCGCCGTTCTGGTGACCATCGCAATCTTCGGCGGGTCGAAATTTACCCCTAAGCTCGAAATCGTAACTTAATTGAATCCATCAACTCGAAATCAAAATTTGGCATTTCGGTCGAAAACTGCAATCAACTCGACCAACAAACAACGCCTCGCCACCGCGTCTCAGACCACCAGCGACACCACGGCTACGGCCACATCATGTTCATGCTCCATGCTACCCTCCCCCATCATCACGTGCGACTCGATCGCTCCATGGCGACGAAATCACCATTTTTCCAACTCATTGCAAACTTCAACTTAAACCCTACTTTGGGTTCGTACGATAAATTCATGCATTTGAAATTTTTTTAGCAATTTTCTCATCATCACCGAAGCTCAAACAAGCTTCAACCCAAATTTCAATGTTTAATATTTGATCGTTCACTAGCAATTAAGAAAATTGCAAATTTGGTTTAAATTCAAACTGCTCTTAAACTACTTAGGTAAAAATCATTATATTGCTTTTAGAAATCATAACTTTGCATGCTTATTCAAGTTATGTAATCAATTCCACGATTTAACATACTTGAATTTATCATAAAAATTTGTTTTTACTGTAAATTTTTAGTTACAGGGTTAACTTCTTCATGATCAAGCATAGAACAAAATTCAATTCATAGATGATGTTTTAAACTAACCTATTTATTGCAAATTGAAATCCATCAAGGATTAAAGAAGTGAAATTTAAAGTTTAACTTGATTAAACTTGTATGTTTTAAAAAAAAAAGAACAGAAGATGACTGACAATTATGTCCAGAACAAACATAATTAACATACATGAAACTTTCATCTGCATATAGCTATATAACATAATACTCGTTATAAGTCATCTACACAGTTTGAATCATACATGAATTTTTCCAAAATATGTTCGCTCACCTGAATATATTGATGAACATGTTATTCCGCCTTTTGGCAAGGCCGCGAAATCAAAAGATTGATCGAAGAACCCAAGATAGTTCATCTCAAAGGTTGGTCATACACTGCTTCGGTATGTATATCGATGAATTCTATCCGAGTCTGGATAGGGCCACAATTGAAAAGAAATGACAAGCAGAGCCATAAAAGCCAGTGGTTGAAATTATAGGTTAATCGGAGTTCGTATGAATGAGATATGATCGATACAAGTTAGAAAAAGCATGTTGGTTCGTATCCATCTGTGTTCGTATCGATGGGTTTCGTATCCATCGATAAGTTCTGGTTCTCGTGTCCATATGGTTCGTATCCACCAACAAGCCATACATCGAATCGATCAACTTCGTATCCATCTCGCGTCACAGTTCGTGATGATCAACTTCGTATCCATCCTCAAGCGCAAGTTCGCCACGATCAACATCGTATCGACCGGTTTCGCATCCATCGATGAACAGTATGCTTCGCATTGGTCGTTCAGTGTCTAGTTCGTATCCATCAGGAAAGCACTTGATCGAACCCACCATATAGCATTGGTTCGTATCCATCAAATGACCTCACTTTGTATCCATCCCCAGCACTACTTGTTCGTATCGATCGAACAAGGATAACCTTCATTGATACGAAGTAGGCAGGCTACGAATCGATGCGAAGCACACATCATTGATGGATTCATAACATCTCTCGATACAAAGAGGCGAAGTTCATGGATGCGAAACGGTCAATTCGGAGCAAAAAAGGGATCAATGCGAGGAGTGCGCGCCACGTCGTCATGAAAGCACGTGCAAATATCGATTTGAAGGAAACGATTTGAAATGATCGATTCGAAGCAAGCGGTCGAACGAAAAACTCCATCTTGTATCGATCATAACTTGAGATCCACAAGTCCAAATGCCACGACATTTTCCCAGCAGCTTCCATACAAGGTATAGAGTGTTCCTGCCAAGTTTCAGCTCATTGGATGAATTTTTGATGGATACAAAATCGTTTCGTATCGATCGCAGATCGAGTCGAAACTTGGTGGGGTCGGCCGCGTGGGCCCACTCACGTGCCATAGAAAATCTTCCAAAGTTTGAGCACGATCTCAGCCTCCTACGCCTGTAAATAGCACCCTAGAGCCTTCAGAAAAGGGAACTTTTTTCGACTTTGGACGTCTAGACTCTGCCGAATTCAATTATACACTTCACTACTATTGTTGTATTCAAATTTCAGAGCTATTGTCAACTGTAAACTTGCTGCAATAGATTGAAATCATCAAATGAATCAATAAAGTCATCAAATTCAGAGTGGACGTAGGCAAGATCGCCGAACCACTATAAATCCTGTGTTTCTAATTGTTATTTCTGAATTGCTGTGCTTGATATTGCTTAGATCTGAGAATTGTGTTTGAATATTGCTGATTTGTATTCATATACTGGTGCTTTCACGATATTGGGGTTTGTGACCATTTTTGGTGCAAACACTTTGGTGCTTTCACTGAGAAGGCTAATTCAGGATAAGTTGAATATGAAGATTTAAGAATTCGGATCTAAGGAGCTATGATAAGACAAACAAGTAGAAGACAAAGGCCAGAGAGAAGTGAACACGAGGGAAGTCAAGAGGCTTCCTCAGGAGCGAATCAGGCATCGATCTTCATCACCAGGGATGAGATGGAGACAATGATGAAGAGACAGGAGGAGTTGATTCAGAGTTTGTTTCAATATATTGGGCAACTTGGAGCGCAGAACCGAGGAACAGATGGAGTTCAGAATGGAGCAGGACCATCCGGCGTAGCACCTGGATTAGGGGGCACACACTTAGAGCATGTTGATCCAATCCCAGAGAGAGAGATTGGGGCATCTGCGCAACCTGGTGGTAGTAAAGGAATGAACGCTCAATCAAGGACGCAGATTCTAGAATTCCCTCGTGAACTCGTGGGGCAGGTCAAAAGCGATGAATGAGGATTACAACTAGGAGACAATGATAGATTGGTGGAGATGGTCAGGCAAGCCATGAGGGGCGAATTAGTGAACAGAGATCTTGAAGATGTGAACATGAGTACCTTTTCTCCTACGAGTAGAACGGGCCGCTAGGGTTCAAGTTACCATCAGTGGAGACGTACGATGGAAGGACGGACTTCGCGGTCCATCTGACAAGGTATATGAGGCATATGGAAGTGCTGGGGGCATCTGAGGAAGTTATGACCCGGTGCTTTCCATTATATCTGACGGATATCGTAGTGTTATGGTTTAGGCAGCTGGAGAGCGGCTCCATAGGAACATGGGCAGATTTAACTGAGAAATTCATGAGGCAATTTAGGGTTCACGTTGCAAGACCCAAGAATGTGATGAGTTTGGCAATTTTAAAGCAGAAAGCTGGGGAGTCTTTGAGGAGTTTTCTGACGCGATTCAACACGGCAGCAGCATCGGTGGATCGACCAGGTTCATCTGTGGTTACGATGGCAGCTGTGTCCAGAATAGCTGATGGCACAGAATTCAAAAATTCGTTGACTAAAGATCCGCCTATGGATCTAGGAGAATTCTATCATGAGGCAGAAAAGTTTCTGCGATTGGAAGATGCAAGTGTAGAAAGAGAAGAAGGAGAAGAACTTAATGTTTATGCGGTCAAAGATGGAAATCCCCCTAAGAAAGGTACAGAAACTAGCAAGGGAAAATGAAAGGCTGAGAATAACTATAACAGATCAATGCGACCACGTAAGGAACCAAGATTCACCACATACTCAGAGCTGAATGAGAGTTTGGGGCGAATCTATCAGGATACCAGAGAGCAGGTTCCATATCGTAAACCAATGCGAAGGGATCCAACTGCCGACGAGAGGAAATCAGATAAATATTGCTTATTCCATGAAGTGAATGGTCATAGCACTAATGATTGTAGACATCTGAAGGCTGATGTGGAAGGCATATCAGGAACGGTAGGCTGCTTTAGTATGTGAGGAGGCGAACTCCAGCGGTGGAGCCAGAGCGACCACCGTCTACATCAGCCAGAGGTGGCCCTGAACCGGGACACCGTATGGTTATCAACTGATTGATTGATTGATTGGTTGAAATAACGATAAACAAGTCGTAAACCTCTCACTAACACAGTTAAATCATTTACACATGTATGAGATCGCGCACAATCCATAGGCATGCTCTGAATGATTACTGACCACACTATAGTAAGAGTTTACGCTTTGACATCCTCGTCTTGCTTTTGCTTTGATATTTGATTTGGATATTTAGACTTAGTTTGTTTGGAAATTTCTGCTGTGGAATTCGTATGATCATTTCATTTAATATTTGCAATTCTGCAAAAAAAATTACTTGTATGCCCATTGGATCGCGAACGGTCCACGAGCACCTCTTGTATAGCGATGAACTGCCAAAGTCTTTGATTCAGAAACTCACCCGCGCGTGAAATCTAGCATCGATAAAACTAGGTCCCCCCGGGCACATCACACTTCGCCTCGAACAGCACACGATCTTGAACGGTCACAATTCACCTCGTGTGGCATTCGATCGCGAACGATCACATTTGCCTCGTGCGGCACTCGACCGCGAACGATCGCAACTCACCTTATATGACATTCGATCGCGAACGATCACACTCTGCCTCGAACGGCACGCGACCGCGAACGGTCCCATTCCATCATTTATCACGAACGGCATCCGAACGCAAACGGTCCCATTTCATCATTCGCCTTGAATGGCACTCGATCGTGAACAATCACCATTTGCCGCGAACGGCATCCAACTGTGAACGGTCCATCGCATCATTTACCGCGAATGGCATCGATCGTGAACGGTCCGGATTCACCTCAAATGGCATACGATCCCGAACGATCGTCATCCGAAGTCATATGAAACCATCGAGTTCTTTGCAGATTGTTGACAGGATATGAACATCCAACTTATGGCATTACAAAACACACATTCCTACTGTAAGGTATGTTTTGGGGGGCAAATGTTATTCCGCCTTTTGGCAAGGCCGTGATACCAAAAGATTGATCGAAGAACCAAAGATAGTTCGTCTCAAAGGTTGGTATACACTGCTTCGCTATGGATATCGATGAATTCTGTCCGAGTCCGGATAGGGCCACAATTGACAAGAAATGACAAGCAGAGCTATAAAAGCCAGCGGTTGAAATTTCAGGTTAATCGGAGTTCGTATGAATGAGATATGATCGATAGAAGTTAGAAAAAGTATGTTGGTTCGTATCCATCCGTGTCCGTATCGATAGGTTTCGTATCCATCGATAAGTTCTGGTTCTCGTGTCCATATGGTTCGTATCCACCAACAAGCCATACATCGAATTGATTAACTTCGTATCAATCGTCGCGTCACAATTCACGACGATCAACTTCGTATCCATCCTCAAGCGCAAGTTCGCAACGATCAACTTCATATCGACCGGTTTCGCATCCATCGATCAATAGTACGCTTCGCATTGGTCGTTCAATGTCTAGTTCGTATCCATTAGGAAAGCAGTTGATCGAACCCACCATATAGCATTGGTTCGTATCCATCAAATGACCTCACTTCGTATCCATCCCCAGCACTACTTGTTCGTATCGATCGATTAAGGATAACCTTCATCGATACGAAGTTGGCAGGCTACGAATCGTTGGGAAGCACACATCATTGATGGATTCAAAACGTCTCTCGATACAAAGAGGCGAAGTTCATGGATGCGAAACGGTCAATTCGGAGCAAAAAGGGGATCGATGCGAGGAGTGCGCGCCCTGTCGTCACGAAAACACGTGCAAATATCGATTTGAAGGAATCGATTCGAATTGATCGTTTCGAAGCAAGCGGCCGAACGAAAAACTCCATCTTGTATCGATCATAACTTGAGATCCACAAGTCCAAATGCCACGAAATTTTCACAGCAGCTTCCATACAAGGTATAGAATGTTCCTGCCAAGTTTCAGCTCGATTGGATGAATTTTTGATGGATACGAAATCGTTTCATATCGATCGCAGATCGAGTCGAAACTTGGTGGGGTCGGTCGCGTGGGCCCACTCACGTGCCAGAGAAAGTCTCTCGAAGTTTGAGCGCGACTCAGCCTCCTATGCCTATAAATAGCACCCTAGAGCCTTCAGAAAAGGGATCTTTTTTCGACTTTGGACGTGCAGACTCTACCGGATTCAATTCTACACTTCACTACTATTGTTGTATTCAAATTTCAGAGCTATTATCAACTGTAAACTTGCTGCAACTGATTGAAATCATCAAGTGAATCAATAAAGTCATCAAATTCAGAGTGACGTAAACAAGATCGCCGAACCACTATAAATTCGGTGTTTCTGATTGTTATTTCTGAATTGCTGTGCTTGATATTGCTGATTTGTATTCATATACTGGTGCTTTCCCGATATAGGGGTTTGTGACCATTTTTGGTGCAAACAGAACTGATAGCTACTCTGGGTTGTGAAAAAAATAGTTTGATCCTTCTTTTTTTCAGTAGATTGTTTTCAAACTTGAATATAAAGTGATGTTTTTCTATTTCTTTTTTTCTTTCTGATTTTGCTTTTGAACGAACTAAATGCATATGGATGTGTACATATATATAAAGGGGTTTGTACAGGGTAGGGAAGGTAGGTATTAACTGGGACAAGATTTTTCTTTGATCAGATATATTTTTTATCTCTTGCTTTGACTAAGCAAAACTTATTTCCGCTGATATGATTTAATTTAGGCTTAAGAAGAAAGCATTAAATGCTTGTGTTCCCGTCTTAGTTTACATATTTATGTTTGATTATTGTAAGTACTAATTTTTGTTTTACTTTGCAGATTCTTTTCTTCTTTTGTAAGTACGAATTTGCTTTATTTTGTAGATTTTTATCTTCTTGTATAAACCTTGGTTCCTTGGTTTATAAAATTCTCATGCAACCTTATATGTATTCTTATGTCTTTTTACAATACATGATTTTATTACAAACATACATTTTAAATTTTATTTCGATTCAAAGTTTAACTATCAACATGTAATTTATCATATATATTTTTATTTTATGGTTTAAGATAATTTCTTGTTTGTAATATATTTTATTCATTATTATTATTTATTACTTAACCTACCAAGTATTCTATTTAAATCCATATGTCTTTCTTTTATTTAATATTAATAATATTTTATTTCTTTTGAAACTTCTCAATTTGAATTTCAAAAGTTCAAACAATATACCGAATTTAAAAATCAAAATTTTGGGACGTTACAAATATCCCCACTTAAGAAAATTTCATCCTCGAAATTTGAAAGAGGGAGGAAAGCTTGTTTAAAGAATATACGAATTCAGAAAAAATAAGGAAATGGCTTACCAATTTAAGCCGCGATATCCACTCTACAATTAGGGTATGACTTTTGCATATTATCTTCAGTTTTCCAAGTACAATCCTTTGGATCGCCACTCCAATGTACTTTAACCAGTTTCACAACTTTGTTTCTCAATAGCTTTTCATCACGATCTACAATCTTTATCGGTTCTCTTCTAACTGTTAAATTAGGAGTGATCTCAAGATCCTGCTGAGTTGCCTCCTTAATAATACTATCTGGGTCGTGCACATACTTCCGAAGAGTAGAAGCGTGGAACACATTATGCACACCAGACAACCAGCTGGGTAGCTGCACTCGATATGATAGAGGACCGATCCTTTCTAGAATAGGAAAAGGACCAATATAACGTGGTGCTAGCTTTCCATTTTTTCCGAACCTCAATACACCCCACATGGGAGATGCCTTCAGAAATACAGAATCTCCAACTTGAAATTCCAAATCTCTTCTTCAGCGGTCATAATAACTCTTCTGATGACTTTGGGCCGTCCTCAATTTCTTTCGAATAAAATCTACCTTCACCATGGCTTCTTTAATCATATCTGGTCCAAGGACGAGTCTATCACCTGTTTCGATCCAGCATGCAGGTGATCGACATGGACGACCATATAAAGCTTCGAAAGGAGCCATCTCTACTGGCATGATAGCTGTTGTTATAAGAGAACTCGACCAGATGTAAATGGGTCCTCCCAAGAACCACCAAAATCAAGAATGCAAGCACGCAATAGGTCTTCTAGAATTCGCTTAATTCTCTTAGTCTGCACATCATATTGTGGGTGATAAGCAGTGATGAAATTCAGTTTTGTTCCCAAAGAGGCTTGGAATGCCTCCCAAAATCTACTAGTGAAGATCGGATCACGATCATTCACTATGCTGCTGGGAATACCATGGAGACGAACAATTTCTTTTATATATAGCCCTGCTAAGCTTGCTGCAGTCCGAGTGGATTTTACTGGAATGAAGTGAGCAGTTTTGGTTAGACGGTCCACTATAACCCATATTTCTTCATTTCCCTTATTGGTTCGTGGCAATCCGTCAATGAAATCCATCGATTCTTGATCCCATTTCCACTTCGGTACTTCCAAAGGCTGAAGTAAACCGGCCGCTTTCTTTTGATCTCTTTTAATTTATTGACAAGTAGCATAGCGACTCACATATATAGATATGTCTCTTTTCATCGTCTTCCACCAGAAAGTTCTTTTAATACCTCGATACATTTTATTAACTCCAGGGTATATGCAAAGCTTAGATTTGTGGCATTCGTCTAAAACTCCACGTTTCAGATCCGGAATATCAGGGACACAAATTCTGCATTTTAATCTTATAATTCCATGATCATCAATTGTAAAACTAGAAACTTCACCTCGACATATCCTTCTACGAATTTCTCGAAGAAACTTGTCTTCAGTCTGCTGTCTTGCAATCTTCTTAAGAAGAGTAGGAACGATAACTTGATATGCGAGAACAACATGTCTTCTGCTCAAAGCATCGGCAACTACATTGGCTTTTCCGGACGTATATAGAATATCTAGGTCATACGATGCCAGAAATTCCAACCAACGTTGTTGTCGCAGAATTAGATCTTTCTGGGTGAAGTGATACTTTAAAGATTTGTGGTCGATGAATAATTCGAATTTTTCACCTAGAGAAGGAGAGTTCATTAAGTATATTTATTAAGTTAAGTTAAATTCGTAAAATGTTAAGAAAAATGAAAACTTTCTTACCCAGAAGATAATGTCGCCATATTTTCAAAGCGAAAACAACAGCCAAAAGCTCCAAATCATGTGTTTGGTAGTTTCTCTCATGCGGACGTAATTGTCTACTCGCGTAGGCAGTTACCTTCCCATTTTGCATTAATACTGCACCTACTCCATCACCACATGCGTCGGTATAAACAGATAATCCTTGATTCCCATTGATAATAGCGAGAACAGGAGCGGTGGTTAATCTCTTCTTCAACTCCTGAAAAGCTTCATCACATTTCGGAGTCCAGTTGAACTTGACATCCTTCATTGTTAGCTTTGTCAACGGACTAGCTATCTTAGAAAAATCCTGAAAAAACTTTCGATAATAACCTGCTAAACCCAAAAACTTCAAACTCCTTTTGGGGTAGTAGGTTTTTTCGAGTCAAGAATAGCGGAAATTTTGCTAGGATCAACAGAAATTCCTTCTTCATTAAAAATATGGCCAAGGAATTTAACTTTTTTGACCCAGAAGTGGCATTTGGAAAATTTTGCAAATAGAATATTTCTCCTCGATAACTCCAAAATGATTCTAAGCTGCTCGGCATGCTCCTCTTCGGTCTTGGAATAGATCAAAATATCATCAATAAACACGAGCACAAATTTATTCGATACTTCCCGGAACACATGGGTCATAAGATCTACGAAGTATGTTGGAGCATTGGTTAACCCGAAAGGCATAACTAACCATTCGTAGAACATATTGGGACCCCTGAAAGCTGTCAAATGTACACTATCTTCGGTGATTCGTGGTTGGTGGAATCCCTGGGCTAGATCCATCTTTGAAAAGAAACGAACGCCGTGCAATTGATCAAACAGATCATCAATTCTGGGCAGTGGAAATTTATTTTTAAGAATCAGCTTATTGAGATCGCGGTAATCTACACATTATCTCAAAGATCCGTCCGATTTAGCAACAAATACTACTGCTGAGCCCCATTCAGAAACACTAGGTCGAATTAATCCTTTTTCTAGTAGATCATCGGTTTGCTGAACTAGTTCAACCTTTTCCCTGGGTGCCATCCTGAGACTTGCGTGAACGACAGGACGGGCGTTGGGTACTAGGTCAATTCTGAATTCTATTTCCCAATGTGGAGGTAAAGATTTCACTTCTCCGAACCCGTCCGAAAAATCTCTAACAATGGGCATAGACTCCAAACTGGGTTCGGGATACCCCAAGTTATACATCAACCCTTCTCTTTTAGGACTAGGGTCCTCACAAGAAATCTCGATGAAATCTCCAAATTCGGTTTTAGTTGAAATCAATCGATTGTTACAATCCAATTTGGCTTCGTATTTTGCTAGCCAATCCATTCCGAGTAAGACTTCAAACTCGTTAAAATCAAGAACAAAGAGACCGATAGGAAATTGGTAACAAGAATATGAGATAGGAACGTCTCTACATCGAAGACAAAGGTTCGCGGGACCTCCAACTGGATTCTTTACGCATATAGGCTCATCAATAAAATTGGGTTCAAGGTTTAATTCATTAATGGCTTGCTGAGAGATAAAACTATGTGTAGCGCCCGTGTCAAATAGAACTCTAACAATACTATCATAAATGATAAGATTACCTTCCAGAACTCCTTTCCCTTTTTCTGCTTTGGAAGATGCAGGTTAGTCTTTGACTGCGTACACCTTTGCTATCTGAGCTTGCTTCATGGTTGGGCAGTCCTTAGCCTCGTGTCCAGGTTTCTGATAATAATAACATTTCCTAGGCTTTGCTTGAACGGGTTGACTGACTTGTTTCTTAGGCTTCGTACATCTGCTAGAATAGTGGCCCTTTTCCAGGCAATTATAACAAGTGACATTCTCTGCTGTGCTTCCCTGAATGCTCTTCTTTTTCTCTTTGCCCTGCCATGGTTTCTTGCTTCCAAATTTCCTCTTCTTCCAATTTTGATTACTCGAATTTACTTTCTCCACCGGGGCTTCTTGCATATCAAGTGTGGCATATCTGTATCCCATATTAACTAAATCTGAAAAAGATCCCTTGACGTGACCAGTCATCCTCTCATGGAATTTATTATTCATCCCACGAATAAATCTTTCGTTCTTCTTTAAAGGTGTATTCACTAATTCGAGACCAAAACGAGACAATTCATTGAATTTGTTTAGATACTCCTCGAATGACAAACTTCTCTGCTTTAAGTCCATGAACTCCTAGTACATACAAGAAATTCCAACTGATGGCAGATAACGCTTCTCAAACACTTCTTTGAATTTCTCCCAAGTAAACTCATCTTCTAGTTTATCTACAATGACTGTCTCCCACCAGGCTAAGGCTTCCCCTTGAAGTTGCCAAGAAGCTATGAGTCGCTTCTGATCGTCTTGCAGCTTTAGCCCTCTGAAGATTTTCTCACATGACCTGATCCATGCTTGAGCCTCAACAATAGACTCCTTGCCCGTGAACGGTTTGCCACCAAGCCTTGAGAAATTCTTGTATAAGTCAGCCAGATTCGTCTATTGCTGGATAGGTATTGTTGCTACTGTTGTTGGGGGATCTTGGTTTGGTGTTGTGGCACTTCCTTGACCCCTAGCTCTTCCTCTTCGTCCACTCATTCTTACTATCTGTAATTAGTAAGAAATTTGATTTAGATATTTGGATGAAGTATCTTAGGAATATCGGCAGTTAAAGGGAAATAGACTAAGAAAATTTGGGGTTTCGATCTCAGTTATACTCATTCTAGGGTATACTTCACCCTATCTCTAATGACCCATCTAATGTGTTATACTTCGTAGCTAAAATTCATACTCAACCTTTAGCTCTGATACCAAATGTGACGGCCCTGACTCGACTTTCGAAAATCGGCACCGAATACGACACTCGTATTAAAATGTCATAGATCCAAACATCGAATATGGTTCACCGGAGCTTATAACAACATCAGATCAATATAAAACAGCGGAACAAAATGAATATCATGCATACATCACAGATACAACATCATAATATCCATTACTACATTAGAGTATTTTTAATACATACATCACAACTCCAAATAACATCATAATAATACAACAGTGATTATATATCCAAAAAGTCTTCAAAGGAATGAAGTGGTAACGAACTCCCAAAAACTAAACACCTGAGATCCCGAAGGCTTCTAAAATATCTCCAAAGCAAAAGCTCCAAAATACTGCTAAAACCAGAACACGGAAATCTACTACTAGGCTGCCCGTGTGGAAATTATGGGCACCCAGAGTTTAGGAAAGAAACAATAAACTTCGGGTCAGTCATGAGACTGGTATGAGTAAACAAAACAGTTGCTTTTAATTAAACTTGATTTATAAAAGAAAATCTGGTATGCTTTTGGAAAATGAAACTACCATAAGACCTCTTGCCACACACACAATGCAATTGCAGAAATGGAGAAGATTTCTTCTTATGATAGTCAAATATGCTTGATACGAGAAAACTTCTTTGATATTATTACTGTGCATAGTGTAGAAAGCATTTCAAAAGTATAATATTAATCTTAGCCAGCATACAACCATTATTGTATGCCAACTATAGCTACCATCTAAACAGTGGGCCTCCACCATAAGTAAATGGCAGGTTATGCAACTAAAACCATACTGGGTTCGCATTGGGAATTGGATTTTCAACAAATGGTCGGGCTAAGGAGCTTCCTACTGCCACATGGGTATGCCTCTGGCGGGACGTCCCGAGAACTTAACCAGCTCTCTGCCAACACAAGGCCGGGTTACCTCTGTAACTAGGTAACTACTACATGAATATGCCACTCCCCGGTCCTTTGGTACCTTTATCCGAGGGCCCTCTATCACAAAACAACAACCACACAGTAAATGAGATAGGAGCTACCACATAGGTAAATATCTAGGCTCCATACCATGACATCACCTTTTTCCAGAAGGAAATGTCATACCCTAAAGGGAACGACCCTCATAACCATGCTGCATCTTTCCTATTTTGACCATTTTCGGGTTGTGAGGTCCGATGAGGTCTTGTCCACAAAGCTACGCTTTACACGAAAGCCATGCTTTGATAAAAAATGATCAACAATGATCATCAACACACAATAGCACTTAGCATGTCACACTACCAAATTAGGAGTATATCGCTGATAACTTTCAATTACATAACCTATGAACTCGTACATCTCAGAGAAGGGTGTTAAGCTAAGAGAATAAATTCTCCGCCACCAACAGATACGTATATGAAAGAAATCTGCTTTACACCTCAAAGTGTAGTGTCAGACATACAACCATACAAGTCTGTTCCGGGTTCGAACAGAGCCGAAGGCACTTCGTCCAATAAAGGAAGAAGCCCTTGCAAATCTGGATATCCACGATCCCGATCGGACTTCCCATCACTTAGGGGATCTCTATACCGTAGCTACTCGGTGTAGAGATGATCGATAGGTTATCCTATCAGTTTCGAAGACACCCGGTCTTCACCACCGGTCTTCAAATGCTATCCATTTCGACGTATCACTATTCGGAATGGGTTATATGACAGTAGGTCCTCTCCCGGCTAAACCGAATAGTGAATGCTTAATTTTAAAACACGTGGATATAGATCAATCACAAAGATTCATATTCAGGGTTCGATGTGGGTTTCGGATAACCAACTGGAATCCGACTCCCTGTCGCATCGAAGTTTAAATGTTGTTTTACGGGCAAAGGGGTTTTCATATCAATACAGAACAAATCACAATTACAGTGCAGTACATAGCAATCTACATCACACATTATCACAATCAGAACAGAAATAGCAATCTAATGCACATCAATAGTTAATTATTTTCCAATGTGGTTGTGATTTAATAGATAACCACATAATTATTTTCATCGATTATTTTAAAACCAATGATTAATTTGGATAAATTAATTAAATCTTAACTAACTTGATTAATTGTTTCTTAATTAATTATCTACTAATTATAATTAATCAACTTAATTTATCTATTTAACAAATTCTTAATTTACAAATAATTTGGACGCTTAATTGTTTACTAATTTTAATTACAAATTATAAATCCTTAATTACTTAGTTAATCACAATTATTAATTTAATTATTCTTGATTTCTTTCTATAACAATTGATCATTTATCTAATTTAATATTTTAAAATCTTCTTTAATTATTTCGAAATCAATTTATTATTATTGTCATAAAAAGCTTTAATGTAATTGACTTTAACATTTATCTTAAACTAAATTATTCAGTGGAAGTATTAATTATAAAAACTTTGTTAAGCATTTGCTGAATTAATTAAACTGGAAATAAGTTCTTAATTCAAACAATTAAACATTAATTACTTTGTTAACACCAAATTTGGGTGGCATTATAACTTGAAATTAATTTGGGCTTAACCCATTTTTAAAGCAACCCGAGCAACCCATACTTTTACTTGAGTATCTGCTCGAGTTTCACATGCATTTCCCCGAGACATTCCCTTTCTTACTCATGCTTCCTTCTTTTTTTTTCCTGAAGCTAAGCTTTAAACTTAACCCAATGTTGAATTGACCCCATTCGAACGCGAGAGAGCTTCGAGCTATAACATATTTTACTCGAACACCCCCTCGAGTTCCTCCCCAGGCCCAAATTTGCTGACACAAAATCGACGTCATGCATGTGCACGATGTCGCGCCGCCATTCTGGTGACCATCGCAATCTTCGGCAGGTCGAAATTTACCCCTACACTCGAAATCGTAACTCAATTTGAAGCCATCAACTCAAAATCAAAATTCGGCATTTCGGTCGAAAACTGCAATCAACTCAACCAACAAACAACGCCTCGCCGCCGTGTCTCTGACCACCAGCGACACCACGGCTTTGGTCACATCATGTTCATGCTCCATACTACCCTCCCTTATCATCACGTGCGACTCAGTCGCTCCATGGCAATGAAATCACCATTTTTCCAACTCACTGCAAACTTCAACTTAAACCCTACTTTGGGTTCGTTCGACAAATTCATGCATTCGAATTTTTTTTTAGCAATTTGCTCATCGTCACCGAAGCTCAAACAAGCTTCAACCCAAATTTCAATGTTTAATATTTGATCGTTCGCCAAGAATTAAAAAAATTGCAAATTTGGTTTAAATTCAAACTTCTCTTAAACTAATTAAGTAAAAATCATTATATTGCTTTTAAAAATCATAACTTTGTATGCTTATTCAAGTTATGTAATCAATTCAACGATTTAACATACTTGAATTTATCATAAAAAATTGTTTTTATTGTAAATTTTTAGTTACAAGGTTAACTTCTTCATGATCAAGCATAAAACAAAATTCAATTCATAGATGATGTTTTAAACTAACCTTTTTATTGCAAATTGAAATCCATCAGGGATTAAAGAAGTTAAGTTTAAAGTTTAACTTGATTAAACCTTGTATCTTTTAAAACACAGAACAGAAGATGACTGACTATTATGTCCAGAAGAAACATAATTAACATACATGAAACTTTTCATCTGCATATAGCTATATAACATAATACTTGTTATAAGTCATCTACACAGTTTGAATCATACTTTAATTTTTCCAAAATATGTTCACTCACCTGAATATATTGATGAATAGATAGCTACTCTGGGCTGCGAAAAAAATAGTTTGATCCTTTTTTTTCCAGTAGATTGTTTTTAAATTTAATATAAAGTGATGTTTTCCTATTTCTTTTTTTCCTTTCTGATTTTTCTTTTGAATGGACTAAATGTATATGGATGTGTACATATATATAAAGGGGTTTGTACTATCTGAAAAATCTAACTCTAGACTGCAAGTGTGAAAATTTGTGGGCACCAATAGTTTAGAAAGGGAACAATAAACTCTGGGTCACTCAAGGGACTGGTGTGAGCAAACAAAAAAATAGTTTTCTTTGAACAAAATGAATAAAAGGATTTAAAAAGAAAACTGCAATGCTTTTTGAAAAATGAAATGAAACTACCATAAGGCCTCCCGGCATACACACAATGCAATCGCACACTTAGGGGAGATTTCTCCTCATGATAGTCAAACATGCTTGATACACGAAAATCCTTTTAACATTATTATTGGTGCATAGTGCAGAAAACATTTCAAAAGTATAATATTAATCTTAGCCAGCATAAGTACTATTATATTATGCCTGCTATAGCTACCACCTGAGGTGACAGGTTATACAACTGCAATCGTAGAGGGCTTGTATTGTTTCTTGGATTTCCAACAAATGGTCAGGCTAAGGAACTTCCTGGGCCATATGGGTACGCCTTTGAAGGGACGCCCCAAGAACTTAACCAGCTCTCTGCCAACACAAGGCCGAGTTACCTCTGTAACTAGGTAACTGCTACACGAGTATGCCATCCCCCGGTAGTAACCGACCTTTATCCGAGGGCCCTCAAGATCAACAACCACAAAGCAATAGATTTGCAGCAACCACATAGGTTAAATATCTGGGCTCCATACCATGATACCACCTTTTATCAAGAAGGAAATGGACATACCCTCGGGGGCGCAACACCCAAATAACCTTACCGCATCCTTCCTGGTTCGACCATTCCGGGTTGTGAGGTCCGATGAGGTCACGTCCTCACAAAGCTACGCTTTTCACAAAAGCCATGCTTCGATCAACACATGATCAGCAGTACTTCGTATGCCACATTCATGAGCATAGTGTCCTTTCTTATCACACTTATAACAGACAACTTCTACCTTCCCTTTTGCAGCAGCTCCACTTTTCTGAACTCCTTTCTTATGAAAAAACTTCCATTTTTTGTTCTGCCCTCCTTGAGCTTCCTTGGCCTAGTTTCCTTCAAGAAAAGCAAGCATCTCTTCCTGTCTCAAAGCCATCTCCACATCCACATCGCGTGGATCTCCAATATGTGAAAATGTGGCCTTAGCAAGCTCAAGCTTCAACCTGCGAATGAACTTCTCGTTCTTTTTTATGACAGTATCAACCATAGCGTATCTGCATCTTGCTAACTCCTAAAATCTGGTTGCATACTCGAGAACTGTCATATCTCCTTGCTCCAATGCAGCAAAATCCCTAAGCAGAGTAGACTTAGCAATTTCTGAGCCTTTCTTCAAATCTCCTCATGAACTCATCCCAAGTCATAGTCTCCTCGGTGACTCTAATCGTAGCATTGTTCAAGCAATACAGTGCTGCCCTTATAGCTGTCCAGAACCGAGTCTCCTTTTCTACTTGTCATTGAGTCCCAAATCAGCAAAAATCCTCTCGCAATGGAATAACCGATTCTCCACTTCGATTGCACCTTCAATACTAATAAACAGCTTTCCTCCCAGTCAAGCATAATCTCTACTCAAAACAGTATAGTTATTAACTACTGAAGCTCCTTGATTTCCTCCATCAGCATTTCCTCCAGCTGAACCCGCAACAACTCCTGCTTACTTCATGTTAATGAAAAATTGTTAAATGCTCCCATATCGACCTACGGCACTCCAGCACCCACATTAGCAGCTTGTGCCTGACCTTGATTCCTCCTAGTGTTTGGCTTAGCATTCCCATTAATTGTGGTGCTTACCCCACCAATGTTAACTCTTCCACTTCTAGCATCTACATCTTATATCCGTAAAATCTGCATTCGAGTCTTTGTAGGATACAAAAGAATAGCCTAATAGAGATGGAAGAATAGAGATACAGCATATATTTATACATAGCAAATACAAGTACGTTGCTATAGCGTTATCTCATACTCCGATCTTTTCTCTAATTCCATAGGATTATGTTTTTAAAATCATTTTGAGTTTGAAATTTCTTTTAAGTTTTTCATAAATCTATGCTCTGATAGCAAGTTGTAACATCCCCTATCTTGAGGCCTGAAGCTATGCGCTACAGATATTGCCGTCATCCATAGTATTAACTTCCGCTGATAAAATACGGTAATGTTAATGATATCCAGAATATCAGAAGCACATGAATATGAAATAAAATCAACATAGATTCAAAAAAAAACTTTTCTGATTTCATTTCAAATCAATATTTCATATTCAGTTACATAATCTCAAAACAATTCCCTTGTTTTGATCAAATATATTTATTAAAAAATACGCCAAGAGCGACATATAAAGATGAGCCCTTGGATGATCAGAGTACTAAATAGACATATCAATCTTAACATATCACAACAGAAATAAAACTAAATAGCTCCTATATAGCTAGCTTTGCCTCCTGCACGTCTTCGGAAGCTTTGTTCGTCCAAACTACTAAACTTGAAAAACCTTAACTCTCAATCGACTCAAATTAATTTTGAGCACCCGAGAGTTTAAGGGGAAGACATAAAATTCGAGTTAGACATAAAGCCCGGTGTGAATAATATTACTACATCTCGGATTAAGTGAGACCACGTCGCTTAGTGGAATAGGTTTCCCCTCACTAATATCCCATTAAAACATTTCTTTTGCAAAGGAGAATCCTGCAATTAAACAGACTAAAACAATAATAGCAATATCATATATGCTCAGAAATCAGGTAATAAATGGACTATCTGTCTAAACAATGTAGTTCTGTTTGGCGAACTACTAACGATTGGCTACCTTGGGCCTAGCAAAAAATAATAATAATCAAACATCTATTAGACAAACTTCTAGATGGTCTGTCATTATCCCGGGGTCACCGAATCCTAATAGTTTTGCAGGCTCACCAATAACCTCTCCTCCTTCACTGTATATTCCATTCTGTGTGTAATGTCATTTAAGTCTTACTTGTGACTAAGCCCTACACACTAGAATTTGGACTAAATTAGTTAGGGGCTATAGGTAATGTATAGGGCGTGACCCTGTCCTGGTGCCATTTGGTATTCAAATATTCGAGCCATTTACTTAGGGTTAACTGCCCATCAAATTTTTCTTGAAAACGTTTTTCAAATTGATATAACCCTTTAAATCATAATTAAATAAGGAAAACATACTTTTGCTTTACTCAAATCTCTTTTCCATGATATATACTTTACACAAAACATTTTGATGAAAACCTTCAAAACCTTTGTTTAAATGCTTTAAACAATCTCTTTTGAAACCTTCGAAAGTACCCCTTCCGAAACATGTTAACTACTTAACTATGAAGCATTAGGCCGAAAGGCCAAAACATACCTTTCGAAACCATTTATAACAGACCTTTCGAAACCATCCAAAGTATCCTTTCAAAAGCTTTACAAAACCTTAGACATCCTCTTTTCAAAACACTTCAAAGTAGCCTTTTGAAAACATTGGAAACCTTCCATTCAATAACCGAAAGCAAACCTTTTGAAAACATTGGGGAACCTCCCCTTCGAAACCTTTTGTGATACCTTTTAGAATTAAAGTCATTTACTTAAAATAAGCCTTTCAAAGGCATTAAATTCAAGTAAATGTTTGTGGAACATAGTTTCAAAACCACTTAAAACCAATCTTTTTGAAACCTTTGGGTTTAACTTTCAATATATCAGAGGGTCTTAAAAGAACCGGGACGAATGCATCTCTTTCAAAAGCATTTTCCTAATAATTACCAAACTATTTCCCAACTGTTTTACAATTACTTAACTATTTTACAGCTATTTTACAAACTACTAATTATTTTTCAACTACTCATCTATTTTTAACCTTTTAAGCTATTTTCTAAATTTAAGCGGGTCAGAGTGCAAACTGTTTATGATTAATTACCAATTGAGATAAGAATCGAAGTGATAATCCAAGAAGGATTGCAGAAATTATGTATAAGTGAGTAGAATCATAAGTAAATGTGAATAGAAAAAAGAATTGATTTAATCAATAATCAATGAAGATAAATACGTAGGGCTTACGTATATTGTTCTGTTCGCATAATGATTTGATTCAGATTCGAGAACAGAATTTTGAGATGGTAAATCAATCTGAGTTAGGATTTTTCACTCAATTTTTGATGGCGAACCTGGATATGGATTTCTAATATGTTCTGAAAATTCTCTATCATAGTTATGGCTATGCAAGTAGAATGACGGTTTCTGATCAAGAAACTAGATCTGAGTCCGCACTAGGAAGTCGGGTGGACGATACTAGTTCGAAAGCCAAATTTTGTGATCGAGTAAGCGATCAGATTAGTATTGCATACAAATGATATGTACACATCGTACGGGTTTGAATGAAATTGATATTGAAAATTTATGGATAAGAACTGTAAAATGGTTTTTTAAATGAAAAGTATATTTTGTGAAATATATGTTGAAATAAAGTGGAAATTGGATATTTCTATGGTAGAAATTTATTTTATGGAAGTAAGTAATATGGTAAGTGACTTTATAGAGTAATCAAGCTTGAACATTGATTTGGCATAAAAAAGTTATTTATATATATTTGATAAACTCCCCTTGTTGAATTTATAGCCAGAATAAAAAGGGTTTTTTTTCAAAATATTTGAAGTATAAAAAGGGAATTTATAGAAGTATGAAGTGATCCAAAGATTTTCAAAATTATATATATATATATATATATATATATATATATATATAAAGGATTTTATGAGAATGATTTTGGGAAATAGGTTTTGGAAGCTATGGATTTTGGAAAGGCTTTTGAATTTTATGGGGAAAAATCAATTTTGAAAATTTGGAAAGCCTAGTTTGAGAATTATCGATTTTGGGATAATCGATTTTGGCAAAAGGAGATTTATATAGGATTCATAATACGTGTATGATTTGAAAAATACTATATGTGTATAGTATAAAGTGTTTTAAGAATGGCTTCGGGGAAAAAGGCGCTCCCTTGAAATGAACTTCTTAGAAGTACCATAGGTTGGTACTTCCTTGATCCCCAAGGAGGAGGCTTTAAAGTAGATCCTGTTAGGAAGTCCGGACAAACTGAAGTTCTTGAGGATTATTGGGTAGCGAAAGTCGAGGGCGCTGATGCCTACAGAGGCATTTGGGTTATGCTACGACGACAGTGTAACTCAATGTTGCTATGATCTACTGTGGACCATAGAGGAAATCGTGTGGAGGTGAGTGTCAACGGTCTACGTTTTATTTTTCCGAGAAGGCAATGTATCATCGGTAGACTGCAATCCTTGGTGAAGTGGAGAAGTTACATTCTTTTGGCAGCAAAATTCGAGGGTGCTGATGGCTACAGTTATATGGATGTTTGATGTGATAGCAACGTAACCCCACATGTAGCTGCGATCTGTAGTGGGTTCGGTGGTGTAATCGAGGGGCGCGGAGTGCCGACAGTTATCTGGATTTTGCCGGAATGGCAACGTAACCATCAGGTTAACTGCGGCCATGGGGTGGGGTGATGATTTTTAGAGCATTCTCAGCAAAGATGCTCCCTCTATTTTCAAAATATTTTCTACATTTTTACCAAAATATTTTCCAAGTATTTTCATTAGGTGTTGAAAACGGGTATACCAAGTATTTAGGGATTTTCAGTCTTACACATGATCAACGTATGACCGAATTTTTGTAAAAACAAGGATGGACTTGTTGAAACATTGAGTTATAAAAAGTATTTTTATAAAACTATTTCGGCAATATTATATAGATACTAAAGTGTTTAAATTTTTCTTTGATGAAACAGAGATTTAGTTAAAAATGTTCAAAGAAAATTTTATCTGGTTTTAAGTATTAAATAAATTTTGGCTTCGTTCCTTTTCGGGGACGAAAAGATTCAAAGGGGGGAGCAATGTGATAACCCGGATTTTTGTCATCGGATAAATGAATAATTATCTGATTTTATTTGGATAAATAAATTGAATTCAAATAATTTAGAAATATCTGGATATATATGGATATATAAATGAATTGAAAAACTATAATAAATATTGAAACATAAATATTTGGAAATGATAAATTTTGTACGAAATTAATATATAGAAATATAGGCAAACTTTATAATGTTAGGAATTTCAAGCATATACATATAGGTATATAAGTGTGTGTGTATATATATGCCATGTGAAGTAGTACGCATATGCATGGAAATTTGTATAGGTGTGAGTGTGTGTGTGTGTGTGTGTGTGTGTATATATAAACAATTCAAATAAAGTAGTGTTTTCAAATAATTATTTTGAGTTATAATTCTACATTTTCAAATATACTAAAAATAAATTTTTAGTAGTTCAAAAATATGATGACCCAAAATAAGATTTAACAAAGATTGAAATACACTTTATTTTATATTTGACATTTATGCATATATAAAGCAAGGTTTATAAATATAGTACATGTTAATATAAATACATATAGAACATAAGAGTTATTTTAATATAAGTTTAAACATTTGTAAATATCTCATTCTTGCATATTAACATTTGTAAGAAAATGATTTTATGCATTGAGAAATGTAAGCTTGGTTTTACAAATGGCATTCTTCTTTTAATTTAAAATTAGATAACATATATTAAAAAGAAGAACCAGGCTTCATTTTCACATTTTTCCAAAACCTGAGAATCCAAAGGAAAAAAATTTAACCTGAAGCAAGAGATAAATTCAAACAATCTTCTCCAAGTTCTTAAACCTGATACTAAGCAATTTAAACTCAAAATATAACAAGCAAATCAAGTTTGCAGATCAAACTCAAGATTTCAGTTCAATTTATCAAACCATTTCCAGATTTTCAAACTTCCTCCGTTTAAACATAGGTGGATAAACTATCAAGTTAAAACTAAATCTGCTTATGCGTTAATGCATAATGTTTGAGATCATATTATGAAAAATGTTTCCATGAATGAATAATTATGCTTGCATGTCCATGTATATAAAGATAATCATGTGCATGTATGTATACTTGCCTCTGTTAAATTTCTACAGACTAATTTGGTTCAAAAAAATAAATTTCTCTTGCTCCAATCCTCTCTTGGTCTTAATCATTGAAAGAAAAGCATTTGAATGGATGTGATTTTGTTTTTAAATATAGTTTGAAGTGATTAAATCAAGCAATTATTTCAAGAATAATAATATACAGAGGACACCAAGTCAAGTCGAAAACTCGATTGTTTAATTTTCAAGTTTTGATGGTAAATTTGGAATCGAGCTTGGAAATAATGATTTTTGACAATAGTTTTATGATTTTTAATATTGTGAGTTGATCGGAAATTGGGTAATCATCAATTTCTGGCGATCACGACAGTCTGTAGTCTCGGGATCATGCCTGGAGGTGGATGAAAGGTCGGGGGTTAGGCAAAATTGGCCATTGGATTTTACGATCACCATGGCGATGGCATGAAGATGATGTAAGGTTTTAGTTCAGGTTTGGGTCAAGGGTCTTTGTGGGGCATTTCTGATTTCTTTGACGCATCGGACATCGTCGGGTTTGGTTGAATAGGAACATAAGACGACGGTGAATCTCTGGACTGGATGTCGGAATTTCTAGTGATAGAAAATGGCATCGCGGGGAAGTTTTGAGAGATGGTTCGTTCCAGGTTTGGGGTTCACATGCCATTTTGAATTTTGTGTTCGAATTGAAGCAGGGTTGGTCGTAATCGGGTAAGGAGGTCAGGATCGACTTGTTGGTCGGAGTTGCTCTGATGGGTGTTACATGTGCTGGACATCACTGTGTATCAGTGCTTTTGGGTTTGCTATTATTTTTGGGGGAAGAAGATAGGGTTTCTCGGGTTAGACCCGAGGTTAAATGAAGGTTTCCTTGAAGTTGTGAGGACGCAAGAATTCTCGGGGTAGTCTCGGGAATTTTAGGGGTTTTGCCCAGGTTTGTGTGAGTTGTGGTGATCTAGTGTATAAGCTTATCAAAATACATAAGCCCAAAGGGAAATGTAAACCAAGTTTTTTAATCAAAATATTAGCAAGATTAAAACGAGTTTCCAAAGTTTTAAAATGTTTTCAAATTGTTGTAATTAGGTAATTTTATAATGGGTTAAATCCTATATGTTTTCAAAGGAAAATTAAATAATGAAATTTAATAAAGTATTAATTATTTAATATATTAAGGGATGGTTAAATTGATTAATGTAATCAGTTAAGTAAATAATTAATTTAATTATTAAGATAATTCATAAAGGTTAATTAATTTGTTTAATCAATTTAAAATATTGATTTATTAATATGATTAATTAATTAAGATAATCCATTTAAAAAATGATTAATTTATTAAAGATTAATTACTTACTGAAATTAATTAGTGATAATTATTAAAGTACTTACTTAATATCATTAATAAGGAGGATGATTAATGGGTAATTACTAAATATAATTTATTTAATGAAAATTACTTAATGGAAGTAATTAAGGATTAATTACTTAGTGTAATTTGTTAATGGAATGATTAATTAATGAAATTAATTAAAGGATTAATTTAATTAATGAATATGATTGATTAAAGGAAAATTAATTAATGCAAGTGATTATAGAATAATTAATTAGAGTAATTAATTATGGATCAATGTAATAAATTATTATTAATTAACAAGAATAACTAAAGATTAATTAATGTGGATGGATGAAGGTTAATTAATTTTTTATTGGCCGATTACATAATGTAATTAAGATGATAATTAAAGGGTGATTAATTAATTAGTTTGTAATAAATCAATGTTAATGGAGCGGGATTTAAAGATGATTATAGTAATTAATTTAATCTATTTAAATTAATTAGAAATGGTATGACTAATTAACCTTGTTTATGGATGATTGAATGATATTGAATGCCTTAGATTATTTGTTATTCTTGATATGTGATTGTGATGCTATGTGATATATAATGTTTTGTAATATGACATGCTTGGGTTGAATAGTGATAATATGATTATCTATGATGAATTGCTGTATAAAAGTGACATCCTATATTTTTGAAGTTTGAATTGTATTTCATGGAACTCGAAGAGACTGGGGTCAGGTATCAGTAAATAACCGAGACCACTTCGATCTTTTATAATTTTTTATAGATTGAAATGTGAAATCAATAGGCTGGAATGAAATAATTCAAGTAAACTGGACCATTGAAACTAAATAAGGATACTTAGTGATTGTTTGTGAAATAAGTGAATGGCTTTTACAAGGAAGAACTCGTAGTAAGGTACGAGTTACCCGGGTTTGCAACTATGTTTTATAGCTTTGTATTTCAAATTTGTATAGGTTTACTCACGTTGGTTTCCAGCCTGACTCGGATGTTACTTTGATGTAATGTCGGGTCGGACCTACAGCTTTTCAGGTTAAGATGTTCAGGAGCTCAGGAGGCGAGCTGGATGGCAGGAACGTATGGAGTTTGCCACTGAGTATTATTGTTTGTATGCGGGACAAGTTAATTTTAACTGCCCGGCAATTGTATAATGTTGTAACTCTGATGAATTGTATGTAAATTAACGATTACAATTTTCTTGTACAAATGTTATTATATTTTGATCCGTTGCAAAACGTGAGATTTTGTATTTTGTTTTCTATTCTACTTCTACCTTTTTTCTTCTTTCTTTAACTATCTAAAATTCCGGCATTCGAATTTTCGAGGTCGAAATTTTGGTTTGTCACATAAAAATTATAGATGAAATGAATAAGGTGGTGCGTGTCGTAGGCTAACCTGAATACATCAGCCCACAAGTGCAATACTAATGTATACAAATCTGACTTGCCCGCCTGTGGACCAGTAGCATCATCGATGCAACGATGAATAAAGCGAAAACATGATTTTTATTTTTGTTTTGTATTATGGGTTTTAGATTTTATTTCTTCTTGTTTTTAATCGATTCTATGAGCTATACTTCATATGCACACACATTACCTATCAGGTCCCTAAAGTCCTAATCCTTGTATATTCATAAATTCGGGTTTTATCAAGTTATAAAGTAGATTTTGGCGTCAAAGCTTCTTATTTTGGTTTTCTAAATATAAAATTATGTTTTTTTTCTCTACCTCAGCTTAAATCTTACTATTAAATCCATATATATCAAATTAACATTCTAAATTAGTCCCAAACCATTTTATATCAATATCATAGCATTATATCAAAACTGGAGAAACCACACCTACTGAAATGCCTAAAATTTGCTCCTGCCTTTTCTATTCTATTCATTTCTAGTTGAGAACTTTCATTTTTTATAGAAAAATCCTTTTTCTAGATCATAGTTCTTGTCCATATGATCGTTTTAATGGGTGGATCACTGAATTAAATCAAATAAAAGCAAAAGATATATAAAATTGAATTTTGATTTGTCGGTACAGAATGGGTTACAAGATCCCTTGCTATTTAGCCTTGATGCACCTCCAATCCACCTATTTCTGCCACCAAACTCATTTTTATATGTAGTACTCTTTAATGCTTTGATTTTTCGCTGGTTTTGGGTAAATCGTTCTGAAGCCAAGGAGATAGCCCTTTTGAAGACTGATATTGAAATCAGAGAACTACGCACAGAAATTCACCACTTTTCTTCGTTGTTCAGGCCATCTGTACTTCCATACCTAAATTTCTCCTTTGAATCACTCTTGATCAGTATCCCTCTTCGATAGCTTCGCAACCTACAAATTCATGATTTTCATTGAAAATTAAGAGAGATATTGATGTTGTATATATGTAGTTTAAAAGAAAGGAGGAGGAAGATTATCGTTCCCTAATTTCAAAAAATGAGAAATAAAAATAAGAAACCGAATATACATACATAAATTTTAAGTGGACTTTAGGAGCGAAAATCCAAAATAGTGGTTAATTTAAAATTCAAATTATGGGCTTGGACCAACTCAGTTCAAACCTAAATCTGCTAAATTAAAACCTTAATATATGTCCATTATGGCCCATATACTCTTATTTTCTAGATTCAAGCTTAGCAACCCATCAATAAAATCTGTGGATATCGAATCCCATTTCCAAACTGGTATATCTAAAGGCTAAAGGAACCCACTTGGCTTTGGATGTTTGGTTTTTACTTGTTGGTAATTCGAACATTGCTTTATCCATAAGCCAACAACCCTCTTCATACCTTCCTAGAAGTAAGTTCTATTCATATCCTCATACATCTTGGTTCCTCCAAGATGAATCCTAAACTAGATCGATGAGATTCCCTAAGAACTTCTTTCCTTGGTCTCCAACATTTATAACACACAACCATCTATTCTTTCTCAACCTTCCCTTCTGGTCAAGGCTAACATCTCTCGAATCATCAATCTCAGTTCCAATCTTTATTCTTTTAATCTTCTCGGCCAATAGTGGATCATCTCTCTATTTATAAGCAATCCCTTCGATCAAAATTACTCGAACTACCAAATGGGATAACATGGCACTGCTTTGAGTAGACCTAGCAGTCATTCTTAACTGCACACTACACATAGTCAATGCCTCAAGATCCTTCCATTCTTCCAACATAGCTAACATCACATTCTGATGTTTTCTGCTAAGAGCATCGGCTACCTTATTTCCTTTTCTCGATGTATACTCTATACCAAAATCATAACTGCTAAAAACTCCAGCCGCCTCCGCTATCTCAAATTCAATTCCTTCTAAAAGAATAAATACTTGGAAGACTTATGATCAATGTACAACTCAAATCGTTCTCCCAAATGATAATGTCACCACACTTTCAACGTGAAGATCACCGCTGCTAACTCTAAATCAAGGGTCAGATATCTACTTTATGCAGTCTAAGCCATCGAGAAGTGTAGGGAATTACCTTACCCTTCTACATCAATATAGATCCTAATCCAGTCCAACATGCACCTGTATACACAACTAACCCTTGATTATTGTCTGGCACAACTAACACGTGCATATTAGTCAGTAAATGCTTTAACTTAAGGAATGTTTCCTCGCATTTTTTGGACCAAATAAACTCAATGTCCTTTCTGGTTAGCTTAGTCAGGAGTGCTTCAATCTTAGCTAGATCAACTGATAACCCTTCTATTGAGACTACATGGCCAACAAACTTTAATTATTTCTTCCAAAAATGACACTTCGAAAACTTTGCTTTCAGCCGATGTTGTCTCGACGACTTTAATACTATTCTAAGATGAACCGCATGCTGTCTTTCATCCTTAGAACAAATCAAAATGTCATCTACAAACACCAGTACAAACCTATCCAAATGCTCTTGGAAAATCTGATTCATCAAATCTACGAAGAAGGCTGTTGCATTCGTTAGCTCGAATGACTTTACTAAGCACTCACATGAACCATGTCTCGTTTGAAACATCGTCAACGGAATACTGTCCTCCTCCACTCTTAGCCGATGGAACCCTATAGCCAAATCCAATAGGGAAACACTTTGGCTCCACTTAACTGATCGAATAAGTCATTGATTCTTGACAAAGGATACATAATCATCTTCTAATTCAACTTATGATATTCAATACACAGCCTTAATGACCCATCCGATTTCTTCAGGAACATCGTGGTTGCTCCCTTAGGAGAACTGCTTGATCTGATAAAGTTCTTTCCTTCAGAGACCACTAGTTGTACCTTTAACATCTTCATCTCGATAAGTGTCATCCTGCTAGGTGGTTTACTTAATGGTTTTGCTCTTGGCATAAGATCTATTCAGAAATCAAAAGCTCGATTCGATGGTAGTTCTACAGCCGGCTCAAAAACATCTGCAAATTGTCTAGCGACCAAATCCCGATTCAACTCTTCTTCTACTTTCATATCATTCAGCAAAGCACAAGTTCCTGGACTCGAATTCTAAACTGAGCACACTATTATGATGTCTCAATAATGTTTCGCCATCCTGACAAAATATCGTAGCATCATATCTATCTAACCAATCCATACCAAATATGATACTGAAGCCTATGATATCAAAGACATACAAATTGCATGCAAACTTATAACCTAACAAATCCAGTTCTGACCTGTCACATCTTATTCCCAGAGTTGCATACCCTTCTATTAGATTCACAACCCTTAAGGAAGTAACTAGTTATAAAGGTTCTAAGAATAACCTATCTACCAAACACTGAGATATAAATGAATGCGATGCACTGGTATCAAATAGTATCCTAACTGGTATACTATGTATCAAAAGTGTACTTTCCATCTAGATTTTCCTTTCTCAACTACTGTTGTTCTAGAGGATGATAGTTCCAAAGCATAGATTTTACCCTTCTCAGCCTTGGCTGGTTCTGGACACTTATTCTTATAGTGCCCCACTTGGTCGCAATTAAAGCACTTCACATTCTGCTTCCCCATAACCACCCTTCTATCACACGAACGACGCTCATTAGCATAGTGTCCCTTCTTATTTCACTTCTAACATACAATATCTGCCTTACCCTTTTAGCTACTCCTCCTTTGTGAGCACCCTTCTTCTTGAAGAATTTTCCTTTCTTATTCCTGAGTCTCCATTGACTTCTCCTTCTCGAAGGTAGAGAGCATTCCCTCGTTTCTAATCGCCATCTCCACTACCACATTTGGTGGATCTCAGAGATATGGCATGGTTGCCCTAGCGATTTTTGGCCTAAAACCCTAGATAAATTTTACGTTCCTCGGAATGACAATGTCCACAGTGGCATATCCATGTTTGGATAGCTCATCAAACTTTGTAGAATACTTCAACACCGGCATCTTCCCCTGCTCCAAATCCATAAATTTCCTGAGCAAAGCAGACTTTGTAACCTCAGACGAAAACCTCTCATCGAATCTCCTTTGAAAATCTGCCAAAGTTAACTCTTCCTCTGGCACACCCATGGTAACTCCATTCCACTAGAACAATGCTGCTTCATGCAATTGTCTCGAAGCTAGTCACCTTTTCTGCTCCTCATCCAACCAAGATCAGCAAAGATTCTGTCACAATGTAATGGCCAATTCTCCATTTTAATAGCATCCTCTCTTCCAAGAGAAGGCTTTACTCAAAGACTGGTATAATCCTTCCTCAGCTGGCATAATTATTGCCAACTGGTGCCATGGGATTTGCATCTTCCACCTCACAACATTTACTCTAGCTACTTCTACTGTCACTCTGGCTTGTAACAAGTTAATGAAGAACTGATACATCATCCCCATATCTGCTGATAGGGTACCAGCACCTATGTTAGCATTTGTGTTTTTATTAGCACTTGCTTGCCGACCATGGTTTCTCCTAGTATTTGGTCGAGCATTTCCGTTAGTTGTTATGCTTCATCCACCTAGATTCACTCTTCCATTTCCTTCTCCCATACCGTTCTTTCTCTTAAATTTAAGTACGAGCCTTACTCAGATATAGAAGAATGGTCTAAGAGATAGGGGAATACATACCTATATATAAAAAATACAAGCATGTTGTTATTGCATTAACCAAAACCCCAGTCTTATTCTTTGATTCATTGGATTACGTTTTCGAAATCTTTTAGGTTTAAATTTCTTCCTTTAAGTTTACATAAGCTCTATGCTCTGATACCAAAACTGTAACATCCCTATTTTGAGGCCCAAAACTAAGTGTTATAGATGTTTCGGTCATCCATAGTTCTTAGTTTCCATGAAAAAATGTGGCTATGTTAATCATTTCAATAATACCAAAAACACATGAATATGGAAATTCGACACAATTTTTAAAATAAATTTTCTCATCTCATTTCACAGTAAGATTTAAATTTCATTACAAAATTGACATTCGCAAACCACATTTAGTGAAAATATAATTATTACAACATATTCAAAGAGCGACGTATGAAGATGGCCCTTGGATGATCAGAGTCAAATATTTAGCATTTGATACAACTGGCCATTGCAACATAAAATGAAAATAAAAACGCAACGAAATAGATATATAGGTTTTACTAGCTAGATTGCCTTCTATGCATCGTTGGTAGCTTATTCATTTAATGGGAACCTGAAAAGCCCTTACTATCAATCTACTCAAATGAGTACACGAGAGTTTAAAGGGGAAAAAAACTTCAGGTCAGGCAAAAAGTTTGGTGCGAATAATAATCTACCAAACCAAATAGATATCTAGTTAGACCACATCATTGAGCGTAATGGGTTTCCTCTCATTAGCATTTAAATCAACATTTTAACCATATACCGAGCTCCTATATCCAGAATGGTTATAACATAATAATAAGATAATATGTAAACATGTCATATATGTCGGATTACCCATCCCAAGTAATTAGATTACAAATCTAAGTTTACGTTGACTATCCGTCTTATTTTTATGTGAATTATCCATCTCACATTTAACTATTCAAATATATGTGGACTATCCATATCACATTTAACTATCTAAATTGGTGTGGACTATCCATCTCACATCCCATAGCTTTTTTACGATGAATATGAACCCTTAATTAACCAAATAGAGACTATCCATCTCTGACATGATGTGGACTATCCATCTCACATCCCGTAATTTTCCTAGGATGATTGTGGACCCTTTGCTTTGCCTTTTAATTCATGTTATCCAAAATGTATCCATTTAACTCGTGTTACCCACATGTTTAACTTTAGTACATGTTACCCACTTGTTTAACTCTAATCCATTTATCCACATATTTAACCTATATCAATTAATGTCCCAAATAGGTTATTTCCACTTAACATTACCGTTTCAAAGTGGCATATATTGGTATCTCCAAAATATCTATGTCAAACTTAATAGGACATACTTTCTGTCCCTAAGGTTTAGTGCCGAACTCATTAAAATATACCTTAGTATCCTTAAGGTTTGATGTCAAAATCATAAAAGGCTCTCGACCATTTATTAAATTTAATATAAATCAACATCGACACCCCTAACAACATCGACATGAAAGCATAAGGCTCTTCGCCTCTAATAAAAATATATTATACACATAGGTTTACAACAGCGTCGACCTCTATCTAAGGTAAAATCAACATAAATTTCTTTGAAGTATAAATTCGTGTCAAAAAAGATGGCATCGACTTTCATTCCTATAAGTTATCCGCTTATAATATACTACATCGACTCTGATGACTTCGATGACATTGTCGCTTCGCTTTAATTTAAAAACAGTGCGAATAAATCTTGTCGACCCTAATGAATAGCGGCAACAAGCATCTCTTTGACGCTAAAGAAAAGAAATGCGGCATTATTGCCATATAGCATAAGGTCATCGACTTTATCGAATAGCGGTGACAAGGACCTAATCGCCCTTCTTTTAAACCAGTTTAGAAAGAACATGAAGAAATTAGGTGCAGCATCCTTTAGAAATGAATCGTGAAGAACCCATCTGCCAATTATGGGTTGCCAAAACTATCGACATCGACAACGGAATCATTCCATAGCTATCGAAAAAACTATCACATGCTTCCTTCTTTATCGTCGTCGATGTTCATAGGTGCAGAGTGGCCTTAGGCTCGATGACATTAGTGTTGGTATGGCATTCTCGTAATTAGTTTTATTATGAAATAACACAAATAGTATTGATGTTTAGCCCATTTTGTCTGGTGATCGGCGCATTAACCCATGTATTCATTACTGTAGCGTACATATATCATCTATGTATCTGAACTTGTATTTCCAACTTTTCTTTTCTGATATAAGAATGATTTCGATTTCCTATGTATTCAATCTAATTTCTGTATTTCTGAGAAGTTAATTACATGGTATCAGAGCCGAGTTCATCAATCTATACTTTATCATATCTCGATTCATATTTATCAGATCTAGGGTTTTTTCTCAAGTTCCACCATGACCGAAAATAAAAGCTCAGCTATGATCGATGTATTACTAATCATGTCAAAAATAACAGATCGGAAGCTAACTAATTCGAATTATCTGGAGTGGAGTAAAACTATTCGGCTATATCTCCGTAGTATAGATAAGGATGATCATCTGATTAAGGATCCTCCAATAACACAGGAACCTAATGATCTGATTTGGTTAAGAGAAGATGTAAGATTATTTTTACAAATACGAAATTCAATTGATAATGAAGTGATCAATTTGATTAACCATTGTGAATTTGTAAAGGAGTTGATGGAGTATGTTGAATTTCTCTACTCTGGTAAAGGAAATTTAACTCGGATGTTTGATGTATGTAAAGCTTTCTACAGAGCAGAGAAAAGAGATCAAACTCTCACCAACTATTTCATGAGTTTCAAACAAACCAATGAAGAATTGAATGAGTTGTTACCTATGGGTACTGAAATCAAGATTCAACAACAACAAAGGGAACAAATAGCTATAATGAGTTTTCTTGCTGGATTATCATCAAAATTCAATTCAGCTAAATCACGAATCTTGTGTGGATCTTCAATCTCTTCACTTCAAGAAATTTTTAGCCGCATACTTCGAACTGAAAACTCATCTCCTTCATCTAATAACAATGTTAGTAATAGTGCCTTGATTAGTTCAAGTAATAAACCTAATGCTTATCACAATTCATGGAAACCACCACCAGATTACAGACCACCATGGAACCCCTCATAACAACCAGAATCATGGAGACCCCACCAACACAATCATAGAGACCTCAAAGAAATATGTGGAGACCAAATAATAAAATCTGTTCATATTGCAAGAAGCCAGGCCACTTAATTTCTAAATGTAGAAAACTTCAATACAATAATCAAAGAAATCAAGGAGCATCTAATACTAATAAAACAGTGCTCATGACTGCTGAGGAATTTGATAAATACTCAAAGTATCAAGAATCATTGCAAAAGCCATCTGCTACCTCTTCATCATCTGTATCAGTCTCTACTCTAGCTAATACAGATAAGCAGACATCTAAATGGGTTATCGATTCTGGAGCAACTGATCATATGTCAGGTAACTCTGGATTATTTACAGATCTTAAAATTTATGAACATGGTCAAGCTGTTATTTTGGAAGATGGATCTCAGTCCAATGTCCGAGGTACTGGTAATATAAACATTTCACCACCATTAAAATCTGTGTTATTCATACCATCATTATCTTATAACTTGCTGTCAGTCAGTCAACTAACCAAGAGTATGAATTGTAGCATATCTTTCTTCATTGAAAAATGTGTCTTTTAGGATCTTATGACGAGGCCAACTATCGGTAAAGGATATGAATCTGGAGATCTTTACATTCTGGACACTTTACCAGTAGCATGTTCTAGTGTAGATTCAACTATCAAAGTTCATCAGCAACTTGGTCATCCCTCTCTTACTGAAGACTGGCTATCCCGGGTCAAAAGAATGGATCCGTGTACCCTAGAACAAAAGAATGGGTCTAGTACTAGCTTTAGGCCAAAGAGAGTACACAGAAGAATGATCATACGAGTTATCATATATTTAAAGTAAATTGAGTGATAGTAAGGACTTTTTGATGGATGCTATGGTTGCTTAGCGTACTTTCCCCATAGTCAATCACTCTAGAGTATTCATTGGAGATAGGTATTGGAGATATGGATATGTGGACACCCGTTATCATACTTAGTTGTATCATACCTTAACGACATTTAGAGTAGCATATTATTGTTATTATGTGCTAACTCTTTGGTTGTACGGATATATCAGGTATGATTCGTATGCCTTTGTTCCTTACTATATAGACTTTTATAGTATTTTAAGATTCATTTACCACTCACACTATACTGTTGTCTAACTCGAGGTTTTATGCTTTTCTTCTTATTATCTTGGGTGCTCTTAAATGAGTAGACTCAATAGCATGTCTAGGTGAGATGAAGTAGTTGTGCAGAGGACGAGATGGAGGGAGCCATCACATATTATATATGGATTTATATGCTTATTCCACAGCGCAACACTGTGGAGCCTTAACGGTGCTTTCTTATTAGTATTACTATGAGACATTCTTATAAGTTTACTTATGTTGTATAAACTCTATTTCATGATCTATAACTTTATTAGTTCTCTGATATTTGAATCACTTAGTTACTATTATCTCTTCTATTTTATATCCATGATATTATATTTTATATCCATGATATTATATTTTATTCCATATGCTATAAGATATACTATAGATTGTAACACCCCACCCTTTTTGTATGATTTAAATCCACGACAAACCACACACGTCAGACTTAAACCATACAGAATGGCGGATTGTTATGGGGGTAAATAAGAAAAAGCAGAGAAAGAAAAAAACAGAATCTTGCAGCGGAACGATAAAATATAATAATCAAACATACAGTTCATGAAGCTGTTTTACAAAATATTTTATTATACTTATACAATACAATATCAGAGTTACACATACCAGAGAATAATCAATAACAATGCAGCGGAAAAAGAAAGAATGTAATTGAATACTACAATAAATAATAATAAATCTACGCCTTTGTCCTCTAGAATACGGTCTTCCAAATCCTGAAATGCTCAGGCTGACCTGAGCGAATTGAAAAGACAAAACACTCGAGTCAGAACTAAAAGATCTTATGTAAGTTAAATCAACGACAAATAATATAAGTGTAATGGCATCATAGATGTTTACGGGATTTGACATCTCCTATTCACAGTCTAACGTGAGTGTAGCAACTCAAGAGATGCTCGGGATTCACATCTCCTAAGGATCTGTTAAACTATTTACTATGTAGTAATATTTCGCTATTATAATAATGTCTATTAGTAAAATAAACTTACTTTTAAATAGCGTTAAGGCTTTACATTTTCCACCTTAACACGTAATAGTGCCAATAGTCTATACAGTACCGTAATACCTCTGATCGGGAGGCTACCAGAGGATACTCCATAGGTACGACACAAATTAAACTCGTACAAGGCATGCTAGGGTAGGTGGCACGGCACAACTACGCAATGCCAGGGTAGATATACCAATTACTATCTGGACTGGTGGTGATGCATAGCGCGCAGCTACCGCCCACCTCGAGCCATACCCCCAAAATAAAAAATATAAAGTAGCCACCGAATCAATCCAAAAGTCAGAGTATAATATCAAAGGGATGTGTCTGATAAGAGGGGATACCTCACTGGCCCGAAATCGCTCCTGTTTTAGCCACCTTATGCCAACTCACGGGAGTCAGGTCCACGTTTATACCTCAAAGGAAACGCCCCCACCTTCCTACTTCATTCTGGAATCTCCATGCGTACACGGTTGTTAAAGTGGTTTTCGAAGTTGGCTGAGAGTATGGCAACTTCCTCCGGTCTCTTTAACAACCAAACATTATTATAACACAGCGGTCTTTTCAAAATAGTCTTTACTTTTAAAACCAAAATATAATATCCATTTTAAAAACATATAAATACGATATCATTTCCAATTTAAAACCAAATCAATATGATATCCTTTTTATTTCAAATCAATATAATATCATTTTATTTCAAATATATCCTTTTTCCAAAATCATAGCACTTTCGAATCATATTACCTTGAAATCCATTACTTTGAAACATAACTTCCAATACTTAAATGGTTTAATATTAAATTACTTTATATAATAAATTAGCTTCTTTAATTTCATAAATCCATTCCAAATACAGATTTAAATCCTCAATTAAATTATTTCAAATCATATATTTCAAAGCTCAAATATTCAATATTTCAATATTAAATTTTATAATTCATATATATACCTATTTCACTTTTACTATTATTTAGTTTTTGAATATTTGCTTACTAAAACCAATATCCTTTAAATAAAACTTCAAATTTCAAAACTGAATATTCCTCAATTTATTCACTTAATCACCTTAAACCTAAATTAAGTTATAAAACCATATTCCTTTAAAATCTCAATTTCAATAAGTTCCAAATGGATTCTTATTAAATATAATTCTTAATTAGATAAAATCTTAATCAATTTCAAAACTATCTTCTCAACCTTGATTTATGAAAATCAATATAAACTTTATATTAAAATATAATTTAAATAAATAATTATCCATATTATATTTTAATAAATCAAACTTTATTATTAAACTTATTTCATACTTTAAACAAATTTTATTCATAGCATAAAACCAAGAATTTAACTATATATAAATTAACATTTATAAAATATCCAAATCCATATCTCATAAAATCATATATTCATTTACAAAACCATAGAAATCATTTCAAATATTTTTTATATATAGACCGCGGTGTCTGTATATAATTTTCTATCTATGGTCAAGTGATATGGATATTTATCATTTCAATCTGTAATTTAAAATAAAAATTACGGTTATATCATTTTAAACCGCAATCCCGAATGAAATAAAGTGCATAACAATTTGCAGTTTAAAACAGAATAAAATACCACATCCATTCATCCAATATCAATCATCAACCAATCATCATCCAATTTAACAATAACATCCATGTACAACATATAATAAATAACAGGTAATTACTGACAGTTTATATTTAATAATAAATTAAACAATCTATCTAACTGGCAGTTTAAATGCAATAATAAATTAAATAACAATTTAATTTAGTAAATTAATTTAACTGAGAAGATGATTAAAAATATGCCAAACAATCATAAATAAATTTCAAATCGCATCATATATCAATTTAACACACATCAGAAATTTTTTAAGTTATGAGTGGGTTAAAATACTCACATTTTGAATTTAAATTGAATTTAAATTTAGTTTAAACTCAAAATTCCAACAGTCTCAGAATCTGCCGAAACAAACATCAAAATGTCCGAAATTCCAATACGAACCTAACGGAGAAAACCACGCGTGAAACGGACCTCGTATGTGAAAGTTACATAGATTAGAGCGATTAGAAATTTTAATTAAAATAAAATAAGCACAGCTCACCGCCACGTCATCACCCTAATTTTCTTCTCCCCAGGCAAAACGCACAACTACAAACCCACGCCGCCAATCAAAACCCTATTACAATCGACGTCGCCGGTGCGCCCACGATCAGAGCCACCCCCATCGCCGCCTCCCTGAGCTGACCGTACCCCTAGCCTTGACGTGACACGCGACACCTCCAAGCTCCTCTCAAGCGTAACTGGCCGCCGCCGTTCGCGGCACGGTTTAGGCGAATCGAGGCAATGATTTCGATGCTTAACCGTATGGATCGGCTCCATACGTCGAGCTCTATGCTCCAGCGTCCCCTGATTGTCGCAGAAACGAAGCTCTACCGTTGAACGACGAACCCTATCATTAACGGCCGAAAATTGATATGCGATTTCTGGAAAATCGATGATTCAAAACCAAAAACGAACTGCAGACCTGAGATGCGTACATCGATAGCTTCAATATATAATTTTTCTGAATTTTTTTGAGAAGTATGAATTTTCAATTTTATTTTTGAATTGCAATTGTATTTGACGTTGTCTGCGATTGAAATAAGGAGGTGAAGAGGAATTGTACGCATAGACAAATGAAAAATAGAGGTAGGCCAGGGTTTATAACATGGTATATATAGGCAAACTGAAATAGAATAGATGGACCCGATTTATAAACGTGCTGAACGATAAATTGCCCGAAAAGCCAGTTCTGATTCCGGAACGAAATCAGATCAACCCGTATAACAAAATAGATGTTTTAAAATATTTTAAACGCAATGAAAAAGGTTTCGAGTCTAAATTCCGTCGTATGAAGAAGTTATGCCAAAATCAATTTTTTTTCAAATTAATTTCAACTGATTTCAATTTCATTGATTTCAAGGCGTTTCGAGTCAGTACGATCAAAGGACAAGTCTGATCGCTACGAAACTAGAAATCCTACAATAATTCACCGTTACGGATCCGATGAAACTAGTTTCGACGAAATTCGAGTCAGTGGCCAAAATGGTTTTTTGCATTAATTAAATAAATTAATAACTGATTAATTAAATCAAATTACTGATTTAAATTCTAAAATTGACAGTTCTTATCATTTTTGATTTCTCAATCATTTATAATAGTTTTAAACAAATTTAAATGTCAATTTAGAGATGATAAATTTATAAATTCCAATATTAACCTCAATTTCCTTAAATTCACAAATTATAAATAAAATTCCCAAAATTCCATTTAATTAAATAAATAAATTATTATTCCGTTCATTATTGTCCAATAGATGGATTAAAAATTAGATTCAAAACTATTACAGAAATTTCCTCATATTATCTTTATTTCAAATTGCATAACCTTTAATTTCAATTGCTACAAAAATTACACTTATTAAAATTTGGATTTTAATGGATTGATTTGTTTCAATTCTAATCTTTTGTTAGGTTCATTACTATTCTATATAAACTTAGTTACCTTGTTTTGTTCCCATTCATTACCTTAATATACCAAATTTGACAACTCCTAACCATTGTATTACATTTCACATTAATGTAACATTTATTAAAATTTATTTCCAATTAACGTACTACTTAATTTCCTTTAATTGCAATTTGATTTTCAAATTTTTATTTAACGTACTAAATAAATAAATAACATATGTTAATTGTCACCTATTTTCCTTTACTTACATTTATAAGTTTATTACTTACCAACACGGGTTAAAATTCCATATATAACACAAATTTTAATTAATTGTCATTAACACTGTATTATTTCATTAATTAATTCAATACTTACATTTGTTTTTCTTATATTTCATTTATAAACAAACTATAATATTTCCACTCGCTTATCTTATATTGAATTCATAACCCAGTTATAACATATATAAATTTCTAATTAACATGGAAGTCCATTTAATTTGTTACAAATTTACTTACATTAAAACTATTTCACTTATTTTGGTCATTATTCCATACACAGGTCACAAGTTTTCATTTCTTTATATTATTTTATGGAAACAATATACATTTCAAATACTTTATTACATTTATTGAAATTTATTTTCCAAATTTACTAAATACAACAAATTATGACCTTACAGTTATCTCAATTAATTTGGATTGCGCTAAATTAATTATTTATTAGCTTGCATCAACATTCTTACATTCCATACCCATTATAAATTCATTAACGGATTACAAATTTTTATTCCTTCCCATATTAAATAACAAAATTGATTACATAACACGGTTCTTATCCAACTATCATTAATTTTATACTAATTCATCAATTTTATCAAATCTATAGCCAAGTATAACACTTTCACTACTTCATTTATTAGGATTTTATTCAATTTACTAATAATTAGTTTTAATTACCCTTGCTATATTTCATTTCAGCGTTCATTTCAATAATGAATTGTAAAGTTTTTGTTTCTTCTAAATTTAATTGCTTAACTTTTATTAAAATAACTAAATTTAATTATTAAAAATTTACGGGTCGTTACACTCTCCCCCACTCAAAACTTTCGTCCCCGAAAAGGAAAAGAAGGGAAAGAGTAACTTATAAATCAATATGTATTATTCAAAACATTATATTCATAACAATAAATTTACAGAATATGATCATTTAAATAAAATATATAGATTTAAACAATTAAATCTTTTATATTCAAATTAATAAGGTTTGGAAAACATTTTCAAAATATTTTCTAGGTCCAAAACTTACGGAAAATTTTGGCAAAGTCTCCTTTGTACGGGAAGGCTTGGGAGAAAATATAATATCAAAATAACAATATACAACATATATTTTCCAAAACAATATATATCCCAACCCGAAAAAAATAATATAACAATGCTATAAACTGTAATCCGAAAACGTACCTATTTGTCGGGCAAACAACGCTTAATTATGACACCAAATGCAGTAGCAATTTGCTTCCATAACCTATATTTCACTTATATAATCCAGAAGAATTAATGATTATATAAAATAAAATATTTAAAGTTGTTTCAACCATAAACAACAAATCAATACAAACAACAATCACTTGCAACAAGGCATACAACCATCACATAGAATAAATACAAATCAATTATTCATTCATATCAAACAAAACAAATAGTTGTTCGGGTTCAAAACTTCAAATTGTACAGAATGAAAAAAAATAAACTACTGAGCGCACCATTTACTCGATAGTCTCTAATGAAGCTAAATAGATTATTCATACATCCAAACAATTTTAAAGTATCCTTATCCAAACTACCATACACCAAAACAAACAATAACAATTTGAAACAACAAGTTAAGTTTATCCCTATTAATTCCATTCATACATTTGTCGTTTGATTTCCCTTTTTCATTCATATAATGGGTTGCCTTTTTAGTTTACATTTATTTCTTACCATTTTATTTAGAAATAACTTCAACTTATTTACCATAGTTTAAAATTTCTTACTTACAATACATGCCTTCTATTATATTTAATTAGTAGTATTTCAATTGTACTTAAGTTTATAATAACTTCATCACCAAATTCTTATTTATTAAAGAATTTCATTAATTACAATCATTACCTCCAGTTTATTCCTTGTATAATATCTATTACATTTTCTTATTAACATTTCAACTTTTTATATCTTTTGGTAAGCTATACATATGCCTTTAAGAATGTAATTGAAAGTTATACAAGTTTTTCTCAATTCTTTTAATTAATTAAATGTTCAATAATAATATCCTTTGTTTTATATGTTACAATTTTTTTTTTTTAATTTATAACCTAGCATTAAATCTCTTGTTTCCTTTATAGGTTTCAATTATTAATTACCTACGTTCCAATTATTAGTTAAATTCCATTTCACTAAACAATTGAAACCATTAATTGATGGAAAATTAAGAACTTAAATACCAGGTAAAATTTTAAATCATTTTAAAATAATAGATAGATTTATACACTTACAATTTATATATCCAATTATATTTAAAAAAAATCAAGAATTTATATTTTTTTATCAAAAATAAATCTGCAGTAGAACTACTACAGTGGCCATCCCACTTTGAAACTCGAAAATGAATGTCGATGATGCGTGCACTCATCACCGAAATTATTTTCCAGCGACAGAGAGGGGAGTACAGGACTTATTACTTTCCAAAGTTTCTTTAAAACAACTCTTTCAAATCATTTTGAAATATTTATATCAGGAAATACTTCTAAAATATTATTATTATATCCCAGAATCATTTGAAAGAAATTTTCAAAAATCCGAAACTTAAGTTCTAAAATTTTCAATTTATTCATTTTATTTCCAAATCCTACTTTACTAATATTTATACATTACACTACCTAACAAGCAATGTATAAAAAATTATTTTATATATAGAAAATATAATAGGAAAACTTGTTTCATTCACCTATATTAAAAACAAATATTATGTCGGTCTGTCCTATTAAGTGTTTAGAAATGCCTATTGATGTCATAGCATCCCATGCACCAACCAGAATTTATAAATACAAAACGGAACAGATTAACACAATATTAAAACCTTTTATAACACTAACAAATATGCTCTCTCATATATATACCCTCATCGACTCATCATACGGTATTACTACCCTATTAATAAAGAGTTAGACCCCACAAAGCTAAGGCTAATAGCTAAACCAAAGCTCTGATACCAGATGTAACATCTCACCCTTTTTGTACGATTTAAATCGACGATAAACCACACACGTCGGACTTAAACCATACAGAAGGGCGGATTGTTATGGGGTAAATAAGAAAAAGCAGAGAAAGGAAAAAACAAAACAGAATCTTGCAGCGGAACGATAAAATATAATAATCAAATATACAGTTCATGAAGCTGTTTTACAAAATATTCGATTATACTTATACAATACAATATCAGAGTTACACATACCAGAGAATAATCAATAACAATGCAGCGGAAACAGCAAGAATGTAATTGAATACTATAATAAATAATAATAAATCTTCGCCTTCGTCCTCCAGAATACGGTCTTCCAAATCCTGAAATGCTCAGGCTGACCCAAGCGAATTGAAAAGACAAAATACTCGAGTCAGAACTAAAGATCTTAGGTAAGTTAAACCAACGGTAAATAATATGAGTGTAACGGCGTCAGAGATGTTTACGGGATTTGACATCTCGTATCCAGTGTCTAACGTGAGTGCAGTAACTCAAGAGACGCTCGGAATTCACATCTCCTAAGGATCCGTTAAACTATTTACTATATAGCAATATTTTGCTATTATAATAATGTCTATTAGTAAAATAAACTTACCTTTAAATAGCGTTAAAGCTTTACATTTTCCACCTTAACACTTAATAGTGCCAATTGTCTATACAGTACCGTAATACCTCCTGATCGGGAGGCTACCAGAGGACTCCATTGGTACGACACAAATCAAATTCATACCAAGCGCGCTAGGGTAGGTGACACGGCACAACTAGGCAATGCCAGGGTAGATATACCAATTACTATCCGGACTGGTGGTGATGCATAGCGAGCAGCTACCACCCACCTCGAGCCGCACCCCCAAAATCAAAAATAAAAAGTGGCCAACGAATCAATCCAAAAGTCAGAGTATAATATCGAATGGATGTGTCCGATAAGAGGGGCTACCTCACAAGCCCGGAGTTGATCCTGTTTTAGCCATCTTATGCCAACTCACGGGAGTCGGGTCCACGTATATATCTCAAAGGAAATGCCGCCACCATCCTACTTCATTCTGGAATCGCCACTGCGTACACGGTTGTTAAAGTGGTTTTCGGAATTGGCGGAGAGTATGACAACTTCCGATCTCGGTTTCTTTAACAACCAAACGTTATTATAACACCGCGGTCTTTTCAAAATAGTTTATACTTTTAAAACCAAAATATAATATCCATTTCAAAACCATACAAATACGATATCATTCCAATTTAAAACCAAATCAATACGATATCCTTTCTTTTTCAAATCAATATAATATCATTTTATTTCAAATATATCCTTTTTCCAAATCATAGCACTTCGGAATCATATTACCTTGAAATCCATAACTTTGAAACATAACTTCCAATACTTAAATGGTTTAATATTAAATTACTTTATATAATAAATTAGCTTCTTTAATTTCATAAATCCATTCCAAATATAGATTTAAATCGTCAATTAAACTATTTCAAATTCCATATATTTCAAAGCTTAAATATTCAATATTTCAAAATTAAATTTTATAATTCATATATATACCTATTTCACTTTTACTATTATTTAGTTTTTGAATATTTGCTTACTAAAACCAATATCCTTTAAATAAAACCTCAAATTTCAAAACTGAATATTCCTCAATTTATTCACTTAATCACCTTAAACCCGAATTAAGTTATAAAACCATATTCCTTTAAAATCTCAATTTCAATAAGTTCCAAATGGTTTCTTATTAAATATAATTCTTAATTAGATAAAATCTCAATCAATTTCAAAACTATCTTCTCAACCTCGATTTATAAAAATCAATATAAACTCTATATTAAAATATAATTTAAGTAAATACTTATCCATATTATATTTTAATAAATTCAAACTTTTTTGTTAAACTTATTTTATACTTTAAACAAATTTTATTCATAGCTTAAAACAAAGAATTTAACTATATATAAAATAACATTTATAAAATATCCAAATCCAAATCTCATAAAATCATATATTTCTTTACAAAACCATAGAAATCATTTCAAACATTTTTATATATAGACCGCGGTGTCTGTATATAATTTTCTATCCATGGTGAAGTGATACGGATATTTATCATTTCAATCCGTAATTTAAAATAAAAATTACGGTTATATCATTTCCAACGCAATCCCGAATAAAATAAAGTGCATAACAATTTGCAGTTTAAAACAATATAAAATACCACATCCATTCATTCAATATCAATCATCAACCAATCATCATCTAATTTAATAGTAACATCCATATAGAGCATATAATAAATAACAGGTAATTACTGATAGTTTATATTGAATAATAAATTAAACAATCTATCTAACTGGTAGTTTATATGAAATAATAAATTAAATAACAATTCAATTTAGCTGAGATGATGATTAAAAATATGCCAAACAATCATAAATAAATTTCAAACCGCATCATATATCAATTTAACATGCATCAGAAATTTTATAAGTTGTGAGGGTTAAAACACTCATCTTTTGAATTTAAATCGAATTTAAATTCAATTTAAACTCAAAATTCCAACAGTCATAGAATCTGTCCAAACCTATGTCAAAATGTCTGGAATTCCAATACGAACCTAAAGGAAAAAACCGCGCGTGAAAAGGACCTCGTATGTGAAAGTTATATAGATTAGAGCGATTAGAAATTTTAATTAAAATAAAATAAAATAAGCACCGCTCACCGCCACGTCATCACCCTAATTTTCTTCTCCCCAAGCAAAATATGCAACTGCAAACCCACGCCGCCAATCAAAACCCTATTACAGCTGACGTCGCCGTGCACTGCGCCCACGATCAGAGGCCACCCCCATCGCCGCCTCCCTGAGCCGCCCGAACCCCTAGCCTTGATGTGACGCGCGACACCTCCGAGCCCCTCTCAAGAGTAACTGGCCGCCGCCGTTCGAGGCACGATTCAGGCAAATCGAGGTGATGATTTCGATGATTAACCGTATGGATCGGTTCCATCGTTGAGCTCTACGCTCCAGCGTCCCCTGATTGTCACAGACACGAAGATCCACCGTTGAACGACGAACTCTACCATTAACGGCCGAAAAATGATATGCGATTTCTGTAAAATTGATGATTCAAAACCAAAAACGAACTGCAGATCTGAGATGTGTACATCAAGAGCTTCGATATATAATTTTTTTGAGGAGTTTGAATTTTCAATTTGATTTTTGAATTGCAATTGTATTTGGAGTTGTCTGCCATTGAAATGAGGAGGTGAAGAGGAATTGTACGCACAGACAAATGTGAAATAGAGGTAGGCTAGGGTTTATAACAGGGTATGTATTGGCAAACTGAAATAGAACAGATGACCCGATTTGTAAACGTGCTGAACGATAAATGGCCCGAAAAGCCCGTTCTGACTCCGAAACGTAATCGGATCAACCCATATATCAAAATAGATGTTTTAAAATATTTTAAACGCAATCAAAAAGGTTTTGAGTCCAAATTCCATCATATGAAGAAGTTATGCCAAAATTAATTTTTTTCAAATTAATTTCAATTTCATTGATTTCAAGGCTTTTCGAGTCCGTACGATCAAACGACAAGTCCGATCGCTACGAAACTTGAAATCCTAAAATAATTCACCGTTACGGATCCGATGAAATTGGTTTCGTCGAAATCCGGGTCAGTGGCCAAAATGGCAATTTTTACATTAATTAAATAAATTAATAATTGATTAATTAAATCAAATTTTCGATTTAAATTCTAAAATTGACAATTCTTATCATTTTTGATTTCTCAATCATTTACAATGGTTTTAAACAAATTTAAATGTCAATTTAGAGATGATAAATTTATAAATTCCAATATTAACCTCAACTTCCTTAAATTCACAAATTATAAATAAAATTCCCAAAATTCCATTTAATTAAATAAATAAATTATTATTCCATTCATTATTGTCAAATAGATGGATTAAACATTGGATTCAAAACTATTACATAAATTTCCTCATATTATCTTTATTTCAAATTGCATGACCTTTAATTTCAATTGCTATAAAAATTACACTTATTAAAATTTGGATTTCAATGGATTGATTTGTTTCAATTCAAATCTTTTATTAGGTTCATTACTATTCTATATAAACTTAGTTACCTTGTTTTCTTTCCATTCGTTACCTTAATATACCAACTTTGACAATTCCTAACCATTGTATTACATTTCACAGTAATGTAACATTTATTAAAATTTATTTCCAATTAACATACTACTTAATTTCCTTTAATTGCAATTTGATTTCCAAATTTTTATTTAACGTACTAAATAAATAGATAACGTATGTTAATTGTCACCTATTTTCCTTTACTTACATTTATAAGTTTATTACTTACCAACACAGGTTAAAATTCCATATATAACACAAATTTTTATTAATTGTCATTAACACTATATTATTTCATTAATTAATTCAATACTTACATTTGTTTTTCTTATATTTCATTTATAAACAAACTATAATATTTCCACTCACTTATCTTAAATTGAATTCATAACCCGGTTGTAACATATATAAATTTCCAATTAACATGGGAGTCCATTCAATTTGCTTCAAATTTACTTACATTAACACTATTTTACTTATTTTGGTCATTATTCCATACATAGGTCATAAGTTTTCGTTTCTTTATATTATCTTATGGAAACAATATACATTTCAAATACTTTATTACATTTATTGAAATTTATTTTCCAAATTTACTAAATACAACAAATTATGACCTTACGGTTATTTCAATTAATTGGGATTGCGCTAAATTAATTATTTATTAGCTTACATCAACATTCTTACATTTCATACCCGTTATAAATTCATTAACGGATTACAAATTTTTATTCCTTCCCATATTAAATAACAAAATTGGTTACATAACACTGTTCTTATCCAACCATCATAATTCATCGATTTTGTTCAATCTATAGCCAAGTATAATACTTTCACTACTTCATTTATTAGGATTTTATTCAATTTACTAATAATTATTTTTAATTACCCTTGCTATATTTCATTTCAGCGTTCATTTCAATAATGAATTATAAAGTTTTTGTTTCTTCTAAATTTAATTACTCAATTTTTACTAAAATAACCAAATTTAATTATTGAAAATTTACGGGTCGTTACATAGATTCTATGATGTTTTGTTTCATTTTGAACCCAGAAGATCATCTTATATCGATCGGCACGACATCAACGCACTATCTTATGTAAATTGGGTGCCGGTGATTATAGGACAGTTGTCTCGATATGGGCCATATAGTGCCAGCCAATGATGAACCAATTGAAATAACAAACCATGTATGGGCTCCCAATAATGCCATACCTATTTTGTAGTCTATAGAATGACAAGTACTTGTAACGAAGTGTAGTACGATTTTATGAGACTACCTTATATGCACATATTTATTATGTATTAAGTTCCACTGACTTAATGTGAAGCGAATCAAAACCCACTATGTTTATTAGGGTAGCTATAACGATCCCGGATTTTAATTTAATTTAAATTGATAATTTATTAGTTTTTGAATAAAATGGTGAAATTTATTGATAAATTGATTAGAAAATTCAAAATGAAGTCTTTAAAATAAAATATACAAATAAATATTAAGTTAGAAATTGAAATAGAAATATATGTGAGATAAACTATAAACTATAAAGTCAACAAAATAAAGTAAACATATTAAAATAAATACGTATGGTTAAAATTCAAAACAACACATTAACTAAAATATAGAGTAAACACACAACTAAATTTAAAACGACATATTAAAATGGAAGCGAGTTTCCCCGATTCGACTAGAAAATATATTAAGTCAAAATTGATTTGAAAATTTGCATATATGTGTATATATGAGAATATATATATGTATATGTTGGATTTAAAATTAAATCTTAAATAAATGGTTTTAAAAATAAATATAGAGATGTATATGTATATACATTAGATATGAATTGTAAATGAATGGTTTAATAATAATTGATAATAATAAGTATTACAATTGATGGTTAATAATAATTTGAATTTATAAATTTAATATAAAAACAATAAATATTAAAGTAAAGTAAACAATTTAAGTTAAAATAAAAGAGGAATAAAAATAAGACAATGGAACAAAAGAAATGACAAAACAAAGTTTAAATATAAAGTGCATAAAACAAAGCAAAAAGAAATATAAATTCAAAATATAAATACAAGTTAATAAACAAAATAAAGTTGCAGCCACCAAATAAAAACAAGTAAGCAAGACAAAGTAAAATAAATATGCGAGAATAAACAAAGCAAATAAAAAAATGCAAGTATCTTTAGCCATTAAAGCTAGATCATAGCAGCACCCAAAGTGTTCTCATCAGCCACAAAAAGTTTGCATGGTCAACAAAGCAAAGGACAACTCGAATTGTTAAAAAATAGGTTTCAGCCAACAAAATCTCTGATAAGCATATACCCAGACATTACTTTCCCTTGTCATCTTCAGCCATACCTATTGTGTACAAAACAATATAATACCCTGTACAGAGTTAGTACATCACACAGTCAACTTCTCTTCATATACACCACCCTCTTCACCTCAGTTTCATTTCTAAAAGCTGAAGCATTTATTCATGAAAACAAAAAACAAAAAAAAAAACAAAAAAAACAAGATAATTTATCATAGGAAAATTTCAAGCCTGAAGTAGTAAATCAAATACAAGTTTCAGGAACAGTTTTAAAAGGAAAAAGAGGCTCTGCCTTCATACTTCCAAGTGAGTAAACAAACTAATTTCAACTTAGCTTGCATATTTTCTTCTTTAAGATATGTGTTGATATAGTTTAAAACATACTATTCTGTGTATGTTGGTTGCACTGGAAACTTACATGCTTGTGCTTGATCAGTATTTCAAGATTTGAACAAAGAAAAGCAAATAAATTTACAAAAATTTATTTATATTACCATTTGAACTTTGTATTGTGCTAATTCGAGTTTGATTGGCTTTAACAAGCCTTGCAAACATGTTTAAGGTTTAACAGCATGATGTTAATACTGTATTATCCAACTACAGGTAAACAAGAAATCAAAGTTTAAAAATTCAAATGTTTAAAATTGAAAATTCAATAACATATTTAGATTTCATACAAGTAATTATGATTTTTAACATGAAAATTAAGACTTTTATGCAAAGATTTTCAGACCAGTTTTTAAAAAGGAGTTTTACTGATTTTTGACAAATTTGGAAGATTGAGTGAATTTTAATTTCTGGAATTTGGAATGAAGCAGGATTTAAGTCGCATTAACACTAGAAAAATGTCAAACAAATTTTCGAATTCATAAGTTTTGAGTTTGAATCTGAAATAGGGTTTAAGATTCATATTTTTATTGCTCTGTAAAAAATTAGATTGCGGCTTAAATGGACAACCGAGTGAAGCGCCATTTTTGGTGGAGTTGGAGGGGGGTGTGTGCGACGTACTGATGGAGTTTTATCGCCTACGGTGATGGGTGGTGGTCGCACGAAGGGTTTTGACAGTGGGGGTTTGTTGCCATGTTCGAACTGCAGGTCAAAAATTTGTTTTCGGCTTGTAATCGAACTTTTGGGTTTTGATTTCATTTGAGTAGGGAATTTGTGATGCGTGGGGTTTGCCGCGAGTCGCCGATGGCAACGCGAACCACCGTGCATGTGCACGGTGGTGATCAGTGCCGCGATTTTGGTTTTGGGTTATCGCGTGGGGGTTGCTCGAGACAATTGTGAGGTTGCCTCGGGTGAAACTAGGGTGCGTGAGTGTGTTCGCGTGCTACAGCAGTTGGAAAAAAAAAGGAAGAAGAAGAAGAAAGGAACAGGTAAGAAGAAGGAGAAGGTGGAAAGGGAGAGTGACACGGGAAAGAACAGTGTAGGTAGCGAGTATTACTCGGGTAAATTAAGTAAATGTCTCGGGTATTGTTGTTCTCTTGTTTTTTTTGAGAACCTGTTCTGTTTTTCTGAGTTTTAGAATTTAATATATAAAAAAAAAAAAAAAAAACTTGAAACTGGACCTGAATTTAAATAGAATTCTAGACTTTGAAATATAGACTAAGTTTTATAGATTTATATTTTTAAGTTAAGTGAAATGTTCAAGTATATTTAAATTTGATTTTTATTCTTTTAAAAATTTGCTTTATAATAAAATATTACTTTCACAAGTAATTTAAAGGATTTTAAAATTAGTTTTAAAACTTTACTAAAGATAAATGAGGGCTCATTTTAAATCTTGGGTTTAAAATGAAATTTAGGAAGGTAAGTTTGAAATAAAAAGGTTTGAAACATATTTGCAAATGATATTTAAATCACTACTAAGAATGAGTTCACCTTAAATTTAATAAAGATTGAATGAATTGTAATACATTAATTAAATTAGTTAGAATGGATAATTAATGTTTTGAATCAATTTAATTTGTAATTGTAGGTTTAACTTTATTAATTAAGGTTTAATTTCTTGAATAATTAATAAATTGGTTAATTAATTATGAAATTGGTTTAAAAGAATTGATTTAAATTAATATGATTAATCAAGAATAATTTGATTAATTTAAGAAAATTATTTGATAATTGGATAGGTGAATTTACTTAGTGAAATTAATGGAGATAATTAATTATGGGATAATTAATTTATTTAACGAGTAATTAAGGAATTGATTAATTGATGTAATTAATTAAGTTGATTGATTAATTAATTTATATCAAATGATTTAGAATTAATAACTTAGAATTGGATAATAAATTCATAAGTAAATAATTTTGATTGGAAATAAATTGAATTAATTCGGATTAAACAATGAATAAATCCTGCTTATAAATGACTATTGAATACTTGACCTTGCTTATGAATGTTTATATTGTATGAAATGCCTTAAATTGGTTGTCCTATCTGATCTGTGATATTTTGTTCTGTGACTGTGTATAAATTATCCATTCATTTTCATTGTTATATTATCTGTGAATCTGTGAATGGGCGATAAGCTTTATAGTTATATCGCTTATCAACTATATTTCTGTGTTTGATCTGTAATGATTAAATGATGTTGCACTATTGTGTTAAACCCCTTGACCACACTTATACACACACCAATATGGATTTCACGAGGAAATGGATTAAGTCACAGATTTTGAAATGATTTATAAAATTGAATATTTGAATTCAAATGTTTTGAAAATGGATTGAGATTAAAGTGAAAAGCTTTTGAAATGGAATTTCAAAGATGAAATATAGTTTGGATAACTTGATTGAGTTTTGAAATTTAAATACTTTGATTTAAATTTGAATTCAATATTTGAAATTGAATTCTATGATTTGGAAACTAGGATATAAAGAAAAGTTATTCAACTTATAATAAGTTATATGGGTTTTTAAATCATTTTTGAGGTGTTATTTTGGGAATTTGAATTTACCCAAAAGATTTAACTTGTATAAATAAGATCGAATTTCTTAGAAACGAAAACTACTTGTTTTCAAATAATAATAGCTTTCATTTTAAAGAAAGGATCTCCCAATTATGTTGAAAAGGTTTCTAGCTGAAATAGAATTGAAATGTTTTGAAAGCTATGAAATGAATTTTTGATTCAAAGGCCGAATGAGTTAATCCAACTTGAATTGAAATTGTTTTTGAAAGGCTATGAATGAATCTTTAGAAATGATTTTGAAAGCTATAAGTTGAATCTTTGATTTAAAGATTCAACAAGTTAATCGAATTTTGAAAGCTATGAGTTAAATCTTTGATTTAAAGATTTAACGAGTTAATCCAATTGAAATGGAAATTGTTTTGAAATCCGTAAATGGAATTTTTTGAAATTAATCTTTTGTTAAAAAGATTTGAAATGGTAATTTGTTTAAACCATTTGAAAGAAAAGTTTTGGATTATTAAGTTGTGACTTAATTGAAATTCCTTATCCATATGTTATAAATGTTGCGCTTACTATTCAGGTTAGCCGGGAAAGGACCTTTGGGTCGTATAACCCATTCCGAATATGTGATACGTCGTTATGGATAGCATTTGAAGACCGATGTTGAAGACCGGATATTTGCAAGAACGATAGCATGACCTATCGATTGTCTCTGCACTGAGTTGCAACGGTATAGAGACTCCCTAAGTGATGGGAAATCCGATCGGGATTGTGAATATCCGGATTGCAAGGACTTCTTTGTAAGTGCCTTCGGTTCTGTTCAAACCCAGAACAGACTTGTATGGATTGTATGTCTGACATTACAAATTGAGATATAAAGCAGATTTCTTTCAAATATATTTCTGTTGGTGGCGGAGAATTTATTCTCTTAGCTTAACACCCTTCTCTGAGACGTACGAGCTCAGAGGTTATGTAGTTGAAGGTTATCAGAGATATATTCCCAATTTGGTAATGTGACATGCTGAGTGTTGCTGTGAAATGATCATTGTGTTGATTATTTGTGATAGGATCATTTATTTGATCGTCTATCTTGGTGATCATTTCTATGATCATTTGTTGACCCAAAGCATGGCTTTTGTATAAAGTATGTTTTTGTGGATGTGACTTCGTCGAGCCTCACACCTCGGGAATGGTCAAAACAGGAAAGATGCGGCAAGGTTATGAGGGGTAGCGCCCTTTAGGATATGTGCATTTCCTTCTGGAAAAGGGTGGTATCATGGTATGGAGCCCAGATACTTACTCATGTTGAAAACACTTTATGATTGTGTGAATTGATTGCGAGCGCTCGGGTGAAAGGTCCCAAAGGACCGGGGGATGGCATATTCGGTCAGTTGTTACTCAGTTAGGGGTAACCCGGCCTTGTGTTGGTAGAGATCCGGTTTGGTTCTCGGGGATGTCCTTCCAGAGGCATTCTCATGTGGCAATGGGAAGTTCCTTGGCCTGATCATTCGTTGGAAATCCAAAGAAACAATACGAAACTTGTACGGTTTTAGTTGTATAACCTGCTATGGAATGTGGCGGTAACCTGCTATTGAACATAGTTAGCTATAGTAGGCGTAGTTCGAAATGTCTATGCTGGCTAAGATTTATATTCTACTTTCGAAATGAATTTTTCCTACACTATGCACTAGTAATAATATCAAATGTTCTTTTTAATGCGTATCAAGCATCTTTGACTATCATAAGGAGAAATCTCCTCCGATTCTGCGTTTGCTTTGTGTGTGTGTGCGGGAGGCCTTATGGTAGTCTCATTTTTAAAAGCATTGCGAATTGACTTTAAAAATATTCTTCTATTTTGTTTTCAAAGATAAATAAACTGTTTTGAGTTCTCACACCAGTCACATGACTGATCCGGAGTTTATTGTTTCTTTCCTAAACTCTGGGTGCTCATTATTTTCTACACGAGCAGTCTAGAGTTGGGTTTTTCAGATAGTTAGATATAGTGGATTATCTGGAGTTAGTTCAGTCTTTGGATCGCACCAGCCTTGCTTATCTTTGTGCATCGTGATGTTGGATTGAGTTGCAGTTCTCGGAGTTCTCTTTTGAAGACTATCTTAGAGTTATATTGTTCCGCTGCTAGATGTTATCTATCTTTCTTTTCCGCTGCTATTTTATTGTATCATATCTCTGATGTATATTGATATCTATTGGATCATCTGTTGTATCAGATATTGTATCAAAGCTGTATATCAATGTATTATTCTTTTATTCCGCTGTGTTATTTACTTAATGTTGTTATAAGCTCCGGCGAATCGGATTTGAACGGTCGAATCTATGGCATTCGAATACGATTTGAAGTATGGATGTCGATTTTCGAGCGGGCAAAATTCGAAACGTTACATTTGGTATCAGTGCTAAGGGTTGAACTTTAGCTCAGGAGTGTAACACATTAAGTAGCTCATTAGAGATAGGGTGAAGTATCCCTAGAATGAGTATATCCCTAAGATATCTGTTTGAATGCCTCAGTAAATTCTCTTACTATCCACTGATAGTGAGTATGAGTGCAAGAAGAGAACGAGATAGGGGACAGGGAAATACGACTATAATTGGTCAATACTCTGTAACTACAGTGGAAACAACTTTCTTCTCAATTTCTTTTTGATTCGTTTTCAAATTCTTTTGATTGCTTCGTGATAGCTCCAGAAAGAAGTTTCGATATGATTGTGGCCTACTAGTCGTTGTAGGAAATTTTACTTCGTACTTCATCGATTTCTTATCGGCTTTTCGATTTAAACTCTAATAAATTAATTAGAAATTTTGAATAAATTAGAAATTTTGAATAAATTAGAAATTTTGAATAAATTAGAAATTTTGAATAAATTAGAAATTTCAAATTGAGTTAAAATTGATTTATAAAAGATGAAGCTAAATCGAATTGTATCGATAAAAGGATTTCGTTTAAAAACCGAATTTGGAATTCTATTGTAATTTCTTGTATCTGTTGTTGATATTCTGATTTGGTGAGTCAAATATAGAACTGATATCCAGTTTGATCTGAAAAGATATTTCTCTATTTTTCATCTATCTTCATTATCTCTCTGGCGAATTTCGAGGATGAAATTCTTTTTAAGGGGGGAAGTCTGTAACGATCCCGGATTTTAATTTAATTTAAATTGATAATTTATTAGTTTTTGAATAAAATGGTGAAATTTATTGATAAATTGATTAGAAAATTCAAAATGAAGTCTTTAAAATAAAATATACAAATAAATATTAAGTTAGAAATTGAAATAGAAATATATGTGAGATAAACTATAAACTATAAAGTCAACAAAATAAAGTAAACATATTAAAATAAATACGTATGGTTAAAATTCAAAACAACACATTAACTAAAATATAGAGTAAACACACAACTAAATTTAAAACGACATATTAAAATGGAAGCGAGTTTCCCCGATTCGACTAGAAAATATATTAAGTCAAAATTGATTTGAAAATTTGCATATATGTGTATATATGAGAATATATATATGTATATGTTGGATTTGAAATTAAATCTTAAATAAATGGTTTTAAAAATAAATATAGAGATGTATATGTATATACATTAGATATGAATTGTAAATGAATGGTTTAATAATAATTGATAATAATAAGTATTACAATTGATGGTTAATAATAATTTGAATTTATAAATTTAATATAAAAACAATAAATATTAAAGTAAAGTAAACAATTTAAGTTAAAATAAAAGAGGAATAAAAATAAGACAATGGAACAAAAGAAATGACAAAACAAAGTTTAAATATAAAGTGCATAAAACAAAGCAAAAAGAAATATAAATTCAAAATATAAATACAAGTTAATAAACAAAATGAAGTTGCAGCCACCAAATAAAAACAAGTAAGCAAGACAAAGTAAAATAAATATGCAAGAATAAACAAAGCAAATAAAAAAATGCAAGTATCTTTAGCCACTAAAGCTAGATCATAGCAGCACCCAAAGTGTTCTCATCAGCCACAAAAAGTTTGCATGGTCAACAAAGCAAAGGACAACTCGAATTGTTAAAAAATAGGTTTCAGCCAACAAAATCTCTGATAAGCATATACCCAGACATTACTTTCCCCTGTCATCTTCAGCCATACCTATTGTGTACAAAACAATATAATACCCTGTACAGAGTTAGTACATCACACAGTCAACTTCTCTTCATATACACCACCCTCTTCACCTCAGTTTCATTTCTAAAAGCTGAAGCATTTATTCATGAAAACAAAAAAAACAAAAAAAAACAAGATAATTTATCAAAGGAAAATTTCAAGCCTGAAGTAGTAAATCAAATACAAGTTTTAGGAACAGTTTTAAAAGGAAAAAGAGGCTCTGCCTTCATACTTCCAAGTGAGTAAACAAACTAATTTCAACTTAGCTTGCATATTTTCTTCTTTAAGATATGTGTTGATATAGTTTAAAACATACTGTTCTGTGTATGTTGGTTGCACTGGAAACTTACATGCTTGTGCTTGATCAGTATTTCAAGATTTGAACAAAGAAAAGCAAATAAATTTACAAAAATTTATTTATATTACCGTTTGAACTTTGTATTGTGCTAATTCGAGTTTGATTAGCTTTAACAAGCCTTGCAAACATGTTTAACATTTAACAGCATGATGCTAATACTGTATTATCCAACTACAGGTAAACAAGAAATCAAAGTTTAAAAAATCAAATGTTTAAAATTGAAAATTCAATAACATATTTAGATTTCATACAAGTAATTATGATTTTTAACATGAAAATTAAGATTTTTATGCAAAGATTTTCAGACCAGTTTTTAAAAAGGAGTTTTACTGATTTTTGACAAATTTGGAAGATTGAGTGAATTTTAATTTCTGGAATTTGGAATGAAGCAGGATTTAAGTCGCATTAACACTAGAAAAATGTCAAACAAATTTTCAAATTCATAAGTTTTGAGTTTGAATCTGAAATAGGGTTTAAGATTCATATTTTTATTGCTCTGTAAAAAATTAGATTGCGGCTTAAATGGAAAACCGAGTGAAGCGCCATTTTTGGTGGAGTTGGAGGGGGGTGTGAGCGACGTACTGATGGAGTTTTATCACCTACGGTGATGGGTGGTGGCCGCACGAAGGGTTTTGACAGTGGGGGTTTGTTGCCATGTTCGAACTGCAGGTCAAAAATTTGTTTTCGGCTTGTAATCGAACTTTTGGGTTTTGATTTCGTTTGAGTAGGGAATTTGTGATGCGTGGGGTTTGCCGCGAGTCGCCGATGGCAACGCGAACCACCGTGCATGTGCACGGTGGTGATCAGTGCCGCGATTTTGGTTTTGGGTTATCGCGTGGGGGTTGCTCGAGACAATTGTGAGGTTGCCTCGGGTGAAACTTGGGTGCGTGAGTGTGTTCGCGTGCTACAGCAGTTGGAAAAAAAAAAGAAAAAAAAAAGAAGAAGAAGAAGAAAGGAACAGGTAAGAAGAAGGAGAAGGTGGAAAGGGAGAGTGACACGGGAAAGAACAGTGTAGGTCGCGAGTATTACTCGGGTAAATTAAGTAAATGTCTCGGGTTTTGTTGTTCTCTTGTTTTTTTTTAGAACCTGTTCTGTTTTTCTGAGTTTTAGAATTTAATATATATATAAAAAAAAAACTTGAAACTGGACCTGAATTTAAATAGAATTCTAGACTTTGAAATATAGACTAAGTTTTATAGATTTATATTTTTAAGTTAAGTGAAATGTTCAAGTATATTTAAATTTGATTTTTACTCTTTTAAAAATTTGCTTTATAATAAAATATTACTTTCACAAGTAATTTAAAGGATTTTAAAATTAGTTTTAAAACTTTACTAAAGATAAATGAGGGTTCATTTTAAATCTTGGGTTTAAAATGAAATTTAGGAAGGCAAGTTTGAAATAAAAAGGTTTCAAACATATTTGCAAATGATATTTAAATCACTACTAAGAATGAGTTCACCTTAAATTTAATAAAGATTGAATGAATTGTAATACATTAATTAAATTAGTTAGAATGGATAATTAATGTTTTGAATCAATTTAATTTGTAATTGTAGGTTTAACTTTATTAATTAAGGTTTAATTTCTTGAATAATTAATAAATTGGTTAATTAATTATGAAATTGGTTTAAAAGAATTGATTTAAATTAATATGATTAATCAAGAATAATTTAATTAATTTAAGAAAATTATTTGATAATTGGATAGGTGAATTTACTTAGTGAAATTAATGGAGATAATTAATTATGGGATAATTAATTTATTTAACGAGTAATTAAGGAATTGATTAATTGATGTAATTAATTAAGTTGATTGATTAATTAATTTATATCAAATGATTTAGAATTAATAACTTAGAATTGGATAATAAATTCATAAGTAAATAATTTTGATTGGAAATAAATTGAATTAATTCGGATTAAACAATGAATAAATCCTGCTTATAAATGACTATTGAATACTTGACCTTGCTTATGAATGTTTATATTGTATGAAATGCCTTGAATTGGTTGTCCTATCTGATCTGTGATATTTTGTTCTGTGACTGTGTATAAATTATCCATTCATTTTCATTGTTATATTATCTGTGAATCTGTGAATGGGCGATAAGCTTTATAGTTATATCGCTTATCAACTATATTTCTGTGTTTGATCTGTAATGATTAAATGATGTTGCACTATTGTGTTAAACCCCTTGACCACACATATACACACACCAATATGGATTTCACGAGGAAATCGATTAAGTCACAGATTTTGAAATGATTTATAAAATTGAATATTTGAATTCAAATGTTTTGAAAATGGATTGAGATTAAAGTGAAAAGCTTTTGAAATGGAATTTCAAAGATGAAATATAGTTTGGATAACTTGATTGAGTTTTGAAATTTAAATACTTTGATTTAAATTTGAATTCAATATTTGAAATTGAATTCTATGATTTGGAAACTAGGATATAAAGAAAAGTTATTCAACTCATAATAAGTTATATGGGTTTTTAAACCATTTTTGAGGTGTTATTTTGGGAATTTGAATTTACCCAAAAGATTTAACTTGTATAAATAAGATCGAATTTCTTAGAAACGAAAACTACTTGTTTTCAAATAATAATAGCTTTCATTTTAAAGAAAGGATCTCCCAATTATGTTGAAAAGGTTTCAAGCTGAAATAGAATTGAAATGTTTTGAAAGCTATGAAATGAATTTTTGATTCAAAGGCCGAATGAGTTAATCCAACTTGAATTGAAATTGTTTTTGAAAGTATATGAATGAATCTTTAGAAATGATTTTGAAAGCTATAAGTTGAATCTTTGATTTAAAGATTCAACAAGTTAATCGAATTTTGAAAGCTATGAGTTAAATCTTTGATTTAAAGATTTAACGAGTTAATCCAATTGAAATGGAAATTGTTTTGAAATCCGTAAATGGAATTTTTTGAAATTAATCTTTTGTTAAAAAGATTTGAAATGGTAATTTGTTTAAACCATTTGAAAGAAAAGTTTTGGATTATTAAGTTGTGACTTAATTGAAATTCCTTATCCATATGTTATAAATGTTGCGCTTACTATTCGGGTTAGCCGGGAAAGGACCTTTGGGTCGTATAACCCATTCCGAATATGTGATACGTCGTTATGGATAGCATTTGAAGACCGGTGTTGAAGACCGGGTATTTGCAAGAACGATAGTATGACCTATCGATTGTCTCTGCACTGAGTTGCAACGGTATAGAGACTCCCTAAGTGATGGGAAATCCAATCGGGACTGTGAATATCCGGATTGCAAGGACTTCTTTGTAAGTGCCTTCGGTTCTGTTCAAACCCAGAACAGACTTGTATGGATTGTATGTCTGACATTACAAATTGAGATATAAAGCAGATTTCATTCAAATATATTTCTGTTGGTGGCGGAGAATTTATTCTCTTAGCTTAACACCCTTCTCTGAGACGTACGAGCTCAGAGGTTATGTAGTTGAAGGTTATCAGCGATATATTCCCAATTTGGTAATGTGACATGCTGAGTGTTGCTGTGAAATGATCATTGTGTTGATTATTTGTGATAGGATCATTTATTTGATCGTCTATCCTGGTGATCATTTCTATGATCATTTGTTGACCCAAAGCATGGCTTTTGTATAAAGTATGTTTTTGTGGACGTGACTTCGTCGAGCCTCACACCTCGGGAATGGTCAAAACAGGAAAGATGCGGCAAGGTTATGAGGGGTAGCGCCCTTTAGGATATGTGCATTTCCTTCTGGAAAAGGGTGGTATCATGGTATGGAGCCCAGATACTTACTCATGTTGGAAACACTTTATGATTGTGTGAATTGATTGCGAGCGCTCGGGTGAAAGGTCCCAAAGGACCGGGGGATGGCATATTCGGTCAGTTGTTACTCAGTTAGGGTTAACCCGGGCTTGTGTTGGTAGAGATCCGGTTTGGTTCTCGGGGATGTCCTTCCAGAGGCATTCTCATGTGGCAATGGGAAGTTCCTTGGCCTGATCATTCGTTGGAAATCCAAAGAAACAATACGAAACTTGTACGGTTTTAGTTGTATAACCTGCTATGGAATGTGGCGGTAACCTGCCATTGAACATAGTTAGCTATAGTAGGCATAGTTCGAAATGTCTATGCTGGCTAAGATTTATATTCTGCTTTCGAAATGAATTTTTCCTACACTATGCACTAGTAATAATATCAAATGTTCTTTTTAATGCGTATCAAGCATCTTTGACTATCATAAGGAGAAATCTCCTCCGATTCTGCGTTTGCATTGTGTGTGTGTGCGGGAGGCCTTATGGTAGTCTTATTTTTAAAAGCATTGCGAATTGACTTTAAAAATATTCTTCTATTTTGTTTTCAAAGATAAATAAACTGTTTTGAGTTCTCACACCAGTCACATGACTGATCCGGAGTTTATTGTTTCTTTCCTAAACTCTGGATGCTCATTATTTTCTACACGAGCAGTCTAGAGTTGGGTTTTTCAGATAGTTAGATATAGTGGATTATCTGGAGTTAGTTCAGTCTTTGGATCGCACCAGCCTTGCTTATATTTGTGCATCGTGACGTTGGATTGAGTTGCAGTTCTCGGAGTTCTCTTTTGAAGACTATCTTAGAGTTATATTATTCCGCTGCTAGATGTTATCTATCTTTCTTTTCCGCTGCTATTTTATTGTATCATATCTCTGATGTATATTGATATCTATTGGATCATCTGTTGTATCAGATATTGTATCAAAGCTGTATATCAATGTATTATTCTTTTATTCCGCTGTATTGTTTACTTAATGTTGTTATAAGCTCCGGCGAATCGGATTTGAACGGTCGAATCTATGGCATTCGAATACGATTTGAAGTATGGATGTCGATTTTTGAGCGGGCAAAATTCGAAACGTTACAGTAGCTAGATAACACAAGAATATTTGTATGAGAGGTAGTGTTATACTTGGTAATGTGATGTGTATATGACTAATTATATGCATGGTTTTAACTTTTCTAGACAAGAGCCTACATTCATGATTATATATGCCCAAATCGAGACTTATTTGCTAGTTTTATTAATTTATTAGTATCCACTATGACAAAGAATGCACCTATTCTATAAATTCACATCTCAACTTGAAAATTACCTCAAAATCTAGGAATATAACCCTATAATTAAATCAAATTGACAATGTAAGGTTTAGCATTCAAAAGAAAAAATTAGGAATGCAGAATTTTTCTATACGATGTACCTTCTTATCAACTAGGAAGTCACATAAAAATTGTTCAAAATTTCAATTCTCCTTCACCATTTTTTTGCAATGGTTAAACAATTCAACTTTGGATAATTATGAAAATATAACAACTGAACAATGTAGAAATCAAATTCAAACCTTCAATTTACAAAAAAATTAAGTAATACCATGAATTATCAAGATTCTCGAACTCTATGTTTTCATCGATTTGATGAGTTTGGCGATGAAATCAACGAATGCAAGTGAATTAAAACATATGAAGTTGAGACCATGGTGATACAGAAATCATTACTGATGATCACTAAAAATTTAGGGCGATTTGGATGAGATCAGATGCAACCAGCAACAAAAAATATGAGTAGATCATGGAAGCTTGAAAGGAAAGTGTAGAAAATATTCTAATTAGAGGTATTTATAGTTTCATCATTTCTATTTGGTTCCAGACTGATTTGACTAGTCATATATGCACTGGATAGATTATACTGGACAAAACCGCCAAACTACAAATTTAGGTCATCGAACCTCAAACATTGCCTTTACAATTGGACAGTGAACTCTTAGACTTCTAATGACCTTATAAAGATTCCCTTTTCAAGAGAATATGATATTTTATATCAGTAGATTGTTGGGCTTATACTAGATAGAGCAATACTACATGATAATTGCTAAAGAATTAATCATAATTACCGCAATACGGATATGTTGCTTCATGAAAGGAGCAAAACACACTTTGTATTCATGAAAGTATTGTTTGCGAGACAAACATTGTAGGCATTTTTATTGATAAAAGACTAATGATGATAAGACATTGAGAAACAAACAAACAAAAGGTTTGGAGGGTTGTAATAAGTTTATCAAGGAATGATCAAGCAGGTAAGACAAAAAATGAAAAGGTTGAGAAATAGCTAGAAAACACGAGGGAAAGTGAAATTTCTACTAAGTATTAAGGTATGTCTGGTACCAATCATAATTCTCAGTTTAGTATTAGATATAGTACTAGCAAAGCGCGAATCAGGCTGCTAATCATGGTTTGATCAAAGTTTCTCTCTTCTTTCCCTTGTACCTTAAGTTGAATACTGTGACAACCCGCCCTTCTACGTCCAGAAAGACGTATCGTTTTGAAGATAGAAAGGGATGAGAAAATGGAAAGATAGAGAAGAAAGAACAACAACATCAGAATCTCACAGTGGAATGGAACAAAATATAATAGATCACATAACTATTACATAATTTTACATACATCAGAATTATACAGTCAATACATCACATACTAGACAGTTATAAACACCTGTCTAGTATAAAATTGGGATACTCTCTCTACAGAATCCAAACAAAACAATACTACTAAACTACTGAGTTCCCACTCACCTGGATCTACAAAACAAAGCAGGATATCAGACTACAGATAAGTCCGACTCAACAACCAAAAATCTCTGAACTGCTAACTCTACAATTCAAAGATAGCTCTTACACGTACTCCCTCAAAGATACGTGAAACACTCCGAATCTCAGATATCCAAAATACTCTTTTGACGATCCTGGACTGCATATACCCATACTGATCAGCTCAACACTTGCTGATATCCCCAGAAACAAATTGAACCAAAGACAATCCAACATAATGATCCTTCCAAAATTGACTAAATCCCTGAACACAAACTCAATTCCAAAATCAAGAGACTGATCTTACTTCTTCTCATATGGAAAGATAATACAGATGCATTCCAATCTGGTCTTATGGTTCTGAAAAATTTCCAGTAGAAACTCTCTAATCCAAAATACTGCAAATTCTAGTTATCTCCCACACCAAACAGCTGCCACCATGCTTCCACTGCGCTACTCTGATCAGAATAGGTGAGAATGCTGATGATGCTCTCGAGGACAAACTGGACAACACATCTAAGAACTATGGTTCAACGGATCCTTAAAAGAAACTCAGAAGTTCCTCCAAAACTCGAGCTGCCTCACCAACTCATTTTTCCAAAAATCACCTTACTGAACCATCGATACCACTCTTGGAATCCATTCGATACCAAACTCAATCTCTAGACATGAACACTATTCTAACTTCCTGAAGACATCCAGAAAAAAATCAGACCCAAGAGAAGCTCAAACAATCGCAAGTCACTTTTGCGATCAATCTAGCCTATTACCAAAGAAAAACTGTTCTCTCTTTACCAAACAGAACAGCCTATGCTTAATTAGCCAATTTATCAAAGAAATGGAACTATACTGCAATTTCTGAACTCCACTGCTGATGCAGAAGTTAAAAACTTCCTTGCCAACACACCAATGCCAAGAAATTTCTAATCCAGTGCTCTTCGAGAGACTCGGACCTCGAACCAAACAGAAACATTTTCAAAGGCTTCCACGGTCACTGTGTCTCATCACACAGCTACTACATCCAGAGGTAAGATTTCATGACTCACTTCTGCCCAACCAAACTCTAGCTCATCCAAACTTACGCTTCAAAAATGAACTCCAAACCTTAACAGGTTTCCTTCAGAGATCAATGAAATCCTTACTTCATTCAAAGCTCACTCGAGATGGTAATAGGTCTACAGTCTCGACAAATACACTTCCAATCTCAAATATTCAAACTCCAATCATTGGTAGTCGTGTTACACCACTACTCTATCTACCTTTATAACTTATATTGGATAACCCGGACAGGTAACCCAACAAATAGGTAGAAATAAATATATATGTATATATATATATATATATATATTTATATATTAAAATTACAAATACGTTCTCTCAAGAAAGAAATCACTCAAGAGCCTAGGTATTCACTCAACCTAGCGCTCTGATACCAACTGTGACGTCCTAGGCTTTTCAACCATCAGCAACGGCTCACGACCGGTAGGCTTTTCAACCATCCCAGCCCCGCTGTGGCTCACAGTGATACCTCGAATTTGCTTTTACGGCCACCCTCTCGAGTCGCAACCAACCCCGCAAGACCTTATACTATCCCCGGGGGCATGTAGGGGTAAGAGTCTCCCGTTCGCCACCTAACGCAAAGCGAGAACCCCCTATCATGCTGTAGTGTAGCAAATCCGATCCCGGTCTCATCGAAATCATAAACGTGTCTTTTAGGGCCAAGTTGTCTATTTAGTCTTAACAGTTTAATTCAAAATGATTCAATACTCACAGATAGATAGTCAACATCAACATAAATAGATAATCATTATTATCACTACAAACAGATAAGGCATATCATCATAATAGATAATTCATACTTAAATCAAGCATCCATATCATATAGCATCAATTATCACATATCCGAGATCTCAAATCAATCAAGGTAAACAATTTCATCCATCCATATATAAGCAATCATATAGGCTATAATTAATTTAAAATGAATTAAATTAATTATATCATCTCTAATTAATTTAAAGTAAATTAAATTAATTACTTCATCATTTAAATCGTGCTTACATAATTATTAACCAATTTCCAATCAATTAATAAATCATTCACTAATTACTCATTTCAATTAATCATACTTGATTAATTAACATTTAATTATATTCAAGTAATCATCTTTTAATTATTTTCACAAATTAATTATCTTATCTAAATAATCAAACATTACATTACTTCTGAATTACACTAATTAATTACTCTTTAATTTCTTATTATTGATTAATTAATCTAAATTTATCATCCCATCATTAATTATATCAATTAATGATTTCTAATTACATTTTTAGTTAATTCCCTATTTTAAATTAATTACTTTAAGTAATTAGTCTTCAATTAAACCACATTTATTAATCACCTCTGATTAATACCATTCAGTAATTAACTATCTTTAATTACTTATCAAATAAATTAATTACTCCTTAATTAATTTCTCTAATTAATCCCCTGATTAATTATACAAAGTAATTATATTCCAATTACTTTCATTATTAAATCACCTTCGGTTAATCACATCCAGTAATTATTTTCAATTTCTTCCCTAAGTAATTATACTTATCTCATCATCAAAATGGTTGTCTAAATTAATTAAACTTAATTAATTAACTTAAACAATTCATAGAATTAATTACAACGAGTAATTAATTTCTTAATTACTTTCGTTAAGTAATTATACTTAACAATTCACAATTGCTTATCTTAAATAAATAATTTAATAATTATTAAAAATAATCCCATTAATTTATTATTTCATAATTTTTAGTTAATGACCTTCATTAACTAATTATAATCCTTTAATTACTTTTCTAAAGCAATTAACTTACATCTGAGTTAGTCTTAATAACTCATTGGTTAATTCTTTATTAACTTATTAATTTATTACTAATCATTAATTTAATATTAAACCAATGATTTCCTAATTACCAATTAATTTACCTATAACTTATATCTTATTTAAATAAATTTAACTCTTCATTTCTGAGTTAATTTATTCCAGTCATTAATTTTCCACTTAGTTAATTTAATAATTTCAAGCCTTAAATTTTTAAAACTCTTATTCTATTTAATGACCAATCTATCATTAATAAGCTATTTAATCAATTTAATGTAAATTTACATTCAAGTGTTTAAAACAAATTTTAAACTTAAAAATCTTATTTATTTAAAGGCTGAGATTCAAACTACGTTTTGAATCCAATCTTATCTTGTTTTCAACTTTGTTTAAAATACGTATATTTTCCATTTAAAAGCCCGTTTTAAAAATTTTATAAAAAAAAACTTATATGTTTAAAACCCGTAGCTAAAAATACCCGAGACAAACAATTATTTTTACGAGCAAAATCCCACATTTCTTCGAGTCCGACACTCGAATCACTCGAGTGAAACTCGCGCAACAAATCCCTCTTTTTAAAGTGTTTACAAATAATTTAAAATTTTAAACTTTATTTTAAACTGAAATTCAGACTTCATTTTTCAATCCAACTTTTCTTTTATTTAAATAACTATGTTAAACATTCATATTTCATTTTAAACCCAGTTTAAAGAATTTAAACTTTCAGGTTTTAAAAAAATAACCTGTTCAACTTACCCAGGCTTCCCCTTCCCACATTACTCCGAGTAAATCACGAGCTTGCTCCGAGTTCGCATGCTACTTCCCCCGAGTCAAACCCCCAATAACTCGAGTAAACACTCGAGACCACACCAACATGCACAGATCCAACCACCTTCACCAGAACCAACTCACCGTGCACGTGCACAGTATCATTTTCCATCTCTGACCATCTCCGATGGTTGCTTCACATCGGCAACCCCCTTCTCCCTCACCCACGACCTTCATATCATCTTCCAAAACTCGAAATCAAAATTTAGACTTCGACCCCAAAACTGAAACACACAGAGCATCACCATCTGGACCTGTCACCGCCCTGCCTGAGGAATCCCGACCACCTGAAATTTTGTAGCTTCGGCTACGTTTGCTTCCACATCCAAGCTAACTTCCCCCGCAGTTTCGATACACTCGATCCACTATAGAGGTTGTGATGATCGATTCTTTACGCGCAGCAAAAATTAGGGTTCTATAAGAAAAACCCCTACCGTGAATTCCCTGGTGAATTTTATCAACATCCACCATTTTTACACAAAACTCCACTCATACTTCTTCCTCCAGAAAGAAACTCGAATTCCAAATTCACATAGATCACCCCAAAATCACAAATTCACATATCATATACAAACCTGAGCTAAACCTTAAATACTTAACTAAAAATAGTCATTCTGGTTTTAAAAAATCAAATTTTTGTCTTAGCATTTGATTCATATGCCTGAAACTGTGATTTAAAAGAATTGGGTTTTAACTTATTTTAACTTTCCACTGTCAATCTATATTTTCCAGAATTATTATAAACTGTTTTCTTTTTAAACCAATTTCAGACTCAAGTCTATGTTATATCAACATTATATGTTCAAAACTTATGACTTATTAAAGCTTAAATTAAGAATAAAAGAAATTTTCTCATGTGAACTTAAACCTGAAATCAAAACAGAGAAAGATACACAGTAATACATTATCACATATCCACGCCTTAACACAGAGATGTATTTGCAAAAGATACTCACAAATAACTAAGCTTCAGAGAGAACATATAGCAGAATAATTATACTCACATATTTATAGATGTGTTGTTACTCGCCTGCTTTTGAGAGAATGAACAGAGCATAGCTTTGTATTGAAAATAGTTTGAACTTTATTTAAAAACTGTAAACTGGTTTGCTTCTTCCTTCAATTATCAGTTCTTTGGTTTTGAGGCAGTTTAGGTTTGTAGATACTTTCTTATATTTTCAGATTTTGCTTATGTCTTGTAAACAAAAAGAAGTGGAAGACATGTATTTATAAAGAAGGATTTCATATGAAGGTGTTTACTGGGTACTCTTTACTGGAACATATTATCTTTGTTCAAAATTTTATTTTTGTTTTATTAGGCAGATATTTTGTTTATTTTGGAGGCTGCATAATTCGAATTGACTTAAGTTTGTATGCTGAAATGATGGTATTAAATGCTTATAAGTACTTATGTTTACAACTTATCCTCTTTGTGTAAGTAAATGTTTCCTTTGCCTGCCTGCATATCTATTTGCAGACTACATACATTATATATATATATATATATTTTCTAATCTTGCATTTATTACTTACAGGTAACATAATCATCACTTTGCCTGGTTATGTTTTCAAACTTTATCTTACTTTGTTCTTGCCTGCATATTCATTTCTGACTTGTTTTATTCTTTAGCTTGTTCTTGCCTTGTATGTTATTTTGCAGGCAGAAATATTACTATGTCAGGTTTGTTTTACTTTATGTTCTTAACACATTTTATTTTTGACTGATATGCTAATGTACTTTACCCCTTTACTTGCCTGCATATGCTTTCATTCTTAAGTACAAAATGTTCTCCTTGTCTAACTTCTAAATTTTGATGTTGATAAATTTTTCTTTTATTTTAAAACTTAGCTACCAACACTTAATTTGATGGTTATTAATTTATTTTCATACTTATGCTAATATCATAGATGTTTATGAATTTATACTCATTTTAAAACCATACGTTTAATATATGTTTGAGTTTAATATATTTTAAGACTTTTTTATTTTAAACATGTTTGAAAGATGCTTTTTCAAATTTACAAATCATTACTTCTCATGTTAATGTATTTAAATAAATTTTTGAAATAGTAGTTTCTATCTATATTAAAAATCCGTTTTGGAAGAGTATTACATTATTAATATTGTTAAATATAACTCATGATTAAATTAAAATAATAAATGAATTTGTCTTCTTATTCAATACATTACTTATTTTATTAGCTACATTAAAAACAAACAAATCTGTTTATTTAAATTTAAACTTAAACTAAAATCAATTTTAAATAATTAAGTTTTTAGTTTGGGTATTAAAATTATATGGTTATTTATTTAGTAGCTTAATATCAATTTGAATCCAATTTTAATTTATCAAAAATGTTAGAATAAGAAAACAAGCCTATACATATTAAATTTAAAACAAAGATTTATCTAGTTATAATATATACAGATATGTATACATTACAAATATAAAATAATTTATTAGCATTTAAAATAGATTATCAGTTTAAATATTTATTTTAAAGAAGATTATTAAATTTATCTCAAATTTATTATTAACAATATGGTCAATTCAATTAAATTTTGACATAAATTATTAAATTGTTATTGTCAAAATTTCCGGGATATCACATTCTTCCCCCCTTTAAAGAATTTCGTCCCCGAAATTAAAAACAAAGGTAATTTAATAATTTAATTAAAGATTTAATTTTTAAAACACGAGCATATATCAATCTTATGCTAACAATCATAGCAACCAATTCATCCAATCAAACAAATCTAACTATCCCGACAAAATTCTAAATAGAATTTTCTCGAGCTTCCCCAAATATAAAATTGGGATACTCTCTCTACAGAATCCAAACAAAACAATACAACTAAACTACTGAGTTCCCACTCACCTGGATCTACAAAACAAAGCAGGATATCAGACTACAGATAAGTCCGACTCAACAACCAAAAATCTCTGAACTGCTAACTCTACAATTAAAAGATAGCTCTTACACGTACTCCCTCAAAGATACGTGAAACACTCCGAATCTAAGATATCCAAAATACTCTTTTGACGATCCTGGACTGCATATACCCATACTGATCAGCTCAACACTTGCTGATATCCCCAGAAACAAATTGAACCAAAGACAATCCGACATAATGATCCTTCCAAAATTGACTAAATCCCTGAACACAAACTCAATTCCAAAATCAAGAGACTGATCTTACTTCTTCTCATATGGAAAGATAATACAGATGCATTCCAATCTGGTCTTATGGTTCTGAAAAATTTCCAGTAGAAACTCTCTAATCCAAAATACTGCAAATTCTAGTTATTTCCCACGCCAAACAGCTGCCACCATGCTTCCACTGCGCTACTCTGATCAGAATAGGTGAGAATGCTGATGATGCTCTCGAGGACAAACTGGACAACACATCTAAGAACTATGGTTCAACGGATCCTTAAAAGAAACTCAGAAGTTCCTCCAAAACTCGAGCTGCCTCACCAACTCATTTTTCCAAAAATCACCTTACTGAACCATCGATACCACTCTTGGAATCCAGTCGATACCAAACTCAATCTCTAGACATGAACACTATTCTAACTTCCTGAAGACATCCAGAAAAAAATCAGACCCAAGAGAAGCTCAAACAATCGCAAGTCACTTTTGCGATCAATCTAGCCCATTACCAAAGAAAAACTGTTCTCTCTTTACCAAACAGAACAGCCTATGCTTAATTAGCCAATTTATCAAAGAAATGGAACTATACTGCAATTTCTGAACTCCACTGCTGATGCAGAAGTTAAAAACTTCCTTGCCAACACACCAATGCCAAGAAATTTCTAATCCAGTGCTCTTCGAGAGACTCGGACCTCGAACCAAACAGAAACATTTTCAAAGGCTTCCACAGTCACTGTGTCTCATCACATAGCTACTACATCCAGAGGTAAGATTTCATGACTCACTTCTGCCCAACCAAACTCTAGCTCATCCAAACTTACGCTTCAAAAATGAACTCCAAACCTTAACAGGTTTCCTTCAGAGATCAATGAAATCCTTACTTCATTCAAAGCTCACTCGAGATGGTAATAGGTCTACAGTCTCGACAAATACACTTCCAATCTCAAATATTCAAACTCCAATCATTGGTAGTCGTGTTACACCACTACTCTATCTACCTTTATAACTTATATTGGATAACCCGGACAGGTAACCCAACAAATAGGTAGAAATATATATATATATATATATATATATATATATATATATATATATATATATATTAAAATTACAAATACGTTCTCTCAAGAAAGAAATCACTCAAGAGCCTAGGTATTCACTCAACCTAGCGCTCTGATACCAACTGTGACGTCCTAGGCTTTTCAACCATCAGCAACGGCTCACGACCGGTAGGCTTTTCAACCATCCCAGCCCCGCTGTGGCTCATAGTGATACCTCGAATTTGCTTTTACGGCCACCCTCTCGAGTCGCAACCAACCCCAAAAGACCTTATACTATCCCCGGGGGCATGTAGGGGTAAGAGTCTCCTGTTCGCCACCTAACGCAAAGCGAGAACCCCCTGTCACGCTGTAGTGTAGCAAATCCGATCCCGATCTCATCGAAATCCAAAACGTGTCTTTTAGGGCCAAGTTGTCTATTTAGTCTTAGCAGTTTAATTCAAAATGATTCAATACTCACAGATAGATAGTCAACATCAACATAAACAGATAATCATTATTATCACTACAAACAGATAAGGCATATCATCATAATAGATAATTCATACTTAAATCAAGCATCCATATCATATAGCATCGATTATCACATATCCGAGATCTAAAATCAATCAAGGTAAACAATTTCATCCATCCATATATAAGCAATCATATAAGCTATAATTAATTTAAAATGAATTAAATTAATTATATCATCTCTAATTAATTTAAAGTAAATTAAATTAATTACTTCATCATTTAAAACGTGCTTACATAATTATTAATCAATTTCCAATCAACTAATAAATCATTCACTAATTAGTCATTTCAATTAATCATACTTGATTAATTAACATTTAATTATATTCAAGTAATCATCTTTTAATTATTTTCACAAATTAATTATCTTATCTAAATAATCAAACATTACATTACTTCTGAATTACACTAATTAATTACTCTTTAATTTCTTATTATTGATTAATTAATCTAAATTTATCATCCCATCATTAATTATATCAATTAATGATTTCTAATTACATTTTTAATTAATTCCCTGTTTTAAATTAATTACTTTAAGTAATTAGTCTTCAATTAAACCACATTTATTAATCACCTCTGATTAATACCATTCAGTAATTAACTATCTTTAATTACTTATCAAATAAATTAATTACTCCTTAATTAATTTCTCTAATTAATCCCCTGATTAATTATACAAAGTAATTATATTCCAATTACTTTCATTATTAAATCACCTTCGGTTAATCACATCCAGTAATTATTTTCAATTACTTCCCTAAGTAATTATACTTATCTCATCATCAAAATGGTTGTCTAAATTAATTAAACTTAATTAATTAACTTAAACAATTCATAGAATTAATTACAACGAGTAATTAATTTCTTAATTACTTTCGTTAAGTAATTATACTTAACAATTCACAATTGCTTATCTTAAATAAATAATTAATTAATTATTAAAAATAATCCTATTAATTTATTATTTCATAATTTTTAGTTAATGACCTTCATTAACTAATTATAATCCTTCAATTACTTTTCTAAAGCAATTAACTTACATTTGAGTTAGTCTTAATAACTCATTAGTTAATTCTTTATTAACTTATTAATTTATTACTAATCATTAATTTAATATTAAACCAATGATTTCCTAATTACCAATTAATTTACCTATAACTTATATCTTATTTAAATAAATTTAACTCTTCATTTCTGAGTTAATTTATTCCAGTCATTAATTTTCCACTTAGTTAATTTAGTAATTTCAAGCCTTAAATTTTTAAAACTCTTATTCTATTTAATGACCAATCTATCATTAATAAGCTATTTAATCAATTTAATGTAAATTTACATTCAAGTTTTTAAAACAAATTTTAAACTTAAAATCTTATTTATTTAAAGGCTGAGATTCAAACTACGTTTTGAATCCAATCTTATCTTGTTTTCAACTTTGTTTAAAATACGTATATTTTCCATTTAAAAGCCCGTTTTAAAAATTTTATAAAAAAAACTTATATGTTTAAAACCCGTAGCTAAAAATACCCGAGACAAACAATTATTTTTACGAGCAAAATCCCACATTTCTTCGAGTCCGACACTCGAATCACTCGAGTGAAACACGCGCAACAAATCCCTCTTTTTAAAGTGTTTACAAATAATTTAAAATTTTAAACTTTATTTTAAACTGAAATTCAAACTTCATTTTTCAATCCAACTTTTCTTTTATTTAAATAACTATGTTAAACATTCATATTTCATTTTAAACCCAGTTTAAAGCATTTAAACTTTACAGGTTTTAAAATAATAACTCGTTCAACTTACCCAGGCTTCCCCTTCCCACATTACTCCGAGTAAATCACGAGCTTGCTCCAAGTTCGCATGCTACTTCCCCCGAGTCAAACCCCCAATAACTCGAGTAAACACTCGAGACCACACCAACATGCACAGATCCAACCACCTTCACCAGAACCAACTCACCGTGCACGTGCACGGTATCATTTTCCACCTCCGACCATCTCCGATGGTTGCTTCACATCGGCTACCCCCTTCTCCCTCACGCACGACCTTCATATCATCTTCCAAAACTCGAAAGCAAAATTTAGACTTCGACCCCAAAACTGAAACACACAGAGCATCACCATCTGGACCTGTCACCGCCCTGCCTGAGGAATCCCGACCACCTGAAATTCTGTAGCTCCGGCTACGTTTGCTTCCACGTCCAAGCTAACTTCCCCCGCAGTTTCGATACACTCGATCCACTATAGAGGCTGTGATGATCGATTCTTTACGCGCAGCAAAAATTAGGGTTCTATAAGAAAAACCCCTACCGTGAATTCCCTGGTGAATTTTATCAACATCCACCATTTTTACACAAAACTCCACTCATACTTCTTCCTCCAGAAAGAAACTCGAATTCCAAATTCACATAGATCACCCCAAAATCACAGATTCACATATCATATACAAACCTGAGCTAAACCTTAAATACTTAACTAAAAATAGTCATTCTGGTTTTAAAAAATCAAATTTTTGTCTTAGCATTTGATTCATATGCCTGAAACAGTGATTTAAAAGAATTGGGTTTTAACTTATTTTAACTTTCCACTGTTAATCTATATTTTCCAGAATTATTATAAACTGTTTTCTTTTTAAACCAATTTCAGACTCAAGTCTATGTTATATCAACATTATATGTTCAAAACTTATGACTAATTAAAGCTTAAATTAAGAATAAAAGAAATTTTCTCATGTGAACTTAAACCTGAAATCAAAACAGAGAAAGATACACAGTAATACATTATCACATATCCACGCCTTAACACAGAGATGTATTTGCAAAAGATACTCACAAATAACTAAGCTTCAGAGAGAACATATAGCAGAATAATTATACTCACATATTTATAGATGTGTTGTTACTCGCCTGTTTTGAGAGAATGAACGGAGCATAGCTTTGTATTGAAAATAGTTTGAACTTTATTTAAAAACTGTAAACTGGTTTGCTTCTTCCTTCAA